>OZ014417.1:6816820-8057545 GCA_963965975.1 Xestospongia bergquistia
GTATTATTTTTTGTACATATACATATTATCTTATTATTTATTTGTACAGGACTTTACACTGGAATTTTCTCGTGATCGTAAGTCTATGAGTGTATATTGTAAGGACAAGAAGAGTGGATTTGAGCCCAAAATGTTTGTTAAGGTATATGTTTTTCTGATGAGTAACTCCCTGCAATTGAATTGTTAATTAGGGTGCTCCTGAAGGAATATTAGATAGATGTAAATATGTCCGTGTAAATGGTACAGATCGTGTTGATCTTACACCAGCAATTAAAACTGAAATATTGGCGCTTGTCAGTAAATATGGCACAGGTATATCTTAAGAACTTGTGTTGTTGTGATTAAATGTTTTTTTTTCTTTTTAAGGACAAGATACTCTACGTTGCTTAGGGTTTGCCACTGTAGATACTCCAGGACCAAAGGAAGAAATGAACTTGAAAGATCCTAAAAACTTTGTACAATACGAGGTAATATATAATACATGTAGTAGATATATGACTTACTGTCTCCTCCTTTCCTCCAGACTGACATGACATTTGTGGGTGTGGTTGGTATGTTAGATCCACCTCGTGCCGAAGTGAGAGATTCCATTGAAGAATGTAATGCAGCTGGTATCCGTGTTATTGTAATCACTGGAGATAACAAGGACACTGCTGAAGCTATTTGTCGTAGGATTGGTGTATTTGGACCCACAGAAAGTTGTGCAGGTATTATATCTTATATTTAACACAGTCACAAATGATCCATATTGAGAATTTGAGCTTATTTTTAATCCAATATGTAACGATTTTATTTTTATAGGTTTGTCATTCTCTGGACGTGATTTTGATTTAATGAGTGATCAGGAACAGAGAAATGCATGTCGAACAGCAAGGTAGTAACTTTATACAAACACTATGTAATATTGAACTATATGTCATATAGACTGTCTAAAAATGTCATATATAACTTACTGTAGGCTATTCTCTCGTGTTGAACCTACTCACAAAAGCAAGATTGTCGGTTACTTACAAGAAGATGGAGACATTTCTGCAATGGTATGTACTGAAACAATAGAACAAGGATGATTGATAATTATATTTTGATATTACTGTTACACAATAATATATGACACACTCTTGTCTTCATACAGACTGGTGATGGTGTAAATGATGCCTCAGCTCTTAAAAAAGCGGAAATAGGGGTAGCCATGGGCTCTGGTACTGCTGTCGCTAAAAGTGCTTCAAGTAAGTTTACTAAATTGATTTTAATATGATTTCTTTTCTATTACAGAGATGGTGTTAGCTGATGATAACTTTGCTACAATTGTTGCTGCTGTTGAAGAAGGTCGTGCTATTTATAATAATACGAAGCAATTCATTCGTTATCTTATTTCTTCTAACATTGGAGAAGTTGTCTGGTAAAGAGAGAGAGAGAGAGAGCATTATGTTCTAACAATGGTTGTGATGTGATGATTAATCCATTCTCTGATAATGTTATATAATGAGTTGAAATAATGAAGAGATAATTGATTATATATAAAGGGGTTCTCCCATTATATATAGCATTGTATTATTTCTCTCTATCTTCCATTATATAACATGTAAGAAGTCAGTACATGAACTCATCTGATCACAGAAAACAAACATTAATACTACTGTCTAATGTAACATTGCACATCCCTCCTTTGTAAGGCTATGTGCTACAGCTGTAGATTATGTCATTACACGTTTAATCACAGTATTCAAAGAGCTTTGTTATAATGTAACAGATTGTATAGCATTGTATTATTTCTCTCTATCTTCCATTATATAATATGTAAGAAGTCAGTACATGAACTCATCTGATCATAGAAAACAAACATTAATACTACTGTCTAATTTAACATTGACTCTTTATGTCTGTAGACAGAACCACATGACCTCACAAAGGAGAAATGGACATTGCACATCCCTCCTTTGTAAGGCTATGTGCTACAGCTGTAGATTATGTCATTACACGTTTAATCACAGTATTCAAAGAGCAGTGCTTTGTTATAATGTAACAGATTGTTAAACAATGCTGCTTTATCTATTTCTTTAGTATATTTTTAACTGCTGCTCTTGGTATGCCTGAAGCTTTGATTCCAGTCCAGTTACTTTGGGTAAATTTAGTCACTGATGGACTTCCAGCAACAGCTCTAGGTTTTAATCCTCCTGATATTGATATCATGAGCAAGCCACCTCGTTCAGCCAAAGACCCTCTTATTTCTGGATGGCTTTTCTTTCGATACTTAGCCATTGGAGGTAATACAACACAACTTAAAGAATGTACATAGTATTTGTAATATAATATGGTTGAATACAATATGACTTTAGCCATTACTGCATGCAAATTTTTTAACATAAATTATCATTATGTGGTCAGTTTGAACAGGAAACCATGATATTTGATATTCAGGATGTAGTACTAGATTTTCCTCAAGTTTCCTGCATACCAGACCCTGTTTACATGCATGTAGTAACTATTTATATGTGAGTGAGTGTTCATAATTTTTTGGATGATAACGTCACTTTTTGTCAAGCTTATAATCGTATTGATGGTGTCATATTGTTACATGTATCTAATTATTACTATTTAAAATGTAAATGATAAATATTTACTATTTTAGTGTATGTGGGTGTAGCTACAGTAAGTGGAGCTGCTTGGTGGTTTATGTACTATGAACTTGGACCAAAAGTTTCTTATTATCAAATGGTAATTTTTTATGAAATAATTATCCTTCACACACACACTCTCTCTCTGTCTCTCTTTCTCTCTCTCTCTCTCTCTCTCTCTCTCTCAGACTCACTTCTCTAAATGCTCAGCTGACAATCCAGACTTTAAAGGAATTGATTGTGATGTGTTTGAAAACCTACATCCAATGACAATTGCTCTCTCAGTTTTGGTAACTATTGAAATGCTTAATGCCCTCAACAGGTAAATGTAATTGGTTTAATATCACTACCTGATACATTTTTAATAATCATTTTAGCTTGAGTGAAAACCAAAGTTTACTAGTAATGCCTCCATGGCGTAATAAATGGCTCTTGGCAGCCATTTGTCTCTCAATGACTCAACATTTTCTCATTCTTTATACTCCTCTCCTAGCTGTAAGTAAAATAAGAGAGTATACTTCTAAAAAAATTTTCACTAATTAATACTAATAATTCCAATATTAACTGTTGCACTGTGAGATGATGATCAATTCGTTCTTTGAGGTACATGTGAGTTTATGAAGGTGAATGAGATGATATATGAGACGTTACATACAAGGGGTTCTCCCTTTGGTTAGCATTGTCATTGTCCTCATCCTCCTTTCATACTCATCTCATAAGACCATATTTATATTGATCTGATTGCTGTTGCAATTAAATAGAACATATTACAAGTGACTTAGTTTGTGCTTTGTTGCACTTTCTTTCTCAGCAGACTGTATTTCAAATCACTCCTCTCTCGTTGGCTGAGTGGATAGCAGTATTAAAATTTTCTATACCAGTAATATTTTTGGATGAAGTATTAAAGTTTGTGTCTCGATCAGTTGGTAAGTGACATTAGTTAACCTCTTTTAAGTAAATACCATAAATACTATGCTATTGTATATAATTGTTATTTAATGCGCAAGCGACAGTTGGTTTCTTTATTGTAATTTCTTGGATTTAAGGTCCCTGTTATACTGAATAGTAAAACTGAATACATACAAGAAACTATAACAAAACTTGTACTAGAGGAACAAAAGACTGTATTTTAACAACAAATACAATGACTACATTTTAAACCTATTTCTCACTGTGCAACTAGTGTATACTAGACAGTTCTACATATGTAAGGAACATATGTGTTGAAGTTGTATTTATAATATAATGTCCAGAGATTAGATACTTGTACAGTATTTATTATTAGAAGGACAGTTTTGAACTGCTGTACTAGTTTACTGTATCGCGTTTGGTGTTGGATTAATGATACACTATTTCTTAATAGTGTATACTACAATTGTCAATATGTGATGAACAATGTATAGTACATATTCTGTCTTCTTTGCAAAAATTGGTTGTCTTTAATCCAGTTTAAGGCACTCTTAATCTCTCTCTCAAGAATTATACTTTCTTTATCTTCTCTTATTTCAGACAAGATGTCTGTCTCATCAGCCAAACCCAAAGTGCAGTAGTTGTCTTCTCTCTTTTATTATTAATTTATTTACTAATGGTCTCTTTTCTCTCTCTGTCTTTCTCTCTGTCAAAATGCATGCTAGTTTATAGTTAAGACACTATTCTTTCAATTTTGAACTAGGGACTTTACAGTCTTAAAAACACATGGCTATTGATTGTAGTAGTTTTGCAGATTTTAGTTTAGACCTCTCTAATTATTATTATTGTTATTGTTATTATTATTATTATTATTGTTATTATTATTGTGGCAAATAATCTGTATTTGTATTTATATTAGAATATGGTATAGGCATAGTTGAAGCAGCCAATTAAACACATTAATATACAGTGAAAGTGAAAGTGAAAGGATTCCCAATTGTTATTAGAAGAAACATTTGCTGCATACAATCTTACCTTTATTATTATCTTGTGTTCGTTGTCATTGTACTAACCAGCCATCCCATCTCTTTGCAGAACACATGTACCACCATTACATGCTACACAGCCAGGTTTAAGGAATAACTAATAGCCTGAAACTTTACCCATATTTTCATAGTTAAGTGTACGTTACAATGTCGTTGCTAGTGTTGAACTTTACACTCCGCCTTTAGCAGTCATAACATGGAAACTTCATTAAATAATGAAAACTAGGCGTGACTGTGGTTTGCTCCAAGTCAGTGGTAAAAGTAGTGTTTGAATATGGCCAAGTCACTCAAAAGCCAAACCAGTAAACTAAAATGTCTTTTATCCTCTGCTGTAGAGAGTATTAAATACACTACTGCAATTCACTTTCAAGGGTTCTGTGCATTAATTGAGTTTCCTGGTTTACCAGCTCATATGAAGAACGCTAAAGGCCATGCTGGTATTTGGACTAGAGAAATATGGAAAGAAATTCAGAAAGTGTCTGATGAAATCTTAGATTATGCTGATACGTTCATTAATGCTAGTAATAAACTTGTGGAATTGGTTCCTTCTCTCATGAAAGGAGATGAAACAGCAAAAGAAGAGTTTCTCTATATGCTTAATGTTATTTTAATAAGAACTCTCAAAAATCTCAGGGTTGTGTTGGAGTCAGTTACAGACTCTTTTAGTAAATTTCAGGAGAGTTTTCTAGTAGATATTAATGATTTTAAGACAGCTGCTATTAAGGCTAAAATGACATTTGAATCAAAACAGCCTCAACTGGCGAATCTCAATTGTGACTTAGATGAAACAAGAAAGTCAGTCAATAGTTTAGAAAGGGCCATATTGGAGGAATATAGTGGCATTTCTTATTTATATGGAATAGCATTTATGCTTCTAACAAATGACGACAAAAATTATTCAGCAGTACCTCTTGTAGTTACGGCAATATCAGTTTCTAATGCTTCTTGTGAAAAAAGTCATCTGGTATTTGAATATGCCCAAGAATTAAAAAAAGAGCATCAAGTTAAAAAAAAGCTCTATGCTGCCAACAACAACATGTTAGCACTTCAATTTGTAATGATTCAAATTTTATCATTTTCAAATGCTGTTTGTGACGTTGTCACTCATGCTCGCTCCCTGCAAAATGGATGGAAAGTCATACAAGATGAGTTAGAGGATCTTGCACAAGCTGTGACTGATGTAAGTCCTCTTAAATGTGCCGATGTTATTATGGAAAATATTAAAGCATCTATGCTTGAATGGGAAGAGATGAGAGCACAAATTCAGAAGATGCTACCTCCTGGTCATCAAATACATACAAAAAAGGCCAAAGATTTCAATGAGTTCATTCATGCTATTGAGAATGAATGCTAAAACACTGAAGTGTGTGTGCATTTGTAGTTAATGTTAGATTTAAGCAGTATTGTTAATTGATGGGGACTCCATATACTATTATCGTAAACCATTAGGCTCACTAACTTCAAATTATCCAATTCATATAGACAATTTTTTTTGTTTATTTAGTAATACTTTGCAAGGGTATTTATTAACTAATAACATTTTTTTGATCATAACATTGACATATAGCTGATTTTTAAAAGAACTCTAGCATTTAGCTTTATACTGTATTTAGAAAAAGGTTTAACAACAAACAGTATGAAGCTAGTGGATGTGCAAGTAAACTACGAAAAAGCAATAAAATTATATACGAAATTACAAATAGCATTTAAACATTGACCCATGGTTGCCAATAACCACCATGAGCCAACAAGTACTTGCAAACTTGCTGATCTTTTGGTATGTCATCCTTGTTGTGATAGCCTTGATCTTGCATATGTCTTGGTTCCTTAGCATAGCTATTATATCGTTTAAGCATCTTATCAAGAAGGTCGGGTTGTTTCTTTGAAAGATCATGCCTTTCAGAAGGATCATTGACAATATCATACAGACAGTATGGGTCACAGTCAGTGCTGTCTGTTCCATTGTGACAAGGATAGTCTAATGGTGTCCACATTAGACTGTCACAGTGAGTTTGTTGTGGTCCAACAATAAGTTTATAGTTGCCTACTATTATAGCTCCTTGATGTGTGTGATATTTACTGTAGTCAAAGTCATATCCCAGTACAATCTCATCATGAGGTGTCTTCTCATTTTCTCCTGTAATAATAGGCCACACATCCATACTATCTACAGGAAACTTGCCTGGACCAGAATCATCTGGATCAACACCAGCTAGCTTACAGAATGTAGTGTACCAATCAGCAATGTGTATAAACCTTGAGTAGACTTGCCTCTTCTTGACTCAGGTAAAAGACCACCATTAGCAAAGGTTGAAACTCGAACACCTCCTTCAAAGAAAGTGTGTTTAGAACCTTTTAACGGATAGTTACTACCTTTACAATCAGCACCACCATTATCAGAAGACACAATAAATATAGTGTTATCCCACATTCCTTTCTTCTTTAGTAGATCAACAACATGTCCAGTCACATTATCAGCCACACTCACCATAGCCTGAAGAATACGTCGTGTAGCACAAGTAGATTCTATTGCATACTTATCTAGCCACTCTTTAGGAGCTTCTGTTGGACTATGTACATTATGCAGTGGTAGATACAAAAACAAGGGTTTGGAAACATCGTGATTGTTAAATATTTCAGTTAAATCATCGCGATAAATATATGAATCATATGTTCCATTACGAGTATCGGGGGCTTTGTTTTTCCAAAAATCAACAGCACAACCTAAGGTTTCATTAAAGTGCCCTTCACCTGCTTGAAGAAATCCTGAAGATGTATCAAATCCCCTATTAACTGGAAGATAAGCCGGGTCGTACAAACCTTGATGCCATTTACCAACCATGTGTGTTTTGTACCCAGCTGTCTTAAGTTTAGCTGGTAACATTGTCATGTTAATGTTAGTACCAACCATACCTGGAGGAGTAGGGTTCCACTGGTGTACATGATGAGGCCAACGTCCAGTTAGAAAAGATGCTCTAGAAGGTGAACAGTACTTGAAGACATAGTGTCGATCCAGGATAAGACCAGTCTCAGCTAGCATTTGAAAGTTGGGAGAGTAGATAGCTGGATTACGAAAACTGACATCAGCATATCCCCAGTCATCAACCAGAACAAAGACAATATGAGGTTTGGTTGGGGCACTGTTAACAATAGTCACCACAATAAGGATAAATAATATATAGTGAGTTGCCATTCTTACGATCAGGGTGTGGCTGCTAGCGTTAACACCCACTCACTCTGGTTATGAGAGCAAAATTAGAATTACAATTATATCAGTGGGTGTTAGTGAAAGGTTTTATAATTATTCGTGTCTTGTCATCGAACAATCATGGCGTCAGTATTACCAACTGCATTAATTGCATCACTACTATTAGCTGTACAAGGTGTCCCAACCAAACCTCATATTGTCTTTGTTCTGGTTGATGACTGGGGATATGCTGATGTGAGTTTTCGTAATCCAGCTATCTACTCTCCCAACTTTCAAAAGCTAGCTCAGACTGGTCTTATCCTGGATCGACACTATGTTTTTAAATACTGTTCACCTTCTAGAGCATCTTTTCTAACTGGACGTTGGCCTCATCACACATATCAGTGGAATCCTCCACAATCAGGATTAGTTGGTGTCAACATTAATATGACACTACTACCAGCAAAACTTAAAACAGCAGGTTACAAAACTCATATGGTTGGTAAATGGCATGAAGGTTTCTACAAGTCAGAATATCTACCTGTTAACAGAGGATTTGATACATCAAGTGGTTTTCTTGGAGGTGGTGAGGACCACATGAATCAAAAAGTTAGTTGTGCTATTGACTTTTGGAAAAACCTGTCTCCAGACTCACGTAATGGTACATATGATGCCTATACTTACAGGGATGATCTGACAGATATATTAAATCAACATGATCCAACACAACCATTCTTCCTTTATCTACCATTACATAATGTACATACTCCATTTCAAGCTCCTGATGAGTGGTTAAATAAATATCCAGTGAATTCCACATGTAAGAATCGTCGTACATATCAAGCTATGGTGAGTGTAGCTGATAATGTGACTGGACATGTTGTTGATCTACTAAAGAAGAAAGGAATGTGGGATAACACCATATTTATAGTATCTGCTGATAATGGTGGTGCACCTTGTGGTGGGAGTAACTATCCATTAAAAGGTTGTAAGGGAACTTTCTTTGAAGGTGGTGTTCGATCATTGGCCTTTGTTAATGGTGGTCTTTTACCTGAGTCAAGAAGAGGCAAGTCTACTCAAGGTTTTATTCACATTGCTGATTGGTACACTACATTCTGTAAGCTAGCTGGTGTTGATCCAGATGATTCTGGTCCAGGCAAGTTTCCTGTAGACAGTATGGATGTGTGGCCTATTATAACAGGAGAAAATGAGAAGACACCTCATGATGAGATTGTACTGGGATATGACTTTGAAGACAGCCATCCTCATCAAGGAGCATTGATATTGGGTGACTATAAACTTGTTATTGGTCTGCAATACTATGAATATGGTTGTGACAGTTTGATGTGGTCTCCTCTTGATTATCCATGTACTGATGGACCAAAGGGTCCAGATTGTGATCCATATTGTTTGTATGATATAGTGAACGATCCTAATGAACATCACGATCTTGCTAAAGAAAAATCTGATATTTTGCAAGAACTTCTTAATCGTTATAATAAATTTTCTAAGGAGCCTCGAGATATGCAAGATCAAGGTTACCACTCTAACATTGAAATACCTAATGACAAAGATTCTTGTGATTATATGAAAGCACATGGGGGATATTGGTGCCCATGGAAAGAATAGCTTGTAATAGTCTCCATTCCTGATTTTTAGGATCATTATAATAATATCTAAGCTAAGATTTATGTCACTAAATTAAATCACGTGGAAAGGATTGTCATAATGTCATGAATAAGTAAATTTATTTTTGTTCAACTGTTTAACTTGTTTATGACCTTAAATATTGTTATCCAGACAGAGAAATAAACTTTATGATATACTGAATGATCCTAATGAAGATCATCTTGCTAGTGATGTCATTATTATATCATACCACAGTACTGATATACACGAGTCAGCATGTTTTTAAAAAATCAATGACATGAATATTATATATATATATACATATATATATATATATATATATATATATATATATATATATATACTGAAGTATCTAAGTCTGTTGAAGAGTGCTCGATGTCGTTTAGACAGAGCGGGTTATATATATATATAGTGTATATATGTATATGTATTTAGGTATCAACATTCTTCCAAGGCCTCCAATATCCCCCATGTTTAGTCATGTATGAACATGCATATTGGTCATGTGGAAGATCATTATTGTGGTAGCCTTGATCTTGCATGTCTCTTGGTTCTTTTGAATATTTGTTATATCGATCTAACATCTGTTTTAAGATATCAGGTTGGGTATTAGTGAGGTCATGTCTCTCAGTTGGATCATTAACTATGTCATAGAGACAATATGGATCACAATCCTTACCTATAGGCCCATTCTTGCAAGGATAGTCCAGAGGTGACCACATTATGTTGTCATGGCCACCATTTTCATGGCCAACTATAAGTTTGTAATTCCCAGCAATGATTGCACCAACTTCTTTTCGTTTCTCAGTATGTGTGAAGTTGTATCCCAGTACAATCTCATCATGAGGTGTCTTCTCACTTTCTCCTGTTATAATAGGCCACACATCCATACCATCAACAGGAAACTTGCCTGGACCAGAATCATCTGGATCAACACCAGCTAACTTACAGAATGTAGTGTACCAATCAGCAATGTGAATAAAACCTTAAGTAGACTTGCCTCTTCTTGAATCAGGTAAAAGACCACCATTAGCAAAGGCCACCACACGCACTCCTCCTTCAAAGAAAGTGTGCTTTGACCCTTTCAAGGGATAATTACTTCCAACAGAATCAGCTCCACCATTATCAGCAGACACCACAAATATTGTGTTATCTCACATTCCTTTCTCTCTCAGAAGCTTAACAACTAGTCCAGTAACATTATCAGCTACACTAATCATAGCTTGAAGAGTACATCGTGTCTGGCATGTAGAATTGACTGGATATATGTCTATCCACTCATTAGGAGCTTGAATTGGTTCGTGAACATTTTGAAGTGGTAAGTAAAGAAAGAAAGGGTCCTTTGGATTGTGGTTGCTGAAAATATCTTTTAAATCATCATGATAAATGTAAGGAGCATACGTTCCATTACGAGTATCAGGGGCATTGTTTTTCCAAAAATTTGTTGCGCATCCTTCAACCTCTGTAAAATGATCCTCCATTGCAAAGAAGAATCTTGTTGATGTATCAAAGCCTCAGTTGATTGGTATGTAAGCTGGATCAAACATGCCTTCATGCCATTTACCTACCATATGAGTTTTATAACCTACTTTTTTCAGTTTAGCAGGTAACATTGTCATGTTAAGATTAACACACAGTAAAAAATGATGGATAGAAAGTACCCAAACTTTTGGGTCAAAACACCTGCAACTCAGGTAACCTATGTCGTTGGTTAAAATAACCCAATCAAAATTATATAGTTAAACCAACTGTCAAATGTATTGATGATTATAACTCACACCTATAGTTAAAGTAACATCTGACATAAGTAGTTGATGTAACAATTGCTGTTACTTTAACTTCGTGCACTGTGGTTACTGTAACACTTAGTAGGTTTGATTCTAACATATGTTGTGGTTATCATAACTAGCAAAATAGGTTGTTATAACTAATATTGTTAATATAAATCATTGGTGGTGACATGGTTTTGTTTGGTTTCATCATGTAATGTACTTTATTTTGATAGCCACACTGAAAAAAAGCATGTTGTCATTTTAACTATAGTTACATCGATATGATGTAAGCCCAATTCAAAGTTGCTACAAGACCAATACTAGTGTAACTCAATAAGCATGAAGCGAACTAGTTACATCTACAACCACATTGCTTTTACACCCACTTTGCTATAGTAGTCAAATCATGGCTTCAATTGAAGCTATAAGCAGATACTATTTCAACTTAATTAACCTAGTTAGTTAGGTTGAAACAGTATCCACCTCTCCCTCATAATTTCAGTTATTGGATATAAACTACAAAGACTACTTTTGGCTTCTAGTTGGCTTTTCACATATTAAGTTACACCAGTTTTTGGCTTTATGGTAACTCAATATTGGGCTTACATCAACTTGATGAGATTCTGGTAACAAAGACAATTAAGGGTTGAAATGACAATGTCATTTCTGTTTCTTCACACCAGTCATTAATATCTGATTTATTTGATTACAATGTTTATCATGGTGATATTTATATAAACTAACAGATGGTTTGACTTATATTTATCTAAAACACTATGTTATGTAAACTAATATTGCTTTTTCTCCCTTTTACCAATTTGTTTAATAACTAGATTACATTGTTATTCTGGTGTTAAACTAGTTATAGTAACAGTAAGTCAACATGGTAGCTTCAACCAACTTAGTTACATTAACCCATTTTAGTTAAAGTTACCCAGGAGTGTCACTTCAATTACATGCAAGTTAATATAACCAATTTGTATTGCAAACACAACAGGACATGAGCCATTGCTAAAGATGCATCACATGATTAGATTATTCATAATCATATCAATATGAATACAATCACACATTATATGATGATTATTTTTTAAGGCAATCAGCTTGTAGCAGTAAAGCAGATAAAAGTATAACCAACTAAATATTTTGTTTGCTCTTCAGACATTATCTTTCCATGGCTGCCAGTACCCTCCATGAGCTATCATGTATTTGCAAGCATTTTTATCAGATGGAACTTCTGCATCAGAGTGATATCCCTGATCTTGCATTTCTCGTGGCTCTTTAGAGTACTTATTATAACGATCTAACATCTTTTGTAGTATATCTGGTTTCTCTTTACTAAGTTCATGTTCTTCTCGAGGATCATTAACAATGTCATAGAGACAGTATGGATCACAGTTCTCTCCTTTTGGTCCATCACTACAAGGATAATCTAATGGAGACCACATTAAATTGTCACATTTTTCACCTTGAGCTCCTACAATTAATTTATAATTACCAGATATGATAGCACCTTTTTCAGAATAGTTATAACCCAGTACAATCTCATCATGAAGTGTTGTTTCACTTTCTCCAGTTATAATAGGCCACACATCCATACTGTCTACAGGAAACTTGCCTGGACCAGTATCATCTGGATCGACACCAGCTAGCTTACAGAATGTAGTGTACCAATCAGCAATGTGAATGAAACCTTGAGTAGACTTGCCTTTAACATGTTCTGGTATATAACCTCCATTAGCAAAAGCTAGAGCTCGAACACCACCCTCAAAGAAAGTTCCCTTACTTCCTTTAAGAGGATGATTGCTACCTTCACAAGCTGCACCACCATTATCAGCAGATACCACAAGTATTGTGTTATCCCACATTCCTTTCTTCTTCAGAAGGTCAACAACATGTCCAGTTACATTATCAGCTACACTCACCATAGCTTGAAGCATACGTCGTTTCTCACATGTAGAATTTACTGTATACTTATTCAACCATTCTTTTGGAGCTTCAAATGGACCATGAACATTGTGTAGTGGTAAATACAGAAAAAGTGGTGAGTCAACGTCATGATTTTTAAAAATTTCTGTCAGATCATCGCGATATATGTAGGAGTCGTATGTTCCATTGCGTAAGTCATTGGCATCATTTTTCCAAAAATCAACAGCACATTCTCTTTTTTCTGTGAAATGATCTTCTGCTCCACTCATAAAACCAGACGATGTGTCAAATCCTCTATTTATCGGTAAATATTTTGATTGATAAAACCCTTCATGCCATTTTCCTACCATATGAGTTTTATAACCTGCCTTCTTTAACTTAGCTGGTAACATTGTCATATTGATATTAGCACCCACCATGCAATTAGGATGTATATTGTACTGGTGAGCATGGTGTGGCCAACGTCCAGTTAAGAAAGAAACACGTGTTGGTGAGCAGTACTTAAAGACATAGTGACGATCCAGGATGAGGCCAGTTTTGGCTAGCATTTGAAAGTTGGGTGTACTTATAGCTGGATTATGAAAACTCACATCAGCATATCCCCAGTCATCAACCAGAACAAAGACAATGTTAGGTGTTGTTGGGGCACTGGTAACAGCAAAGAAGAAAGAAATAAACACACATATTCTAAGAGTAGCCATAATTGGAGGTCTTTGAGTCACATGATTATTGATAACAATATTCATTACAATTATGAATGTTACAATCCTTGTACAATAAGCATGAAATTTATTTAGTAGTTAAGAGATCAGTCCGATTAGCATACAAAACGCATTTTTTGTAAAAGTAAAGCGATAATGAAGTGTAAATGATAAATCATTTAAAAAGAATGCAGCATATAAAGTTAGCAAATAAATGAAGCTATAGATGCATTCATGGATGCATCATACATGTCACTACAAAATCATTCTTTCCATGGCTGCCAATACCCTGCATGTGCATTCATATACTGACAAGCATCTTGGTCACCAGGAACTGCTGTGTGGTAGCCCTGATCTTGCATATCTCGAGGCTCCTTAGAAAATTTATTATAACCATCTACTAATTGTTGCAAAATATCAGGTTTTTCTTTAGCAAGGTCATGATGTTCATTAGGATCATTCACTATATCATACAAACAATATGGATCACAATCTGGACCCTTTGGTCCATCAGTACATGGATAATCAAGAGGAGACCACATCAAACTGTCACAACCAAAGCTTTGTGGACCAACAACAAGTTTATAATCACCCATTATTAAAGCTCCTTGATGGCGCCTATCAAAGTCATATCCCAGTACAATCTCATCGTGAGGTGTTTTCTCGTTTTCTCCTGTTATAATAGGCCACACATCCATACTGTCTACAGGAAACTTGCCTGGACCAGAATCATTTGGATCAACACCAGCTAGCTTACAAAATGTAGTGTACCAATCAGCAATGTGAATAAAACCTTGAGTAGACTTGCCTCTTCTTGACTCAGGTAAAAGACCACCATTAGCAAAGGCCAATGATCGAACACCACCTTCAAAGAAAGTTCCCTTACAACCTTTTAATGGATAGTTACTCCCACCACAAGGTGCACCACCATTATCAGCAGATACTATAAATATGGTGTTATCCCACATTCCTTTCTTCTTTAGTAGATCAACAACATGTCCAGTCACATTATCAGCTACACTCACCATAGCTTGATATGTACGACGATTCTTACATGTGGAATTCACTGGATATTTATTTAACCACTCATCAGGAGCTTGTAATGGAGTATGTACATTATGTAATGGTAGATAAAGGAAGAATGGTTGCATAGGATTATGTTGATTTAATATATCTGTCAGATCATCCCTGTAAGTATAGGCATCATATGTACCATTACGTGAGTCTGGAGACAGATTTTTCCAAAAGTCAGTAGCACAGCTAACTTTTTGATTCATGTGATCCTCACCACCTCCAAGAAAACCACTTGATGTATCAAATCCTCTGTTAACAGGTAGATATTCTGACTTGTAGAAACCTTCATGCCATTTACCAACCATATGAGTTTTGTAACCTGCTGTTTTAAGTTTTGCTGGTAGTAGTGTCATATTAATGTTGACACCAACTAATCCTGATTGTGGAGGATTCCACTGATGTGAGTGATGAGGCCAACGTCCAGTTAGGAATGATGCTCTAGAAGGTGAACAGTATTTGAAGACATAGTGTCGATCCAGGATAAGACCAGTCTGGGCTAGCATTTGAAAGTTGGGAGAGTAGATAGCTGGATTACGAAAACTCACATCGGCATATCCCCAGTCATCAACCAGAACAAAGACAATATGAGGTTTGGCTGGGGCATGCGCACCCTGTACAGCTAATAACAATGATGTTATTACTGCAGTAGCTATTACTGAAGCCATAACGCCTGAAAATGTTATTACTTAATGTTATATAACACTTCTGTGATCACAGTATGAATATCTTTGTTATGGCATAAATATTTGTTGGTATTAGGCCATATTAATTATTCATTGATCACAGTAGAAGTGTTAATTAATGAAATCTGATCAGTCTTAACACACAAAAGAATATGGGTAAATTAAATTATTACATGAAAGTCTAAAATTAATGATAACAGTTATACTTTGTGACTATGTCCTGTTGACATAAATAGCAAATGTATATGAAAACAACATATCATTTCATTACCAAGTATTCTAATTGTTTCTATAATATTTAACACGAACATATCTTAATTCCATCTTTAATAAAAGTTCATAACACAAAAAAGCAATTTGCAAAAGTGTTTGTTTCATTAATTATGTATATAAATACCTTAATCTTTCAATTTTTGTCAATAAACCACCATGTGTTTTCTTGTAGTCCTTTCGAACATGTTCATTATTCAGAACTTTGTAACTGGTGTGGTAGCATTGATATGTTAATGTTAGCACCAATTAATCTGATGGTAGAGGATTCCACTGATGTGAGTGACGAGGCTAACATCAAGTTAGAAAATATGCTTCAGTAGTTGAACAATACTTGAAGACATAGTGTCAATCCACGATAAAATGATGAAACCAATTAGCATTAGCATTTGAAAATTGGGAGATTAGATAGTTAAATTAAGGTAACTCACATCAGCATATCCCCATCATCGATTAGAGCTAAAATAATATTGAGTTTGGATGGGCACTAATGACATTGATGACTAATAAAGAAATAAAAACAGCTGTAAAGTACATAATTATCACAAAACAATGATGACCCTAAAACAATGGGATAAAAACAAATATATTATTATTGCTGTATTGACTTTAATGTAATGAATAGAACCTAATACTGGTAAAGGGACTATGATGAGATATTAAAATATTCTTTTTTTTTTTGAAAATAGACTAAACCACTTATTAGATGAAGTTGTACATACCTAGTGATCCAGAGGATGATCTTCATGTCAATGCATAAAAGTGGGAATAAAGACTCCACCAGCATTACATAAAAACAACAACAAGATACAAAACACCTTAATACAGCATTTACACTAAAAAGCTCCAATACCTTCTCTGTTTTCACGCTTAGTGTCAACCATTCATAAAAACAGTTTTTCTAAATTCAATTAATCAGTTTTATTCAAAAATCATTAATTAAGAAACAATTAAGCTAACCGGATTCATCATTTTAGAGTGTTTGGGTGGAGCTGATTTTGTGCTAACAATGTTGTCTACTTTTGTTTTGGTTTCTTTATTTGTCATCAGTGTAGCTGGTGCCCCATCCAAACCTCATATTGTCTTTGTTCTGGTTGATGACTGGGGATATGCTGATGTTAGTTTTCGTAATCCAGCTATCTACTCTCCCAACTTTCATATGCTAGCTGAGACTGGTCTTATCCTGGATCGACACTATGTCTTCAAGTACTGTTCACCTTCTAGAGCATCTTTTCTAACTGGACGTTGGCCTCATCATGCTCATCAATGGAACCCTCCAGAACCTGTTACAGTCGGTACTAATCTCAAAATGACAATGATACCAGCAAAGCTTAAAATGGCAGGTTATAAAACACATATGGTTGGTAAGTGGCATGAAGGTTTTTTTGAACAAGGTTATCTTCCTGTCAGCAGAGGATTTGATACCTCTAGTGGTTTTCTTGGAGGTGGTGAAAATCACATGAATGAAAGAGTTGGCTGTGCAGTTGACTTCTGGAAGAACATGGCTCCGGATTCTCGCAATGGAACATATGATGCTTACATCTATAGAGATGATCTGACAGATATACTAAATCAACATGATCCTATGCAACCATTCTTCCTTTATCTACCATTACATAATGTACACACTCCATTACAAGCTCCTGATGAGTGGTTAAATAAATATCCAGTGAATTCAACATGTGAAAATCGTCGTACATATCAAGCTATGGTGAGTGTAGCTGATAATGTGACTGGACATGTTGTTGATCTACTAAAGAAGAAAGGAATGTGGGATAACACCATATTTATAGTATCTGCTGATAATGGTGGTGCACCTTGTGGTGGAAGTAACTATCCACTTAAAGGGAGCAAAGCAACTTTTTATGAAGGTGGTGTTCGATCATTGGCCTTTGCTAATGGTGGTCTTTTACCTGAGTCAAGAAGAGGCAAGTCTACTCAAGGTTTTATTCACATTGCTGATTGGTACACTACATTCTGTAAGCTAGCTGGTGTTGATCCAGATGATTCTGGTCCAGGCAAGTTTCCTGTAGACAGTATGGATGTGTGGCCTATTATAACAGGAGAAAATGAGAAAACACCTCATGATGAGATTGTACTGGGATATGACTTTGACTATAACAATGTTAAACGTCCTCATCAAGGTGCTATTATCGTTGGTAATTACAAATTAATTATCGGTCCTCAAGAAGTTGGGTGTGATACAGCTATGTGGTCTCCATTAGACTATCCGTGCACTGATGGACGTATAGGAGATGACTGTGATCCAAACTGTTTGTTTGATATCGTCAATGATCCTAGAGAATTAAATAACCTTGCTAAAACAGAACCTAAACTGATGCAGGGACTACTTCAACGTTATAACAAATATTCCCAAGAGCCTCGTGATATGCAAGATCAAGGTTATCATTCTAATGAAGATTTACCTAGTGATCCTAATGCATGTCAATACATGAGAGAGCATGCAGGCTACTGGCAGCCATGGAAAAATACCTGAAAATAACATTACACTAAATGCTATATCATCAAAATGCTACATGTAAATACCAACAACACCTTTTGCTGATAGTTAGGATTTTGTAGTTGTTTATACTTATTTTAGCCACATATTTCAAAGCATTATAAAAAATAGTTTATTAGTAATAATTAATGTCAGAACAGAAATTGTCTATTGACTTATTCTCGCTGGACTCCATTACGAATAAGCGTCAACACTTTGCCCAGTGATAAACCCTCCATTGAATAATACCCTGGCTTACAAAACCTTAATATGATGCTAGTCTACATTGATGATTTGCCAATGACATGACCACTGTTGAGTTGGAAACATTATCTTGCATTATTAGAATGTAATTAACTGCTACACAAGACAAAGAAATAGGACATTTGACACAAATCATTCCAATGACTGTTTATCAGTGATAGCATGGCAGCTACTATCATTCTTGTGAAATAATTAAAAATAAACTCAATGCAACTTAAAATTTCTTATCTATCTGCTGCATTTTGGTAAGTAAACTGTAGCAGTTTATCGCTGACTAAGTTATTTATTTATTACTAATTTAATGTATAAATATACAATATTTTGGTCATGTTAATTTTAGCAAAAAGTGACAGTCATTAGCAATTCTTGGGAATACAAGAACAGGAATTGGTAGACTACTTTAAATATTGTCATCTTTCCAGGGTTGCCAATATTCTCCTTTTGATTTCATATATTCACAAGCATTAGGATCATCAGGAACGTCTATACCAGTGTGATAGCCTTGATCCTGCATATGTTGTGGTTTATTTGAATACTTGTTGTAATGATCTAACAACTCTTTGAGTATATCTGGTTTCTCTTTACTGAGATCATGTTCCTCTCGAGGATCATTGACAATGTCATAGAGACAGTATGGATCACAGTTCTCTCCTTTTGGTCCATCACTACAAGGATAATCTAATGGAGACCACATTAAATTATCACAGCTTTTACCCTGAGCTCCTACAATTAACTTATAATTACTAAATATTAAAGCACCAGAATTTGAAAAGTTGTACCCCAGTACAATCTCATCATGAGGTGTCTTCTCATTTTCTCCTGTTATAATAGGCCAAACATCCATGCTATCCACAGGGAACTTTCCTGGACCAGAATCATCTGGATCAACCAACACCAGCTAGCTTACAGAATGTAGTGTACCAATCAGCAATGTGAATAAAACCTTGAGTAGACTTGCCTCTTCTTGACTCAGGTAAAAGACCACCATTAGCAAAGGCTAACGATCGCACACCACCTTCAAAGAAAGTCATTTTGCTACCTTTAAGAGGGTAGTTACTCCCACCACAAGGTGCACCACCATTATCAGCAGATACTATAAATATGGTATTATCCCACATTCCTTTCTTTTTTAGTAGATCAACAACATGTCCAGTCACATTATCAGCTACACTCACCATAGCTTGATATGTACGACGATTCTTACATGTGGAATTCACTGGATATTTATTTAACCACTCATCAGGAGCTTGAAATGGAGCATGTACATTATGTAATGGTAGATAAAGGAAGAATGGTTGTGTTGGATCATGCTGATTTAGTATATCTGTCAGATCATCTCTATAAGTATAGGCATCATATGTACCATTACGTGAGTCTGGAGACAGATTTTTCCAAAAATCAACAACACAATTGTAAATCATACCAACCCTTTGATTCATGTGATCCTCACCACCTCCAAGAAAACCACTTGATGTATCAAATCCTCTGTTAACAGGTAGATATTCTGACTTGTAGAAACCTTCATGCCATTTACCAACCATATGAGTTTTGTAACCTGCTGTTTTAAGTTTTGCTGGTAGTAGTGTCATATTAATGTTGACACCAACTAATCCTGATTGTGGAGGATTCCACTGATGTGAGTGATGAGGCCAACGTCCAGTTAAAAATGATGCTCTAGAAGGTGAACAGTACTTGAAGACATAGTGTCGATCCAGGATAAGACCAGTCTCAGCTAGTATTTGAAAATTGGGAGAGTAGATAGCTGGATTGCGAAAACTCACATCAGCATATCCCCAGTCATCAACCAGAACAAAGACAATATGAGGTTTGATTGGGACACCTTGTACAGCTAATAACAATGATGTTATTACTGCAGTTACTTGTAGTAAAACCATGATATTTTGTAGAAGCTGTTACTTAACGTTACATAATATGTGCATGATTGATACGAATGAATTTCTTTATAATGCCTGAATGTATCATGAATAATGTAACTATTATTTAACTATAGTGTGTTCCCATGCCATTGTAAGACCATTATGAGGTACTAGTTATATCCTATGCATCATGGGCTTTGTCAAGTTCATCAATTGAACACTTTTCTATTTGTTTATCCTCATACATGTATGCTTACAGTTGAATTTATTAATAAACTTTCATTCCATATTAAAATGTTGATAACAAAACTCCTAACCATTGAAATTTATATTAGTCAGAACATCCAAGTACATACATGAACTCAATTATTATCTATTAAGTAATTAATTTAATGGATAATGATTGGTAATTAATAACTTTTATATATACTGAATATCCTACAACAATGTAAGTCATGAATATTTATAGAAGCTTACTACTACTGAGTATTCTATCAGTATACATCATGTTTCAACAAGTAATCTTTGTAATATCCATATAGAGGTGCAACTTAATAGATAACAAATATCTTATTTATGAGTACCCAATAACAAGTGATTTCTATCTTTTATTATATAAAGAAGACAACTCATATACTGCTCCTGTGTAGTTGAAGGACTGCTGTTGAGCAGATATGTGAAGTGAATAATAAAATTAATGTGTGCTTGTTATTATTATCCTAGACCACGTCCCAAACATTCCTAAACCCTAAAGTGCAATAATAAGTGTCTATACTCTATTTTGACACTAATAACTTCTCATATATGGAGGTAGGTAATTATAGAACATCTTCCTCAAGCAAATATTTTAAGTAAACTCGTGTCTTTTTTTCTATAAAAAACAGTTACTGTATTATTATTATATAATGATTACAGAGATACGTTCTATATTAATAACATTAATTCTCACTCTCAGTATAGGGACAATAATGAGTACAGTAGGCACATTTGTGCCCAGTGTCAGGCACTTATACTGCTGCCCAAACAATCCCAGTAATGACCCAATAAGACACTCCATACACAATAGCTACAATATCAAGGATCAAAGCAGTTTGGCCACTACTTTTAGCATCTTTCATATTACCTCGTACCTCAGCATCACGAGCCTATATAGATACATACATGCATACAATTTGTAATTAATTCTATAGTCTTTGAATATCATACTTACACCAATGGCAAAGAGAATAGCTGGAACAACACAGAACAGTGCCTCACACTTCAGAACAAAAAAGCAAACAAATACCAACACAATCGACAGTGTCAAATAATGATCCTTAGCAGGAGAATGAACAACAGTCTGTACCACTGGAGTTGGTTGTGATGTTATAACAGCTACATCAGTAGACTATAAATATTAAAAAAATATTTTCGCTATATATTGTCAATTGTGAAGATATGTAACTCACAGCCTGATTTTGTGCAGATGGAGTAACCTGAGCAGCTGGAGGAAATGGTTGCTGTTGGCCAGGAGTTGGATAATAAGGTAGAGGTGGAACTTCTGCGTATATGTTCAAATAATTCACTAGTTGCATGATTATAAAATTTACTCTGTACCTTGCTGTGGTGGATAACTTTGTTCTTGTGGGTAATACCCTTGTTGTGGGGGATAACTTTGTCCCTGTGGGTACCCTTGCTGTGGTGGATAGCTTTGTCCTTGTGGGTACCCTTGCTGTGGTGGATAGCTTTGTCCTTGTGGGTATCCCTGCTGTTGTGGATAACCTTGTCCTTGTGGGTACTCTTGCTGTGGTGGATAACTTTGTCCTTGTTGGTACTCTTGCTGAGGTGGATAACTTTGTCCTTGTGGGTACCCTTGCTGTGGTGAATAGCTTTGTCCTTGTGGGTACCCTTGCTGTGGTGGATAGCTTTGTCCCTGTGGGTACCCTTGCTGTGGTGGATAACTTTGTCCTTGTGGGTAATTCCCATGCTGTTGTACATGTGGATATGCTTGTTGTGGTGATGGATATGTTACCTCTCCTTCAGGCACATGGTAATGTACTTGCTATTATCATATGTTAATAAATAATTAGAATAAATTTTATCAATAAATTCCTCTTGTGTTAGAAGCAGTCAACAAATTTTACTCTGTAATATGCTGATATCACCATTATAACTTTCATTAATTGATACACGATAGATAAATATCTTACAATTATTATAAACCTTCCATTAGACTGGAATAAATCTTAATATAATGGATCTTTAATAATGAATATTCATTAACCATTGAGAAATATATAAATTATATAACTAATATGCTATAATTAGAACACCCATTAATTTGTAGCTTACATCACTGGATTACTATGGACGGAATTCAAAACTTGTATAAATTACAAACTCGTTACTTTGCAATAATATACCATACAACAAACAATAATGGTTCACTAATGTTAGATACAATTCAGTTGTTAAATAGCTGATTTACTTTTACAATGACATTACTCCCTTAATTATATTATGACATAAATATCATAACAAAGGACTATACAAAAATTGGATTGACTCAGTATCTTAACATTGCTACACTAGTTGGCATGGAATGTAATTAGGTAGCTCATCTGTAAATACATCAAATAACTCAATCTTGAGTATAAACATTACCTGAGGTGGATAGACATTGTAACCTAAATAAAAGACAAAGAGCAGTACTTGATACTATAGTCACACATGTCAAAGCACAAGAAAAACAAGACTGATCTACTAACAGCCTGTGATGAAATTGGACATTCATATACTATAGATATGCCATTCACAAAATTTGAATAAACAGCCATACTGAATATAATGTTAAGACTAGCTGTTTGCATAAGGATTTTCTCAGCTTTGGGATAATATATATCTGCTTCACTGAAATGCACATGGCACTTGACAAGGATGCAAACAATTGACTCTATGATGATAATATAAATATATATATTATAATTTAACATTTAATCTCTATTTTCCACCCACTACATACTGAGTCACTAGTATGATACTTTTAAAGTTTAGAGTAGTCTCGCTCACCTTCCATGTCAGTGTCTAGATCCTCTTTATCAATTGGTCTGGCAGGACTATGTACGAAATTCCTTGCAAGTATGCGAGCATAAACGGGAATACACGTAAATGAATACGCGTATACCAGCAAATTATTAAGTCTTTGATTCAGTCAATTTGAGTTAGTAGTGTTACTGCAGACAAAGCTAGCTAGATGTATATATTACTACCAGTGAACACGTACAGTATATTTCTAAAACATGGCTGAAAGTTGTGACATCTATAATGTGGTTTAAATATTGCATGGCTAGTCTCAGCCCCAAACTTACATACCTTAGTGAGGCTGAAACAAAGTATCAAGTTAACATGTAGAATCAACTTTAGTATAGTTAATAGCCTGTATTAACATGGAGCAACTACTGAGTAGTTAGTTGAGGGAGTAGAGTCCATAGAAAGGACTCCATCAAATTCAGTACTAATGCACTAAAAAACAAACTTCGTAATTTTCAATTATCAATGATGAAACTACAAAGCTACTAGACTGTATTAAATTAATACTTTAAAGAATGCTTATTGATGGCGTCTGTTGTGAGTGAAGTGGTTATATGTTGCCATATTAACACATACCAGGCATACCTATTGTATATGGGTAGTCTTGTACCCCAGACTACTACTACTACTACTCACTATAGTATGTGACA
Source organism: Xestospongia bergquistia (assembly GCA_963965975.1). Classification (NCBI taxonomy): domain Eukaryota; kingdom Metazoa; phylum Porifera; class Demospongiae; order Haplosclerida; family Petrosiidae; genus Xestospongia; species Xestospongia bergquistia. The sequence continues at coordinate 6,841,017 of OZ014417.1, forward strand.
CATTTGTTTGAAATTATAGCAAACCCAATTGCTGCCATATTCATATTTGAATAACGACTGATTTATGATATTATATAAACCAGTAATATATACCTGTAATTCAGGTTGACATAACAGGACATGACATTCTTTCACCATGAACAAAAACCTATGCTTCTGACAATTAATTAGGCTGTGTTAATTGGTATATCGAGGTGAAAGGACACTGGGAAAATTTTGAGAAGGAATATTTGTATTTTGGGGAATTTTAATTTTCGCGATATAGTCAAATACCACGCCCATTAACCGGCAATTTAAGATTTTATTTTCGCGAATGGCTTTATATTCCCGAATTTGTGAAAATATTTTTCCTCAATAATAATAATATATTAGTCTAAATTAAAATGCAAGAGTAAACTTTATATACCATTATAACTGTTTAGCTTTGTTAAGTGCAACTAATATTAATAAACAAAATTCAGCATACTGCTACAGAAATTCATTTCTCTTTACAAGTCTCTAAAACAAAATTCCCAAACATTGAAATTAACATTAATCATTACATCCAAGTATATTCATGTATCAATTACTATCTATTGAGTAACTAATCTCATGGATATTGATTGGTAATTAATAGATTATAATTGCTACTATTCTGAGTATCAATGAAAAGTCATGATTATTTATTAATTATCTATTAGTATGGAGAGTAATGAATATTATCAGTGATATTTTAGCAACTGAATTAAGTAACTGCTGTAACCTTTAGAGCATGATATGACAAGAATGACAATTGATTTTTATTTCAGATTATAGTTTTTGTTGTTTGAAGAGACAAAATATATTATCAGGATTGTTTTGAATGCAATTTATGGATATATACAAATTAAACACTTTCATTTCTCTCCCCCTCCTAATCCCATAAAATAGTACCTACTAATTTGGTTTGAAAGAGTTGAGAACATCAGTGAAACTCAAATAATTTTGGGAATTCCAAGAAAATTGTAATATCTAAAACAGTATATTTCCATGACAGCTCAACTACCTCATAGATTTATGAACTACTTTTATGCATGAAGATTTTAAGAACTCAAATTTTTATACAAAAAATCATGAACACTTCTTGCAATTTGTGAACTGTGACTGTGAGTCATTAAAAATCTCACTATATTGCACTAATTTAGTTATTATAGTCGTCATAAATAAGAAGTGTTGATTTGTAATATATGTGCAACTTTGATCAAATATCGGTACTCAGAGCCTCACAATGTGATTCAATGAACTACAAATGATATTAAAAGCACTAAATCATCATTCTAATACTTGTAATCCTGTTCCATTTATTAACTCTAACTTTATTATACTCATTTTTCCTCCTACCTTAGAGATTTATTCTTATCGTCCTGATTGTATACAATCTACTTATGTATCAATTTCTGGAACTAGTCCATCTACTGATATTGTGTGGTTGAATGATATGACATGTAAAAATAGCTCATATCAGTGTCTAAATCACTGTTTCAAAGCTCTGCATTCAGCTATAAGTTGTAGCAGTAATAAGTATGTTAGTATCCAATGTACATATGATGTTGCTATTGCTAACAAAGCCACTTCAGGTAGCGAAGACATGTGTACTGGTAACTCAGGAGGTGGTGACTTCTTTAATGGAGCAGTTGTTGTCACTGCTATTGCCGTAGTAGCTTTTCTCATAATTATTGTTACAATTGTGGTGATTACATTAATGACTTGTCATCTTGTTACTTGGCACAATATAGGCATTGAGGTAAAGGCTATCAGTCAATTCAGAACTAAAGGCACAAGATGTCAGTGTTCTTTCGCTGATTCTTTATTTGCAAACTGTTTTCAATGAGTTGTAGTTGTAGCTGTACTAGTATATGTACTATCTGTCATATACATAGGGACTAAGTTATAGTTCCTGCTTGTATTAATTAAGAGAAGTGTTAATCACTATGTACTTTAAGTTAGGTACAGGAAATTGGTTGATGAATCTTGTGTTATAACATTATGTCATTGTTCTGTAGGGAAAGGTTTGGGTAGTTTTTTAATTTGGTTTGCTTCTTGGTGTAACTTGTGCTATGATGACATCACTATATGTCATATGGGTTAATAATAGTAGTGTGACTGTATGGTTTAGATTTTTGGGTTTAGGGTGGGGAATTAAGGGTGTTTCTTGCTGTTACTTGTATTATGATGTAATTTGGTATAATTTCCAATCCTCACAAATGGCAGCCATGCCCATGTTAATATTAATATGTGACCATGTTTGCAAAAAAGGACCACTTCTGTCAAAACATTTGTGACTTTATTTGTGAAAAAAAACATTGTCAAAAGATACCAAAAAACAGTTTTGCATACACATAGAATAGTTATGCATATATGACAATTGTATGTATACGAAACTGTTTTTTGAGATGTTTTAACAGTTAATTTTTCACAAGTCAGGTCACAAATGTTTTGACAGAAGTGGTCCCTTTTTACAAATCAGGTCACATATTATAAGTATTGTCAATTATTCGCTAGGCTTACACACTATATGGTTCTGTTATCATTCTTGAGTGACTCTAAAAGATATTTGACTACTATTACAGTGTCATTAAACCCTGTGTCAATGATTTGCACGATACTTTATTACTGTGAGAGAGCTGATTTGTGACATTACTCAAATATAAGTTCATATTGTCTTTGTCCTAATTAATGTTTGCTGCTTTTGCTGACTATGTTACGACTATATAGTATTAGAAAGTATTAGTACTTAAATTTATATGTGTATAATGATTATTATGATCTTGTTAATTTTAACAAAAGGAAAGCAACATTAATCTTAGCTAGCATTTGAAAGTTGGGAGAGTAGATAGCTGGATTACAAAAAAAAAACAAAAACAAAGGAAGATAGCATTTCCACAATAAAATGAGCTTCACCCAAAACAATATAAAACAATAAAATTTACAATATTCATAGTAGATTACAACTGGGTCTTGCCTTATAGGGAAACAGCAAATAGGGCAGTAATGACTGTGTTTTAACATTACATGATAGTTTTCACAATTAAATTAAACATTCTTCCATGGTTGCCAATAGCCACCATGATCTGCCATGTATTTACATGCATTTGGATCAAGAGGTAAATCCTCTTCTGAATGATAGCCTTGATCTTGCATTTCTCGTGGTTCTTTAGAGTATTTGTTATAACGATCTAACAACTCTTTGAGTATATCTGGTTTCTCTTTACTAAGTTCATGTTCTTCTCGAGGATCATTGACAATGTCATAGAGACAGTATGGATCACAGTTCTCTCCTTTTGGTCCATCACTACAAGGATAATCTAATGGAGACCACATTAAATTGTCACAGCTTTTACCCTGAGCTCCAACAATTAACTTATAATTACTAAATATTAAAGCACCAGAATTTGAAAAATTGTATCCCAGTACAATTTCATCATGAAGTGTCTTCTCATTTTCTCCTGTAATAATAGGCCACACATCCATACTGTCTACAGGAAACTTGCCTGGACCAGAATCATCTGGATCAACACCAGCTAGCTTACAGAATGTAGTGTACCAATCAGCAATATGAATAAAACCTTGAGTAGACTTGCCTCTTCTTGACTCAGGTAAAAGACCACCATTAGCAAAGGCTAACGATCGCACACCACCTTCAAAGAAAGTCGTTTTGCTACCCTTAAGAGGATAGTTACTCCCACCACAAGGTGCACCACCATTATCAGCAGATACTATAAATATGGTGTTATCCCACATTCCTTTCTTCTTTAGTAGATCAACAACATGTCCAGTTACATTATCAGCTACACTCACCATAGCTTGATATGTACGACGATTCTTACATGTTGAATTCACTGGATATTTATTTAACCACTCATCAGGAGCTTGTAATGGAGCGTGTACATTATGTAATGGTAGATAAAGAAAGAAAGGTATACTTGTATCATGTTTAGTGATAATGTCAGTTAAATCATCACGATAATGATATGCATCATATGTTCCATTACGTGGATCAGGGGCAGTGTCCTTCCAATAATCAGTAGCACATCCTGTTATTTCTGTTACATGATTTTCACCACCCAGGAGAAAACCTGATGATGTATCAAATCCTCTATTAACTGGTAGATATCTTGGTTCAAAGAGTCCCTCATGCCATTTACCAACCATGTGTGTCTTATATCCTGCAGTCTTCAACTTTGCAGGTATCATTGTCATATTAATATTAGCACCCACTAGCTTACTTTTAAGAAGATTCCATTGATGAGCATGATGAGGCCAACGTCCAGTTAGAAATGATGCTCTAGAAGGTGAACAGTACTTGAAGACATAGTGTCGATCTAAGATAAGACCAGTCTTAGCTAGCATTTGAAAGTTGGGAGAGTAGATAGCTGGATTACGAAAACTGACATCAGCATATCCCCAGTCATCAACCAGAACAAAGACAATATGAGGTTTAGTTAGATTACCCTGTACAGAAAGTAATAAAGATGTTATTACTGTAGTTGTTAGCAATAAAGCCATGCTGAATTTTAAAAGCAGTTACATAATATTATGTAATATGTACATGATTGATATGAATGTCTTTGTTATATCTGTGTGCATATGAATATTGAGGACAATTCATAAGTAACTGAATATGTCTTTGCTAGCATTGTATTCACACTTAAATACTTTATAAAGTGCTAATCAAATGTGTTATTCATAATACATAATAGTTATACATAAATTCACACAAACGTTTGCATTAGCAGCCACACCCTGATTATGATAATGGTAACTCTGACTACAGTTATAGTAACTTTCCTTACTTTAACGTCTATTGTCACCAGTGCACCAACTAAACCTCATATTGTCTTTGTTCTGGTTGATGACTGAGGATATGCTGATGTGAGTTTCCGTAATCCAGCTATCTACTCTCCCAACTTTCAAATGCTAGCTAAGACTGGTCTTACCCTGGATCGACACTATGTCTTCAAGTACTGCTCACCTTCTAGAGCATCTTTTCTAACTGGACGTTATTAATATATCAGTACATCCAAGTATGTATACATGTATTCATTACTATAACTAATCTCATGAATATTGATTAATAATTATAGATTATACTTGCTACTATACTGAGTATCCTACATCAATGAAAAGTTATGATTATTTAAAAAGTATCTATTAGTATGTATAGCAATGGATATTATTAGTGATATTTTAGCAACTGAATTTAACTAACCACTGTAACTTATAGAGCATAAGGTGACAAGAGTTTTGTATCAATTGATTTTTATTTCACATTAAAAGTATTTGTTGTTTGAAGAGACAAAATATACTATTACAAATATGCTATCATGATTGTTATTAATACTAATGTACAAATTAAATACTTTCATTTCTCTCTCTCCCCCTCCCCCCATAAAATAGTACCTACTAATTTGGTTTGAAAGAGTTGACAATGTACAAGTAACAAAAATAATTTTGGGAATTCCAAGAATATTGTAACATCCAAAACAAAATATTTCCATGACAGCTCAACTACCTCATAAATTTATAAACTACTTTTCTGTATAAACATTTTGAGAACTCAAATTTTTATACGAAAAATCATGAACACTTCTTGCAATTTGTGAACTTCTGTGAGTCATTAAAAATCTCACTATATTGCACTAATTTAGTTATTATAGTCGTCATGGATGAGGAGTGTAGATTTGTAATATGTGTATAATTTTGATCAAATATCGGTACTCAGAGCCTCACAATGTGACTTGATGAATTACTAACAATATTAAAAGCACTAAATCATTTTTCTAATACTTGTAACTCATTTTTCTATTCCATTTATTAACTCTAACTTTATTATACTCATTTTTCCTTCTACCTTAGAAATTTATTCTTTAATATCCTCATTGTACATAACCTACTTATGTATCAGTATTTCTTATATTTCAACAGTGTGTTTTGTACTAGCTTATGCTATTATACTCATCCTTTGCTTAGTTTAGCATAAATTATCATCTATCAGATAGAGTGATGTCCTCGCCCACGCAGTGAACGGGTTAAATATTGTGGGTATTTATTCAGAAGCAATTGATAAGTCGTCTTATTCTCACAATATCGTGCACTCGCATAGGAGTCTTAGGAGAATGATAAAACTGTGGTTTTTCTTTTCAGCACTGATAGCCTTTGCTTCTACTCAATCAGAAGGAGATGTAAGGCTGACAGGAGGATCATCTTCATACTTTGGGAGATTGGATATTTTCTGGAAAGGGAAATGGAGCACATTTTGTGGTATATCAAGTGGTGGTGCTCAGGCAGCTTGTAGACAATTAGGCTATTTTGATTTTATAAGATACATGCCACTTGACCGAGTAAATCCCAATTGGAAAATACCACAAGCTGACAGGGATGTTCCCATAGCTATCGATAGCACATCTTGTGAATACTCATGGGCAAAAGGTCTGCTGCACATTCTTCGGTGTGGTTATAGTACTGACATCAGTTCTAATTGTAATCACACCAATGACATTGTCCTAATATGTGACGGTAGTTCTCTCTGGCAACATCCATATAATACTCAAGTGCGACTCAACTTTACAACATATCCATCCCAAGGTATTCTTGAAATCTATCTCAATCAACAATGGGGGAACATATGTGATACCAATTTCAATCAATATGCAGGAGACTCAGCCTGTCGTCAAATGGGCTATACTAAAGCCAAAACAATTACTGGAACTAGTCCATCTACTGATATTGTGTGGTTGAGTGATGTCACATGTAAAAGTAGCTCATATCAGTGTCTAAATCACTGTTTCAAAACTCCATCTTCAACTACAAGTTGTAGCAGTAATAAGTATGTTAGTATCCAATGTACATATGATGTTGCTATTGCTAACAAAGCCACTTCTGGTAGCGAAGACATATGTACTGCTAACTCAGGAGGTGGTGACTCCAATATTGGAACAATTGTTGTCGCTGTCATTGCAGTAGTAGCTTTTCTCATAATTATTGTTACAGTTGTGGTGATTACATTAATGACTTGTCTGTTGGTTCCATCCTGTTACTTGGCACAATATAGGCATCGAGTCAAAGGCTATCAGTCAATTCAGAACTAAAGACACAAGATGTCAGTGTTCTTTTGCTGATTCTCAATTTACAAACTGTTTTTCAATGAGTTCTAGTTATAGCTGTACTACCATCTGTCACATACATAGGAACTAAATTACATTTCCTGTTTGTATTAATTAAGATAGGTGTTATGACTCTGTACTTATAGTAATGAAGTTAGGTACAGGAAATTGGTTGATGAATATGTTATAATCTTGTGATCTAGAATCTTCTAACATTATGTCATAGTAATGTTTAGTATGAATAGTGTATTGTTGAGGGGAAGTTTTTGTGAGGGTTTTAATTTGCTGGAAATTTCCGATCCTTGCTAATGGTGGCCATGCCCATATAAGTATCAATGAATACTGTCAATGATTCTCCTGCTATAGGGTATTTACTTTCTATATATCATCATTCCTGAGTGACTCTAACAAATAATTGACTATTATTATTGGTCATTAAACCTTTGTCAATGACTTACATTACTCAAACTTAGGCTAAACTAAAACTGTAGGTTATAAAACCCACATGGTGGTTAAGTGGCATCAAGGCAAGTTCAAATCAGCTTATTTACCAGTTAATAGAGGTTTTGATACTTCATCTGGATTTCTTTGGGGAGCTGAAGGCCATTTTAATCAATCAGCTGATTGTGCAACTGACTACTAGAAAGACCATGCTCCTGATCCTCGTAATGGAACGTATGATGCTTACACATATCGAGATGATCTCACTGATCTCACTAATCTCACTGAGATTTTTATTAATCATGATAAAAGAGTTCCAATATTTCTTTACTTGCCACTACATAATGTTCATGGACCACATGAAGCTCCAAATGAATGGCTTAATTTTTATTCCATCAATTCCACTTGTTCAAGACGCCGGGTTTATCAAGCTATGGTCAGTGTAGCTGATAATGTGACTGGACATGCATGTTGTTGATCTACTAAAGAAGAAAGGAATGTGGGATAACACAATTTTTGTGGTATCTGCTGATAATGGTGCTCCAGGATGTTGTGGTAGTAACTATCTCTTAAAGGGTGGTAAAATGGCATTCTTTGAAGGTGGTGTACAAGCACTGGCCTTTGCTAATGGTGGTCTTTTACCTGAGTCAAGAAGAGGCAAGTCTACTCAAGGTTTTATTCACATTGCTGATTGGTACACTACATTCTGTAAGCTAGCTGGTATTGATCCAGATGATACTGGTCCAGGCAAGTTTCCTGTAGACAGTATGGATGTGTGGCCTATTATTACAGGAGAAAATGAGAAGACACCTCATGATGAGATTGTATTGGGATATGATTACAGTGAAAGATATCCTAATCAGGAAGCCCTTATTGTTGGTAACTATTAACTAATTGTTGGACAACAAGGTAATATAACGTGGACAGATTTGGACACTCCATGCAGCAAGTCCCTCCGTGGTCCAGATTGCAATCCATACTGTCTTTATGACATAGTCAATGACCCATCTGAAAGATATGACTTAAGTAAAGTAAACAAAGATATTTTGAAAGGCCTACTAAGTCGCTATAACGAGTTCTTAGCTGAACCACGTTATATGCAAGATCAGGGTATCCATTCAAATGATGAGATACCATTTGATGAAAGTGCATGCGATTACATGTCAGCTCATGGAGGGTACTGGCGTCCATGGAAAGAATTTTAACTTGCATATAACGTGGTTCTTAGCTGAACCACGTTATATGCAAGATCAGGGTATCCATTCAAATGATGAGAACCATTTGATGAAAGTGCTTGCGATTACATGTCAGCTCATGGAGGGTACTGACGTCCATGGAAAGAATTTTAACTGTCTAGTTACTACTGCTATCAATTGTTAATTTCAAGTAATGAGACCAGACGTTTTTTTAAATGCTATTTTAGAAATATATTGCTTTTTAAAATAATTATCATTTGATGTTGAGATATTGACTCAATATCAGTTCACTTGTAATAAATATACTTACAAGGTGTTCAAGCTATGTTGAATTATTAAACAATAGTGACTGAGAGGAATCACTTGATTTGGTATACATTTCTTTAAAAAATAGCAAAATCTTCTTACAATTTCTTCAGACACTTTTCCAAGATTGCCAAAAGCCTCCATGTTCATACATGTATGTACATACATTTACATGAGTAGGTAAGGCTTGTTTTGAATGATAACCTTGATCCTGCGTATCACAAGGCTCTTGGCAATATTTGTTATAGCAATGAAGTAGTTCCTGTATCAGCTTAGGTTCTGTTTCAGCAAGGTTATTTATTTCTCTAGGATCATTGATGATATCAAACAAATAGTATGAATCACACTCATCTCCTGTATGTATGTACATCTGTGCACGAATAGTCTAATGGAGACCACATTGCTGTATCACACTCAAACCAATGAGGAACAAAAATTAATTTGTAATTATCAACAGTAATAGCACCTTGATGAGAAGGATGCCATTACCATATGTAAAAGCATATCCCAGTACAATCTCATCCCATCCTACAGTCATTCACTTCAAGATAATATCATGTTTAACTATTGGTTTTAATCAAAATTCAATAAAAAAATAGCAATAAAATTTTTTATTAAAGAAAACTAGCAATATAAGTGATAATTGGATAGTTGTTTTCAAAGGTTAGCAATTTATATATTATAAATTATTTTTAAACATTCTTCCAAGGTCGCCAGTAGCCACCATTATCTGCCATATACTTACATGCTGTTGGGTCAACAGGTAAATTATCTTCAGAATGATAACCTTGATCTTGCATTTCTCGTGGTTCTTTGGAGAACTTGTTATAACCATCTAGTAATTGTTGCAAAATATCAGGTTTTTCTTTAGCAAGGTCATGATGTTCATTAGGATCGTTCACTATATCATACAAACAATATGGATCACAGTCTGGACCCTTTGGTCCATTAGTACATGGATAATCAAGAGGAGACCACATCAAACTGTCACAACCAAAGCTTTGTGGACCAACAACAAGTTTATAATCACCCACTATTAAAGCTCCTTGATGAGGATGGCTGTTATCAAAGTCATATCCAAGTACAATCTCATCATGAGGTGTTTTCTCATTTTCTCCTGTTATAATAGGCCACACATCCATACTGTCTACAGGAAACTTGCCTGGACCAGTATCATCTGGATCAACACCAGCTAGCTTACAGAATGTAGTGTACCAATCAGCAATGTGAATAAAACCTTCAGTAGACTTGCCTCTTCTTGACTCAGGTAAAAGACCACCATTAGCAAAGGCCAATGATCGAACACCACCTTCAAAGAAAGTACCCTTACAACCTTTTAATGGATAGTTACTACCACCACAAGGTGCACCACCATTATCAGCAGATATTATAAATATGGTGTTATCCCACATTCCTTTTTTCTTTAGTAGATCAACAACATGTCCAGTTACATTATCAGCTACACTCACCATAGCTTGATATGTACGACGATTCTTACATGTTGAATTCACTGGATATTTATTTAACCACTCATCAGGAGCTTGTAATGGAGTGTGTACATTATGTAATGGTAGATAAAGGAAGAAAGGTATACTTGTGTCATGTTTAGTGATAATGTCAGTTAAATCATCACGATAATGGTATGCATCATATGTTCCATTACGTGGATCAGGGGCATTGTTTTTCCAAAAATCAGTAGCACACCCCATTACTTCTGTCATATGATTTTCTCCTCCCCAAAGGAAACCTGATGATGTATCAAATCCTCTATTAACTGGAAGATATCCTGGTTGAAAGAGTCCTTCATGCCATTTACCAACCATATGTGTTTTATATCCTGCAATCTTCAACTTTGCAGGTATCATTGTCATATTTAAGTTTGCACCTGCCATTCGACTTGGAGGGAGGTTCCACTGATGTGAGTGATGAGGCCAACGTCCAGTTAGAAAAGATGCTCTAGAAGGTGAACAGTATTTGAAGACATAGTGTCGATCCAGGATAAGACCAGTCTTAGCTAGCATTTGAAAGTTTGGAGAGTAGATAGCTGGATTACGGAAACTCACATCAGCATATCCCCAGTCATCAACCAGAACAAAGACAATATGAGGTTTGGTTGGGACACCTTGTACAGCTAATAGTAGTGATGCTATTACTGTAGTTGTTAATACTGAAGCCATGATGTCAATGTATTACTCAATATTATGTAACATTTGTATGACAAATAATTATGAATATAGTTGGAATTATATGAATTAAATTAGTAATAATTTTGCTACTACTTACTTTATTAACAGCAAGTGCTTTCTAAAATAAAAGTGGTGACATGTATTTTTAATGTTATATAGATGATTTAATGTAATGCTTTTAATCATACATTGTGGCTTATATATAGAGCACATCATTCTTTCAGTAGTTCATAATACATACAGATCAAGGATAACAAACCCTTAATTATATTTTCCTCACCTTTCATTTATTCTTATTTCAATTAAAAATTGTGGTCAAGTTACAATTTAAGAAGCTAACAGAATGCAAAAAATTATTTTTGTATAAAAAATTGAATCTTAGCACATATATCAGATTTCATTGAGATAATGCCACACAAGATTACTTCCTAATAGCATAATAAAATGATATATGTTATAGCACCATGCCAGCATGGGTAACTAAAAGTATGCATCTCAGCAATTAGAAGTTAGCAGCAAGCATAGAGTTTTATACTAAACATTTTTCCATGGTCGCCAGTAACCACCATGATCTGCCATATATTTACAAGCATTAGAATCATGAGGTAGAGACCCTTCTGTATGATAGCCTTGATCTTGCATCTCTCGTGGTTCTTTGGAAAACTTGTTATAACGATCCAGTAACTCTTTTAGTATATCTGGTTTCTCTTTACTAAGGTCATGTTCTTCTCGAGGATCATTGATAATGTCGTAAAGACAATTAGGATCACAGTTCTCTCCTTTTGGTCCATCACTACAAGGATAATCTAATGGAGACCACATTAAATTGTCACAGTTACGACCTTGAGCTCCTACAATTAGTTTATAATTTCCATATATTAAAGCTCCCGAATTAGCAAAGTCATATCCAAGTACGATCTCATCATGAGACGTTTTCTCATTTTCTCCTGTAATAATAGGCCACACGTCCATACTGTCTACAGGAAACTTGTCTGGACCAGAATCATCTGGATCAACACCAGCTAGCTTACAGAATGTAGTGTACCAATCAGCAATGTGAATAAAACCTTGAGTAGACTTGCCTCTTCTTGAATCAGGTAAAAGACCACCATTAGCAAAGGCCAGTGATCGAACACCACCTTCAAAGAAAGTCATTTTGCTACCTTTAAGAGGGTGGTTACTACCACTACAAGGTGCACCACCATTATCAGCAGATATTACAAATATGGTATTATCCCACATTCCTTTCTTCTTTAGTAGATCAACAACATGTCCAGTCACATTATCAGCTACACTCACCATAGCTTGATATGTACGACGACTCTTACATGTGGAATTCACTGGATATTTATTTAACCACTCATCAGGAGCTTGTAATGGAGTGTGTACATTATGTAATGGTAGATAAAGGAAGAAAGGCAAACTTGTGTCATGATTAGTGATAATGTTAGTTAAGTCATCACGATAATGATATGCATCATACGTTCCATTACGTGGATCAGGAGCAGTGTCCTTCCAAAAATCAGTAGCACATCCAGTTCGCTGAGTCATATGATCTTCTCCTCCCCAAAGAAAACCTGATGATGTATCAAATCCTCTATTAACTGGTAAATATCCTGGTTCAAATAGTCCTTCATGCCATTTACCAACCATATGTGTTTTATATCCTGCAGTTTTCAACTTTGCAGGTAACATAGTCATCTTAATATTAGCACCAATCAGTGAGCTTGATGGAAGGTTCCATTGGTGAACATGATGAGGCCAACGTCCAGTTAGGAATGATGCTCTAGAAGGTGAACAGTACTTGAAGACATAATGTCGATCCAGGATAAGACCAGTCTCAGCTAGCATTTGAAAGTTAGGGGAGTAGATAGCTGGATTACGGAAGCTCACATCAGCATATCCCCAGTCATCAACCAATGCAAACACTATATTAGGTTTGGTTGATGCACTCTGTACAGCTAGTATATGTAATAGAGATGCAATGACAACAGTTGGTAGAAGCATAGCCATTTTGGAAGTTTTACAAGGGTGGGGCTAGTTAGGCGTGGTCCTTAATACTGAAATGCAAGTCTTGAGTGCACTTACCTATTTTGTTCTATTACTAGGTGCTCACGCCCAAACTAACAAGAAAAATGTTCTTTTGTTAGTAGCAGATGATGAAGGGATAGAGTCTCCCTTATATGGAAATGAACACATCAAGACACCGAACTTAGAGAAACTAGCAACCAGGAGTGTTCTATTCAAGCATGCCTTCACTTCAGTGAGTAGCTGCTCTCCTAGTCGTTCAGTCATTATGTCAGGACTACCTCAGCATCAAAATGGAATGTATGGATTAGAACATGCTTTTCATCATTTTAGGTCTTTTGATGGAGTAATGAGTCTGCCACGCATTCTTAATGTGAGTAATAAATATTGGACAGGCATAATAGGAAAAAAACATGTGGCACCCGAAACAGTCTTCCCATTTGCTTACTCATTCACTGACCAAGATGGTTACAATTTAAATGATGTTGGTCGCAATATAACGCACATGAAAATATTGGCCAGGAACTTTCTAGCTGAAGCACAAAAGAATGATATGCCTTTCTTTCTCTATATCGGCTTCTTTGATGCACACAGAGCAAGTCCTGACAGTAAATACGGAGGCTTTGCTGAAAAATTTGGAGATGGAAGTCCTGGTATGGGCATTATTCCTGACTGGACCCCAACTGATTATGATCCTGCTGACGTATATGTGCCTTATTTTACTCAAGATACTATGACTGCTCGAACTGACATTGCAGCACAATATCGTACTATCAGCAGATTAGATCAAGGTGTTGGACTAATGCTGCAAGCACTTAAAGATTACGGTTTTGATGATAACACTTTGATAATCTATATTTCAGACAACGGCAGTCCATTTCCTAATGCTAAGACAAATTTGTATGAATGTGGAATGAATGAACCTATGATGGTATCAAACCCAATGGATAAGTCAAGATGGGGACAGGTCAGTGATGCACTTGTTAGCTCAACTAACATAGTGCCTACGATTCTAGATTGGTTAGAAATGGAGTATCCCAAATATCATCTCTTTGGTCCAAATCCACCTCAACTTCAAAGTGCTTCCTTGTTGCCCGTAACAACAAAGGAACCAGAGAGTGGCTTTGACATTGTATTTGCCAGTCATGACTTTCATGAGTCAACAATGTATTATCCAATGAGAGTTGTACGCAACAAACAATATCGACTAATCCATAATCTCAACTTTGCAATGCCTTATCCAATGGCTACTGATCTTTATAGTTCCCCAACCTTCCTAGACATTCTGAACAACACAATGTCTAACCAGCCTACCCACTGGTTTAAAACTCTTAAAGATTACTACTATCGTGATCAATGGGAACTGTTTGACTTACAAAATGATCCACATGAGATAAAGAACTTGGCTAATGATCCTCAACATAACTCTGTTTTAGAGGACCTGAAATCAAAGCTTACAGATTGGCGTAAGGCTACTGATGATCCATGGCTCTGTTGGCCACAAGGTGTTTTGCTTGGAAGTACTTGTCATACTTTAAACAATGGAATTTAAATATTATAATGTATGCTGATCTAGTTATTGATTTGTGATTGCCATTATTGATATATGTATATGCAGTTGTGCATTTAGTATTGGTAATGCTATTGTACTGATTGACCTTTACTATACTTTGTGCTGTTGTAAATGTTAACTCTTTGACTCATTAACAATAAAGATTGATAATATATGTATGATGCTATTATTCATGTGAATTAAACCTTTCCATGTATAATGTAGATATTGCCTTCAAAAGGAATGTCAATAAAATGTATTCTTATATATCTTGCTTTTTGAATTCTGTCAGAATGAATGGAATAAATTTAATAGACCATGTGTTAATAACTCACAAATACAATGCAGAAATTTGTTCCTGACATGTGTGTTGTACAGTAGATCTGCTAGTCAGAAAGAGTTTTTATATTGAATGATGTACTGCACCTAAAATGAATCTATTATGCCTTTTTCTGTATATGTGTATTCACTTATTCATAACTTTAACTATAATCACGCTGTGGTCCACACGCGAGCTCCACCCAAGTTTTGAAATGGCTGAAGCAGTTTTTGAAGAGATAATCGTTCAAGAAGTGGAGCATCCGAACCAAAATATTACTGATGAGACCAGCTTTAGCAAGAAAAACGTTGTTAAAATTCTCATAGTAGGAGAAACTGGTTCTGGAAAGTCAACATTAATCAATGCCATGCTTGGGGAAACTTTGGCTCGCACTGGTTATGGTCCAAATATAACACAAACGTGCTTGGAAGTTCATTATGGAAATTATGAAGGAACACATGTTAAAGTATTTGAATCATTAGGGTTTCTCCACCCAAACTTTGAGGACAAAACTATCATAAAAAACATTACTAAATTGTATCCTATCAATACCTTTGACATCTTAATAATCTGCCATAGAATGAATACAAGGGTAGATGATAGAGTTAAACGAATGCTATCTGTATTGAGTAAAAAGGTCAACAAAGAATTATGGAGTTGCACAATTGTTGTACTGACATTTGCCAATTTTTTCTTACAGCAAAAAGAAATTAAAGAGCTAACAACACAAGACGCCCGAAAAGAAGTGATGTTAAGACATGTTGATGCCAGTAAGGAAACCTTCAAGGTTTTTACAAAAAAGAAAGTCGAAGAACAAATTTTTAAAGAAATTCCATTTGTAGTTGCTGGAGCAGTTGATGAACTAAAATTACCTACTACACATAATTGGATTACTGACGTCTGGAATGCTTGCATTCATCGATGTAAAGCTGTAGATACTGTTAAGCCAAGTAAAAAATCTTTTTTCCGTTTTCACCAAAAAACGAAACTTGGAAAACATACAACAGTCTCAGTCTCACTAGCAGAAAGTGATAGTGATGACGCCATGTCTGAACACACTCATGAATACAATGCTACAACAAATAATACAGAACTAATAGTTAATGAAGTTTTCAACACATCTTCTACAGTCCTTATTCCTGATATCCAGATAGATGCAGGTGAAATTCTAAGAGATAGTAAAGATTTTGGATTTGAAAGTCTCCAGAAAAAACTAGAAGAGTTTTCTTCTTGTTTGATGCCTGAAGACTTAAAAGTTAACACAATGTAACAACAGTTTTAAGAATATTTAAGAAAGTTTAAGAATATTAAATTTATTGTATTATGATCTTATTTATTTGTTAATAACTCTTTAATAATTATCATTTTTATATTATTTATTTTATCTTTCTATTATGTATAACTTATACATTTATCTAGATCTTAAAATTAAAAATATAAACTACAAGGTCTATAATAACTATAATATCAGGAAGTTTAAAAGGTCACTCCTACAATTTATTAATATACATAATATACATAGCAATGGCCATGTCAATAGGCAGTCCACAGGTGTGCCTTTCAACATTATTGTTTTTTGAAATCAAAGGATGGCATTTATATGTAATTCTCAGTTATCTTGTTAACTTGCTATTTTCAGTAAAACATTGAAACAAAAAATATATAGATAAAATGTACAAGTACTCTATAAGTTATGAACACAACGTAAACAAAAAAATAAAGAGATTTATTGGAAACAAAATAAAACATTTTAGTTCAGCCAAGCAGCTATAGAGAGCCATTAAAAATGAATTATCATCATTGCAACCAAAGATTAAAACTCAATCTATTATATCAGCAACTAACTACACATACACTCTTAAAAATACTATTTTTTTTCAGATATACACTATAATATATTACACGACCATCTCAGCAAATTCATTAACAGTTAAAGTATGGCTTGGTGAGCTAGAGCTGATGTCATTGTCCTCCTCATTCTCTTGTAATGTCTGTTCATCAGATAGTCTAGTGGTTAGATAAAGAACCAGTCAATACAAAGTATTTGCTTGCCAACACCCAACAAAATAGACAATAAGTTAGTAGTCAAGAGACAATATAGAAGTTACATAATACATAACTATAACAGGATGTGGCTAATTGTCCAGGATGTCCTTATGGCATATTCATAAAGCTGTACAATGTACATGTGTATTTAACATGGGATTATCATGATATGTTTCCAACATTTGGTTATATCATCACAAAGTCCCAAAGCAATCAAAACATCTTACTGTAAACATTGGAGGAAGGCATTGAGTGATACTGACATCATATGGCATCATCAAAGTACACAAGACATGTCTATGCCTGCCTAAGGAATGCATTAAATTATCTAGTTGGCACAAAAATATTATAGTAGACACATTATCTCCAACTGAGGGCACTATAAGCCAGTAAACTGATAAATATATACATAGCTATGACTAGTCACATTTTGTGTATGTTATATAAGCAACTTTGTGCATGCACATTGTACTATCTACACTTAGTGAATAGTATTATAATTTAATAAAAAGCCATACTAGATTTAAAGTACACATTGGCAACGCTATTCATAAAGTCATAAACACTCACAAAAATGACAGGAAGACATAACTTACTCTATTGTGTTGACAGGCACAGGCAAGCTCTCTTCAGGGCCATTGGACATGCAGTCCATATCACTACAAATGCCACTGCTTGTACTTGATGTACTGCTACCACTATCACTGCCTGCATCAACTGAGAGTCTCTGAGATCTAAAGAGAGGACAATGGGTAAGAGAGTGTTTTCTTGAGGTAATCCATAATTATGTAGCTTTAAAATGACATCATACATAAGGCAATCCAAACATACAACAAGTTAATTTAAGTGCTACTTTTCAATACCAAATTTTATTTTATGCTACAATGGCTACCACTCTCATCATTACTGAAACTAAAATTGCATACAATTACATTGTACCTGTATTCACTGTAATTACATGTACACAAGTGAGTAAACAGTAAAAACAATATTGATGACAGTCAACGTACCTGAGTGATATGAAGGTATGATTTGGATAACGTGCATCTTCTCTTTTGAGATCTGGTTTAATCTTTTTTTCCTCGGGAGGTAGAAGTGACACGCCCTCATCTTCCTCCTCCTCAATGAGTGGAGTATGCTTTCTCTTAAGAGGACTGGGAGTGTGATCTGTATGGAGTAAGAATGAATGATTATGCATAGAGATAACTCTTGATATTAATATGTCTACAATAAAAACTATTATTCAAGCTTATTTAAACAATGGGTGTTACAAGTCAACCTAGGTAAGCAGAAAGGTCTATCTCAGTCAGCATTACTATATTGTTACCTTTAGATTCAGTCATATCCAGTTCCTTATCATGGAATCCTATTGGGTTTAACTCTGATGTAGTGATGATACTTGTCTCCATCTCTTCAGAAGTAGTAGAAGGTAAGTTCATTGCAGGGATAGAAAGATCAGAGATAGGAGTAAGAGAAGATGAAGACTTTACATGTCGGTGTAATCCTCTTCTAAAGAGGATAAAGAGAATAAAAATGAAAAAGCCAAATATGTGTAGTCGGAGATTAACCACATCATCTTTATCACACTATATAGATCACACACTTTTAATGCTTTTAAAGTATGTATTGCAATCTACTGTTAGCAAACAAGGTGATATCAAGTAGTCTGACATATTACATAAGCAAGTCTACTGTTGACATAGAGTATACACTACCTATACATAGTATATAGTCTGGAGCATCTACAAATGATAGTTTACGATATTATATTACTATGTATGGTAACTTTGGTTTGTTATATTACTAACCTTGCCAATTCTTTTTCTAAAGAATGCTTCTTATGCTTCTTGTGCTTACGACGATGTCTTAACTTAACTTTATTCTCATATTCTACCTTTACGCCCTCTGACCAGACCTCTCTGATATATTCTGAGCTGCCAGATCTGTTCTGAGTCAGATGTCTTAGTTGCACTGGAGAGCTTGAGGATGTACTTGGTTGATCTGGTATTACAGGAGTGGGTGAGTGGTTATGACGATCGTTACTCATTTGAATTGAATCAACCTGGTCACTAGGTATACCAGTAGTTCTTGTATTTTCAGTGATGGAGGTTGCTGCATCCACAGATTCAGATGAGTTACTGACACTAGATGGATCACAACAGTCAGTCTCTTCTTCGCTAAGATACGCAATCAACACAGCAATGTTATCAGCTTGAAGTCTGCGTCTCTCCCAACGTTTCAGGGCTTCTTGTATAAGAGCTGTTACAACGTCCTTAGGCTGATGGTAAATATCTGAATCATCTTCGTACTCGTCAACAAATGAGACCACTTCAGTGGGTGTCATGACATTCCAAAGACCGTCACTAGCGATAACAATGAATTTTTGAACTGACAAGTCCAAAGGAAAGGCATAGACATAGGGTACTGGAGAGACAGTATAATTTCCTGTCTTTGAGCTATATGACCAGTAGTCACCAAGTGATCGAGAGACACTCAAAAAGGGAATCATATCAATTTCCTTTTTCCCATTAGATTTAGCTCTTTGCCGCTCCCATACAACTCTCATGACACCTTTTAAACTCAAAGCAACCTTCCCACCTATTGGGATAACAGATAATGATAACAATATATATTTAGAGTACTAACATTCTAGGAATAGCAAGCATTCACCAGTAGCAAATGTCAAAGGCTTAGAGCAATTAAAAAGCTCTTATCACTTAGCACCAATCAATTGTTAAATCCTTAAACTCTCAAGATATGAGGCAAGACTAAACTTGCCTTTAGAAAGGAACACCTACCACTTAGCATGACAACATACAAACAAGCATAAACACTATTTTAAGGTAGTACATACATGTAAATGACACAGTAAATTCACATAATACAGTACAAGCACAAACACAATACACTTAAGTACATGTAGTATTACAAGTACACATAACATTATGACTCATCATTAGGTCATCATGGTGACCTTTAATACTTTTCTTACCTAAACTTCTAATATGCTCTTGTTCATTTGGGTCGTCGGGTTTATGGTCCTTGGTCAACAGTTGAGCAACTACTTGTGGTTGTCCAGGCTCACCAAATCGAGGATTTCTGACTCCCATGATCCCTGTTGAGTCACCGACGTTAGCCACAAAAATGTGATTCTTTCTAAAGATAACGGTTGAAGCAGTTGTCCCAGCTGTACTTAGATCTCCTGTCTTATTTGGTTGCCATGATGCTAGAGAATGGAACAGAGGGAAAAGGTAACACTTCCTCAACACACCCAGTAGCCTATTGTAGACCACAGCAATCAGGAGCTACTCAAATAAATGCTTAGTAAAGAGCATCCTCTTCGTACCCACTTTACACTAAAGCTATTACACGAGTACAGTACTTTAAACATGTTTTGCCCTTACCTCGACTGGCTAACATGGTTTCGTGTAGCTCGAGATAAGCGTCTAAGATCGCCTCTTTTACGCTGTCGACATCATGCGTTTGAAATTTAGACTGTTTTTGAATTGTCTCCCAAAGATGTTCACGAGCGTACCTGGCAGCTTCCTTGCCGCCATGGCCGTCGAACACTCCAACATACGCCTGTTCCTTCATTTCGGGTACCTTTCGCAGTTTCTCGTTGGGACTCAGATTGACAGCGATGTAATCCTCCATATGTTTTCGACCGCCGGCATTTGTCTCTGCAGTGACCGATATTGTCACTCCATTCGAAGGCATTCTCTTGATTTCGTAGTCTTGTTCACCGATTAAAGAAGATACGATACTCTCTCCTTGTAATAGATTACTTTCGAGTCTCCCAAAGCGAGTTTTATAACAGCGCGGGTTCAAAGAAGTCCAATAAACACTTTCTTTATGTCTTGTCAAGAATTTCACCAAAAGACACCATCAATTATAATCAAAGTCAGTGTTAAATAGTCACAAGACAGAGAGGATGCCGAAGTTCCTGCTCGCTAGAATGCACTTCTTGCAAATAATGAGTTTGAAAATATTTATTTTGGGTGTGCTTGTCTCAACGCGCCTTGCTTTACCGCAACTTAGCAACAGCCAATCAAACAAGTCAGCCAAATGAATATTACATAATTATGGTAGAAAACTCTGGTTGCATCATAAATTTACTAGAATACTCTTATCAATGGCATTGTGCAATATAGTAGACATTGTGTCTTCATAGGTCTTTCACAAGACAGTACAAGTACTAGCATTTTTCCCTTATTAATTAATGTACTGATTTTACTATGACAATTGAGTAACTGAATTTTTTCACAACACAACATTCACAGAACCATTAAATGTGTCATAATATAACAACAACAATATCGAATGAGATCATAAGAAAACTGTCCCAGTTAACTAGCTTCTCATGCCCCTAAAACCACCACCTTGTCCACCTCTCATCATCATTCCTCTGCCACTTCTACCCCTTACACCAGCTAGAGAGAGAGAGAGAGAGTGAGAGAACATTTGTTAACAACCAAAAATCTTGTCAATGACACCACTTTACACTTGAACTTACCCACAACAAAAACAATAACCTCTTCCGTTATATTTTTGATACGCATCTTCCAATTAGTTTTCACTCTTACACAAATTCCAGAGACAACTCATAAAAGCTAATATTAACATTATCTAATCATGACCTACACAGTGCCTCATATTAGCCAGTCACCAGTGTTTTTAGACTGAGACAGCAGTAACTATCATCATTGACTAACCACACCCACAATATTAAACAAGAAATATTATTGCGTGTCATTTGTGTAAAATTAATATTGTAATAATGGGAGCACCTCACACTAACTGTGCATTGAAATGTATATCTATAATCATACATTCAAACATTCAGGTTTAGGGATGGGGTCTAGTAATCATGTAACATTGACAATAGTCACAATACCACTCCCATAATCATCAAAACACATGACATAAATAGGCTTATCTATATAATGTACTATCAATATCAAAAGTAATATTGTAGTAATGGGAGTGGCTTACTATTGACTGTGCCCAAGTGTTTAGATAGGATCACTAAGGAGGATATCATTGCCAATTAAAAGAGAATGTACCTCAGGCAGAATATTTGAATGCTATCAAGATCCAATATCACTAAATGACTAATGAGTCATTTTCATATAAGGTCAAGGAATTTTGATTAAATTTTCCATCAACAATTACTTCCTGCCAACCAATGGGTAAAAGTATGATGCAATAATGACAGCATGGTATGGTAATTAGTGGGAAAATCTGTAAACTTTGGACAGTCCTCAGAAATTCTGGATACACATTGTGAGTTTGATATTTGGACATGCACTTAAATCAAAATTAATGAGTACAAGTTACTGATATTGAAACAGACGAACAGGTTAGTTCACTTTTGTTATCTATACTCATCACATTTTATGCAAAGCAAAATTTTTACAAGGATTTTAATTTGCTATTGACATGTCAAGTATGAAGCTTGCTCAGGCTAGTCTCACAATCAGCCATGTTATAGTAGTTGCTAATGGAGCCCACTCATTAAATGACCAGTCATTGTTGTATAGTAATACTAGCATGCCATTATTTACAGTGTGGAACAGTTGTAGTGTCACAAAAATAATCATACATGTCAGTGACAAAGATCTACTTTAACAGTGAAAGTAAAGTAAAGACAACAAACAACATTACATTATGTATACAATGTAAACAATAACAGTACACAACTAAATACCAAATAAAGGCCTTATTTACTCAAGTAGATTCTCACTTTGTCAGAAAAACAAACGCTTGTATTTAGGAACATTTACTAATATCAGTCATTCTTTGAGAATAACTCATAAAGCATCTCAAAAAGAGAACATTATTTTGTAAACTATTTATCTATCACAAGTATAACAGTCTTATACAATACATATATTATATTGGCAACAAATGTGTAGCTTGTCTTATCTAGAAATTTTTTAAGACATGCTCTATTATAAAGATACCTTGTGCTCTCATCATAGCTGATTTACCAGCACCAGCAGCGAGACCTTTAGCTCCACTCTTAGGTTTAAACATAGGAGCGTTCTTTAACATGTCTGGGACAATAAGAAAACGAATCATACTTCCTCGAATAAACACCTGTTCCAATTGTGATATCTATAAAAAAAATGAAAAGCTTGTAAAATTATAAATACCTGTAGTATTAAGTTATTGATATCTCAATAACAATACATTAACCACAAATAAGTAGGAGTGACATGATAGGTACATGTGAGAATCTTATTAATGGTGATTGACCAAAGGTAGTCAATATATATCTAGGTATATATGGTCAATTGGTCATACATAGTATCTACATGCTTGTTCATTTAGTATAGTCAATGGTGATGCTTAGTTCAACAAGAAAGTGATTATGACTTATATAAATATCATTATGTTAAAGTATTCTATTACAGACATATAGATTTTGTACGTGAAGTTGAGAATTGGAATATTCATGTTATAAACTATCATGATGGTCAGATTCCCTTACATGTCTAGTCATGACATCACTGCTAATTTTAAGGGAAGGAGTCTAGTTATAGTAGTAACTAAATATTATTTATATGCTAGGGGTCTAGTTATAGCAGTAATCACATGTAACTTGTATGTTAGGACAGTTTCATTACAGAATATAGCTCCATTTTGCCCATGAGTGACATAATATGATGTCATAAAGCTAAGTGTCACATTCCATGTGTAAAACAGTGCATTCAGGGTTAAAGTTTAATTGAACATATTGATATGAAACCATGCATGTAAAAGGTTAGTGTTTCTAATTTTTTACTGGACCTATATTACAATATGAACGGATTTACCACTCACAAACTACGCACACAAGAATTTCATATAAAGCAATGAGCTACTTTATAGTTGTGTCTCATATAGAAAACTACAAGAAAACATGACATGTTCCCTTTTCACATTTATGGTCACAAATAGATGTAACATATAAGTATTATATCAGTCCATAGAATGGAGGACAAGAAAACATCTAATAGAGCAATGAGTAGTTAGATGTATTTAGTTCTAGTGCTAAAAGCAACAATATGTTTCAGACAGTATCTAATTAACATAAAAACATGATGTTAAGCATACCTGACCACTTCTGTTCGTAACAGTCACACTTTGTAGTTGACAGTTCATGTTGTCTTCTGCCTCTAACAGTTTACCTCGATATATCTCACCCACTGTAGTTTCTAAAGTCACAATGTGACCTTCAGCTTCGTGAAGAAGTTTGATAGGTATGCCAATAGACATGATAGTCCACTAAATACAACAAGAAATTATGAAAAAGTATTTGAAAAGGAGAGCAACACTTGATATTCTCCCTCTCTATCAAACGTGTCGAAAACGTTACACGTGTTTAGGAGGCCACACCTTCTCTACGGATTCTAAGAGTTTACGGTTTGACGGTTCAAATGGCGGGAAAAGACAGGTGGTCAATAAAACACACCCTTTGAATTGCCCTTCTCAAGATAAGGTAAGACTTCCCAATTTTTTTTGAAAGTATTAAAAATATATTTTTGATTGTTTAGAGGTTGGACTTTTATAAATGGCCCAAGAAGTGTTATCTCCTCCAGTTATTTCACCCTTCCCATCTCTCACCTCCACTACTGGATCTATAGATGTCCGTCAACTTCAAGTACTAGAGAAACTTCAACAATTAAGACTATGGCAACAACAACAACAAGAAAATCTATTGAAACAACAGCAGTATGAATTATCTAGTCTTAAAAATGAACAAGATACCATTAGAAAACGTCTTGGTCTTATTAAAGACACAGACAATACTAATGAGAATCTTAATAAGCTTACCCTGCCTTCAGCCCCACCTGTAGAATCAGAACAAAATACCAGTAATGAGTATGTTATATCATCAAAGACCTCACCACAGACTGGCATAATGCCATCAATTAAACAAGATGCACCATTTTGTGGTAGTCTTCAACCAGAAGGTCATACTATAAGTGGCTCATCTCTAACGTCCACACACTCAGCTGATTCTGGTATGTTAAGTGGACCAACATCTGCTGTTGATGTATTGCAGAGACCTTCTCAGGATTTGGAGGAACAACTTGATCACTCAAGTGGTTTTCAGACCCCTGAATCTAATATTTTGACAGACAGCGAACCTGAAGAGACTCGTTATGATAAAAGCAATAAGGATGTCAATGTAGATATTAAAGTTAGTTGAAATAAACATAGTTACATTCTTGCTTATATATAATGTTTGGATAAGTTCATATATACATGCACTAGATTATACCTATAGATTATATTAGTATACCTATAGATTATATTAGTATACCTATAGATTTTATTAGTATACCTATAGATTATATTAGTATACCTATAGATTATATTAGTATACCTATAGATAATATTGGTATACCTATAGATTATATTAGTATACCTAATAGATTATATTAGTATACCTATAGATTATATTAGTATACCTATAGATTATATTAGTATACCTATAGATTATATTAGTATACCTATAGATTATATCGTACATATTTTTGGTACATTTATGTACATTATGTACATGTATTATTAAATAATTTGTACTTATACTTTGTAAATTACATCACACACAAATTTATTATTTTTTAGGATCATTATGCATCAGTTCCTAGTTCTGATAACTTACCTCATGATGACGTCCCTGTTAGACCAGGAGTAGGTAAGTAAATATAACACATGTGACTATAGAAAGTGTAATTTGTGTGTACCACATAATAGGTACATATTAAACTATATACATATAATTGTACATATACATATTCAGGTCCCGGATCAGCATCAACATTTGAAGAACTCTTAGAAAAAAAGCTACAGTTATATGAGGTAATATGATATCATTGACTCATTCATCTTTGTGTGTTGATAAATACTATTATAAAATATACTGACTATATACATGTACATAACATCTGTGAGAGTGTGGTTAAGAACTAATACTGAAGCTTACACACCTGTGGTCTACTCTGTAGACACTATCATCACTATGTCTTCAACAACCTTTATTATCAAATTAATAATATTATGAAGACAGTATGGTCCTTTTATCTCTATAGCATACTACACATGTACTTCCACCTCAACCCACCCTTGTCCGTTGTCCAAGTGAAGATTCCTTTTTAGTTCGCAAAGAACAAAGAAAAAAGGTAACACAGTACATGTATACACAGAGTCTAGCTGTCTAAACACTAATGTCTCAATACACTTAAGTTTTTTAGACTTGTGTGTAAAGTTTATATATATAACTTTATTATGCTCTTTGTTAATTCAAGCACATGACTTGTAATCCTGGGTTCTTCTATTAGGAGGAAGAAGCTGAACTAGCTGAATTTGAGATGTTAGAACAAGCAGCACAAGAGTCATCATTCTCATCTCAGTGTTCTATTGTAATGCGTGCATTAGGTAATAGTGTGCTCTCCTCCAGTCCTAAATCTCGACATCCAATCAATAAATCACTATCGAGAAACAGAGACGGACGTTCTCTTAGCTTAAGTCCAGTTAATAAACGTAGTGTCACACCTCAACCACTTACTACAGACAATACTAAGATAACATATCCTCAAAATACTAATAATGTATCTTCACTTCCCATTGATTTAAAGACACCTTTACAAAATGAGACTTGTACTAGCCTAAACTCAAGGAAGTCAATGACTACATCTGATTGTGGTACTATACCTGCTACTACTGCTCTGCTGCCTGCTGTTCAGGAAGATGATGAAGACTCAGACCTGGACTCCACCCTCAGATCCAAACATGATCAGTTTGGGGATGAAGAGGAATGGGATAGTTTCAATGCTGACACACCCAAACAAATTAAACCTTTATCTTATGTTGCAAAGATGTCACCATTCACTTCACCAGGACAGTACATTGAACAGAATGAAGCCACTGTTAATGATACCATTGCTAAAAATGGCAACTTTGTTAATGGTTGTCCTGGACGAGTAAGGAAAGTATGTATTTTACCACCCACTGATAAAATGGAGGTAGTAAATAGCTCTGATTCTGACTCTACTGATGCTGAAATCAGTGATATAGAATATCCTATAATTCTATCACAGTCTCAACATGTCCCTAAACCCACATTCCCACATCCAACATCTTCTGTTCAACCAAATTCAAGTCCTACTACTGACCACCCATCTACTAACACAGCAACCTCTTCCACAACTAGTTCTACTTATTTAGCTAGCCTACCACCACCATCTACATTAGTAGCTAAACTATTTCCATCATTAAGGAAGGAAAGAGATACTGCTAAGGCAAAGATGTTAGAGAAAGTGTCCACTAATACACAGCAATCTAACACTACCAAGAGAATACCACTACCTGATGGTACTCCTCCTACTTTGTCTTTACCAAATGGTCTTGATGTACAAGTTAAAGAGAAGCTTACACAGTTAGAGAGAGAAATTGAGAGATTTAAAACTGAGAATGCAGCTTTAGAGAAATTACATATTGAAAAAGAAGAGGTAGAAAGAAGTGTCTGTCACTACATTATAAATGTATAGTACATGTGCATCCCACCTGTACACTTAATGTGCTTCATGCTTATATAATACATGTGCATCCCACCTGTACACTTAATGTGCTCATGCTTATATAATACATGTGCATCCCACCTGTACACTTAATGTGCTTCATGCTTATATAGTACATGTGTATCACAATGTACACTTAATCTGCTTCATGCTACATGTGTATCCCACGTATACACTTTCAAACCTATACAGTACATGTATATTATTATTTACGTCTTATTTAACTTATAATATGCTTGTATATACATTGTACATGTAATGTTGATGTAGTAATGTATTATTATCCTATTAGGGTCTTTTATATTTGAAGAAACAAATAGCTGATTTTGAGCATGACAAACAACAAGACTTTGCTAACTTTGAGAAATATAAACAAGAAGAGATCAAGAAACTAAAGTATGAACAAAAACAAAGAAAATGAATGAGCCTCTTTACAGTTTCAATTCTTTCTTACACACCAGAAACATAATTTATCAATAATATTTATAATTATACTAAATATATTGTTTATTTGTGATGACAGGAAGGAGAGAAGAATCTTTGAGACCTATCAAAGAGAAGCTCGCTCTATCAGAGATAAGAAAGACAAAGAAGAAATCATGGCTCTCAAACAAGAGGTAGATTAACTGATATGATTTTTAAATTTTAAGTTCTAAACTATCTAAATTAATCTAATAATATCATCTTATGATGTAATGGACTAATGTTATTTAAAGAACCAAAATAGATACATTTGTATATACAACATTATGATAGTTTATTTAACTCTAGTTGATATATCTATTAAGCACACACACTCATTCCTATTGAAATTGTATTTACAGTCTACATATTTAGTGTGAGCTTCTTTTATTGTTAGCTTGAAGAGGTGAAGGAGGAGTTACGTCAGAAAGAGTCTCGATGGTCAAGTACCCTTTCTCGTTATCGTCTCAGAATTGATAATTTAGAGGCACAAAATGAGGAACTACAAAATGATTTGAAAATGATGGAAGAACAAAGATTGTTACAATGGCAACAACAGGTAAAGTATACCAAATTGTAGAGCATTAGTAAACACATCTGTATTGATAGCTGTGAGTACATATGTTGAGTTAACACAGTGTTGGAATGATATACATAGTGGCTGTTCTCATAACTTTAGCTCAATGACACATTAGATTCAAAGGTCAAAGTTTATAGGTCAATATTAATATTCCATTGAAGAGCTGTTTTGTACTAAGTTTGGTTTAAATTACCGTAAGGGTATAAATTTTCGTGGGGGATTTAATTTCGCTATATTCGTGGGTTGTTGTTTTAACACGAAATTTAACTTTTATTCCACCCACGCATAATCACGTGATCTCAATAAAGCGTGTAAATAACGGCTACTGTAAAGGGTTACTTCTTTCTATTTTACACTGAAGTACTTCTCCGTCAACTGCCTCCCAGATCTTCTTGTATACATGGTACCCTCTCACCATGAATTCAATGGAATACGTAGCCATACTTTGCGAAAATCACACTTGTGTTCACAACACGTGTCTGACACCACACCCATTAATTAATACTTCACACCCACTAAACACGAAAATTAATACCCACGAAATTTAAATAATAAAGCAAAATTTAAAAAACACGAAAATTTAAACCCTCGAAAATTTGTACCCTTACGGTACGAAATTGACATTAATAATATATCTTTATTTTTTCGATAAACTCACCCATTATTTTTTGTCTTATAGTTGGATAGTAAGAAAGCTCCCAATCAACAAAAGCAGAAAAGATTTCTTAATACTTCTCTAAGTCCAGTTAAGACAGACATGTTAGAACTTGAACCAGATGAGCTAACAGAAGATGAAATCTGTGATTTACTAGACCATCCTCAAGTAAAACAAAGTAAAGTACCAAATTACAAGCCTCTACAACAAACCAAGAACACAATCTTCAAAACTAAACAAAGACGCAAATCAGATCCTCCACGTAAAGCTCCTTTTATCAATGAATCTAAAGCTCCACCCCCAATTAAAAAGCCAAAAAGTGATAAAGAAAACAAGAAACCTAAACCAGTTCACAATTCCTCACCTACTCACTTTAGAACACAACCAAATCAGAAACAAATACAAACAACAATGAAACAACCTATGACAAAAACTGTTAACAGACCAGGACTCTCAAATGTTTCGAGTACAGCTAAAAAACCTCTTTTAAAACATTCAGAGAATATTATAATAAATAAAAGTGAAGGAGCACCTCAACATGTTCTTCAGAGATCACAACCTATTGTAGTGAGGAAAGAGATTGAGGGTGTGGAAAGCGAGAGTGACTGTTCAATAATTGAAGTAAGAGCTGTTGATATGGTGACTGAAAGCAGGGATGAGGTGACAAGTGATAGTGATATATCAGAAAAGGCTGATAAAATTATAGATCAAATACTGGGAACAGAAGAGCAAGAAAGTGATACAACCAAGTAAGAATGAGATGTTGCATACAGTCTGATCAGGAGCCCACAACAATGATAAAATATTTTACTAGTCATGTTACTATTATTATTACAAGTATTGAGAGACAAGAATAGAGTAATAGCGCAATAAATTATACTTTTAGCCAGCTTTGATCATAGTCTATCAAAAATAGTAAAATAACTGGCATGAAAAAATTTGGTATTTCAATTAGTAGCGTGGGAGTTTCATGTTCCTCTCCTTTCCACGTTTTCTCTCTTTATGGGCTCCTGATTTGATGCAAGTACCAAAGGTGCTATGTGTTATATAATAATGTATTATGTACTTGCATAGAGGATCTACTATACAAGATCTCCGTCACACTAAAGATAATGTCACCACTTCACAGTCAAAAACTGTCCGATTTGATATCAGTTCTTCTACTTCACCAGTAGATAACTTACCTACAGATGTAGTATCTGTACAAGAACAAACTAAAGCTCCTCAACTTAACACTATTACTAACTCAATAAATGTTGCAGTAAGTATGGAGTCACTATACATGCTACACTATATCATTTTAAATGAATTTCATAATATTTATATTTCAAGAAGTGTCTATTCTTTTCTTCTCAGAAGGAGACTCAAGAAGAGGATGGATCTAAAGTAGTCTTGTTCTCAAATGGCACTCGTAAAGTCTTATCTGCTGATGGACAGACATCAACTGTCTATTTCTTTAATGGAGATATCAAACGGACTCAATCAGATGGTGCTATTGTAAGTACAAAGAAAGTTATTATACATGAATTGTAAGTTTTGTTATAATACAGATCTATTACTACTCAAGTAGTCAAACGACTCATACAACACAATCAGATGGGACAGAAATATTGGAGTTTTCCAAGTAAGTGGTTAATTCCATTAAATATTATTTCTTTTTACTTTCTATTGTAGTGGTCAGTCAGAGAAGCATCATCCTAATGGTTGTAAAGAGATCCACTTTCCTGATGGTACAATTCGACACATGCTACTTGATGGCAAAGAAAAGATTGTATTTGCTGATGGTACTGTACAGCAAGTACAACCTAATGGAAATAGAACTATTGATTTTCCTGATGGACAGAGAGAAATACATACCAAACAATACAAAGTAAATGAATAATGTAAATCAATTATTGAAAAGTCTTAATTTGTAAAGTATTAATAAGAACATGTTTGTAATTAAGACATGTACTAGTATTTCTGTATTATTGGACACTTTTCAAAGACCCATGGTGTCTCCAATAGAGTTGTATTGAAATAAACTTTTATTTGGTATGCGCATTGTGCTAGGTAGTCCTAAGATTGTTTTGTATATTATGTATGTATTATACATGTCAGTATATCCATTTCATAATTTTAATCTATTATTGTATGTGTTTTTGATAATAATGAATGAAATTGACTCATTTATAATAACTGCTTGATGTACATAGCAGCCAATGAATATTTTTGCTGTGAGTGCTTTCAGTTAAATGTGATTGATTGAAGTCACTGAATTCTGTAACTCAAAAAAATGTCTTTGAGCAATTTTGCCAACTCTCTAATCTTAGCATAATCCAGTCTCCTTACAGCAATAGTAGTACTATTAAATAATATAGAGGCTCTGATTTCATTCTGTCCTCTGCTAGCACACTTTCATAGACAATCTAGGTCTCCTAACATTACATGCTAATATTCTTTATTTAAAGTTTTACTCTCTCTAGAGACGAGAGTACCCTGACGGTACTGTTAAAACTGTCTATCCAGACGGCCACCAGGAAACTAAATATGCTAATGGTCGTCTGAGAGTAAAAGACAAAGATGGTCAAGTGATAGTAGACAAAATGGACACGCCTCCAACACATATGTCATTGTAAATATATCATTATTATTATTATTTTGAAAGCTATAATTTCACTTCTCATTTTTTTCATATGCATATCAATTATATGTGTGTATAATGAATATTAAATCAGTAATATTAATCTATGGTTCAGACCTATTGTTTATGGACAACTCCTAATATTGTTGAAAAAAATATTATTGTTATTGTCATTGAGTGTTTTCTGGTGAATTAATCTAGTAAGTTAACCTCTTATTCCACATTCAGCAAAACAGTGATCATTTATTAGACTTACTTCTAATTTTACATGGAAATTAATTGATCACAAAATTACTCAATTCTACAGATAGTCTGGAATAAAAATAATTGAAGTCCTGTGTGCCTGCTTTTTTTGATCTATAGAGCCTATCTATATGTGATTGCTATACATTGTCCAATTATCTGTCTCTATATGTCATTAACTTGAGTACTAGCATAAACCATTAAGTAAGTGGTGAAAATGTACTACGATAATATTGATAAGTATTGATGTACGCTTCAACTTCAAGAAGACCACTCATCACTGGAATGAAAGATTGAGTTCAGTGATGATGTGAACTATTATTCAAATTCAATGAAAAGTCCAATTATGGAACATTTTCTGAACCTGTTGCTCCACCATCTCAGCTCAACCTACCTCTATCACCTTTAGAATCATATCCATTACCACAACCACTACCTCAAGGTCCACACACTCTATTGGGAAAGAGCTAAGTAGTATAAATATTGAACTCACAGTTTGCTACTGTTAATGATTTCATTTGCAATACTTCTGCTATTAATAAACAGTAGCAAACTGTGGGTTCAATATTTATATCAGTGACCAAGTACACTTTAACAAAACCAATATTAACGTTAGATTACTCTTTCTTGACATTGTTAATTTCACATTGGAATATCCAGTGTTTTGGACTCTGTCTAGTCAATGCTTATAATGTTGTGTTTGTCTCTGGTTTGATTAGCAAAAGTAACAGTCTACTCAACATATGAAAATAGTTTGATATTGCAAATTTATCCTGAATATTTAATATTATTTTACAAAACATAAAATTATTGTCAGTTTGATTATATGTATCTATGTATCTATAGTGGGTGCTCTTGCTTCAGAGTTGATCTTGTCAGGAAAATTGAAAGGTCTCCAGTCTAGTCAAGGAGAGTCCAATAATAAAAAGCACAGTTATCACACATCTACATTTTTCATCAGCACTAGTAAATTGAAGTGTTTCAATACAATTTTATCATATTTGTGTAAGTAAAATGTATTGATAGACACTGAACCCTAAACTTAAATTGTTAACAAACAGCAAATTAAATAATAAACGTTAATTTTAATGCCTAAAGGAAATATCCAAAAAGAACTTGATTAAAATAAATATTAAAACGGAAATTAAACCACGTGTACACACCTAGCAAGGAAACGCGTGACAACCATTATGGCGGGAAACATCAGCCACGTCTGACGAGCCAAAAATTACATAGTGGTAGTTTACTGGCATTTCCCGCCAATTGTCACGGGTTTGTGCCTTGTGTTCGTCAAAATGAAATATGACAGAGATGTCTTGATAACATAAAAGGACTTCGTGTTTCAAGGTTATGCAAGTTCACAGACCCCTCGTGGGTCTTCGTCGCTACGACTCGTCTTTGATTCTTCTCAGTTCTCTGATATTTTGATTGTTCTCAGTTCTCTGATGTTTTGATTCTTGTCAGTTCACTGATGGATTGATTGTTTTCAGTTCTCTGATATATATTTTGATTGTTCGGTTCTCCAATGAATTGATTGTTCCAGTTCACTGATATTTTCATTCTTCTCAGTTCACTGATGGATTGATTGTTTTCAGTTCTCTGATATATATTCTGATTGTTCAGTTCTCCAATGGATTGATTGTTCCAGTTCACTGATATTTTGATTCTTCTCAGTTCACTGATGGATTGATTGTTTTCAGTTCTCTGATATTTTGATTGTTCAGTTCTCCAATGAATTGATTGTTCCAGTTTACTGATATTTTGATTCTTCTCAGTTCACTGATGGATTGATTGTCTCAGTTCTCTGATATTTTGATTGTTCAGTTCTCCAATGAATTGAGTGTTCAGTTCTCCAATGAATTTATTGTTCCAGTTCACTGATATTTTGATTCTTCTCAGTTCACTGATGGATTGATTGTTATCATATTTTGATTGTTCAGTTCTCCAATGGATTGATTGTTCCAGTTCACTGATATTTTGATTCTTCTCAGTTCACTGATGGATTGATTGTTCCAGTTCACTGATGTTTTGTTTCTTCTCAGTTCACTGATGGATTGATTGTTCTCAGTTCTCTGATATTTTGATTGTTCAGTTCTCCAATGGATTGATTGTTCTCAGTTCTCTGATGTTCTCTTGATGAAAAAGGTGAGTCGCTCTCCTGTCCATTCTCTTCTCTCTTCTTCCTTCAAGCCTTCTTTCCTCTTCTTTTTTAATTTTTTTAATATTTTTTTGGGCTATTCAGCCTATACACCATACACACACTCATACAATCCCTAAAAAATTATCTCCCTCCTGCCGCTCGGCGGCCTAAAAAAAATTTTTTTTAATATCTCAGGCCGCCGAGTGGCGGGGGGGAGCTCTGATCTTCTAGGGTGCGTGTGTGTGTGCTGTATGTGTGTGTAGGTTGGTAGTCCCTTTTCACTTCCTCTGTCTCTCTTCACTCTCTATCCACTGATTGTCACCAACAGTTCATAACTACTCTCTTTTTCTTTCCCTGCAGGAGCAGCACTGGTGAAAAAGGTGAGCTGTCATTCTATCCATCCATCCACTTTTCATCCATTCTTTAGTGATCCAGTTGTTATCTTCCCTTTCTTCCTCTATGTTCTCAACTTGCAGACTGACTGGACTCTTGGGAACTCTCCAGCTTCTCTTTTCTACTATTATTGAATTTGGAGACCTTCACTGGACTTCTTGGTGGATTGGAGACCTTCACTAGAATTTTGGTGGATTGCAGTGGAGACCTTCAGTGGACTTCTTGTTGGATTGGAGACATTCACTGGATTTCTTGGGGACTCTTCAACTACAAATACAGTTTTAGCTTTATTTTTTTAATGTTTATTTTCTTATATTTTCATTTATTTTATATATATATATTTTTTTTTAAATAATGTTTTTAATTTAATTTTTAGTTTTTAAATTTTTTTTATTTTTTATTTTTCATTTGTATTTTTTTGTAAATTTTTTATAGTTTTATTTTTCCTAAGAAATAGTTTAATTCTTTTAATAGTTTTGTCTTTAATCTGTTAAAGTTTGTTTAAAAAAAACAGTTTTCACTAAAATAAGTCAACCTTAACTTTAGTTTCAAAGGTTTTTTTTTTTTTAATATTTTTTTCTTTTATAGTTTGTTGTTCTCTTTTATAGTTTTTTTCTCAATTTTCTCTTTGTTATTTATTTCTTTTAAACTTTTTAATTTTTTAGTTTGCTATTTTTCTTTTATCTTTCATAGTTTTATATTAATTATTTTAAAAAAAACATTTTTAAAAAGTCAATCTTAACTTTAGTTGATATTAAAGTTAATTATTATACAATTCAATTAGAATTCAATTTCTTGAATAAGTTTAGAATTCGATTTCTTTTGAAACTGTAACTTTTCACATTTTAATACATCTTTAATTGAAACTGTAATACTTTTTATCTTTAATAATACTTTATCTTTAATATTACTTCTTTATTACCATTGTTGTTGTATCATTATAATTATACTGATTGTTATTACAACATAACATTATGCATCATTTATTCCTTTAGTTTTACAAGAAACAATTCTTTAATTTCAATCATATTATATCTTTTTTACAAAAAACTATATCATTAATTTTAATTAATTGATTAATGTAGCTTTCCCAAATAGGATTACATGAATTATTGTATGTCAATACACCTCATTATAAATTAATGTTCATGTTGTTAGTGTTTTATTTGGTATAAAACTTGACAGTCCCTCATATACCAAACATGTTAAAGTAACAACCATCCTGACTTGGACCACCTTTGACTGTCGGATCATTCTATGTCCAGATAATTAGTTACTTTATTCCATTACTTTTAAACTTTTTATTTAATTCATTTTATATCTTTAAGTTTTAAAAAATAGTTTTAAATCAATTAGCTTTTAAGATGATTCAAATTGAACATAATGTTTTCTGAATGTATAGGTCCCTCAAAGTAAACCCTACATCATGTCTACATTATCACTTGATGTAACTTTAACATAAATCAATATTATTTAAACCAATTCTTTTAAAAAGACAATTATTTTATTTATTAAATTTGTCTCAATTGTTAACAAATGAAAAGGTATATTGCTGTCTTTTAAATATCAATTAAAGATGATAATTAGAATATCAGTTCTCAGTTATTTACTGTGAAAATATTGATAATACCCTTCTATTTGAGTTACATCTGTTGTCATGACAACTCTCCCTAGTGATCATGACCCTAGTTTTATCAGCTCATCACAGACTTGATTTATAGCTACCACACATCATATATGAGGCCTAGATAACAATATGACATAATAGTTGTCCATAGTTATATTCAATTATACATCCATTTATCCATAAATGAATTCATTGATCCATCTATCCATCTATTCATTCAACTATTCATCCATCCATTATGTCAGGTCGTACTTCAGTTTTCCTTTTTAAAGTTTTATTACATCATCAATTCATTTAAGATATCTTTATGTGAATTATGTTAACAATACCAGTTGTCTATTTTATAAGATATCATGGCATAATGCTTAGTGTACATGACATGATCACATGATTCATCACATGATAGTCACATGACTTGTCTTTTTAAAAATTACTGTGTCTACAGTCAAGACATTTTTTCTACCAACACTTTATAATTTACTAATGGAGGGCAACTCTCATATAAAGGATATCATAACAGTGTCTACTAAATAGAGTGGTCCTATCTACTAGCAAAAGGATACGTAAACATTTGCCTTGTTGTGAACCAGTGTCCACATGGGATCAAAGAGAAAATGAAGCCTTTAGGAATAACAGTTTAGTCTCTGGGAGTTCCAACTGGAGAGAGCAACAGAGAGAGAGAGAGAGAGAGAGATAGACAGACAGACAGACAAACAGACAGACAGACACAGACAGAGAGAGACAGAGACAGAGAGCAACAGAGAGATGGAACATATAACAAACATGTTTACTTGTAAATCAGATTGAGTTGTAATCCAATGTCCTTGTAAATTAATAATTTCTTGTTTTGTTGGTAGATTAATGGGTGTGGTTTCATACTTATATCGTTTTAAAGATTACTCCACTTGGTTTTTAACAGACATTGAAGTAATATTAAAATCATTGATAGAGTAACCAGGTGATACTGCACATGAGATATCAATAATATCATATGACAATGACCCGCCTACCTCCTTAATCAACGACACAGGACACACCAAGATGTCCCAATGTTGGGTCAGCATGACAATAGTGCACAATTCGTAATTTCTTTGATCATACATACCTCACCTACTGAAACTAAAAACATTATTATAACTTATTGTAAGACAGTAAAAAAGAAACTGAAAAAAATATTACAAACTTGTACCAACTTCTTCTCATAGCACATTTCTTCTTCTCTCATTGCTAGTTTGCCAGCCTTTTCCTAATCCTTCTCTTCCTGTTAGTAGGACAATCTGAGGCATAAGTTCAATTTTCTTTGTAGTTTATTGCTCCATTAGTCACGTTACCATCTTCTCTCTGCTGTGACATTAACTTTTTGACACTTGAAAAGTTCCCCAGTTGGCTAAAGCTCTCCATTTAAGTAGACACAGCCTAAGAAGTGATAAAAATATGTGTTGAGTTCCATTTCTTTTCACCAAATTATTAACCCTTGGGTCCCAAGATGGACTTAATTTTGCAGCCTTTTCGTGGCAAAATTTGGACTTATGTCCAAATTTTCCACCAGGACCAAATTTTTCGTAACAGACCACTATGCCAAAGATTATTTATCTTTTCAGTTAGTGCTATTGCAATTAACTTGAACAAAGGACCTTACAATATCAGTACCATATGAAACGAAGAAATGAATATCACAGTGACTGTAGTTAATAAAGACCAAATCTAAATGATGACTTAATATTTACACAACAGAACTGTATTCTGACTATCATCATATGTATAAAACAGCAACTGGAACTGGTGTTGCTGTTTCTGCAGCTGCTATTATTAGATGTTCAACTATTAGTAGCTAGATACAATGAAATATATCGTGAGTATTATTTATTGTAAAGGTTGCAATTTGTCCTTATAAAACAATTATCATGCATCTATAAATAAGTATATTCATTGACTCAGAAATTGTATCATTTTTTATTGGAAAATTGTCAATGAATTTCGAGATGTAAATCACATGCATGTTATCATAAGCACTCTCATGAGTGGTGAAAATATTTATTGATAAGCAAAGAGAATTACAAGGAGAAACAACACAGACAAAATGTCCAGAGCTGGTACTCCACAGAACAATGCTTCTACTCCTCTACTACCACATAGAGTATCAGAGGATTCAACCAATACCCCAGGATTGGAATCAGAGAGTAGTCTTAGTAATGGCTCTCCAAAGGACAGTGCCAGACAAACATATGGATCAATAGATGAACCAGATGCAGGTCAAAGTGGTAGTGCAAACATTTTATGTCACCCTATTAAAACAGGTATAGATGTTATTATTAGTTCTTTACACATTAGCTACATCATAATGCTAGAGGTATCAAAGCATTGAATGAGTTTACTTTCATTGTTTAGGTTACTGGGTGTGTTTATGTATAATCATTCTACTTATAATAATATTCTTTGTCATGATCTTATTACTTGCCATTGGGTTGATTATAGTTCAAAGTCAAGTAATAAAAATTATCAAGCACTATGTTAATGTTCATCATCCAATACAACCTTTTCCAGTTGCTCCATTAAGTGCTATTGCTATTAACATAAATAAAGAACCTTACAATATCAATACTATATGGAATAAAGAAGTGAATGTCACAGTGACTGTAGGTAATTGTAAAAGACTAACGTATTATGGAACAGTAGCAATTGCTATTCATAAGGGAAAGGTGGATTGTACTGATCATGAACTTGATTTACTAGACTTAGTCATCAAAAGAGATGATACACCATTAATACGACATTGGACTAAAAACACAAATGCAAGAGGTCACATCACTTGTAATAATACCACACTTACAGATAACTTAATATACGTTGAATGGTCAAATATTATCAACAGCAGTCTCAATGGTAACAAGACATTTTATTGCAATGAAGGGATAGATATTGCAGAGCTGTACAAAAACATTACTATTTCTAACAATATTGATGATGAAGATCTTATTACTGTCATTTTTAATCCAAAAATAAAGGTATCTATTGTAATGATTGAATGTTTACCTATACCAAATCCTGATGCTATCACATATAAAGAAATTGTCATTGAATGTGATGGCGGTGACAATAACATCAAACCCAACTCTGTCACAATGAAGTTTCAAGGAATACTTCAAGAGATACATGAGCAGTCTGAATCACGACTTATTATCAATACTATGGGACTGTTCTCTGAAGATCATATGTATAACACAATACAAATAAGTTTAGTTCCAGGCCGGACAAGGCAAGATTTTTTGAAAATTGGAATCGGAATTGGTGTTCCTGCAGCTGTTGTTATAGTGATAACTGTAATAGTCATTGTGCGATATAAATATAGATGTGGGAGAGGTAATCATCGTAATTAATAATTGTTTTTAATTCATTGTCACAGATGACAAAAACGTATCAGTACTATATATTTGTGTGTGTCATTATAAAGGCCATATATTGGTATATATATATATATATATATTTATATATTTCTTTCTAACTAAAATATATATGTCCACTACAGATACTTTTTAATGGCAAAAAATATATCAATGTTTATATATAAAAATTAGCATCTGTTTAACGTATAATTAGAGAATAGACAATAGTCTATAGACTTTGCAAATGTTGCAATTCTTCTTGTTATGTAATGAACACATTCTCTTCTCATGTAATCTACATTGATAACCATGTGACCTACAATATCCATAATAATACATTCACAGCTTCTCAAAATAATCCAATCTTGTATCAGTGAATTTACTTAAGATTAGATGATAATTATATTCTTAGTCAGCTAAAATATTTGTATGAAGTTCAAGTAAAAACAATATTGACAAATGTCTAGATCTAATAATCCACAGGATCGGAAGAAAATACTCTCAAGTGCTAGAGCCTTCACCTGAAGAGCCAAGATTTGGAATCAGAAACCTATCTCAGTGGTAATGTTGACCTTCCAAATAGAGGTCCAGGCGGTGCCATATAGATTAATGGGAGAACCTGATGGTCAAGCTGCTATATCTGTATGATTTCATCCCGTTGACCTTTCATATGGAGGGTCAGACAGCACTGAACATGGATCAATGGGGTGAACCTGATGGTCAAATTGCTGCTCCTAGAGGTATCATATTATTATTGCTTTCCAGTATTGGAGGTATCAATGTTGTAAATGGCACTTTCTTCCATTTTTATAGGTTACAAGGTGTGCTCACATATAAAGATTATGGGTTTGGCATAATTCTATCAAGTGGAATCTTTGCAATTGTCATATCTTTTATAATGAAGGTTATAATCCCAAGTATAGTTAAAATAGATGTTCTTGTACCCACATTCATACATTCTCGGTCGTTTGTTCCATTCAGTGCTATTGTTAATAATAGTGTGTAATTATGATATTTATATTTTAGTATTTAATTATAACATTGTGTGCATAAAAACATCTACCAGTTTAAACATCATTTACTGTTATCTATGATCTTAAGAAATGTACACTTACCATAGTATTGTTTTGTTTGTTATCATCATTTACTCAATGCAGTTATGACAGGATTACTATCTGTGAATGATTTGTATTGCATTGTTTGAAACAACAAACCATTTTTAACAGCTAGTGAATATTTTTGTAGTTATGACTTACATCATTTTGGTATCATATAATCAAATTGTAGTTTGAAAACTAGTAAATCTCATTATACACAATATCTGAATATCAAATTGATCATCAATATTATAGAACTGAAGATTATTTGTATAAAACAACATGTATAAAGTTAATTAGTTCTAGGGACCAGCCTAGAATTTTGAAAAATTGGAACCAGTGTTGCTGTTGTACGTTGCAGGTGTTATAATCTTATCTTGATCATTATCATATTATTCTTACATAGTAAAATACATTTATATTATATATTTATTCAGCTTTCGTCCATTACCTACCTACTGTATAATGTATATCAATGATATGTCCATTACAGCCTCAACGTCATCATCCTCATTACAATTACTTTATTATTTTACCATTATCATTATTATTACTTCAAGAGTAATCAACTACAATTACAACTACTTTACTATAATTACAAGGTTTTATATCTAGGAGTCATATTTGTATTAACACAGTAGTTTAACTATATATTCATAGTCAAGGGTGGCTTTCCCAATACTAATTGAATATAATATTGTGAATGTTATCAACTACAAGGACAATTACTACAATTTTTAGCAGACAATTACGATTAAAATACAATTATTGTAAAAACTATAACTAATTGCAAACAATTACAATTACCCATTAAAGTTACCCCAACACTGGTAAACACCACTCTGTTCTCATGACAAGTTGTTTAGTTAAAATAGAGTTTATATCTTAATTAATTACAATAATTACCATTATCCAAACACTGATGTATATGCACATATAATTCTTATAAAAGACTATTTTACTAAAACATACACACCCACCATTTAATAGACTGTTTGTTAGATGTTGTCAGTTATCTGAGTCTCTGAAGACATACAGTCAATGACTGTTCCCTTGCTATCGTCAACAAAGGACTAAATCATTACTTGTAATTTAATGACTCAAAAAGAGTCATTCAAGTATAATTGCATTATAGTGTAAACAATTCTTAGAAAGAATCAGTCATTGACTTTTAATGTAATATGAAGTAAGAGTCATTCAAGTATAATTGCATTATTGTGTAAACAATTCTTAGAAAGAATCAGTCATTGACTTTTAATATAATTTATATGAAGTCCCTCCTACATAGAATTTACTACTACTCCGAGTCTACTCAAGTTTCATAAGGGAGGGGCTGGATACGCAAGACTATATAGTCAGGACTACAGGTAAAAGAGATTTTAAGTTTTTTCGCCCAGACTTACAGTCATTTTGGACGTATATAACTAAAGAAGATTTCACTACAAACACTAGCTAAAAATTTAAAAGCAGTAACATTATGTTCGTTACAACTGTAGCTCTAGTTGTGTGTATATTGCCAGCACTTGTTAACTGTCAACACTCTCGTCAAGACAAAAAGTCAGGTAAGTCTATCTATAATTGCTACAGCAACATTCTGGTACCGTGGTCAATATTTTGGTAATAAATTTATGCTATCCTAAACTAGCCTTCATCCGTTAATTTCGTATACATGTAACTGTATATGTAGCATATTAAAAACTGTGACATCACAATATAATTGTGATTGTACATATAATCCTT
Organism: Xestospongia bergquistia; assembly: GCA_963965975.1. Lineage (NCBI taxonomy): Eukaryota > Metazoa > Porifera > Demospongiae > Haplosclerida > Petrosiidae > Xestospongia > Xestospongia bergquistia. The sequence goes on from OZ014417.1 coordinate 6,883,726, forward strand.
GTTATCTCATCATGCATGCAGTATAATAACCAAATATTTTGATGTCCTTAGATGTTCCTCTTGCTGGAAAGTGGGAAAGTGATGCTTTTGAAGCTAAAAAGGCCATAATGTGTATATATCCACACAGTGACAACCCTGGTCAATTTACTGGATGGTACAACACAGGTATTAAAGGAGATATCAAAGACCAATATGATTTGGTGGGTAGATATGATGTTGGTGGATCACCACATGAGGGTTATATACTAGGATGGTAAGAAACTTAACAATACATATTTTTTAAAATTACTATATATATACTTTTTAATTGATTATAATTTTACAATAGCACATGAAAAGCACAAAATTTACAATGTATAATTAAGACAAATACACATAGTTGCTGCTTAACATTTATTAATTACTATTTTACTACTTAAAACTAAATTCATATCAGGTTTGTTATTTAAACAGGACCGTTGTTTGGCGTAATCAGGACAATATTGCTCACTCATCAAGCTCATGGTCTGGACAAACAACATATGCTGGTACTAGGATCTATTCAATACAGCTCCATTCTAATGTATCAGATGATACATATATGCCATACACCATCATAAGCAAAGATGTTTTCAATCAGATTTCTGGCAGCTGCTAAACATCAAAAATTCACTGTGAACTGCAAACTATAAACTGTATTACAGAATTTAGTGTCAAATAAAGTTGTTAATGTTGCTTCATTTTTTATTTTAAAAATACTTTTTTTCAGTAGTTATGTAATGCATAATTATAGAATCATAAATGTTGCTCTTAGTACATTTTATTTAAATTGTTAATTTAATATGAGAATGCAGTTTCAGTGGTTAGAAAATAATTTCATAGTTCATACCACGTATGCATATTATGATACACACATTGTAAGTTAGTGCTTGTGGAGGAATCTATAAGTATAGCTAATACTCCCTGTAACAGTTTTAAGATGGTATAACTGAATGAATCATGACCCATAGTGGGTGTATAGAAGTGATATATCAACTGGTAGAGTTCAAAGTTTAATCTCTAATGACTTAAATTATAGAATAACAAAAATGTATTGTTATTATTGTTTGAAAAAGGCTGTCTCAATAATAATTATTACAGCTATATATTAGTTTTTGTCATATTATTTCAATAAAAATGTTTTGAAATATATTATGTGACTTGACAGATAATTAAGTGAGCTATAATATATAATAAATCATAATGTATAGTTTTGATCATAAATGAATTTTATTAAGGTGAAATGATATCTGAATATTCACATATAAATGTACTGACTGGAAATATTTCATACAACAATGCTGAATTGTCAAAGGGAGGAGTATATATATATATATATATATATATATATATATATATACACTAAATATACCAGCTACAATAAAACATGTAATCAAACAAATAATATAAAACATGTGCAAATTATATTGATATTGATATTACCAGTTTTTATAATACGCATGGTATCTGTAATATCATCTATTGCTTACTTTTGTGCTCAATGCTAGCTTTATTATGGACGAAAACTTTGATATACAAGCATTACAAGTAGCTTATTTTCATATTGAGTTTCTGAGCAATATTAGTTAATAATATAATGTATGTATAATGTAATGTAATATATTTCTGAGCAATATTAGTTAATAATAAAATAAAAAAAGATGTACAAAATGGGTATAAAATCATAATTCTTGTGTGGAATTTTTGGACTTAAACCTGTATATGTACTTATGTATTATAATAGTCTATACAATGATCTTTATTAATTTGAATGAATCTATATCATGACAGTTTGACGTATTCAGAAACCATTTTAGCTTATTAAATATAATGTCACAATGGTGTAAGATGTTCGTGGAAATGAGTCTTCACTGCAATAGTTTGATGTATTCATAAACCTTTCAAACTAATCAAATATAATATCCTATTGGTAAAACAGTTCTTGGAATGAATCTACCCACATGACAGTTTGATGTATTTGGAAACCTTTTTAAACAATCAAATATAATGTCCTATTGGTAAAACAGTTCTTGGAATAAATCTATATCATGACAGTTTGATGTATTCAGAAACCATTTTAGCTTATTAAATATAATGTCACAATGGTGTATGAAGTTCATGGAATGAGTCTTCACTTTTGATGTATTCAGAAACCTTTCATACCAATCAAATATAATGCCCTATTGGTAAAACAGTTCTTGGAATGAATCTATATCATGACAGTTTGATGTATTCAGAAACCATTTTAGCTTATTAAATATAATGTCATAATGGTGTAAGAAGTTCTTGGAATGAATCTACCCACATGACAGTTTGATGTATTTGGAAACCATTTTAAACAATCAAATATAATGTCCTATTGGTAAAACAGTTCTTGGAATGACCCTATATTATGACAGTTCGATGTATTCAGAAACCATTTTAGCTTATTAAATATAATATCACAATGGTGTAAGAAGTTCTTGGAATGAACCTACTCACATGACAGTTTGATGTATTTTGAAACCTTTTTAAACAATCAAATATAATGTCCTATTGGTAAAACAGTTCTTGGAATGAATTTACCCACATGACAGTTTGATGTATTTGGAAACCTTTTTAAAAAATCAAATATAATGTTAAAACAGTTTTTGGAATAAATCTATATCATGACAGTTTGATGTATTCAGAAACCATTTTAGCTTATTAAATGTAATGTCACAATGGTGTAAGAAGTTCTTGGAATGAGTCTTCACCGCACTAGTTTGATGTATTCAGAAACCTTTCAAACCAATCAAATATAATGTCCTATTGGTAAAACAACAGTTCTTGGAATGAATCTATATCATGACAGTTTGATGTATTCAGAAACCATTTTAGCTTATCAGATATAATGTCATGATAGTGTAAACTATCTGAATCTCCATTTGATATAATAATTAAGAACATTTAAAACATGATGTCATTTCGATTGAGTCTTGGTTACTTTAGTTTCATCAATATAGTATGAGGTGCAGTCCAATACAGAATTATCCACAAAGACAAAACTATAATATCACTCAATATATCCTATCAAATAAAATATCATATGATGATGTAAACAGTTCACGACAATTTGATGTAATAATAAGTATACATGAATCTGTATAACAATGTTATGATATTTGTTGATTCCCTGGTCAAACAATTTCAGAATATAGAAGGCACAGCATACTACAATTCAAGGAAAATCACAATCCAAAGACTATTTACATAAACTAACAATATTATTATGATATTATTGTTATTTTTATATTATGTTAATAGATGTTTAACTGATGTTATATACAACAAAACCAATTCAGTCTTAAGTGATTGAAGTAACTAAAATATAATATATGTATATATATATATATATATATATATATATCATACAGCTTCCGTTCTGAGTATTGTAATTTTAACCTAGTAGTACTATGGGCGCTCGTGCTCTCTCGCTGACTATAAAAGGCAGTTTGTAATTGTGTAGAAGTATCTGATTCGATTATTTTATATGCAACTAATAATGCTCACTAAAGCTGTAATTCTAGTTGTGTGTGTTCTCCCAGCACTGGTTCACAGCCAGCGCTCAGTTCATGCAAAGGATCAACAAGATGGTGGTGAGTTTGGCCCTAGCCATAAGTCAATTAACCTCAGCTTCACGATAGGTAAGAAAATTATCAAATTTCTTTTATCTTTTAGGTTTAGGAGCAACACCAATCGTCCCATATTTTCTTGCTGGATTGTGGGGGGCTAATTCAGGTGGAGGTCTCATAGTATCACATTTGTGTATAAATCGAGAAACTGATAAACCTGGTGTATTTCATGGATGGTTTAGAGACTATTATAATGGAGTTAAAATGGATCAGTATGACGTGTTAGGAAGATATGACAATGGAGCATCAGAAGAAGGACTTACAATGGGATGGTGAGAAATAACATCATTATAGCAGATGGCATGTCTAGATATAATGGGAACTTCAGTGAGCTCATGATCACTGAAGTTGTCATTACGCATTACATCTAAATATGCCACTATTCACATCCTCTTTGATTTCAATACACCTCGAGGTCTATTGAAGTTAAGGAGGATGTAAATAATTACATAAAGAATGATATGTGCTCAACAACATTGTTTTACTTTAATTAATAATAATAATTAAATTTTATTAATAAATATTATCTTTCAATTAACAAGGGTTGTGGTGAGACGTAATCAGCACAAGGCTGAAAATAGAACTGATTCGTGGTCTGGAATGTTACAAACAGGTTTTGGCAGTAGTCGTATCTACTCATGGGTATTCCAAACTACACAGACAGCTGCTATTGATCCCAGTGGATCAACTCATGTTGGTCAACATAACTTTTATCGTATGTTTACTAATTGTGAATACGAAGACAATGATAAAAAACAACATAGTGAACTATGATTGAGTCCTATTCCTGTCACAGCTGGCAATCAAACTAATTATAACTATAAAATTATAGGCCTAGTTTTCATATTTTGATGTTTTCAGTTTCATTACAAAATAGATGAACATGTCTTTGTTATTATTAATTTGATTAAAAGTTAAATATGCCAGCCAGTTGTGCTGCTATAGATTGAAATAATTGAATATAAAGAAACTGAACTATGCTAGTGATGCAAGTTGTATATATATATATATATATATATATATATATATATATATATATATATATATATATATACATACATACATATATAATAAGTATGTAATGTATTATTTTAAAAATTCGTCACAGATGCATCCTACGTCAGTGAGATGATAACACTGAATAGCAATCAAGTCTAAATAAACTTATACTTCCGTGTATTATACAGATATTCAAGACAGATATAAGTGAACAGCAGCTGAAGAAAACAGTTTATGCATTCTAAATGTTATTTAACAGCCTGAAATTTGAATGAAGAAGTGGATGGAAGTACCATGTGACTGTCGTTACGCGTTGGATCAATATGATATGGATCAATATAATGGATCAATATGATATGTTGGGAAGATATGACAATGAAGCATCAGAAAAAGGACTTACAATGGATGGTGAGAAATAAGATCATTATGGCAGATGGCATGTCTAGACATAATGGTGAGTTCATGATCACTGAAGTTGTCATGCTGTAGGATAGTAATTAACATTAATTAACATCAATTAACATTAATAGTTAATAAACTAGAGCACATGTTGTTTAGAACTGATTGTTTTTGTAAATTGTTTTTGTTGAGGAATATTATATTACACTGGTAGCAGAGTCTGAGATGGCAGATAGGCATGTGGCCTTACCTAAAACTATTAAGGATGGCGATGAACTAGATGAGTGGTTAGTGAAGTTTGATATATGTGCTAATTCCAATGGATGGGATAATGACAAAAAGGCAAGTAAAATCCCGACATTTCTCGAAGGAGAAGTTCTGGTAGCCTACCTAGAGATGGCGGACGAAGATAAGACAGATTACTCTACATTGGTGAGAGCATTGAGGGCAGAATTTCGAACAAAAGAAACGCGTTTTCAGGTAATGAGAGAGTTCGAACGCCGTAGGCTTTTGCCGGGAGAACCCCCACGTGTTTTTTTGTATAACCTTAAGAGACTACTTGAAATAGCCATGCCAGAGTTAACTGGGGAGGCGAAGGAACAAATGTTACTCCATCACTTCATTGACGGTCTCCCAACGGAAATTGCCAAACTAATGCGATCTTCGCCAGCTGATATCACGACTACCAAAGATGCTTTAGCAAAAGCACGCTTGCTCATGATGAACAATGAACAGTTACCTGAGGAAGCAGCACATCTTACCACTTCGTCAGTTACTGGCAGTACTCCTGGTTTACAGAAACTAGAAGAGATGATACTTGATATTGGTGCCAGACTTGATTCATTAGAAAGTGACAGCCGAGACACTAGTATTGCTGCAGTCAGATATCAGAATAAACCGAAAAAAGCAACCAATATCCATTCCCAGCAATGCTACAGGTGTCAACAATTTGGGCACATTGCAAAGAATTGCCGTAATACCCTTCAATGTTTTAACTGTGGCAAATACGGTCACACAAATGCCCAGTGTTGGGGAAACGCCAACCGGTCGTCTCTACAGGCCAGGGGAGGCGACCGGAAGTAATACACTTGGCCTCGACATTGGATATGCCTGTAAATATTAAACGACTCTCAAAAATATCAGGAAAAATACGAGATATTCACTGTGCTATTTTATTAGACAGTGGTTCTTCTGTATCGTTAATTAGTCAACACTTGCTTGAACAAGCCAGCTTGAGTTATAACTCAATAGCATCCTCTATAAATGTTATCACAGCTTCCTGCAATGAGATGGAATTATGCAACACTACCATTGTACCTCTTCATATAGGTACATTGTCTGTGACACATGAGATGTATGTTGCCCCTCAACTGGTTGCACCTGTCATTTTGGGTACTGATTTCTTGGCCAAATTCAATGTCTGTTTAGACTACAAGACAAAATCTGTTACTGTCAATGGTACAACTGTAGTTCCAAATGTGGACTACGGGGAGAACACAACATGGTCAAAGAAAAAGCTATGGGAAAACTCCTACCACACAGCTGCTATTTTATCAGGAGACGAAGATGATACTGAAAATTGTGCCATACCACGTTTCACTCATCCAGGTAAATCTACACTACCTGCCTCTTCTGATGCATACATGGATATAATTAAGGAATATAAATCCCTGTTTTGCTCTGTCCCAGGAAAACCGACGCAATATACCATCATATTCCGACGGGGAACTCTAAACCAATACGTGTCCCTCCAAGACGAATACCAGTGCACTATAAGGAAGAGGTTCAACAACAAATTGCTGAAATGTTGGAACAAGGCATTATACAAGAAAGTAGTAGCCCTTGGCTGGCACCCTGTGTATTCGTGCCGAAGCGAAATGGTGAAATAAGAATTTGTATTGACTATCGCGAACTCAACAAACAGACTGAAAAAAATAGCTATCCCTTACCTTTACCCGATGAAGTACAAGATCATTTAGGGAATGCACAAGTATTTACTAAGTTGGACTGCAGGAAAGGGTTTTGGCAAGTCCCTATCACACCTGAAGACCAAGCAAAAACAGCCTTTTCACCAGGCCCAGGTATGGGGTTATTTGAATTTCTTCGATTACCTTTTGGTCTTACAGGGTCACCTGGAACATTTCAGCGGTTAATGGACCGTGTACTTCGGGGGTTACCCTTCGCAATGGTTTATGTAGATGATATTTTGGTATATTCTAGTGATGAAAGAAGCCACAAACAACACCTCAGACAAGTTTTTCAGAGATTAGTAGATTATGGTCTGACCTTGCATGGAGAAAAATGTGCTATTGGGGTGCAAGAAGTTTCCTACCTTGGTCACACCTTTACAAAACACGGTATGATACCAGATCCCAATAAAGTGAAAGCTATTCAGAATTGGCCAACCCCCTCTTCGGTTACAGAGGTGCAGAGGTTTCTGGGCTTGGCTTCATATTACCGAAGATATATAAAAAATTTTGCCAACATTGCCTCTCCCCTCTATCATCTTACTAATAAAGGTGTAACATTCCAATGGACAAATCCTTGTCAAGAAGCCTTCACCACACTTAAAATCTGCTTAATTTCTCAACCTATTTTAAAATGTCCTGACTTCTCCTTACCCTTTACCCTATACACCGATGCTAGTGACTCAGGGTTGGGAGCTGTATTACAACAAGGACCTAACGTTATCGCTTATAGTAGTCGGTCGCTGAAGCCAGCCGAAAAAAATTACAGCGTCATCGAAAAAGAGTGTTTAGCTCTGGTTTATGCTATTAAGTACTTTAAACACTACCTCTTGGGGCATTGTTTCACTGTGTATACAGATCACAACCCACTACAGTGGTTGTCTGCACAGAAGATGGAAGGAAAGTTAAGCCGTTGGGCTTTGCAACTTCAAGAGTTTGAATTTAAAATTCTTTATAGAAAAGGTACCCACAATGCGAATGCTGATGCTTTGTCACGGCAACCTTGTACAGCTGCTACAAAAGTCATTTGTGGACCTAGTGAAAGTGAACTGATTAAGGAACAGACTAATGATCCAATTCTAGCAAAAATCATTTCATACATCAAGACAAACGGTAACAAAAAACCTCAAGGTACAGAATGGAAACACCCACAATACAGAAGGTGGCTTCAACTATGGCCCCAACTCAAGTTACAGAATGGTGTTCTTTATCGCTGTATTATTAAACCTGATAGTAAAGAGCAGCGTCTAGTGCCAATAGCACCATTAAGTCTCAAAGCAACTTATCTACAACAATTTCATGATGCTCCTTTAGGTGCTCATCAAGGGTATATGAAAACATTACTGAGATTACAAGAAAATGTGTACTGGGTTGGAATGGCAACAGATACTCAAAATTACTGCGACTCTTGTGATGCTTGCAATCAAGCAAAACCAGCACTACCCCAGCCGGTCCCATTGGTAAATATGCCTATGGGTAAACCTTGGGAAATGTTAGGAGTGGATATTCTAAAAGTACCTATGTCGTGTCAGGGCAATTCTTATATCTTAGTTATACAAGACTACTTCACTAAATGGCCTGTGGCCATTCCCCTGAAGGATCAAACAGCAGAAGGTACAGTTAAAGCTCTCGTTGAAACCTTTAGTATTTATGGCATACCTACTTATATTCACTCTGACCAGGGAGCTAATTTTGAGAGCACACTTTTAAAAGAGACATGCCGGGCTTTTGGAATTCATAAATCACGAACCACACCCTATCATCCCCAAGGTGATGGTTTAGTGGAGCGCACCAATCGCTCCTTATTGCAGATGTTAAGGACATATTGTGTTAAATCCAGTGATTGGGAGAAATGGCTGCCTCTTCTCCTATATGCCTACCGATCCTCAACGCACACATCTACTAAATGCTCACCATATCTTTTAATGTTTGGTAGAGAACCCACACTTCCATCTGATTTACCTGGACTATCCACAGACACATATGTTTATTCTAAACAACTCCAACGTCAGTTAAGTCAGATGTATGAATTAGTTGAACTGCACCTTATCGATGCAGCATCTACTCAGAAGAAGACATATGACACTCGGGCTCATACTAGGTCACCATTTCAAGTGGGTAATCATGTTTGGTTATCCAAACCAACAGCTGGAAAGCTCTGTTCAAGATGGGAGAGTGGATGGACTGTTTTGGAACACAATTCAGGTCAACCAACTGTCATAATTGCACACTCAGATGGACGAAAGAAGACAGTTCATATAAATCGTTTACGGCTCCATACTCTTAGATCAGTTCCTAAAGGAATGCCACGGCATTCTCCAACATATTGGCAGCCACCTTCTTTTGAACATTCTGTTTGTGAGTCTGAAGATGAATTATCTAACAATTACCCATTAGAAGAACCTTCCACTTCTCGACCTACCCGCACACGCAGAGTTCCGGATAGATATGCCCCCTATGTCACATTGTCGCTCGAGACGAGCTCTTGAAGAGAGGGAGGTTATGTAGGATAGTAATTAACATTAATTAACATCAATTAACATTAATAGTTAATAAACTAGAGCACATGTTGTTTAGAACTGATTGTTTTTGTAAATTGTTTTTGTTGAGGAATATTATATTACAATGCCATTACCTATTACATCTAAAATTTGATATGCCACTATTCACTTCCTCTTTGATTTCAATACACTTTATTACAATTTTTGTCCTGGTTTCCCAACCATTTGCTTCATCATATTTTGTTGATCAAGGTCTCTTTTCTTCTTCATAGCCTCCTGTCTTCTTTTTGTTTGTTTATGTTTTGGCAAAGATTCACATGTTTGACAAAGATAGCTTTCTAAAGGACTTACTTATTTAAGTGAAACATGCATAGGATGGAGTCTTCTCAAAGAGTCTTCTCAAGAGGTGAACAACAAATATTAATTCCCTTTAAAAAACACCATAATGAATAATTTGTGATAAACAATGTATCTCTTAATGATTAATAGAGCAGATTGTTCTAATATTATACTTTACTAACAGTTATAACTTTTTCTGCATCCTAAACTTCATGTTTGCTATTCAAAATTAAGGTGCGACGAGCTGTTGAACAGGAAATGAACAATTGCTTTACATTTTAAATGTTAAAATCAAATGAATGTTTTATTATTAATATTATTGAATCTGTATTATTTAACTGGTTGTTCTTTATCATTCAGTATAATTATTAACATCCATATTACTTTCAATATTATATGGAAAACCACATCTATATATTAATAATTAAATGTAATGTTTACAATCATATATATTACACATATATTCAAGACAGATATCAATGAACAGCAGCTGAAACAAACAGTTCATGCATTCTACATTTTATTTAACAGCCTCAATAATTTGAGCGAAGAAGGGATCACGAGACTCAGTCTGTATACGTATCTTTAAAATAGGCGGTGCCTGTTATAGTTGATCGGCCCTGTCAGCAAAAGTCTGGAGACAATATTACTGTCACCAATCTTCTGTTTGCTCTATCCAGGTAATACTATCTCTTATCGCTTGTTAAAGTTCTACTGGAAAGTATAGTTTCTTAGATTCTCACTTACAAATCACTTTGTTTCTAATATTGTAGAACAAGAAAAGTAATAATCAATAAACAATCATACTATCTAATTATAAATACCCATATGTCATAAATTCACAGAACATAGCATCCCAGGTGGAAAATTACAAGAAAAACGCGATGGTCATGACAATAGTATTGTTATAATTGATTATATTTATATAATAATTAACTCAAAGACATATTGATTTTTTCTAGTTAATTTATATTAAAGGAGGCAAAGTAAACAATTAGTCCACACTTTAAAATTTTATTGCATGACTACTTGATAATGTCATATTAGTAGTTAGCTGTTTGATTCTGTATGTTAATGATTAAAAGGTTCTTCACATTAATGTTTGCATCTATAATATTGTTATGTTTAATGGATGCATTTAACCATTTTTATGCACTTTTAATGATGACTATAACTAGTAATAACATCACTAGTGCCAAAACAAGATTATGGATTAGAATTATAGCTAAGTTGTTGATATATCAGAAACAGCTGCATAACTGCCACACCTCAACTATATCTTCTCCACCATATCATTTTTATAAAACAACACAAGTAAACTTAACTAGTTCTAGGAACCAGACTAAAATTTTGAAAAATTGGAACCAGTGCTATTGTTGCAGCTGTTATGATCTGATCTTGATCATTATTATGTTATTTTTATGTAATAAACCGGATATTGCTAATTATCATAATTGATAATTGCTTTATATTAATTTATTATTTGATGATAGAACATATATTGTTTGTGGCATAACAACACACACTGTATATATATGAGTCCTTTCTTGAAATACATACTAGCTCACTTCTTTGCTGAATAAATGATAGACATGCTTGTTTTTGAATTTGAGATTGTTAGAATAGCTTTGTAGTTAATGCATCTTTTGAAAATAAACAAACCCTTTAATTAATTACCCAAAATTAACCTCATAAATCAATTTTACAAGAGTATATCAATCATGAAATTTGCAATGTTTACTTATTATGAAGTTCAACAAAGCAACACAAACCCAAATGTTTATTTCATTTTACTTTTACTATGTATACATTAGCCTAGAATTTTGAAAAATTGGAACCAGTGTTGCTGTTGTACTTTGCAGGTGTTATAATCTTATTTTCATCATTATCATATTATTCTTACATAGTAAAATACATTTATATTATATATTTATTCAGCTTTCGTCCATTACCTACCTACTGTATAATGTATATCAATGATATGTCCATTACAGCCTCAACGTAATCATCTTCATTACAATTACTTTATATTTTATCATTATTATTACTTCAAGAGTAATCAACTACAATTACAACTACTTTACTATAATTACAAGGTTTTATATCTAGGAGTCATATTTGTATTAACACAGTAGTTTAACTATATATTCATAGTCAAGGGTGGCTTTCCCAATACTAATTGAATATAATATTGTGAATGTTATCAACTACAAGGACAATTACTGCAATTTTTAGCAGACAATTACGATTAAAATACAATTATTGTAAAAACTATAACTAATTGCAAACAATTACAATTACCCATTAAAGGGTAACAGAAATGATTTTTTGTCATACTGTTTTTGTTATCTAATTAAATTGTTTTGTTTCTCAAATGAAGAAAGCAAAATGCTTTTTAATTAAATTCACCGTACTTTTCCAGAAATTCTATTTCCAAGTTGTAGTACCAAATCATAATTCCGTTTGAGGGCGTGACTATACGTGACGTCATAGTAGTATAACGGAAGTAGTCAGTAGAGGAGATTGAATGGAACTTGAGTGTAGTGATTGTGATTCTTATATTGATGATCCAATACAGCCTTATCAGTTTGACCCTAGTGGTATATACAAGTGGAGACTTATCTGACTCTGATGAAGAACTAGGACAAGGGGATAATGAACGACTATCTCAGCTTTCCTGGTCGGATAAAAATATTCAAGTGTATATATATATTTACTATTTTGCTAAAGGTGTTCATGTCAGAACTATCAGATAATGACATCTGCACAAGAATGTATATGTTGTAAAGAGATTCCAGCTAGCAAAAATAGCACTCCTAGTATATGTATTACTAAACACCCAGGATTTCATGCTGTGTGTCTGAACATATGGGTACTACAGGTAGCTTATTATCAGTACAGACAACAGTATGGATCATTAGCTTCACCAATGAATGAGCATGCTCATTATGTTATGTTGTCATGAATACATCAATTCCTATAGGCGTTACAGATATACAGCATATCGACAATTGACAAGATGGTGTTGGGGTTGGCTGGGAAAAGAAGTAAAAGTTGTTCTTCCTTCCTGTGCAGCAACAAAAATCCGGGAGACATTTTTCACACAGACTGGTCACTATGTAGGATTTAAATACCCAAATTGTCGTAATGATCTTTCAACATTTACATGAATATTATTTATCATGAAATCTTTTCTTATGTTCCAATATTGCTTTCCCTTTCTCGGGATGGGAAAAGCTATCACTTAGTGGTGGTGGAACTATATCCATGCTGGTGTCATGCCTTTCATTTCTCCTGGCCAATTTGATGGCTTCTTTTAGAATTTCCTTGACATAGTCTATACATATAAAAATAAATAACAGATGACAAATTACATAATACAAATGAACTCACTGAAAGTTGGTGCTTGTAGTATTTTTTTTTATTACATATACTCCTTTCTTGTACTTTGGAAAGGATATAGCAAACTGTTCCATGCCCAATTTAGTCTTAGCAAGTTTTCTCTTAGAATTTTCATTAAAATGCATAGCTGCAAGTAGTGTTCTATATATAATGATTTAAAATAATAAATCAAAATTTAAATACTCCCAACCTTGATTCGTTCCCTTAAATGAAGAAGTAGTTGATTTTGGCAGGAAATGGATCATGACACTATGAAAACCTTCTAAAGAAGTCTGATAGAGAGGAGAGAGTTTCTTTATGTCTTTCAAAAACCGAGTGTTTCTTATCAGAGGTCAGGTATGACTTTTTCACTAGCTTTGGTGTCAGTATCTAATCTTCTCTTAAAGATAGTTGGAACAGCTTTAGATTTCAACTTCCTTCTCAGTTTTATACCAAATGAATGTTGAATTAGTGAGCTTTGTTTGTAGCAGTCATCTGTGAAATGATTACTACAAAGACTACTATTTTCTGATGGACCACTCCAACGATCTCTAGTGCGTTTAACTTGCTCTATCCATTTCTTTCTCAGTACTGGATCTTTGGGAAACTTATATAGGGTAACCTCATCACTGGGAATGCTAGAACAACCAGCTTCAACACATCTGTTAGGCATTTCTTAGTCCCATGTGTAGAAATGTGTTACTACTTTGACGTCACGGAAGTAACGCCCACGAGACTGGGCAATATAATTATTTCACCAATACATTTTATAGATTTCTGCAATAGCATGACTAGTATTGCACTAATTTTTTATATATTTGTATGTTACTACAAAGTCTTTCATTTTAATCAGAATATGAAAACCATTTCTGTTACCCTTTAAAGTTACCCCAACACTGGTAAACATCACTCTGTTCTCATGACAAGTTGTTTAGTTAAAATAGAGTTTATATCTTAATTAATTACAATAATTACCATTATCCAATCACTGATGTATATGCACATATAATTCTTATAAAAGACTATTTTACTAAAACATACACACCCACCATTTAATAGACTGTTTGTTAGCTGTTGTCTGGTTATCTGAGTATATGAAGACATACAGTCAATGACTGTTCCCTTGCTATCATCAACAAAGGACTAAATCATTACTTGTAATTTAATGATTCCAAAAGAGTCATTCAAGTATAATTGCATTATAGTGTAAACAATTCTTAGAAAGAATCAGTCATTGACTTTTAATATAATTTATATGAAGTCCCTCCTACATACAATTTACTACTACTCCGAGTCTACTCAAGTTTCATAAGGGAGGGGCTGGATACGCAAGACTATATAGTCAGGACTACAGGTAAAAGAGATTTTAAGTTTTTTCGCCCAGACTTACAGTCATTTTGGACGTATATAACTAAAGAAGATTTCACTACAAACACTAGCTAAAAATTTAAAAGCAGTGACATTATGTTCGTTTCAACTGTAGCTCTAGTTGTGTGTATATTGCCAGCACTTGTTAACTGTCAACACTCTCGTCAAGACAAAAAGTCAGGTAAGTCTATCTATAATTGCTACAGTAACATTTCTGGTACCGTGGTCAATATTTTGGTAATAAATTTATGCTATCCTAAACTGGCCTTCATCCGTTAATTTCGTATACATGTAACTGTATATGTAGCATATTAAAAACTGTGACATCACAATATAATTGTGATTGTACATATAATCCTTGTTATCTCATCATGCATGCAGTATAATAACCAAATATTTTGATGTCCTTAGATGTTCCTCTTGCTGGAAAGTGGGAAAGTGATGCTTTTGAAGCTAAAAAGGCCATAATGTGTATATATCCACACAGTGACAACCCTGGTCAATTTACTGGATGGTACAACACAGGTATTAAAGGAGATAACAAAGACCAATATGATTTGGTGGGTAGATATGATGTTGGTGGATCACCACATGAGGGTTATATACTAGGATGGTAAGAAACTTAACAATACATCTTTTTAAAATTACTATATATATACTTTTTAATTGATTATATTTTATAATACCATTTATATACTCAATTATATTTTACAATAGCACATGAAAAGCACAAAATTTACAATGTATAATTAAGACAAATACACATAGTTGCTGCTTAACATTTATTAATTACTATTTTACTACTTAAAACTAAATTCATATCAGGTTTGTTATTTAAACAGGACCGTTGTTTGGCGTAATCAGGACAATATTGCTCACTCATCAAGCTCATGGTCTGGACAAACAACATATGCTGGTACTAGGATCTATTCAATACAGCTCCATTCTAATGTATCAGATGATACATATATGCCATACACCATCATAAGCAAAGATGTTTTCAATCAGATTTCTGGCAGCTGCTAAACATCAAAAATTCACTGTGAACTGCAAACTATAAACTGTATTACAGAATTTAGTGTCAAATAAAGTTGTTAATGTTGCTTCATTTTTTATTTTAAAAATACTTTTTTTCAGTAGTTATGTAATGCATAATTATAGAATCATAAATGTTGCTCTTAGTACATTTTATTTAAATTGTTAATTTAATATGAGAATGCAGTTTCAGTGGTTAGAAAATAATTTCATAGTTCATACCACGTATGCATATTATGATACACACATTGTAAGTTAGTGCTTGTGGAGGAATCTATAAGTATAGCTAATACTCCCTGTAACAGTTTTAAGATGGTATAACTGAATGAATCATGACCCATAGTGGGTGTATAGAAGTGATATATCAACTGGTAGAGTTCAAAGTTTAATCTCTAATGACTTAAATCATAGAATAACAAAAATGTATTGTTGTTATTGTTTGAAAAAGGCTGTCTCAATAATAATTATTACAGCTATATATATTAGTTTTTGTCATATTATTTCAATAAAAATGTTTTGAAATATATTATGTGACTTGACAGATAATTAAGTGAGCTATAATATATAATAAATCATAATGTATAGTTTTGATCATAAATGAACTTTATTAAGGTGAAATGATATCTGAATATTCACATATAAATGTACTGACTGGAAATATTTCATACAACAATGCTGAATTGTCAAAGGGAGGAGTATATATATATATATATATATATATATATATATATATATATATATATACACACTAAATATACCAGCTACAATAAAACATGTAATCAAACAAATAATATAAAACATGTGCAAATTATATTGATATTGATATTACCAGTTTTTATAATACGCATGGTATCTGTAATATCATCTATTGGTTACTTTTGTGCTCAAAGCTAGCTTTATTATGGACGAAAACTTTGATATACAAGCATTACAAGCTATTATTTGAGCTTTTTTTCATATTGAGTTTCTGAGCAATATTAGTTAATAATATAATGTATGTATAATGTAATGCAATATATTTCTGAGCAATATTAGTTAATAATATAATAAGATGTACAAAATGGGTATAAAATCATAATTCTTGTGTGGAATTCTTGGACTTAAACCTGTATATGTACTTATGTATTATAATAGTCTATACAATCTTTATTAATTTGAATGAATCTATATCATGACAGTTTGACGTATTCAGAAACCATTTTAGCTTATTAAATATAATGTCACAATAATGTAAGAAGTTCATGGAATGAGTCTTCACCGCACTAGTTTGATGTATTCAGAAACCTTTCAAACCAATCAAATATAATATCCTATTGGTAAAACAACAGTTCTTGGAATGAATCTATATCATGACAGTTTGATGTATTCAGAAACCATTTTAGCTTATTAAATATAATGTCACAATAATGTAAGAAGTTCATGGAATGAGTCTTCACCGCACTAGTTTGATGTATTCAGAAACCTTTCAAACCAATCAAATATAATGTCCTATTGGTAAAACAACAGTTCTTGGAATGAATCTATATCATGACAGTTTGATGTATTCAGAAACCATTTAGCTTATTAAATATAATGTCACAATAATGTAAGAAGTTCATGGAATGAGTCTTCACCGCACTAGTTTGATGTATTCAGAAACCTTTCAAACCAATCAAATATAATGTCCTATTGGTAAAACAACAGTTCTTGGAATGAATCTATATCATGACAGTTTGATGTATTCAGAAACCATTTTAGCTTATCAGATATAATGTCATGATAGTGTAAACCATCTGAATCTCCATTTGATATAATAATTAAGAACATTTAAAACATAATGTCATTTCGATTGAGTCTTGGTTACTTTAGTTTCATCAATATAGTATGAGGTGCAGTCCAATACAGAATTATCCACAAAGACAAAACTATAATATCACTCAATACATAAAGCTAATTTAAGAGACCAAAAATAATCCAATTATTAAAGCCATGCGCAAGAGATGTATACATTGTTTCAATTGAACTAACCACTAATCATGTACAAGTATGTTCATATGACATTGTCTGCAAATTTTAAACTGTATACTTGAATATCTCACATGATAAAGTACTTAAAGCAAAATTAATAAATTATTTTGTCAAATGCAATCTAAAATAACACACTATTTTTACAGTAATGTCATGATGATATAAACAATGAATTTACACTGCAACAGTTTGATGTGACCAGAAACTATTTTATCCTAGTGTCACAATATGTAAACAGTTTGTAGAATAAATCTACACAGTGACAATTCGATGTAATGAAAAAAACATTATTCTTATCCTATCAAATATAATGTTATATGATGATGTAAACAGTTCACGACAATTTGATGTAATAATAAGTATACATGAATCTGTATAACAATGTTATGATATTTCTTTACTCCCTGGTCAAACAATTTCAGAATATAGAAGGCACAGCATACTACAATTCAAGGAAAATCACAATTCAAAGACTATTTACATAAACTAACAATATTATTATGATATTATTGTTATTTTTATATTATGTTAATAGATGTTTAACTGATGTTATATACAACAAAACCAATTCAGTCTTAAGTGATTGAAGTAACTATAATATAATATAATATAATATAATATAATATATATATATATATATATATATATATATATATATATATCATACAGCTTCCGTTCTGAGTATTGTAATTTTAACCTAGTAGTACTATGGGCGCTCGTGCTCTCTCGCTGACTATAAAAGGCAGTTTGTAATTGTGTAGAAGTATCTGATTCGATTATTTTATATGCAACTAATAATGCTCACTAAAGCTGTAATTCTAGTTGTGTGTGTTATCCCAGCACTGGTTCACAGCCAGCGCTCAGTTCATGCAAAGGATCAACAAGATGGTGGTGAGTTTGGCCCTAGCCATAAGTCAATTAACCTCAGCTTCACGATAGGTAAGAAAATTATCAAATTTCTTTTATCTTTTAGGTTTAGGAGCAACACCAATCGTCCCATATTTTCTTGCTGGATTGTGGGGGGCTAATTCAGGTGGAGGTCTCATAGTATCACATTTGTGTATAAATCGAGAAACTGATAAACCTGGTGTATTTCATGGATGGTTTAGAGACTATTATAATGGAGTTAAAATGGATCAGTATGACGTGTTAGGAAGATATGACAATGGAGCATCAGAAGAAGGACTTACAATGGGATGGTGAGAAATAACATCATTATAGCAGATGGCATGTCTAGATATAATGGGAACTTCAGTGAGCTCATGATCACTGAAGTTGTCATTACGCATTACATCTAAATATGCCACTATTCACATCCTCTTTGATTTCAATACACCTCGAGGTCTATTGAAGTTAAGGAGGATGTAAATAATTACATAAAGAATGATATGTGCTCAACAACATTGTTTTACTTTAATTAATAATAATAATTAAATTTTATTAATAAATATTATCTTTCAATTAACAAGGGTTGTGGTGAGACGTAATCAGCACAAGGCTGAAAATAGAACTGATTCGTGGTCTGGAATGTTACAAACAGGTTTTGGCAGTAGTCGTATCTACTCATGGGTATTCCAAACTACACAGACAGCTGCTATTGATCCCAGTGGATCAACTCATGTTGGTCAACATAACTTTTATCGTATGTTTACTAATTGTGAATACGAAGACAATGATAAAAAACAACATAGTGAACTATGATTGAGTCCTATTCCTGTCACAGCTGGCAATCAAACTAATTATAACTATAAAATTATAGGCCTAGTATTCATATTTTGATGTTTTCAGTTTCATTACAAAATAGATGAACATGTCTTTGTTATTATTAATTTGATTAAAAGTTAAATATGCCAGCCAGTTGTGCTGCTATAGATTGAAATAATTGAATATAAAGAAGCTGAACTATGCTAGTGATGCAAGTTGTATATATATATATATATACATATATATATATATATATATACATACATATATAATAGTATATGTACTGTATTATTTTAAAAATTCGTCACATATGCATCCTACGTCAGTGAGATGATAACACTGAATAATAGCAATCAAGTCTAAATGAACTTATACTTCCGCGTATTATACAGATATTCAAGACAGATATAAGTGAACAGCAGCTGAAGAAAACAGTTTATGCATTCTAAATGTTATTTACTGAAATTTGAATGAAGAAGTGGATGAAAGTACCATGTGACTGACGTTATGCGCTGGATCAATATGATATAGATCAATATGATATGTTGGGGAGATATGACAATGAAGCATCAGAAAAAGGACTTACAATGGGATGGTGAGAAATAAGATCATTATGGCAGATGGCATGTCTAGACATAATGGTGAGTTCATGAACATTGAAGTTGTCATGCCATTACCTATTACATCTAAAATTTAATATGCCACTATTCACTTCCTCTTTGATTTCAATACACTTTATTACAATTTTTGTCCTGGTTTCCCAACCATTTGCTTCATCATATTTTGTTGATCAAGGTCTCTTTTCTTCTTCATAGCCTCCTGTCTTCTTTTGTTTGCTTATGTTTTGGCAAAGATTCACAGGTTTGACAAAGATAGCTTTCTAAAGGACTTACTTATTTAAGTGAAACATGCATGGGATGGAGTCTTCTCAAAGAGTCTTCTCAAGAGGTGAACAACAAATATTAATTTCCTTTAAAAAAACACCATAATGAATAATTTGTGATAAACAATGTATCTCTTAATGATTAATAGAGCAGATTGTTCTAATATTATACTTTACTAACAGTTATAACTTTTTCTGCACCCTAAAGTTCATGTTTGCTATTCAAAATTAAGGTGCGACGAGCTGTTGAACAGGAAATGAACAATTGCTTTACATTTTAAATGTTAAAATCAAATGAATGTTTTATTATTAATATTATTGAATCTGTATTATTTAACTGGTTGTTCTTTATCATTCAGTATAATTATTAACATCCATATTACTTTCAATATTATATGGAAAACCACATCTATATATTGATAATTAAATGTAATGTTTACAATCATATGTATTACACATATATTCAAGACAGATATCAATGAACAGCAGCTGAAACAAACAGTTCATGCATCTACATTTTATTTAACAGCCTCAATAATTTGAGTGAAGAAGGGGTCACGAGACTCTAGTTACGCAGTCTGTATACGTATCTTTAAAATAGGCGGTGACTGTTATAGTTGATCAGCCTCTGTCAGCAAAAGTCTGGAGACAATATTACTGTCACCAATCTTTCAAAGACATATTGATTTTTCTAGTTAATTTATATTAAAGGAGACAAAGTAAACAATCAGTCCACACTTTAAAATTTTATTGCATGACTACCTGATAATGTCATATTAGTAGTTAGCTGTTTGATTCTGTATGTTAATGATTAAAAGGTTCTTCACATTAATGTTTGCATTTATAATATTATTATGTTTAATGGATGCATTTAATCATTTTTATGCACTTTTAATGATGACTATAACTAGTAATAACATCACTAGTGACAAAACAAGATTATGGATTAGAATTATGGCTAAGTTGTTGATATATCAGAAACAGCTGCATAACTGCCACACCCCAACTATATCTTCTCCGCCATATCATTTTTATAAAACAACACAAGTAAACTTAACTAGTTCTAGGGACCAGACTAAAATTTTGAAAAATTGGAACCAGTGCTATTGTTGCAGCTGTTATGATCTGATCTTGACGATTATTATGTTATTTTTATATAATAAACTGAATATTGCTAATTATCATAATTGATAATTGCTTTATATTAATTTATTATTTGATGATAGAACATATATTGTTTGTGGCATAACAACACACACTGTATATATATGAGTCCTTTCTTGAAATACATACTAGCTCACTTCTTTGCTGAATAAATGATAGACATGCTTGTTTTTGAATTTGAGATTGTTAGAATAGCTTTGTAGTTAATGCATCTTTTGAAAATAAACAAAACCTTTAATTAATTATCCAAAATTAACCTCATAAATCAATTTTACAAGAGTATATCAATCATGAAATTTGCAATGTTTACTTATTATGAAGTTCAACAAAGCAACACAAACCCAAATGTTTATTTCATTTTACTTTTACTATGTATACATTACATATAACAAATGTACATTTATTTTCAATTGCAATACTTATTACATTTTAAGTCCTGGTTTCCCAATCATTTGCTTCATCATATTTTGTTGATCAAGGTCTTTTTTTTTCTTCATAGCCTTTCGTCTCCTTCGTTTTTTTTTTGGCAAAGATTCACATGTTTTACAAAGATAGCTTTGTAAAGGAAGTACAAGACCAATGTTGTGGTTTGAAATAGTGGCTAAGTTATTTTTCTCACTGCTAATGATGTTGTTTGATAAATCTCTGGGAGCAGTAGTGATTGATGCTTGAACTCCTCTTGAAACAAATACAGGTACCAATGAGAGAGCCAACAATGACAGTACAACAACAACTCTAAATAATAAACTTATATTATTGTCATAATATATTAAATTACCTAAACATCACAGCAACTGCTCTTTTGTTATTTTTGCAGCTAAAATTGATCAACGTTTCACTAGTTAATTATTTCTCTTCTTAGCTTGGCTTGCTATATATGTGCTTAATGATCAGTCACTATTGTCTTCACTTGTCTCAAAAATGTTGCCTCTATATAGACATAAAGTAAGATTGTCAGCTCAATCGCTACTGGATGATTTCCTTTAATAGAGTTAAATTTATATTCAAAAGCTCTCTCAAGGAAGGCCCTACCCTGCTTTTAAGGATGAGCTTATCCTGTTAAACGATGGGCTTAGCCTCTTTTTAAGGATGGGCTTACCCTATTAAGCTTGCATGCATTCAGTCAATTGACCTTCAATGTGTACATGTGGACAGATGAGTTATACTGTCAATATTATCATATGTAAGTAATGAGACAAGTGAAGACAATAGACATACCACTTCATATGATTACAAATTGATACTTGTTGCTTACTTTTTGAGAAGACTTACTCTCGTGTTTCACTTAAATAACTACAAAAGCAGCTGTCTATTAAGATTTAGACATTTTATATGACATCTACTAGTTTTCCACCTACACTTTAATAACATGATATAAAATGAGGTATTGTAAGGAATGATAAACAGAAAGCATTCATTAGCTGTTAAAAATGATTCATTGACCCAAAACAATACACAACATTCACAATTATAGTAACTTTTTCATAACTACAATGAGTAATTCCTACCATCCATTTAGTAATAATTTGCCTTCAGAAACTTACACCATCCTTGAAAATACACAAATTTTAATGTTCCTTTTAAAAAGAGATTAAGAGCAGGTGAACATTTACTGAAAAAAAATCCCAAGATATAGCTAGTGATGATGGCAAAACATATCAACAAAGACCACATTAGGAATGACATAGTAACCACACAGTAATAATATTAACTGCTTATTGCTATTTCACATGGATCAGAGGAAATGTTGTTATATTTAATTTGTTTGTGGGTCTAATATAGCTAGATAGATAGACATTATTAATACAAGTCAAATTTATTAAGCATTTTATTGATAATAATTATCAAGTTCAGTTAGAAAGTGGTTTATGACATAAAAATTATATAATTTCAGTTATCTTAATAAATTAGTGCACATTCAAACTTTTAAATATGAATTGGATGTATCATGTAAATTTCCCTAATTTATAATTTGCGCAAATTCACAAATTGTACTCTACATAAATATTTATTAATTAGCTAAAATTGTTGGTATATTGGTATATTGTTACCTCTTGTTTGTTAACCTATATATATCTTTAAAAACTGATTATATTAGTTATTCATCTCTTTGTTACAACCCTTTACTATTATATAATACATGACTTAATAAGTTGTTCATAAATGTAGATCTGAATTAAACAGAGAAAGTTGGTTTGTGTTATAGTAAACTTTAATATGATTGATCACATCATTATATATTTTCTAAGAATACTAAATATCTATCTTTACAAGCTTGATCAATTTAAAAAATTATAGATAGAAAATTGCCCTTATAGTACCTTAGCATGTTGTCTTATAAGCCAAAACCTATCCTGTGTTTGTCATCTACACAGCAGGGAATTGATTATTCATTTGCTGCACCTGTTATAAATTTATTTGCCACGTGACAATAAAATGATTCTTAAATGATAAGGAAACTAAAGTTAGACTTACATTGTAGTCATGAGTAAGCTAAAATATACTGGAGATGTAAAAATATATTTACAGTTAGTAGTTTGAGCAAATGGAAATTTTATAAAATGTTTTCTTCTGACAGTATTTATTAATGATAATGTTCTCTTTGTGAGTTAAAGTGTAGTTGCAAATTAAAGATACAATTATAACGTTTTTGTGGGTCCTTTGTTCCTTTTCCATCTGTTATGATAGTTCACTAAACATTGGATTTAATTAAAAACAATAATATTATAAATGTGGTTTTAATGTAATATTGAAAATAATATACATGTCAATATACTGAATGATATTGACCAATTAGTTAAATATTGTAGTGTCATTAATGTTTATTCTAGATCTGATTTCAAGTCAAACATAAGGCATTTGTTCATTTCTTGTTCAACAACCTGACTATCATCGTCAGAGCGAATAGTTGCTGGTCCAAACTTTCCCAAAAGATATACATACATCTTCTAGTGCATGTAATCAACATAATCTCAATTATGTTAACATGCTAAGGCTTTGTAATTTTTAATTTCTCACCTGTTACTAGAGTAATTACTATGTCCATTTTATTAATCAAGTCTATTTTGACTAATGGTCTTGTAAGAGTAAATTGCATGTAACTGATGTATATAATTATTATGTTACTTTTTAATACACATATATTATTTTTTAATTACAAAAATAATAAGAAAATAACATGAATTTAAGTATAGTAAACTAATATATTAAACAAATAAATTTACATTTTGTTATTCTCTTATCAAACTAAAATTATATACTTTATTTATCATACATGATGGGACTATTAATCATATGAAGTGGTATGTCTATTGTCTTCACTTGTCTCATTACTTACATATGATAATATTGACAGTATAACTCATCTGTCCACATGTACACATTGAAGGTCAATTGACTATCAATAATTAAGTATCAATTTGCTTCACCATAATGAACAAGTTGTGATAAACAATACATTCTTCAATGATTAATAGAGCAGACTGTTCTAATATTACACTTTACCAACAGTTTAATTTTTTGTATAGTGATTTGCTGGCTCAAAATTATGGTTTTGCAAAGAATATATAAATTATATAAACATCTTTTTTTGAAGTACTACCATACAAGAAAATATATCTACATTATTCATATTTATACTTATTTGTGTACTTGTGTATTAAGACTATACACAATTATACTGATAGTATACTTTTTTCGTAGCAATGTTATCAACGATCTTTTGGAGAAGGATTAGGAGGGGGTTGACCTTTATAACGATCATCTTTTTTTGCTGTTGTTTTTGGTTTAGTTGTTTTTGTTGGTTTTTTTGGTTCTGGTTTTTTTGTTTTTTTTGGCAGAGATTCACATGTTGGACACAACATTTCTCGCTGAGGAAGACCAATATTCCAGTCTGAAATAGTGGCTAGGTTACTCTTCTCACTACTGGCAATGTTCTTTGATAAATCTCCTGCAGCATTAGTAAAGGATGTTTGAGCTCCTCTTGTGGCAAATGCAGGCACCAATGAGAGAGCCAAAAATGCCAGTAGAATGCAAATTCTAAACAATTGAAAAGAAACATTATAGAAACAAGTTAGTTTTATATTACTTAGACATTAGAGCAGTGGTAATATTTTTTTGTTGTTTATCCCAACTAGAAACTGTTAACACTGTTTTGGTACTTAGTTTAGCCTGCTTATATGCAAGTGAACAAGTCCTCAAAGGAAGCAACACGTGACTACAATACTGATTGTATTTTCTCCACATGTAGTATTATTAAGATTTTATTTCATATGCAAGCAGGATGCTTGTAAAAGGAAGCTTAAATTAATATATTGTGTAAATGTGGGAAGGAAAACATATTATAAACTTCAATTTGCTTAAACTACTGACTGTAAATATATTTTAACATCTGCATTATATTTTAGCTCAGTCATACACACAGAAATGTCTCCAATGCAAGATTACTTAACATTAATAAATCTTGATATGTCATGTGACAAATAATGTTACAACAGGTGCAGCAAATGAATAACTAATTTCCAGGTGTGTAGAGGGTATCATCAGGATAGGTTTGGCTTATTAGAGCACCTGCTAAGCTGCTACAGCCATTTTTCTATCTATAATTATTTTAATTGATCTTGTATACATGAATGTTTGGCATTCTTAGAAAATACAAATGATGTGATCAATCATGTTAAAATTTACAGTAACACCAAAACAACCTTCTCTGTTTAATTCAGACATGCATGTGTATACAACAACTTATTAAAACATGGATGATATAATAGTAAAGGGTTGTAAATATACACTATCAAAGCTTCTACAATCAGTTGTTAAAGAAATAATCTAATAAATAGTCTTTTTACAATTGTTCCTATTTCTTGCTCTTGAAGAATAAAAGACAAATTGTGTTCAATGAACTGTTTTTAGGTTAGTATATTATATACAATATTTATTGCTTCAGAACACATGGGGATAGACACAAGCATGCACACGCACACAAACACACAAAAATGATACCTACAATCCATTTATTTTTCTTTAGAAAACCAATACCATCCTTGAACACACACACATTTATTAATTATTATTATATTTAATTTATTTGCCCATTATCCTTTTTCATCGTTTACTTTTGATTTGTTTATAAAGTGTCGAATATAATTGTCTAGTATAGATGATGGATGTAGTATTAAAAGGATATATTTATTAACTAATTATTTGTTATAGTGAAATTGCTCAGAATCTGTACCACACTTGGTTCATTACAAGTCATTATACTCAGCTGTTTGTAAAATAATAAATATCATCAATTATATATATATATATATATATATATATATATATAACATGTACTTGAACCAATCAGCTGTACTTCTCTATTATATAATTATTAAATAAAATGGAGATACCTAGTAGGTCAAAGCTCTATAAAAATTACTATTTTCATTATCCAAGTACTTGGAAAAGACATCTAAATCTACAGACTTCATGTAAAAATGTAACTTTTTGTATGAAAGGAATTCTTAATAGCCAGCTACATTTGGAGTTATTTTAAGTGAAACATGGGAAGGATTCTTTTCAAGAGGCATACAACAGTATTAATTTGCTTTAGAGAACACCATGATGAACAAATATACCACTTTACTGACAGTTAAATTTTTATTCATTCTAAAGTTCGTGTTTGCCACTTGAATTTAAGGTTTTACAAAAAAGTATATAATATATTATAAAAAATTAATTTTCAAAGTACTACCATAAAAGAAAACTCTACTTCAATTATATCTATAATTATTGTATGTGTACTTCTATATTATTACTATACACTATTACTTTACATTTCACTATTATTATAACAAGTACACTTTATAAAAGCAATGTCATTTATCGATGATGATGAGGGCCATGACGTCCTTTGTGACATGGGACGATGAGGAGGTGGAGGAGGAGACGAGGAGGAGGTGGGTATGATTTTCTTTTTGTTTATCCCAACTAGAAATTGTTAGCTTTGTTTTGCTGCTTAGTTTAGCCTGCCTATATGCAATTGATTGTGTTTCATTATAGACTGAAGTCATCCTTACAGAAGACAACTCATCATTGTAATACTGATTATATTGTGTCCACATATAGTATTATGTCATGTACTATAGTATTATGTTATTTCACTTCACTTCAGTTGCACCCAGGATGCTTCCAATAGGTTAATTCTATCAATAGACTAAGCCCATCCTCATAAGCCTTTTGACGGATGGGCTTGTCTTTTTGATATTATGTCATGCATGGATGGTCTTATCTCATTAAACCAGCACACTTGTATTAACATTTAAATTTAATTATGTACATGTGGACAAATGGTCTGTAACATGCTCTTATGTATGAAAGAAAAGAGAAAAGAAAGATAGCAAAAATAAAGACACAAACATTTACACCCTCTGAGTATATAACTGTTTAATATAATAGTTAGTTAGTTATCTTTAACTAACAATTGTCATTATTATTGCAAATAATAGATAATGAGATACTGAGAAATATTAAATACTACTTTTTTAATTATTAGTATACTACAGTTGCCAAGACATTATTAATAGTAATGATGTAAACATAAGTAGCCTACATATTTTCTTATTAAGAGAAAGCAATGTATATTGTTCATCCTCTGGGACCTTCAGTTAAATAAAGATAAAATTACAGTTTTCCAATTGCAGTTTTAATTTGGGAGCTCTGGGTATTCCCAGTTTAATGATAGAGCACTTAAAGCATGTCCATTGAGATTTGTTAGAACACTTAGATCTAGTAAAACATAATAATGTAAACTATGTCATTATCTAAAAGATTGGCATACTTCCTGTTACAATATTAATAATGGTTTGACTGGACGACCTTTTCCTGCTGAGGTAGTGGCAATATGAAGACATTTAATGTTGCATACTCTGGCTCTCCGACATGAATTAAAGGTATAACAACAATTATGCCTGTCTATGGAATACCTGATATAGTAGAATTTATCATGTTTCCTGGTACACAACAAAACTGTGTACCATCTGATGGATGTACATGTACACTATATTTTCCATTATCACTGTCTTTCAGAAAATCTATTTACAAATGTAAATCAACTGTAATACTAAGTGACTGCTGTAAAGTCCCTGAAGAGATACAAGCCTGCCACTGTCCAGGTTGAGGATCAGTAATCTTATAAACAGCAAAGCTATAAGAAAAGATAGTTACATTTTGTGTACTCAAATCTGGTTTAATTATTGTTATGGTGCTTTGTGATGTCTCCAAAAGATTTGAAATTTTTGACAAAATAAGAAATTTGAAAATACTAGCACAAAGCAGGTGTACTTCTTTTTTCAACTTTATAAGAACTTGATGCAAAACTTACAAACTGTGAGAAGTTATTTACATTGATTTGATTAATGCTGTATCCATCAGTAGCACTCTTTACATCTTCATAGTGTCCAAAACCTTTGCTACTACACCCTCCATGCACCACTGTAGAAGAAATATACAGTCACAGATTATGTATCAGCTGAATTATTTTTATTAAAAACCAGTCTGATATAAATTGTCACCTTTTCTAGGGCATCAGTGAGGACTAAAATGTTGTGTTATTCTAAATTCTAAATTTCATTACATTGAATATTATCAATGAATTCAATCATTTCCTTGAATTCCATCAAAAAATTCAATCATATATTTTTATAATAGCTGCAATGCCATATTCTGGACAATCACCTCCTCCACCTGCTGTGAGATTATCAATATCATTTACAAGGTCATTCACTCCTTCAACTTCTACTTGTGAATCTACGACTGTAAATGAGGCCATTTGAGTAAGGGGATCATTACTGTGGTAACTAGCATCATATATTCTAGAGAAATCCAAATCTATGTGTAAGTAATACATAATTTTATATGAATAACTACAAGAACATCCTTCAGATGGCCATTCATAAGCACCATAGTCATTAAACAGAACAAAGCAAAGAGTAATGGTGTTTTTTCATTGGCAATGAAGCTTTTAACAACTTTTCGCGCATGAGAGTTTTCTTCACCCATACTTCCTGTTGTGTCAACAGCAAATCCAAGACAATGTTTCTTCTCTTTAACACTTAAATCTACAGCTGTAGAGCAATTAATGGGATCATTCAAGTTGAAAATATGTTGCAAGTCATCTTGATAAATACAGTCGTAAAGTATCTGCAAAGTCTTTCACTAGCACACAAAATGTCTCTTTTATTAGATTGTGAAGACTGTGAAAAATTCATTAGGCAAGACAGTTGGTCATAGAGTTTACGAACTGTTGTAATGCATGTACAATTTTCTAGAAGAGATAGGAACTGTGTAAGTAGCTCTGGGGCATCTCTTTTTGTTGGCTTCTCATCTTCAGAACCAACAGAAGATTTGAAGTAAGATTCTGGTATCACATTGAGAGCTGTATAAAAGTTCTGAAAACTGCCAGAGCTACCAAGGAGATTCAAAGCTGCTACCAATGTATTGTAAGAGTAGTCTCGTTGATGGTACTGTTGGACAAGTAATAATTTACTTAGATAATCAATATTTAAAGTCAGACTGGTCATAGTGACATAATGTTTTTAAGTGTATTTTAACAAAATGAAATATTAATTAACAGTTTAAAAATAGAGTTGTCTGTGCCATGTAAACTACTTGCCAATGTATCTATTACTAAATATATATTTATTATGTTTTTCATCTTTTTACTATAATATTTATGTGATTATTAATGCTCAATTAATTTTTTTAGCACAACAAATTTCAATTAATAAAGCAGTTCATATCACTTATAATTCTATATGAAGTTAAATCCTAAGAGTCACTATTAATGTCTCAAAGAAATCGAACTGCAATGAAAAATTCTTGCTATACCATATAAAGTATTTACAACTACATGTTACTAGTAGTCATGTACTTAGTACATGTCAGAGCTATGTGGATGATGGGTCAGTGTATATAAGAGTTCTCATGTACAATGAAATATTAATAGGACTTCCTATATACTTCATATTTGTTATTTGTTGAAGGAAATGAACTGTAACTTTCATAGTAATTGGTAATCAAAGCAGTGTACATTGTCTAGTATAGTATCTCATAGTTGACTATATTGACATAATTATTATAATTAATTATCTCTCTACTCTGTACTCATATGCTGATGTTAGAGAAGTGAGCTCATTTTGTGAATGCTGTAGGATTAGACATATATTACAATATAGGTGCTTTATTTCGAGACTCAATGACTATATGTTTTATGAACTAAAAAAGGCAGCAAAAATAAAAATATATTCATAGTAGGCCTAGGATATACTAACTATATGAAAAGATTAGGATGACATAGTATCATTGTACATAAACATAATGTCTGTCACTATGTAAAGTAAAGATTTCTTGCTTCTGAATTCTTCAGAGTGCAAGGCTCTGATCATTTTCATTGCCAATTCCTTTTTCCTTATTAACCATCTCCAAAAATTCCCTATAGATAAAGAAATGATTATAGACTATCTATAATTAAAATGTGTTTAGTCATTGTATGTAAGTAATATTCTATTTTGCCAAATATTGAACTGCATATGTTATGCTATCATAAGCAATACACAGGAAATGCTATTATGCTATTGTTAATGGCCAAAATATACACAAATGTTTGTGTCCAGGAACTACACTACATTACTAATTATGTACAATAGTAATCAAGTATGTTCTTGTTAGTAATTATTACACATTTACTGAATAACTAACTGATTGCAATAAATATTTTCTTCCACTGTTTTACGAGCCTTGTTACTGCATTAATAATATATACATACAATTTAAACTGCAATATTATATTAACTCATTTTTATACCTTTTAGCTTTAACTTGATAAAATATAATTACAACAACTACTATAATAGCAACAATGACAGTAACAAACAGCAATACAAACACTGTAGGAAGTATTACAGTTAGTTTAGACTTAGAAGTTTCTATAACAAAAAGATATATTAATCAAAATTTAGTCAGAGACAACATACTGTTAGTATGAAGGTAAACGTCAGTTGAATTTTCTCCATTACCAGCATAATTAGATGCTGCTACCTGTATATTGTTTATGAATTAATGCAAAGATAATATTTCTCTAACAGTTATAAAATATATACTTTAAAGTAGTAGCTGCTTCCTTCTCTTAAATTGCCAACAATTCTAGAATTATTATGACCAGTTAATGTAATCCCCTATTTTCAGATAATGTGTTAACGTGCCTTATTCCAATTCAATATGATCATACTTGTTCATTATTTTCAGATGTTCTATAATACAGATGATAGCTAAGTAGTTTTCCATTTGGGAACTCTGGGTGTTCCCAGCTCAATGATACAGCACTAGTGTTTAAAACATATCCACTGAGATATCTTGGAGCACTTGGAACTAGTAAAGATATAATGTAAACTATTGTCAATATTTAATAAGATAGGCATACTTCCTGTTACAATATTAATAATGATTTGACTAGAGGGACCTTTTCCTGCTGAGGTAATGGCAAATATGACATTTAATTTTGCATATTCTGGCACTCCTACATGAATTAAAGGTATAACAACAGTTATGCTTGTCTATGGAATACCTGATATAGTAACACTAGTCGTGTTTCCTGATACATTATATAACTGTGTACCATCTGATGAATGTACATGTAGACTATACCCTATAATAAATCCTCTACTATCTTCTATAGTTGGTGGAGTCCAATGAACAGAAACAGAAGTTGAAGAAATAACTGTATGACTGGAATATAGTGGAGGCTTAACAGGTACTAATAAATTGGAGATATTAACATTTGAGATAATTTATATACTTACCTCCTTCTTTGGTATAGAAAGCCATAATTTGTGGATCACCTTTACCAACTGAAGTGGCTGCTCTTACTACTACTGTGTAATGAACGTAAGGTTCTATTCAAAATGTTGATAAAATCATAATTTAAAATATCGTTTTGCCTACCAAATCCATCAAGTGTAGCATTAAGTGTTGTATAATTATTGGTCATCATATATATGCCACCTGTCACAGATATTTCATAGTACAGGATGATACCATTTAGTCTTTGTGGTTGAGCCCATGATATATAACTAGATGTTTCAGATAAAGGAGTTGTTTTGAGATTTGATACTTGGCCTGGTTCTGTGTAAACAACAAACAGTAACTTTACTGTTTGAGACAATGAATATACTTACTTCCTTCTTTGGTATAGAAAGTCATGATTTGTGGATCACCTTTACCAACTGAAGTAGCTGCTCTTACTACTACTGTGTAATGAACATAAGGCTCTATATAAAATGTTAATAAATTATAATTAAACTTATTGTTTGGCCTACCAAATCCATCAAGTGTAGCATTAAGTGTTGTATAGTTATCAGTCATCATATATGTGCCACCTGTCACAGATACTTCATAGTACAGGATGATACCATTTTGTCTTTGTGGTTGAGCCCATGTTATGTAGATAGATGTTTCAGATAAAGGAGTTGTTTTCAGATTTGATACTTGGCCTGGTTCTGTGTA
This sequence comes from Xestospongia bergquistia, assembly GCA_963965975.1. Taxonomy (NCBI): domain Eukaryota; kingdom Metazoa; phylum Porifera; class Demospongiae; order Haplosclerida; family Petrosiidae; genus Xestospongia; species Xestospongia bergquistia. Next base: position 6,916,688 of record OZ014417.1, read on the forward strand.
AACAACAAACTGTACCATTAAAAGTTGAGATAATGAATATACTTACCTCCTTCCTTGGTATAGAAAGTCATGATTTGTGGATCACCTTTACCAACTGAAGTGGCTGCTCTTACTACTACTGTGTAACGGACATAAGGCTCTGTATAAAATGTTAATAAAATCATAATTAAACTTATTGTTTGGCCCACCAAATCCATCAAGTGTAGCATTAAGTATTAGTGTTGTATAGTTATTGGTCATCATATATGTGCCACCTGTCACAGATACTTCATAGTACAGGATGATACCATTTGGTTTTTGTGGTTGAGCCCATGTTATGTAGATAGATGTTTCAGATAAAGGAGTTGTTTTCAAATTTGATACTTGGCCTGGCTCTACATTTAAGGTAAAAAATACTTTAAAAATTTTGGAAGTACAAACTATAAAAATACAAACAAACTGTTAGTGCATACACTGTCATTTTTCCCAATTTCATTGCAAAAAATGCATCTGTACTTACCTGCTTCAGCAGTGAGTAAAGTGAAGGGAGCATTCTCTGCTGTTTCCCCAGAATCAGTGTAGGCAATAATACTAATATATACAAGTTGATATGGCAGCAACCCTTGCAGATTAAAGCTAGTTGTATTACCATCCACAGTGATAGTAGTCTTAGTACCATTAGAAAAGTCCATTGAAAATGCATATTTAGTAATGTTACCCAATATGACAGAGCTTGGTGGGATCCATTGTAGAGAAATAGTTGACTTGGTATTGTTTGCAACAGTTACTTCAATTGATGGTTTTACAGTTGCATTAAATGAATTTGAAACTACTATATTAGTACAGTTGTCTACAGTGCTTAAGGTCCAGTTTACATTTTGTCCATCTGACAATGTTTGAGATGCATTGAACATAACCTGAACCTCGACAGCTTTTTGAGGTGTTAGAGTGATCACTTCGTTACTAATATATTTGTATTGTAATTCAGGTGATATGATCTTTGTTGAAACTGTTAGACTTTCAGGACCTTTCATTTTATTTTGTATTGATATCCTAACAAGTGATGTCCCTCCTTTATTAACAACAACAACAGGATTACCAATTAATACTATTTCTAATTGGGGGCTGTTAAAGGTGACAGAGGAACCAGGAATGACATGGGCAAAAGGATTTCCTTCAATATCATACCCTCTCAACTGATACTCTACCCGTCCTGGTGGTAATGTGATACTGCCTGAGAAAATTCCGCCACATTCCAAGAGTTCTGCATATTGTAGAATATTCCCACTAGCAGCCACAATATCCAAATATAGAGTTTGTAGAAGAGAAATCTGAGAACATTTTGACGTCTTAGCAGTAAAAGTGTGCTTATCACCTATTATAGTATATATAACAATATAAGATATATTAGATATGATTTTACTTACACATAAAAGGAATTTTATTGGTTGGTAGTAATTGTCCATTTTCATTCTCTTTCAAAAAATCAATCTCCAAGTCCAAGTCTACAGTGACACTAAGTGACTGTTGTAAAGTTCCTGAAGTGACACAGGCCTGCCACTGTCCAGGTTGAGGATTGGTCACCTTATAAACAGCAAAACTGTTAGCAAATGTAGATACATTTTCTGTACTGTTATCTGGTTTAGTTATTGTTATAGTGCTTTGTGTTGTCTTTAAGAGATTTGAGACTTGTGTGACAAAAAGAGAAATGTGAAAGTGTTGACACAAATTAAGAGTACTTCTTGTCTTATCACTACACCTATCACTACTGGAGCCTGCAACAAAATCCACAAACTGTTGAAAATTAGCTGCATTAATTTGATTCACACTATATCCACCAGTAGCACATTTTACATCATTGTAACGTCCAAAGCCTTCACCAGGACACCCTCCACCACTGTAGAAGAAATTGACAGTCACAGATGGTTTGTCAGCTGCATTAGCATTAGCAATAGCTCTTTCATATAAATACTTATCTTTTGCCGAGGCATCAGTGAGTACAATAATGTTATGCTTTCCATAATTTCGAACAGCTCTGTCTTGAATGCCATCAATTAAATCAATTGTTGTTAAAATGGCTGTCATACCATATTCTCGACAGTCACCTCCTCCATATGTTATGAGACTATTGACATCACTTAAAAGATCATTGATTCCTTTAACTGTTATTGATGATCCTGTTATTATATTTTGTACTTTGAATGATGGTGCTGTTCCAGGAATGTTACTGTGGTAGCTTGCATCATATATTCTAGCAAAATTCAAATCTGGTGAAAATGTAAAAATATTTTACAGATATTGATGTGTGCATATTAAACATGTGTACACTCACTTCCTTGAGATGGCCATTCAGGCTTGTTAAAGTCATTAAATCCGACAAGCACATAGCAGAGAGTAAAAGTATTCAGTTCGCTTGCAGTGAAGTTACTAACTACCTCTCGTGCATGAGAGATTTCATCACTCATACTTCCTGTCGTGTCAATAACAAATGCCAGGCAATTGTTTGGCCTATTGTTGACATTACCAGTTGTACCACAGTTAGAAGGATTGTCCACATTGAAAATGCATTTCAAGTCATCTTTACTAAGGCAATTATAGAAGTCTTTTATAGTTTTTTTACTAGCACATGAAACATCTCTTTTGCTAATTGATTGTGGGGATTGCGAGAAATCCTTTAAGCAAGACAGTTGGCCGTAGAGTTCACGGACCGTTGTGATATTTGTACGATTTTCCAAAAGAGATAGAAATTGTGAAAGAAGCTCAGGGGCATCTGCTTTCGTCGGTTTTTCTTCTTCGGGACCAAAACAAGCTTTGAAGTAGGAATCTGAGATCACATTGAAAGCTGTAGAGAAGTTATGAAAACCTTCTGATCCACCTGTGATGTTCAAAGTTGATACTAGCGCATTATAAAGCGTAGTCTCATCGACGACATTGTTATCATCGTCACCTGGTATTACAAGTGTCTGTAGACCAGCAATAATTTCTTGAGTCGCATTTTTACGTTTTTCAATATACCGAGCTACGAAACTGTTGTTACATGTCAAGCCGAAGATACTGGAGACAAAATCTATGAGAATTAAAATAAAATATAGCTTTCGCATCACCATTCTTACAATTACCGATCAACTGACAGATCACCTTAGTAATATTAATACTTATAGTCTAGCAAGCTAGCCCTTCATCCTTTTGATAAGATGACGGGCGGAGGAGGTTATCTTCCAAATGGTAACCGTAGTAATAATAATAATTATAGCCACTATATGACAACTTTGTGGTATTGCCAAAAGTTTACATTTCACACATTCAATGGGGCCGGGCAGTAAGTCAAGTTCACTTCTAGACCCTCCTCTGTCTGTTAGTGGCTAGCTCATTAGACAGTCAGCTATTTATATTGATCAATCAATATGCCCACATGTAATTTTATCAAAAATAACAATAATTTCCATGATAATTAGTTAAATTTTATTAATTTAATACTTTATTCAGTGAGTCATATCAAATAAATTTGCATCAATCAAGTAATTGTGTTATGGACTAATTAAACAAAGATCAAACATTTTTATATAACTATTTTCTTAGTTATAAGTACAACATGCAGTCTTAATAAACAGTATATAATTTAAAAATGTATACTTTAATATCTATGATTCAAGATAAATCCCTATACTCTGTTTAAATTGAGAATGAATGCTAACTTACTGGCTAGGAATGATCATAAGCTAGAGAAAAACGGTTTGCACCAATTTTTTAAAAAATGAAAACTGAGCACTAGCTATTTAGGAAAGTCACAAACCAGAAATCTCATATAAAGTGAGTCACATTCCTTCTTGACTTATGTCACACAAATTTGTATATTATTAATGAATGCTCATACAAGTGTTATCTAGCTTCAGCAGAAACGTTCAGAAACTGTTGAAAATCCCTTTAATAGTAATAAAATGATAGATTAAAAAGAGATAGCTGCAAAAGAGCCAGAAAAACTTCAGTACAACTCACGAAAAACTTTTCAAATACGTAAGTGCATACTATAACCCATTTTTTCCTAACTCAATTAAGTTATTGAACATTCATAAGTATAGAAAACTATATATAAATATGTTTATAATATATATACATACATATATACATACATACATATATATATATATATGTATATATTTCACATAGTCACTGATTGTAATTTTTCACTACAGCCTGTTAGACTCTGTCTTCATTTGAGTTCATATACAGTCATACACTTTGTATTTATAGCTTCATCAATTAATATAGGATGCATATCTGTGTATGACTTTACTGAGTGCTTTAAAAACAATTAAATTATATAGTAAAGTTAGAATTTGGTTACAAATAAAGTATACATTGTAGTAAAGATATTCAGGCAGTATTTAATATCTGTATCCTATGATTACATACTATAAACAACCCCTCCTTATGGGTGCATACAATTGACTGATAGATCTATAGGATTAGATGTCAAAGTTATACGGAGTCAAATGTATCTTAATTCATGGCAAGAAATTAAGGAATATATACAGTTAATATTTGTATATAATTATACATATAACATTCTCAGCAGATTATAATATAACTACAGAAAAGTACATTATAATAACACCAAACATTTACAAATGACATGCATATGAAGTTAAGCATTTCTATTTAATTTTGACTTATTCACAGCAATGCTTTCTGTGATTGCTATATTCTCATAATGTTCAACTTTTTCTTCCACAAATCCTTTTTTCTTATTCAACATCTCCAGATTTTCTCTAAGGGAAAACAAAAATAAAATTGTTGATTAATACATTTTAGTGCTAGGTGCCTATAGAGCAATGTTGCTTTTCATTTTTACTGCTGCTTGTGTATAACTAAACACACCTTTCAATATTAAGCATTCGAGTATTAGTGCTGAAAATGATCAAGACATATATAATATGTGACAATAGGTGAATTTTAGTTACCTTTTAGTTCTAATTCGATGAACAATGATTGTAGCTATTACAAATGTTACAATAAGTACAGAACTAGCAAACAACAGTACAAACACTATAGATAGTATCAGAGCTAGTTTAGAACCTGATGCTATAATGATATTAAACTACTATTGTATATATTGCTATAACAAACCAATATAAACGTAGATTTCAGTTGAGTTTTCTCCATGACCAGCAAAGTTATAAGCTACAACCTGTACATATTTTACAGAACATTGTTATAGCCATAATAACTATAATGAGCGTATTGAGCTTACTTTTATATAGTAAATGTTCCCTTTTCTTAAATTTCCTACTATTCCAGAACTAGCATTTCTGCCAGACAGATTTATTATCTATAAAACAAAAGTGAATAATTATATCTTCAAATTTCTATTATACCTGTTCATCAGTTTCTAATATTCTGTAATACACTCGATAACTAAGTATTTTTCCGTTTGGGAACTCTGGATGTTTCCAACTCAATGATATGGCACTAGAGTTTAAAGCATATCCACTGAGATTTCTTGGGGCACTTGGAACTAGTAAAGATACAATTGTAAATTAATGTTATTACTTAAAAAGATAGACATACTTCCTGTTACAATGTTAATAATGGTTTCACTAGAGGGACCTCTTCCTGCTGAGGTAATGGCAAAGAAGGAGACATTTAATGTCGCATATTCTGGCACTCCTATATAAAATAAAGTTATTATGACAGCTATGTTTGTCTTTGGAAATACCTGATATAGTAACACTAGTCATGTTTCCTGGTACATTATAAAACTGTGTACCATCTGATGAATGTACCTGTAGACTATACCCTATAATAAATCCTTTACTATCTTCTATAGTTGGTTGAGTCCAATGAACAGTAACAGAAGTTGAAGAAATGATTGTATGACTGGGAGGTTTAACAGGTACTAATAAATTGGAGATATCAATATTTATGAGATAATGATTATACTTACCTCCTTCCTTGGTATAGAAAGTCATGATGTATGGATCACCTTTACCAACTGAAGTGGCCGCTCTTACTACTATTGTGTAACGGACATAAGGTTCTGTATAAAATGTTAATAAAGTCATAATTAAACTTATTGTTTGGCCTACTAAATCCATCAAGTGTAGCATTAAGTGTTGTATAGTTATCAGTCATCATATATGTGCCACCTGTCACAGATATTTCATAGTACAGGATGATACCATTTGGTCTTTGTGGTTGAGCCCATGTTATGTAGATAGATGTTTGAGATAAAGGAGTTGTTTTGAGATTTGATACTTGGCCTGGTTCTGAACAAACAGAAATTTAATAGCATTCATAGTTTGTGTAGCATATAACAATAAATATAGTTTTAGCTCATGAATCACATACAAAAGTACACAGTACATCAAATGAGAAGGAAATACTGTATTAATCATTTTCTGAAATGATCATCAATAGCTAATAGCTATAACTTTACCTGCTTCAGCAGTCAGTACAGTGATGGGTGCAATCTCTGCTGTTTCCCCAGAATCAGAATAGGCAATAATACTTACATACATTAGTTGATATGGAAATAGTCCACTCAATTCAATGTTTGTCATATTATTGTCAACAGTAATTGCACCCAGTGTGCCATTAGAGAAGTCAATAAGGAGAGTGTAGTTAATAATGTTACCCAATGTAGGTGAACTTGGTGGAAACCATTGCAGTAATATTGTAGATTTGCTCACACCAGTGACATTCAATGTAATTGGTGGTTTCACAATTGCCTTAAATGAAATTGAGATTTCTTTATTGGTGCAAGTATCTGTAGCATTAATCATCCAGTCTAACATTTGTCCCTCTAATAGGGTTTGGGATGCAATAAACTTGATCTGCATTTCAATAGTTTTCAGGGGTGTTAGAATGACTACTTGTTCACTAACATATTCGTATTGTAATTCAGAAGGTGTTATGATCTTTGTTGAAACTGTAAGACTTTTAGGACCTTTCATTTTATTTCGTATTGATATCCTAACAAGTGATGTTCTTCCTTCATTAACAACAACAAAAGCGTTACCAATCAGTACTATTTCCAATTGGGGGCTTTTAAAGAGGACAGAGGAACTAGGAACCACATGGGCAAAAGGATTTCCTCCACTGTCATATCCTCTCAACTGATACTGTACCAGGCCTGGTGGTAGTGTGATACTGCCTGAGAGAATTCCAGCACATTCTGAGAGCTTTGTATATTGAAGAATGTTTCCATTTTTATCCACTATGTCCAAATATAGCATTTGTAGAAGAGATATTTGAGAGAATTTTGAAGTTTTTGCTGTGAAAACGCGTGTATCACCTGGAAGGAAAAATGCAAAGCAGCTAGAATAATATGAGCTTTTATTACTTACACATAAAAGGAAACTCATTGGTTGGAAGCAATTCTCCATTTTCACTCTCTTTCAAAAAATCTATTTTCAAGTCTAAATCAACAGTAATACTAAGTGACTGTTGTAAAGTCCCTGAAGAGACACAAGCCTGCCACTGTCCAGGTTGAGGATCAGTAACCTTATAAACAGCAAAGCTATAAGAAAAGATAGTTACATTTTGTGTACTCAAATCTGGTTTAATTATTGTTATGGTGCTTTGTGATGTCTCCAAAAGATTTAAAATTTCTTGACAAAATAAGAAATTTGAAAATATTGGCATAAAGCAGGTGTACTTCTCTTTTCAATTTCATAAGAACTTGATATAAAACTTGCAAACTGTAAAAAGTTGTCTGCATTGATTTGATTGACACTATATCCACCAGTAGCACTCTTTACATCTTCATAGTGTCCAAAACCTTCACCGCCACACCCTCCACCACTGTAGAAGAAATGTATAGTCACAGATGGTGTATCAACTGAATTAGCTTTACTAATAACAGTCTGATATAAATTATCATCTTTAGCTGAGGCATCAGTAAGGACTATTGTGTTGTGCTTTCCTGAATCTTTTAACATCTTTTCTTTGAATACCATCAATGAGTTCAATAGTTTTTATAATAGCTGTCATGCCATATTCTGGACAATCACCTCCTCCATGTTCTGTGAGATTATCAACATCATTTACAAGGTCATTCACTCCTTCAACTTCTACTTCTGATCCTTGTGAATCTATGACTGTAAATGAGGCCATTTGAGTAAGGGGATCATTACTGTGGTAACTAGCATCATATATTCTGGAGAACTCCAAATCTGTGTACAAGTAATAAATAATTTTGTGTGAGTAACTACAATAAGATAATTTGTTGGCTCACTTCCTTCAGATGGCCATTCAGAAGCACCATAATCGTTGAATGGAACAAGTACATAACAGAGAGTAATGGTGTTTTCATCACTGGCAATGAAGCTTTTAACAACTTCTCGCGCATGAGAAATTTCTTCACCCATACTTCCTGTTGTGTCAACAGCAAATCCAAGACAATGTTTCTTCTCTTTAACACTTAAATCTACAGCTGTAGAGCAATTAATGGGATCATTCAAGTTGAAGATACACTGCAAGTCATCTTGATCAATACAGTCATAAAGTGCCTTTAAATTTTTTTTACTAGCACACGAAACATCTTATTTGTTTGATTGTGGAGACTGTGAAAAATTCTTCAGGCAAAATAAGAAATTTGAAAATACTAGCACAAAGCAGGTGTACTTCTTTTTTCAACTTTATAAGAACTTGATGCAAAACTTACAAACTGTGAGAAGTTATTTACATTGATTTGATTAATGCTGTATCCATCAGTAGCACTCTTTACATCTTCATAGTGTCCAAAACCTTTGCTACTACACCCTCCACCACTGTAGAAGAAATATACAGTCACAGATTATGTATCAGCTGAATTATTTTTATTAAAAACCAGTCTGATATAAATTGTCACCTTTTCTAGGGCATCAGTGAGGACTAAAATGTTGTGTTATTCTAAATTCTAAATTTCATTACATTGAATATTATCAATGAATTCAATCATTTCCTTGAATTCCATCAAAAAATTCAATCATATATTTTTATAATAGCTGCAATGCCATATTCTGGACAATCACCTCCTCCACCTGCTGTGAGATTATCAATATCATTTACAAGGTCATTCACTCCTTCAACTTCTACTTGTGAATCTACGACTGTAAATGAGGCCATTTGAGTAAGGGGATCATTACTGTGGTAACTAGCATCATATATTCTAGAGAAATCCAAATCTATGTGTAAGTAATACATAATTTTATATGAATAACTACAAGAACATCCTTCAGATGGCCATTCATAAGCACCATAGTCATTAAACAGAACAAAGCAAAGAGTAATGGTGTTTTTTCATTGGCAATGAAGCTTTTAACAACTTTTCGCGCATGAGAGTTTTCTTCACCCATACTTCCTGTTGTGTCAACAGCAAATCCAAGACAATGTTTCTTCTCTTTAACACTTAAATCTACAGCTGTAGAGCAATTAATGGGATCATTCAAGTTGAAGATACACTGCAAGTCATCTTGATCAATACAGTCATAAAGTGCCTTTAAATTTTTTTTACTAGCACACGAAACATCTTATTTGTTTGATTGTGGAGACTGTGAAAAATTCTTCAGGCAAGACAGTTGGCCATAGAGTTCACGGACTGTTGTAATGCTTGTACGATTTTCTAGAAGAGATAGGAACTGTGAGAGTAGCTCTGGGGCATCTGCTTTTGTTGGCTTCTCATCTTCAGAACCAAAACAAGCTTTGAAGTAGGATTCTGAGATCACATTGAGAGCTGTAGAGAAGTTATGAAAACTGCCTGAGCTACCAGTGAGATTCAAAGCTGCTACCAACGTATTATAAAGAGTAGTCTCGTTGATTGTACTGTTGGAGATGTCACCTTGTGGTGGATTTTGCAGGACAATAGTCTGCAGATCAGCGATTAGCTTTTGAGTAGCATTCTCTTGCTTTTCTATATATTCAGCCACATAGCTGTTGTTGCATGGCAAGCTGAGTGTACTGGAAACTAGAGCAATGAGAACGAACAGATGAGGTACCTTTCCCATCGTGAAAATATAGACTATAACTGACTAATCGATATTTATTTATTTATCGTTCTCTCCACCCCACGTGCAGTTTAAATGAATACTGTTTAGTAATAATGACGTTTCAGATATACCGTAACTCCAGGTTAACTTTCCATTTAACAAGTAACAATTACTTAGATGACCTATATTTAAAGCCAGAATTGGTTATAATGATATAATGTTTTTTAAGTGTACATTAACAAAATGATAACAGTTTAAAATAGAGTTTGTCTATAAAAACTACTTATCAATGTATCTATTACTAAAAATCTATTATATTTTATCTTTTTTAATATAATATTTATACGATTATTAATGACTCAATTAAGAAATTTTTAGCACAATAAATTTTCCATTAATTAAACCAGTGCAGTTGTTCATATAACATTCATAACTCTATATGAAGTCAAATCCTAAGAGTTGTTATTGATGTCTCAAACAAATCCAATTGCAGTGAAAAATTCCCACTATACTATATAAAGTATTTATAACTACATGTTACTAGTACTAGTAGTCATGTGCTTAGTACATGTCAGAGCTATGTGGATGCTGGACCTGTGTGTATAAAGGTTCTCATGTACAATGAAATATTAATAGGACTTTCTATATACTTCATATTTGCTATCTATTGAAGGAAATGAACTGTAACTTTCATAGTAATTGGCAATCAAAGCAGTGTACATTGTCTATTATGTTAACTAATTAATTATCTCTCTACTTTGTACATCATATGCAAATGTTAGAGAAGTGAGCTTATTTTGTGATGGTTATAGGATTGGACATATACTATAATATAGGTGCTTTATTTCAACACTTAATAGCTACATGCTATATGAAATAAAAAAGGGATTCAAAAAGTACATTATATTCATAGTAGGCCTAGGATATACTAACTATATGAATACATTAGGATGACATAGTGTCATTGCACATAAACATAATGTCTGTTATTATGTAGAATAAAAATTTCTTGCTTCTGAATTCTTCAGAGTGCAAGGCTCTGATCCTTTTCACTGTCAATTCCTTTTTCCTTATTAACGTTAACCATCTCCAAACATTCCCTATAGATAAAGAAATAATTATAGAATATCTATAATTAAAATATGTTAGTCATTGTATATAAGTAATACTCTATTTCACAATATAATAAAACTATGTATGCTATGCTATCATAAGCCATACACAGGAAATACTATTATGCTATTGTTAATGCCCAAACTATACACAAATGTTTGTGTTCAGGAAACTACACTACATTACTAATTATGCACAATAGTAGTCAAATATTTTGTTGCTAGCAATTACTATACATTTACTGAATAACTAACTGATTGCAATAAATAATTTCTTCCACTGTTTTATGCGTCTTGTTGCTACATTAATAATATATACATACAAATAAAACAATAATATTATATTAACTGATTACTATACCTTTTAGCTTTAACTTGATAAACTATAATTACAACAGCTACTGTAATAGCAACAATGACAATAACAAACAGCAATACAAACACTGTAGGAACTATTACAGTTAGTTTAGACTTAGAGGTTTCTATAACAAAAAGATACATTAAATCAAAATTTAGTCAGAGAAAACATACTGTTAGTATGAAGGTAAACTTCAGTTGAGTTTTCTCCATTACCGGCATAATTAGATGCTGCTACCTGTATATTATTTATAAATTAATGCAAAGTTAATATTTCTCTAACAATTATAATAAATATACTTTGAAATAGTAACTGATTCCTTCTCTTAAATTGCCAACAATTCTAGAATTATTGTGACCAGTTAATGTAATTGCCTATTTTCAGATAATGTGTTAATGTGTCTGATTTCAATATGATCATACTTGTTCGTTATTTTCAGATGTTCTATAATACAGTTGATAGCTAAGCAATTTTCCATTTGAGAACTCTGGGTGTTCCCAGCTCAATGATACAGCACTAGTGTTTAAAACATATCCACTAAGATTTCTTGGAGCACTTGGAACTAGTAAAGATATAATGTAAACTAATGTCAATATTTAATAAGATAGGCATACTTCCTGTTACAATATTAATAATGGTTTCACTAGAGGGACCTTTTCCTGCTGAGGTAATGGCAAATATGAAGACATTTAATGTTGCATATTCAGGCACTCCTACATGAATTAAAGGTATAACAACAATTATGCTTGTCTATGGAATACCTGATATAGTAACACTAGTCGTGTTTCCTGATACAGTATATAACTGTGTACCATCTGATGAATGTACATGTAGACTAAACCCTATAATAAATCCTCTACTATCTTCTATAGTTGGTGGAGTCCAATGAACAGAAACAGAAGTTGAAGAAATAACTGTATGACTGGAATATAGTGGAGGTTTAACAGGTACTAATAAATTGGAGATATTAACATTTGAGATAATTTATATACTTACCTCCTTCTTTTGTATAGAAAGCCATAATTTGTGGATCACCTTTACCAACTGAAGTGGCTGCTCTTACTACTACTGTGTAATGAACGTAAGGTTCTATTCAAAATGTTGATAAAATCATAATTAAAAATATCATTTTGCCTACCAAATCCATTAAGTGTAGCATTAAGTGTTGTATAATTATTAGTCATCATATATATGCCACCTGTTACAGATATTTCATAGTACAGGATGATACCATTTGGTCTTTGTGGTTGAGCCCATGATATATATCTAGATGTTTCAGATAAAGGAGTTGTTTTGAGATTTGATACTTGGCCTGGTTCTGTGTAAAGAGCAAACAGTAACTTTACTGTTTGAGACAATGAATATACTTACTTCCTTCTTTGGTATAGAAAGTCATGATTTGTGGATCACCTTTACCAACTGAAGTAGCTGCTCTTACTACTACTGTGTAATGAACATAAGGTTCTATATAAAATGTTAATAAATTATAATTAAACTTATTGTTTGGCCTACCAAATCCGTCAAGTGTAGCATTAAGTGTTGTATAATTGTTGGTCATCATATATGTGCCACCTGTTACAGATATTTCATAGTACAGGATGATACCATTTGGTCTTTGTGGTTGAGCCCATGATATATAACTAGATGTTTCAGATAAAGGAGTTGTTTTGAGATTTGATACTTGGCCTGGTTCTGTGTAAACAACAAACAGTAACTTTACTGTTTGAGACAATGAATATACTTACTTCCTTCTTTGGTATAGAAAGTCATGATTTGTGGATCACCTTTACCAACTGAAGTAGCTGCTCTTACTACTACTGTGTAATGAACATAAGGCTCTATATAAAATGTTAATAAATCATAATTAAACTTATTGGTTGGCCTACCAAATCCATCAAGTGTAGCATTAAGTGTTGTATAATTGTTGGTCATCATATATGTGCCACCTGTCACAGATACTTCATAGTACAGAATGATACCATTTGGACTTTGTGGTTGAGCCCATGTTATGTAGATAGATGTTTGAGATAAAGGAGTTGTTTTGAGATTTGATACTTGGCCTGGCTCTACATTGAAGACAAAGAAAAATATTTTAAAAATTTGGGAAATACAAACTATAAAATTACGAACAAATTGTTAACATCACAATGTGTAAAATGTCATTTTTTCCCAATTCCAATGCAAAAAATGCATCTGTACTTACCTGCTTCAGCAGTTAGTAAAGTGAAGGGAGCAATCTCTGCTGTTTCCCCAGAATCAGTGTAGGCAATAATACTAATATATACAAGTTGATATGGCAGCAACCCTTGCAGATTAAAGCTAGTTGTATTACCATCCACAATGATAGTAGTCATATTACCATTAGAAAAGTCCATTGAAAATGTGTATTTAGTAATGTTACCCAATATGGCAGAGCTTGGTGGGATCCATTGTAGAGAAATAGTTGATTTAGTAATGTTTGTAACAGTTATTTCAATTGATGGTTTTACAGTTGCATTAAATGAAATTGAGACTACTGTATTAGTACAGTTGTCTACAGTGCTAAAGGTCCAGTTTAAACTTTGTCCATCTGACAACGTTTGAGATGCATTGAGCATGACCTGAATTTCAACAGCCTTTTGAGGTGCTAGAGTGATCACTTCGTTACTAATATATTTGTATTGTAATTCAGAGGGTGTTATGATCTTTGTTGAAACTGTAAGACTTTCAGGACCTTTCATTTTATTTTGTATTGATATCCTAACAAGTGATGTCCCTCCTTTATTAACAACAACAACAGGATTACCAATTAGTACAATTTCTATTTGGGGGCTCCTAAACGTGACAGAGGAACCAGGAATGACATGGGCAAAAGGATTTCCTTCAATATCATACCCTCTCAACTGATACTCTACCTGTCCTGGTGGTAGTGTGATACTACCTGAGAAAATTCCACCACATTCCAAGAGTTCTGCATATTGTAGAATATTCCCACTAGCAGCCACAATATCCAAATAGAAAGTTTGTAGAAGAGAAATCTGAGAAAGTTTTGAAGTCTTAGCAGTAAAAATGTGCTTATCACCTATTTAGTATATATAACAATATAAGATATATTAGATATGATTTTACTTACACATAAAAGGAATTTTATTGGTTGGTAGTAATTGTCCATTTTCGGTCTCTTTCAAAAAATCAATCTCCAAGTCCAAGTCTACAGTGACACTAAGTGACTGTTGTAAAGTCCCTGAAGTGACACAGGCCTCCCACTCTCCAGGTTGAGGATTGGTCACCTTATAAACAGCAAAACTGTTACCAAATGTAGATACATTTTCTGTACTGTTATCTGGTTTAGTTATTGTTATAGTGCTTTGTGTTGTCTCCAAGAGATTTGAGACTTGTGTAACAAAAAGAGAAATAAGAAAGTACTGACACGAATTAAGAGTACTTCTTTTCTTACTACTACCACTACCAGAGCCTGCAATAAAATTCACAAATTGTTTAAAATTAGCTGCATCAATTTGATTCACACTATATCCACCAGTAGCACTCTTTACATCATTGTAATGTCCAAAACCTTCACTGCCACACCCTCCACCACTGTAGAAGAAATGGACAGTCACAGATGGTTTGTCAGCTGCTTTGGCATTAGCAATAGCTCTTTCATATAAATCGTCATCTTTTGCTGAGGCATCAGTGAGTACAATAATGTTATGCTTTCCATAATTTCGAACAGCTCTGTCTTGAATGCCATCAATTAAATCAATTGTTGTTAAAATGGCTGTCATACCATATTCTCGACAGTCACCTCCTCCACTCGCTATGAGACTATCGACATCAATTAAAAGATCGTTGATTCCTTTAACTGTTATTGATAATCCTGTTGTTACATTTTGTACTTTGAATGATGGTGCTGTTCCAGGAATGTTACTGTGGTAGCTTGCATCATATATTCTAGCAAAATTCAAATCTGGGGAAAATGTGAAAATAATAAGCATGCATCAATATGTGTGTGCATATTAAACATGTGTACACTCACTTCCTTGAGATGGCCATTCAGGCTGGTCAAAGTCATTAAATCCAACAAGCACATAACAAAGAGTAAAAGTGTTCAATTCACTTGCAATGAAGTTACTAACTACCTGTCGTGCATGAGAGATTTCTTCACTCATACTTCCTGTCGTGTCAACTGCAAATGCAAGGCAATGCTTTGGCCTATTGTTGACATTACCACTTGTACCACAGCTAGAAGGATTGTCCACATTGAAAATGCACTGCAAGTCGTCTTTACTAAGACAATCATAGAGTTCTTTTATAGTTTTTTTACTAGCACATGTAACATCTCTTTTGCTTGATTGTGGGGATTGTGAGAAATCCTCTAAGCAAAACAGTTGGCCATAGAGTTCACGGACCGTTGTGATATTTGTACGATTTTCCAGAAGAGATAGAAACTGTGAAAGAAGCTCTGGGGCGTCTGCTTTCGTCGGCTTTTCTTCTTCGGGACCAAAGCAAGCTTTGAAGTAGGAGTCTGAGATCACATTGAGAGCTGTAGAGAAATTATGAAAACCTTCTGATCCACCAGTGAGGTTCAAAGCTGATACTAGCGCATCATAAAGCGTAGTCTCGTTGACGACATAGTTGTCATCGTCACCTGGTAGTACAATTGTCTGTAGACTAGTAATAATTTCTTGAGTCGCATTTTTGCGTTTTTCAATGTACTGAGCTACGAAACTGTTGTTACATGTCAAGCTGAGGGTACTGGAGACCAAAGTTATGAGAATTAAAAGAAAATATAGCTTTTCCATCCTTGCAATGACTGACTGACTAAACGATAACCTCAGCTATTAATAGTAGTTTTGCTAGTTAGCCCCTCCTCCTTTTTGTGAAGCTGTCGGGCGGAGGAGAAGGTTATTTTCCAAATTGGCAATTAAAGCTGCTATAACAACTTTGTAGCACAATTCCATACGTTCCAACGGAGCAGTAAGGCACGTTCACTTCTAAACTCTGTCTGTCAGCTGATCAAAAAGGAGGAGCAGGTAGCTCACTATATAGTCTCGTCCCCAGACCTACTCGCGAGTAAGTCTGGGGACGAGACTACTAGCTCACTATTGTTCAATCACTGCCCACATGTAATTTTAACAATAACTTTCATGATAATTAGTTAAATATTATTAACTCAACGCTTTATTCAGCAACTTATTTAAAAATAAATATACATCATTCAAGTAATTGTATGGACTAATAACCGAAGATTAAGCATTTTATAATTAATATCTTAATTAAAAGTACAGCAGTCTTGATAATATTTTAATATCTATGATTCTAAATAAGTCCTGTGCTCTGTTCAAGTTTAGAATGAACATTAATTTAGTGGTCAGTAATAATCATGAGCTAGAGAGAAACAGTTTGCACAATTAAAAACAATTTAAAAAAAAAAGAAAATAGAAGGCTATCTATTTAGGAAAGTCACAAGCTAGAAATCCCTTATAAAGTGAACGGCATTCTTTGCATTCCACCACAACTATATTCATTTTATTCAATTAAAAATGTTGCCAGAGTATACATAATGTAATTAACAATCGCTTATATTTGTCCAGAAGTACAGCACATGAACATTTAGAATGACAAATAGATAAGCAAATAAATTATAACTTTAGCATTATGAAGAGATTTTAGTTAAAAGTTGGCACTTCAGTGGATATGCATCTATAAAATATGTATACCATAACTACTGATATGTCTTCTGTTACACCCATGCGTGCTATTTTAATTTTAATATTAATATATGTCATCTACAATAGTTAATTTAGTTATTAATAATTATTAAGTGCTGTATTCAGACTAAATTTGAAATCAAGCAACTGTTTTTTTGAGGTAATAAAACAAAGTTTAAAGTTCAAACATTATTATATCTAAAGAAACAACAGTCTTGATCTTGAATCTGTAGATGATTCTAGAAGCATGGATAAGCCCAGCATCTAAAATTACTATCAATTCTTTCATGGGGTTGGACCTATAGAAAAGACCATTATAAAACGATTATCTGTAATTTGCTTACACTACATACAAACACTTCAATAAAAATAGCTTTGAGGTTTATATATCGTTAACTTAATTATTACTAATGCATATATATATATTGAAATAATACGGCTGTGTATATATGTATTCTTTGATGATAATAAAAGGACTATACATGTGTCAAAATTGAGGGTTTCAATTTATGTCATGCTATAGCCACCAGGTATATGACTATTACTATTTAATTACACATCAGTTAATAAAGTGAAACATTTATTATAATTTATAAGTTTTGTACATTTAGTGATTAAGTTACTATGAAGTTTGAGTTTTAATAATCTATGATGCTGTTGCTATAAGTCATGATAAACTGGCTGAGACTCTAAAAGTCTTTTTAATTTCTAATGATGTATTGCCATGCAGTATATATTAAGTATATATTTATAACTTTTTAGTGATAACAAACTTACATTGTCATAGGTTGCTATATAAGCACTACGTACACATTCTCCCCATTTTTTTGTACAGTTCTTATCTTTTCCATTGATAGAACATGGAGAGGTGGGACAAGACTTAGCAATGTTAGGAAGTGATAGATTATTGTATGAATAATAGCAGGCAAAACAATTAGAGAGAGCACAACCACCTGGACATGTGCTATTGTTACTTGTAGAACTGGAAATGAAAGTAAGTATTATAAACAATAAGGTAAACAAACACATATAATTTTAAGATAACTTACAGTGAACACACAGCTCCTCTGTGAGTAATACAGAACTGAGGTGAGCATGTTGGTGGACAAGCTAAATTTATTGACAAAAAATTAGTATAATTTATAATGCTAACTATATTTATTGATGATTACTGACCACTGCATTGCTTTTCACAATCATGTTTAGAGAAGAAATTATTCTTATTTTTAGAGCAGCCACCATAATAAAATAATTCACATTGTTTGCTAGTAGCATTGTAAAAGTATCTAGGTATTCTTCCTCTGCAAGGTCCAGGAAATGGTTGTAAAGAACAGATGTCTTGTTCTAATACAAACAAATTAATTATATTAACAAATCATTAGTTAATTGCGCATTTATTTAATCTGCAGAACATAACTTTATATGTCCTGGTCGCTAGCCTACTTATATTATATTACTTGGACAATCTTTAATGTCAACACAACGTTTATTTGTTTCATCAGATACTTGCCCAAGTGGACAACTACAACCAATATAGCTGTTACTGGCACAAATTGGACGAGGGTTTTTACAAGTTCCAGGACAGTCATTATTTTCTTGATAGGTCTGACCTTCAATAGGACAATCTGAAAAAGAGGTGATCAAAGATCAATATATACATATACAACTTATACCTCTACAAACAGAACAATTACATGTTTGATTTGAAAGTGTGACAATTTTTGAACAGTTAGCTGATATTGGATCACATGGAGGACAGGGACAATCTTCTGGATACACACATGTATTGGTAGACTCATCCAAAACCTGAATTTATTTATAATATATTTATTTAAAATATTTATAATCTGTACTGACATCATTCAAACATTGACAATAATATACATACTACCATTGATGACAATCACTTACTTGTCCAGAAGGACAGGTACAACCAGTTTGACATACAGGTGGACAAACTGCTGGCAATTCTAACGTTATATGTTTGCATGTCTGAGGACAAGCACATTGCTTAAAAACTTGTCCCTTCATTGGACATTCATCTACAAAAGACAAGTGTTCATTCATTTCAAGTAATTACATGCTTACTGCATTGATTTGTAACATCACTTCCATTGACGAAAAACTTTGCACTGCATTCTCCACATGTATTAATACTACAATTAGCATAAGAAAACTTATGACATGTTTGATGAACACAGGGATTAACAGTACAAGCAACATTTGGTTTGTCGTTTGGGCATTGTGCTAGAAAAAGACAGTTCTTAAATAACAAAATCAACACACATACACATACACACACACACACAAAGCTTAATTGTATAATTAATATATCCCACTTACTACACAAATTAGTGACATCAAATCCAGAGGAGTTATAAAAATGAGCTGTACATTGCCCGCAATTTTTTGCCAAACAAACTGCATTTGGAATATTAGGACACTTAGCTGTTTGACAAGGATCAATGATACACGCAACTTGTTGAACTTTCCCACAGTCAATACCTACATAAATTATTACATCATTGACTAGTAGTAATTATCAGTACTAATACTACATGAACAAATGGAGAAATGAAACATTTAAGAAGAACTGCCATACCACAAGTTTGAAGACATTCTTTCAGATCTTTATAGTTATTCTTGTTACCATTACATCCACTGTATACAAATTGTTGACATTGTTTTGCCTTGTTATTATAAAACCATCGTTTAAGAGTCTCATTACAATTACCAACTTTAGATGGAAGTTTACAAAGCTCTATTGACAGTTAAAAAGGCAGCAATCTTCAAAATACATATTCTTACCACATGTTTGAGTTACTTCTTCCAACTTTAAAAAATGTTTTGCTTTACAATTACTTCCTGGTTCCACACATTTATCTACTTCGCAAACAGAATTTTTATAGGCAGGACACTTAGCTACATCACAAGGATTTGTAACACAACCTGACAAAGTTGTATTAGGAGGACAACCTATTTATGGAATATATATGTGACAGCAATACATTAGATCTTGACGTACTTACCGCATTTGTTGATGCACTCTTCCAGTTTTCCAAACTTATTCTCATTGCCTCCACATCCACCATATAAGAAACGCTCACATTGCTTTGAGGTAGTATTGTAGAACCATCTTGGATACTCACCTGCACAATTACCAGTATTAACAGGAAGTCCACAAACAGATGGCTTGACTATTCCTTTAAAAGTAGTTGTAAATTGTTTGTTGGAACATGATTCTGTAGCATTAACTATCCAGTCAAATACTTGTCCATCTAAGAGTGCATGAGATGCAGTTAAATATATTTCTACTTCAAAACGTTTTTGAGGAGTTAAGTTAATGTGTTGACCACTTTTATATTGATGTTGTATCCCAAACGGTGTTGTGATTGAAATGGTGACACTTAAGCGTTCAGGACCTTTCTTTTTGTTCTGAATGGATAATCGAACTAATGATTTATCTCCTTTGTTAACAAACACTACAGGATTACCAATAAGAACAGTATCTAACTGTGGGCTGTCAAATGTGACAGAAGAATCAGGAATAACATGGGAAAAAGGAGTTTCTCCAATATCATATCCTCTCAACTGATACTGTACAAGTCCTGGAGGGAGTGTAATGTTACCCAAAAGGATTCCATTGCATTCTGAGATCTCTGTATACTGAAGTATATTCTCCTCATTATCCACAATATCCAAATAGAGGGAATGTTTGAGAGAAATTTGAGAAAGTTTTGAAGTCTTAGCTGTAAATGCCTGAGTGTCACCTATCAGTGAAAAAAGAAGCAGGAATTAATGTATGTACAAACTTTGACATGAACAACTTACAAGCAAAAGGAAGGGCATTTGTAGGAAGTAAGTCTCCTGACTTAAATCTCTTCAAAAAATCGATCTCCAAGTCCAAGTCTACAGTAATACTTAATGAATGCTGTAAAGTCCCTGAAGAGACGCAAGCCTGCCACTGTCCAGGTTGAGGATTAGTTACCTTGTAAACAGCAAAACTGTTTGAAAATGTAATAACAGTTTCTGTACTTCTATCTGGTTTAGTTATTGTAATCTCTCGTTCAGATGTCTCAAAGAGACTGGAAAATTCAGAAACAAAATAGGAAATATCAAAATTTTGACAGCGATCATGTGAACTACGTTTCTTAGTAGATCGTGATGCCAAGACAAAATCTACAAACTGTCTAAAGTTGGCTGCATTAATTTGATTGACACTAAATCCATTAGTAGCACTCTTTATATCCTCATAATGTCCAAAACCATCAACACATCCTCCACCACTATAGAAGAAATGTACTGATATATCTCGTTGTGTTCCACTCTGAGAATTAGCTTTATTGATAACAGTCTGATACAAATTATCATCTCTTGCTGAGGCATCAGTAAGTACAATAATGTTGTGTTTTGTTTGTTCTGTGACATCTCTAATCCCATCCAACAGCTCAATTGTTTTTAATATACCTGTCATGCCAAATTCTGGACAGTCATGTCCTCCATCAGCTCTAAGGTTGTCAACATCAACAAGAAGTTCATTGACTGCTCTTACAGTAACAACATTGCCATCAGGATCTTGTACTTGAAATGATGGTCTCCTGTTCATGTTATTGCTGTTATAATTGGCATCATAAATTCTTGCATATTCCAAATCTAAAGAGATAAAATATATATTAACTTTATGTAACAAATGATATGAAATGTTACACTAGACCCGACCCATCCCAACATCTGTAGCAACAGATATGATGAAGATAATCTACCCTAGTTGTGTGTTTTAATATTAGAATGTGAAATTAATCAGAACAAAAATAAATCTTACTGTCTTCAAGTGGAGCAGAATAGTCCCCAAAATCATTAAATGGAACAAGTGTGTAACAAAGAGTGAGAGTATTCTGTTCACTTGCAGTAAAAGTTTGAATAACTTCCTTAACTGATTCAATTTCTTCTCTCATACTACCAGTTGTGTCAACAACAAATCCAACACAATCACTAGAACGAGAAAGTCTAATAAATTGGTTTCTGGCATAAGCACAATCTGCTTCTAAATGGAAAATACAAGACAAGTCAACAGGTTCAAGACAATCATATAGTTCTCTTATTGTTGGCTTAGAAGCACATTCTGAGAGACGATTACCAGTTTGTCTTTTGGCTAGTTCTCTATTATTTGAAAAGTCTTTCAGACAAGATAATTGGCCGTAGAGTTTTCGAATTGTTGTAATGTTTGTATGATTTTCTAGAAGAAACAGAAATTGTGACAGCAGTCTTGGAGCATCTGCTTTTGTTGGTCTTTCATCTTCAGGACCATAACAAGCTTTAAAGTAAGACTCTAAAATTGTGTCAAGAGCCATTGAAAAGTTATCAAAGCCATCTGAAGTCCCAGTTAGATTGAATGAATGTACCATTGTGGAGTAGAGGCCCCTTAGCGTATTGTTACGGGAAACATTTGAACCTGATGGAGAGATCGTTACTATATCATTCAACTCAGTAAGAAACGTTGAAGTAGAATTATCCACCTTTTGAAAATACTGAGCAACAGCCTCGTTGTCACATGATAAACTGAGTGCAACAGGAAAAATTGCTGCAATCAATACCAGATAAATGAGGGTAGCCATCTAGAATGAAAATATGACTGATGTGACTTTTAATTCAATTGCTTTTATAGAAATGACAATGCAAAATAATTATAGTTGTGCCATATCTGTATATACTATATCTGGCAAATGTTGATATTTAGGTAAGAACAAATCATTTAGGCATAAAATAACTTTTGGAATTTCAGTATAATAACATGATAACATATGACATTACTTCAAAATCAACAGTTAGTTTAAAGAGGACAGATGGCTTCAGATTGCTAATTGTCCCATAACATGAAAAAATAATTTTAGAAACTGATATGAATTACAATTTGTATGTTTTAAATGATTACTTGTCATTAGTAATTTAAACACATCAATATAGCATCATATTTATTCTAAACCATAATCCAAACACCTGGGAGATGGTCATTCTCTTACAAAAGGAAACAATTATTCAGATATAAAATAACTTTGCAAATTTCAGTATATGATAACATATGACATATGTCATTAGTTCAAAATCAACAGTTAGTTTAAAGAGGACAGATGGCTTCAGGTTGCTAATTGTCCCATAACGTGAACATTAATTTTAGAAACTGATATGAATTACAACTTTATATACTTGAAATAATTACTAAAGCAATAAGAATATCAAAATTACCTCAAATGAAATATTAATTTTAAAAAACATCAACTCTAGTACACCCAGTTGTGTCTACAACAAAAGCTAAATAATTATAGTTATACAAGGCTCGCTTTGCTTAGTAATAGATAGACAGTCACTATTGCTAACGAAGATAGAGTAAACAGAGTTAATACTGCCTATCTTTGTACACTGTAAACATTAATATGTCCTTTTAACAACTAATTTGTACCTGACATGAGTGGATTACTATGGAATCTAAAATTTATGTGAAGTACTCACTGTATAATTTGTTGGTATGTAAAATTACAACATACCAACAAATTATATAGTGAGTAATTCATATAAATTATAGATTCCATAGTAATCCATCCATGTCAAGTACAAATTAGTTGTTAAAATGACATATCAATGTTTACAGTGTAGTGACATTCAAGGCAGTTGTTCTCAATGAGCTAGATCAAATACATTTGTAGAAGACTAGTAACATCATCGATAGCATTACTATGCAGTTCTTGATAGTCCTTGATGACTGTGTATACAGAGGAGCTAGATAAAGGAAAAAAGAGATAAACTGATCAATGGCTCCAACTTGACTCTTGCTAATGTATGTAAATGTATTTGATATTGTGTACATTGTATACAAGGTGAAGTAGTGCAGTATATTTTAAATTGATATTTTAAACCATCTTAGATTACTGGTT
Source organism: Xestospongia bergquistia (assembly GCA_963965975.1). Lineage (NCBI taxonomy): Eukaryota > Metazoa > Porifera > Demospongiae > Haplosclerida > Petrosiidae > Xestospongia > Xestospongia bergquistia. The sequence goes on from OZ014417.1 coordinate 6,940,724, forward strand.
GTATGTGTCTTGGTTATTTTTGATTTCACTATCAATATAAGAAAGATTCATTAGCACTGGAGCCCTCCTGTTCAGCCGATTAAAACCATGACTGGTATCATTCTGTATATTTTATATGTCAGGACAACAATATATACAAGTGCATATATGTGCTTAAAAAATAGAATATTTTTGAGACATATATAGTTAACACAGATCTTATTTGCCCACAAATAATAAATGTATCATCAAACAACAAGGTTGATTGATACCTTGCTTGGGTCTGTGGGGTGGTTGTCTGCATGAGACACACAGCCCAAACTCCTGCTTTCACCAAGACACATCAATAGCAGCCAACCCAATTACCAATCAGGACAGTCTAGGTCTTGCACTAATGATACAAGACTACAAGAGTTGTCTAACATACACAGAGCAAATGCATAGAGGTGAAAGGTTAAGAAAATGAAACAATTAAAATTGCTCTCTCAAAAGTTCCTCAAACAGAGGAAACACACTCTGCCCATGAAAACCTGAACCAGCTTCATCCTTTTTATTTATAGACTCATTAGCAGGTTCATGAGTCTTTTAATTTCATTGTTATACATAAAATACTCTATATTGATATAATCAGATTTTTCAAGAGTTGAATGCATTGATGTCAATATAGTCAGCTAGTGGTTTCATAATGTCTTCTACAAACTGTACTAAATCAGAAAATGGCGGTCTCTCCTCTGGATTAGATTTCCAACAGGACATCATTAATTGGTATCTGAAACAATAATTATAATGTTGAAATTAATATATCATTTCTTACATTTCCTCTGAACATGCTGCATTATTTGGAATTAAGAGTCTACCTCCACTGTCTAGTAATTGAACTACACTCAAAGGGTCTAAACCAGGATAGGGAATTTTACCAAGACTGAACACCTCCCAACATAATACACCATATGACCACTGTGTAATTGGATGAAAGTTAATCAAAATGTAATATACTGACCACATCTGTCTTTTCAGAGAATAGACCATCATGAAGGCTTTCTAATGCCATCCACTTAACTGGAAATTTGATAGGACTTTTATCAGATTCATTTTTTCCCCATTGTCTGTAATAATTGCGTATATAAACATCTTTTGAGAGTCCAAAGTCACCAACTTTAACAATCCCATTATCATCAATCCTAAATGACAGAGTGAATTAAAGAGAGTGGGACACAACTTACATGCAGTTTCTAGCAGCAAGATCTCTATGTACAAATTTCTTTTCAGCTAGATATGACATTCCCTTAGCAACTTGTAAACACATTGAAAGAAGCTGCTTCCTTGCATCAAGTACAATATCATCATCACTAGTTTCAGCAATTGTTAAATTTGGTCTCTCTTTCTTGAGATAAAACAACAGACTACCTCTAGCCATAAAAGGCATTACAACATAAGGTGCCTGATCATGATCAAGACAGATTCCAATAAGAGGAAGAACATTAGGATGATCAAAAGAGGACATCTTTAGACTCTCTTCGATAAGAGAGTTGACATCTTCTTTCGTGTAAAGACCTTCCATATTAATTGAGGAATTTTATATGATTTTAGTGTTAATGATAGTACTGACCTTTGAGTGTTTTAATAGCAACAGGTACTGGAGCACTTTTAATGATGTTACCATCAGGAGTTAATATCCCTCGATAAACTGTCCCATATTCACCTTCAATTGTGTATAATATAATGTGAATTAAATATAACATATTAACAATACCTTGACCAATTGTCTCTTGTAATTGCAACAATGATCCTGAAATAATCTTACACTTAGATAACTGTTTCAAAAATGAACCATGTATATGTGGGTGTGTAGGTACGTCAGTGATCTCTTCTTTGTTGTCACCTTGTCCTGTATATTTTTTGGCTATTGCAGTAATTGACCTTAAGTCATTGATAGTTATGGAATATATATTCTCACGACGATGTGTCATCTCCGTTTCATTGCTAAAAAACAAAGTTATTGCTTGTAATAATAATAATAATTATATAGTAAGTTACATGAAAACTTGTATATATTAAAAAGCCACTAGCTTCATTACCTAGTATGTATTGTCTTCCTTCTTTTTAAGCAAACTATTATTATAATCACTATTGATATAGATAGGAGTAGTATGACAATTACTACTGCAATGATTATAATTAAATAAGCTGCCAAGCTAACTGAATTTGAGGGTTGTGGTGATGTAGGTGAGAATGATGGAACATGGGATATAGTTAACAAAGGTCCTGATGTAGAAACGTATGGTACAGTCGACGAAGGTCCTAATGTAGGAACATTTGATGTAGTTGACAGAGGTCCTGACGTAGGAACATATGGTACAGTTGACAGAGTTCCTGATGTAGGAACATATGGTACAATTGACAGAGGTCCTGATGTAGGAACATATGGTATAGTTGACAGAGGTCCTGACGTAGGAACATATGGTACAATTGACAGAGGTCCTGATGTAGGATCATATGAAGTAGTTGATGAAAGTCCTGATATAGGAACATATGTTGTAGTTGATAGGAATCCAGGTGTGGATAATAATGCTAGAAAATATAGTGCATGTAATTGACAAAAGATACTCATCAACATTGATTTATCATATCAATTATAACATGTTACACCAAGCCCTACAAGCAACCCCCCCCCCCCCCCCAAAAAAAAACACTAATATGAAAATGGCGAAGCAATACATGCAACAAATTCTGGCATGTAATTGAATAAAATTACATGTTTATCAGCCAACAACATAGCATATGGTAAAAAGCAACCATTTCTCTATTTAGCAGCTACTCTAGTAAATTTATTATAAATGCTATCTAAATAAGAAAAGGTACTAATAATAAGTTAGAATGTCCAACAAGTTCCTTGTCTTAATTATTTTTTAAATGTATTTGTGTCCCCATAAAATATAGTACAATAGTACTATCATATATATACATATATATGCTTAAAAATGTTGTCATCAAAATTGATAGAGTTAGCTTTTTATGCCCTAGTATGTTCTCTATAATAATGCTTCTATCTCTGTCATCTTTATAGTAAAGCCTCAATTTGTAAAATTGTATTGCTAACTTCCATTGCAACTGATTTAGTTTTTGACTATCAATTAAATATTCAGGAACAGGATGTTGTAACAGTAATTGAAATCAATTAAGTACATAATTGACTACATGTTTTTAAGCAAAGGCAACAGTAATTGAACTCTAGTCAAATGAACTAATTAAATATTATAATTCTGTGGCATATCTGGGCCCAGGCATCAAACTTCACTGATAATTATATTCATTATTAATTAATTTAAATGTTTTGTAAGTCAAGTTAGGTACACATCTATTTGCCAGAATATTCTACAACAGTGGAGTATAGTAACATCAAAACTTGTTGATAATTATGTAATCAGTTTACCATTCCTAGTGTACACCTAGCGTCTATTGTTTGGTACATTGACTATATGTTACTCATACTATGTTGTTGTGGTTATTATTAACCGAGTCACTTCATGTGGAGACATAAAATGTAGTCTTCGGCTGACCCCTCAGACAAAGCAATGTAATGGTAAAGACAAATAAATAATTAATTATGTAATTAGTAGGGACTTTTTTGGTACTAATAATAATGGTAGTTGTAATTGGGTATATTTCCAAGTAATTGTAATAGTAATTGTTTCATGATTTGGTGACAATAATGGTATTAAGTAATCATGATGTAATGGTAATTGTAATCATTACATTACAAAGTAATTAAGAACATCATTACTAAGGAAAACCTATGAGATATTAGATGACAGGAATAACTTAATTTATTTGATAACTGTTATACTGTTAAAATGGATTGGTTGATTAGTCCATTGGATTGTATGTAACATATCAAATACATTAAAAATTATTAATAACATGCATTGTTTTTATTACTCATTGCTGTATATACATTAAAGTATGTGTACTTAAATAAATGAATTCCTAAAATAGCTTGGGTATAGTATGGAGGGTTATCCCATAATAAAATCAATAGTATCCCCCCATGACAGCAATGCTACCATAAAATGCTTGTAGTGACTACTATTATAGCATTCATTAAATAAATGAGATATTTTAAATATTTTTCAGTTGATTTCACAACTCACTACACAATTGTCAATCAGTTAATTTTATCATTGACAGCTGTTTTACTTTATTATATTACAATATCTTATGCTGTATTATATGCAATATAAATGACCATAGATTGGTTAGTTCAAATGATCTATTTTATAGTGTATCTATTTTTCATCTACCATGTCATTCTATGTTGGTATGACACACTTTACATTAAACAAGTATAGTGGCACTATGAATTTAACTTGATATCATTAATAATTACACAACTCTATAACAATAACTCATTGTATATTGTGGATGCATAAAATAAAGAATTCAAGCAAATACAAGGGCACTATTAACAACAGTGAAGAAAGTATAATTGAAAAATCTCAGTTAATACACTAGCAGTTAAAAGAACAGTTTTATTTCATTTATTGCTTTAATTAATAAACAGAGTGCAAACTTTATTTGTATAGTGAACATGTGAACCCAACTAATTATATAACTGCTTGGTATATACAGTGTGTCAGGCAAAAGAAATAATAATAACAAACTAAAAACTTTGCTATTAAAAACATTAATGCCATGGGCTTCATCTAAAACTAGACTATACACACATAAAAGTTGTGTTTAAATAAATAAAATAAATTAAGTATATTTATTTTAACAAAATGAAATAATTAACTTACTATTCAGAGAACGTGAAGGTGAATTAAGATTGTCTGATATGGACATGCTTAAAAATACAGTTGATAAAGATGTTTGTAGCGATTGTGATAATGGTATACCATTCTCCATTGAAATAATAGTGGTCAATGATGAGGTCATATCATCATCTTGTACAGTACTTGTTGTTGTCATTATTGATAGTTTGGCTGATACAGAAGTGATTGTCGATATCATTGATGGTGTTCCATCAGATGTACTAGTAATATTTCCTGTTACTCTGAAAGTGACGTTGATTCTTTTTTGACAGTCATCTTCATAGCAACGACAAAAGATACGTTGACCGATGTCTTCAACAGATGTAACTTCAGAATAGAGATGAAGACAGTTAGGAAAGACAGTATTACCATCTACATTTGAACAACTTGTGTGGTGATTTTGAAATGAAAATTTCAAAGCTTGATATTTCCCTTGTCCATTTTTATTGGTTATGTGAACTAACGAAAAACAGTAAGCCTTAGTGACATTTATATCCACACAATTTGATGTAATGGGAGGCTCACAGTACACGTTGTACAGCCATGGATCAATTTGTGACACAGTACAGTTTGGAACTACATTTGATAAACAGCGTAAACATTTAGTAGCTGTACAATTCTCTACGCTGCCCAGTATACACGGAGAAAGGAGGACAAGACAGAAGACGACAAAGGGAAACATCTTTGTTGTAGGTTGGTTCTTTTACTCCCACGTATCATAATTAACTATTGATTCTATTCAGTGTTCATTTTTTTAAAAATATTCATATCATTTGAAGTCGCGCCTACCATGTACGTGTTAATTGCTATTAATTGTAAGGCAAAGTGAACGTGGATTGTCTCTTTATCTATAATATGACATAAGGTGTATTGTAGTAATGTAGTTAGAAATTTATGATCAATTATGGTACACACATTGTGCTAATTTAACAAATTAACATTGTACTTGCCTGAGTTATATAGAGCTGTTTAAAAGACCTAAAATAAATTGTCACTAATTAAAAAACATTCAAAATTGAAACAGCTCTATATATGAATTTTATATTGCTAAGTTAATTATAAAAATGTATGTATACGACATAATATGAAGCAACATCATGCTCAGAGTAAGAGCATAATATAACTGTAATATCTTAACACAATTATTATAGTTAAACTCAATTTATTATATTGTTGTAATAATGGCTTGGTTCATTTAACCAGTCCGTTATCATGTTTACTGCAAATAATACATTGTAAGATACCAAGAAGCTTAATTTTAGTTAATACAACTCTGTTTTAAGCATTACTATACTACAGCTAATGTTGGCCAGACATTTGTGATAAATGTAGGCAACAGATTTCAAGAAAGCAACAGATATAACACTATAAATATTGATTGGTTACAATATATGGTATAAAGATTGTGTGTAGCAAACTTATTTTGATGTAAAAATTAAGCATAATAATGTTTTGATTACTAATAAAATGTACTACTGTTTGTGTAGTTACTGGTTATAACCAGTATTTATGATTTTTATTGGTATTTCGTATGAATGCATACAAACTAATTCATTTTACAGCGATGTATAGACCCTTTTTTGTTGCTACAATGAAAAGATAAGATCAAAATAGACTATTGTTTTAATTACTAGTAAAGCTTCCCACATTAGTGATAATAATAGTGTAAACAGAAGTAAACAACAGATTTCCCTATTAAGAGAGAACAATAGATACCTTAACCTTCCACATTACTATAGTACAAACATAAAAAGAAATGCTATCTGTTTTAATTACTAACATATTACAACTTCCTACATTAGTAATAGTAATGGTGTAAACAGAAGTAAACAACAAATTTCCTTATCAAGAAAAAGTGATAGATGCCCTACCCTTCCATATTACTACAGTACAAACATAAAAAGGAAATAGACTACATTGTACATAAAGACTAAGGTCACTGTTTTGTAATGGCATCTTATACAAAATCACATAACTTCATCAATTAACTAAATGACTTGCCACGAGAATAAAGGGTGTGTACATCAGTGATGGAGTAATGGTAATGGTAATTGTAATTTTACAGTAATTGTGTAATTACTTATAATTGTGTACTAAAATTGTAATTGTACATTGACTAAGAAATTCTAATTGACTACGATTACATCAATAATTGGGAAAGCCGACCTTGACTATGAATATAGTTAAACTTTTAAACAGTATTAAAAAACATTCTATGTGCCAAGCTACATCTAAACAAGTAGACAGGTATTCAACACTGTAACAACTATGTATCATAGGAAGAAAAAAGAGTTCGCAGAAAATTTAGTTACTGATATGATCTTTCTTGTCTCATTTTTCTTCTGAAAGAAATGTTCCATCCTATAAAATAAAATTTAAAATTTTATTTGAATATATTTTAATTATCACTTTCTCTATTGCAAAATAATTTTATATTTACCTCTAAATTTTCATCAATGTTAGATAACATTACAGTTTTGTCATCTTTATCAGCTTCTTTTTTCTATAATAACGCAATACCATTGTATATTAATTACATTATATTATATTATTATTATATTAATTATCTATGATATATACTATTAAATTAATAACACTATTTTACCTTTTTTTTCAATCTTCGTGTATAGATAAAGAATCCAACTATTATAATGTTTATAGCAATACAAACAATTAACAATGGTACTGACACTCCCACTGATACAGTAAACACTTCAACTGAACAAATAAAACAAGTTTATGAAACAATTTCATTAATGAAAAATACCTTTGTTAGATAGCGCAGGTAATGATACAAAAGATTCTTGAGAAACTTCTCCAATTCCCATTTCATTTTTACCAGCAACCTATAAGATAGGGCTGAATTACTTGAATTGATCATAAACTATTTACTTTGATACCATACGTAATACCGGGACTTAAATTTCTGATGTGTGCTGTAACAAACTGATTAAAAGACCCATTAATTGGTTCAACTATATACTGCTCCTGTAATGAGATAAAAATATATTGTTATTAATAACATAATTATAACTTACCCATTCATCTATCTTTAAATCATTTCTGTAATAAATTACATATTCTAATATATTTCCATTAGGACAATCCGGTGGTTGAATTCCTAATAAAACAGTTGTTGGGTCAAATTCTTTAGCACTGACAATATTTGGAGAACTGGGAACTAATAAATGGATCAGCAGAGTGGATAAATCACACAAAAAAGATGTTATTGTTCTTACCATCTGCATTTGTCCATAAAGCATATGGCTGACTTTGAAGTATTCCTCCCATGAAAGCAACATTTATCATAACCTGAATAGTCTCATTGTGAGGAAGATCTTTAATATAATACAGATAATTAAGAGAGGAAGGACCGGTGTCAATGTCAATGTACTTATTGGTCCCATTATTAAATATTAAATGAACACTATAATTCAAAGCATCATCAACATTGTCTAATACTTTCCAGCTCAATAGAACATCTGCAAAACATGTGTTAGTTGCAAATACAGCAAATGCTGGAGCTACAATTACAGGTACAGTCAGAGAATACAAATGAGAGCTGCATTCATTAATGACTGTCAAAGTCCAACTAAGTCGTTGGTCGTTATTTAAATTTTTGAGATCAATATCTGATGCCTCAAGAATAACTTCAAAAGCTTCATATGTATTGTTTACATTGACACTGGATAAAGGAGTTTCGTGGAAGGTGGTATTACCCATATTTAACATTGACTTCATATTCATTGTAACAGGCTGTTTTCCTTCGTTCATTACAGAAAAATGGAAGACAGACTTTGCATCAGGTGAGATAATAAGTTTAGAAATAGTAGTATTTAAAGTTGTTGTAGCCTCAGAAAATGTGATAGGTTTCTCTGAGATAATTTTTTTGAAAGAATTACTTGAAATATCTTTCCCTTGTATTTGGTAATACACTGGAGAGACTATATCTGGGATTATAAAACTGCCAAAAAGAATGCCAGCACACTCTGTTAATTCTGTCTGTAGTATATGTGTGCCATTTACATGAATTAAATGAAACAGCAATGACTCGGTGAGATCAATCTTGGATAATTGAGGTGAATTAATAATAAAGTAAGCATAGTCACCTGTATAAAGAAATAGATAAGTCATCAAATTAATAATGCATATAATATTCCATCCTCTGTTTTTGTAATATCTCTTACTTACAAACGAATGGAGCTTTTAAAGCAGGCTTGAATGCTTGTGTTTGAGGGTCTATCTCAATATAGTCCATTACAAATGTTAACTCCAGTACAATATCAAGTGATTTGTCTTTAATATATCCTGTAGACAAACATGTACTCCATTGTCCATACTGAGGATGGTCCTTCTTATATACAGTAAAGTCTCCAATGATAGTTATGTTCACGTCTGATCCATCAGGTTGGACGACCTTCATAACAGGATTGAGGGAAGTGCTATGAATCAGTAAAGAGAACTTGGATGTAAATAATGAGATATTAAATTTATAGCAACTTGTATCACTATTGTTAGCACTATTTGAAATATAGTTAACTTGACTATCATTTATATTTTTACAAATCTCTAGACCAAATTCTGATGATTGCTGTGCTTCGTACAAGTAATCTGCAAATTGGGTGAAAGCCTGAGCGTCAATTGAGTGCACTGCAAAACCACAAGTTGCAGCGGCTATGTTAAGGTAGTGACTATATTCACAACACCAACAATTGCTGAAGAAGAAATGAACAGTGATGTGGGCATTATTTGGGTCAGTAGCATTGCCAATAACATAAGGATAGAGTTCATCATCTTCTGCTGAGGCATCAGTTAGTACAATAATGTTATGTTTGCCTATCGTCTTGACTAGTGGGTCATCGATACTGTTAATAAGTTCAATAGCTTTTAATATGCCTATCATACCATATTCAGGACAGTTATATCCACCATTTGCTTGAAGACTGTTTACATCAATTAAGAGATTGTTCATACTATAGACTGGTACAGCACCTCCTGAAGCAGAAAAGTGTGCATGAGAATTATTGTCATTGGAATTATATCGTGCATCATATATCCTGTAGAACTCAAGATCTACATAGAGAGAAATGTTAAATTAGTAAAGCATTGATAGCTTTAGGTGAAGTGGTCTGCATTAGGTTCATTAATCATATGGTATAACTCTCAATGCTAATAGTAATTTAGTGTACAAAGTCTTGCTAAATGAATAATTACTAATCTTTAACACTTTCTGTTTCTGTTTCACTTACTTTCAATATAGTTCTGTTTTAAAAAGTCATTAAACCCTACCAAAACATAGCAGTATGTTAGAATATTCTCTTCACTTTGGATAAACTGATTGATAATATTACGAGCAGCAGCAATCTCTTCTGACATACTTCCAGTTGTGTCTACAACAAAAGCCAAACAATTATAAGGCTGACTTTCCAGAGTGTTATATGGACAGTCACCACTACTAGGATCAATGTTGAAAATACAAGGCCATACATCATGAGGATCAAGACAGTCATAAAGAGCTAAAATGGTGGATGCAGAAACACAATCTAAAATATGGGAAGATCTTTTTTGCTTGTCAGAATTCCCTTGAATAGATTTCAAGTCCTGTAAACATAACACTTTACCGTAGTCTTCTTGGATGGTAGTAGCATCAGTAATAGAATCAGTAATATGTTCTACAAATGTCTTCACAGCTATAGATTTATCCTCTTTACTGTATTGGTCTTTTTTCTGTCTGTAGCAGAAAACTAAATAAGACTCTGAGATCACACGAATAGCTGATTCAAATCCCCTTAATCCTTCTTCAGATTCAGTTTTATTATAAGCACTAGCAATGGCAGAGTATAGAGAGGTAATATTGCCTGCATTCATAGTGACATTCAAACCAGGCTTACTCTGAGCTAGTATATCTTGTAGAAGACTGATTACTTTACTGGTAGCATCAGCACGTTGGTCCAAATAGTCCTTGATGGCTGTATAAGAGCAAGACTTAACAGACACTATCTGGATTAATAAAAACGAGGATGTGAGTATCTTTAGCAGTTGTAAATGGAATGCCATTTTCATATGATACATGTATGCATAGTTCTTGTGAGGTAAATGACACAATAAATTAATTCATTGTTCATTGTGAATTTTATTTACATAGCTAATTGAGTTTATCATGAGACACACCTTTTATTTTATATATGTCCACTAACCAAACCTGTTATTCTTCTAGTACAGGACCCTATAATATGTTAGTAAAAAACTTATTTTGGTTTCAGCATTTGTTGAAAGGATGGTACTTTAAAATTAGCACTTAGACTACTCGAAGCAATGCTTTCTATAAACTTAGGTTAAACTTTTGATAGGATTCTGAGATCACATTAATAACTGGGGCAAGTCCTTTTAAGTCTCTTCAATTCTGTGAAGATAAGTCATATATCAATAGTTTTGTCACTTTCACAAAGACTTATACTAGAGTTATTCAATTCTTGTAAGGTAAATAACATATTATTATATTCATACTAAGTTAGTAATTTTGTGGTTTCTTTAATAATAAAAATAGTGTTACTATCAAAAATGTTAATGTACACTGAAAGGTCATGAACAACAGATGGGCATCAACTGTTTCATCATTTACTCTGACACACAAGTTACTGAATAACTAAACATGTTGTTACTCTGTAATATTTTAACTCTCTGTCTCCTCAGTTTTAGATCTATGAATAATAGAACAAGTCATGTGATCTAGTGCCATTATAAATTGCTGACCTGGTCGACCTATGATTATGAGTAGTAGGTGCAATAGTTGTGATACCAAACTCTTGTCCATAACAATATTTAGTGTCTGGTTTACGGTATGAATTCTCGTGATATACACTCTAAAATAAAAATAATGGTTTGTGTATATTGTAAAATCAAAGATCACATGATTATTTAATTTAAAAGGTGTTCATAGAATGAATGGGTAGATAGGTGGACTCATATTTGGTTGGTGGGTGCATGGATGATGACCAAATGAATATTGTTATATATTATTGGATACAAGAACGAATGGATAAAGATGAATTTGATAGATAACAGTGAATTCATTAACCATTACAAATTATTTCATTAAGGATATGTTGTTTACTTGAGATGATGTACGACATTTTGATAGACACAACTCAAACTGGTCCTTTACTGAAGTGTAAAGAGGATGCAATGAATTAGCACTATGAGTAAGAATAGCCTCAAGAATTGGCTTCTAATGAGAAAAACAAGGAAAAAAAACGTCATAACCAAATGACCTAGTAGTAAGGTGACAGGTGATAGACATATTTGAGATTGTATTTCAAATTTCAAATTTCAAATTGAATCTCACTATTTTATAAGAATAATCTAACTGATTAATAAAAAAACTAGTTATTAATCCTCCCAGCAAGTATTAATATAATTAAAGACATTTACATTACCTCATTAAAACACACAAGTCTACACAGACACATTGTCTATAGCATAACCTATTAAATAAACAAGGTCTAGAACATCTCCACTTAAAGATAGACCAGTAATGCTATAATGTACACAAGGTAATATAGGTAATTAGGACAGGTGGGAGATGTCAATTCAAGTAGTTTAAGTGACTATGACATTACATTATTAGTAATATAATTTAATAAACTAGACTATAATAAATATGAACATATCAATTTCACGATAAAGTGTATCTATCAGTTAATGTGTATAGTTTATTTTATATGTCACTATTAATTGTTACAATAGAATAAAATGAAGTAAGTTAAAGTCAACTACTTAAAGTAGTTGCTAATATCACTTTATAGTAAAATGCTATACCTTAGTATAATATATACAGTAATGTACTCCATATATAGGACTGAAACAGATGAGTTTATGTACCACCCACTATGAAGTTATGAACCATGATTATTATTAATACTTAACTATGTCAAAATACTACTAAGGTCAGTTCTATGGCATAGTATAGTAACACTATGGTAAGGAATGGCACTATCATTGTACATGGTAACTATAATATATTTCAAGGTAATACATGTCAGCTCAATATTGACAGGTATTATACCTCCTTAAAGACAATGTCTTAATTTTTTCTAAAACTAACAACTTATAATAATTCCTGAAAATAGTTAGAAAGGTATAGAATTAACACGAGAGCTATAGACAATAAATGACACATGTAGGTAGATATATTGTACCTTGTCTGGACGAAGACAACATGATACACAGTGTTCATATATAGCACAGCAGTCTGTTGTTTGTAAACAGGACCTACAATCAAACCGCACAGCATGGTCTATATTACAACAACCCGTGGGTAACACCCATGACAATGGACACACATAACCTAACATAAAATGGATCAATAATACTTTTAATTACTACATGTAATTTTGTTCTAACAGAAGAAATATAAAGATTAATTAAACATTCCTAGAATACTTGTTAATTTGTCATATATAAACACTATCTTTGTTGGAAAAGGTTAAAAGGTCATGACATACTACATGTTGAGACCTAAGACCTTTAGCTAATATTACATCTACTAGGTACAGTGCACTTCATAACGAGACTAGCTAGAACATTTGTAAGTCTACATTTTAATGACAGTTCTTTAATAAATTTCTCATTGAATCATATACCTAATTCATCAGTGATCAGTTTAGGTCCTTGTATTGAGTTTCGACATTGACTTAGTGCTGATGTATTGTCCAGTGATAACCAAATAAATCGTGGTAATCGTGTGTGTGAAAATTCATCAGTTGTCTTCTAAAAAATAAAATTGCAAATTCTTATGTAAACACAAATTATAACCACACCCACTAATATATTAATTATTAATTAATTATAGTATGACCTTTATTGGCACAAAGTAGATATAAAAATAGGTTAACAGACAGACACATACAACTCCAAACCAAAACCCTCTCCGTCGGAGAACCCTAGGGAAGGGCATTAACACTTCCTCAGTACTGCCCTCTATCTTTGGTCCACGTTCAAAATACCTATCACCCTATCGTTCTAGTTCCGTTCACCTCCGTATACTCTATTTTATAGTTTCACAACAAGTTTTGTTCATCTAGAGCGAGGACGATGTTTGTGTTGTTACATAGTTTGTGACCACGTATTGAACCAATATTTCTTCTACAGAAAAACGTGTAGAGGTAAGTGATCATTTAGTTTATGATATCTACAAACGTGAGGTCTTATATCACCACTGATTTTGATAGCATGATTTGATAGAAGAGACATTTATATCAAGGAGTCTTGTTTGTGTTCTCAAGGTTATTACCGTTAGTAGTTGGTGCCAGTTGTGTGATGTGATTCTTAAACTACAGACCCTACACCATATTTGCTAAATATAATCACCTTTCCTTACAATGGAGGAAGGCCATTGTTGTTACTATAACAGTCCAGTTATTATAATACCAGCATAAGGGTTAACAATCTATGATAGTACCTTTTGATATTGTTGAGTAAGAAGAAACTGTCAACAAAATGATATTTACAGTACATGTTAGATTCCTAAACCACATGATCTATTAATAACATACCTATACAAATATGTGGCCTTTTGATATGGCTCTGTGAATACAAACACACCCTTAGCACACCTACAGGACTTCAGTATATAGAATATTTCTTTAAATACGAGACCAGTCTTTACAATTCTTGCTTTAACTGTTTTGATATTATTAATTTCATTTAATTGTTGATGTTTAGCTTTTTGACTTGCTATCATCAGTTATGAAGTTGAATCAACAAACTATAACAGGTGGATTGGTTTTTGAAAGACTTTCATATAACAATAATCTTATGTATGTATTCTTGTAGTATAGTCTAGAATAGGTCAGCCAACAACAACAGATGTTGACTATCAATTCCCTTATTTACAAGTAACAGTTTATCTGGTCCAGATAAGACAAGGGACTTTTATGAAGTAAATTAGCTGGAACAAACATGAGTGATCTTACATTAAATGAACAGTAGCTTGTAAGTCTTTGTATAATAACTATATTCATACTTAACACAGCGAGTAAGTTTTATTATTTAAGACTGTCTCTGAACGAACACTCTATCATATGATCTTTTACGATAGAATGTTGACTCATACAGTTGACAAAATACAACAGATTTTTAATGTCTTTGTTTGATGTAGTTGCATTTACTGTATGTAGTTTAAGGTATGCTCTTGAGGAGGAAATGGTATTTAATTAATTACTCATTGTTTGTTTAAAGAGAGAAGGATGCGATTACTTGATATTAAAATAAATTAATGTAAAGTGTTCATGGAGTTCAGTTAAATATATTATCAAATGTAGCTACTATATCTATGTATGATGCAATGTATTGTATATCCCTGTCATGTGATCTCATGTGATCAGTGTATCATTAGTGGGTGTATCCTTTTACTATGTACTTTGAAAGGCTACTCCTCTATCATGTGACCAATTTTTGTATATAACCTATCCAGTTACTGATATGTCATTATTATAGTTATTTCTGTGGTTTTACTGTCCCACAGATTTTAATGTCAGGCTTGGCTTCATTTAAAAACATTAGAATTATACTAAAGTTTCAGTATGAGAAGAGAGTTAGAGTAGATATAATAGTGGCAAAAATGTAGGCTTTGCTACAGTAACTAAATGGTCTCATTTATTGAGCAAAAAACCCTTACTACAAAACTCTGCTCTGTCCTCACAGAGTCACAGTATATTAGTGTTTCAAGTTAGCGCAAAGTCTTGTGGGCAGTGTCTGTTACTTGATCTTGTATATCTTCATCACATTTCCTTGTTTACTGAGAGTCATTTGATACTATTAATATACCATAGACAATAATGAATATTGTTAATTGTAATATGCTACCTTCTATGTTTTGTGTAAACAATTTGATGATATCCTATTCTCTTCAGTTGTGGTAATTTTTGTATTGAAACTCTTCCATTGTATTGGTAGACTATATTATAATCCCAACAGTTAAAATTATTTATATTTTAATGCATTACAAGTAAATTGAAAACATTTTCAAACTGAAGCAATTGTTGTGATGGTTAATGTCAAGCCTTTATATAAAATACAAACAAGATAGAATGTTAGTTGCATTATTCCTACATAATAACCAGTACATTTATTGTAACTAGCCACTCTTATAAGCTATTAACAGCCTTTCATTGTCTTTTCCAATTGTGATGATGGAACTACCATCCCTCCTTGCTATCATGTTATAATGTCCATACCAATAAATTAATAGACATGACAAATCTATAACAGGACTGGTTGACATAACATACAAATTATTTACTAGTGGTATACAGTACATTATCTTTCACTATATGTATTTATGTAGACCAAAAATATTGTTACTGGTTTGTACTCATAACAATATACTTTTAGTAATATATGGAGACTAGTTTGTTATTAGTAAGGTAGGCAAGATGAAGACATTTGCCTTATATGTGCTATCATGCACCACTTGTTACCCACACTAGAGAGTTATTGTAAATTTATAGAGTGTTATCGTAATTATATGTCCTTTGTTGTTGACTTTAAATGTACAAATTACACAGCTGGTATATATTACTTTCAGTATGACCTTTGTGTTTATTTCAATGAGTAGGTTTTGCTATAAGATGGGACCTTCTCCTTTAACAAATGTATTTATTTTTTGCTATAAATTACTATTAAGGTTTACACTAGCTGAAAGCACAGTTTTAAAGCTATAGTTTATCAAGAAGTATCTTATTCTTACAGTATGTGAACATTAAACACTTCCTTAACAGTAGCTTTTCTCTCTTATTGCCTTCCTAACTTAATAGTTAACAGAATTTTTAGAAGTATCTTTGACATAACACAATTAGAATTAGTGGATTTTATTATAGTATATGATGAGTACACTGCTAACACAATTGAGTTGACTTCATTTTGTTATTATGTCTGACCCCACCCCTAATGATGAATCAGCTGTCTGTTAGTTAATAGAATTACTGACCACACCTCTTGCATTGTCATGACCAATTTTTCCACACTCCCTTTTCATTGATACAAAATAAATGATTCCCTAGACAATTTGATAGGGAGTTGTTGATAATCTTAATAATATAGATGCTTGAAAAAATTCTTTAATCAAATGATATGTTTTTCTTTCATAATGGACCCAAGTACAGTACTGTTATACAAGTCCATGTTAAAAGTAGCCACATTAAGAGATGAACATGTTTATCTAGTACATTAATTTCTTAAATGGTTATGATAACAAAGATATTATTTATATATGCATTGTCGTAACTAAGATCATATTGAGAACTAATGAGACTCTCAGAGACTGTGTTGTTGTATCTATGATTATTAGGCTCTAAGCAAGTTTTGAGTGTGTGTATATGTGCGTTGATAAACATCTCAAATACAGAAATCAAACAAGTGAGTATTTTAGTATTCTGTATGTACATAAATGTCTATACACATAAATAGTTTTAGCTTCAGGAATAAAATAATCCAATTTGTTTTGGTCATATAAGATCATGACACTCGAAAAATGTGCTGAATTTCATGACATATCATAACTCAGACATCTGTGTATGTGCCTTAATAATGAGTTGTTGCTGTCACTTGAACAATATCAATGCATTATTTTGCACAAGGTGACACTTAACAGTATAATGATATCTACAGCCTTGAGGTACTAATCTAGTAGCCCCCTCCCAATACCCTATATTTGGTCATAGGGTGTGATACATGTGTAATGATTCCCTGTGTTAAGAGGGTATTTCTCTATTAGAGTTTGTTTGTACTTGATGTAGTTAGGATTTAGTGGTTTGGCAATAACTGGTGATATTTATACTCTTTATACATGATATCTTTTGGCAGTTTACTCTCTAGGTGTAGTAGTTGTATTGAGTCAGGAATTTTTTTGCTGACTGGAATGCTGACATTGCAAACACCTACATTCTGCATGTGTATTTTGTATTCTATATTATTATATTATATCTTAATAGTTATTCTTTGTATTGAGGTATGGTATTAGTTATTCTACAGTACTTTGTGGATTATCATCAGTAATAATATACTTTTATATCAAAAAGTTAGTAAGTAAATACTATCTCTATATTGCAATAGATCTTTTTGACATTTTCCTTACTTTAATAACTTGACTTTTTCCTTAAAACTGTTTGTCTAGAAGGCACTATCGGTTTTGCCTATCTCAATGATGAGCTGATGTTGTAATAATACTGAAATGAAACTTATCATTCGACATTTATTATTGCCAGCAATGATTCCTTGTATCTGTAAATAAAAGGAGGACTATTTAATGATGTGGTTTGTCATATATGTATATATATATATATACATTATAAGGATGTGGCAGTAATTCCACTAATGCTATTAATAGTAATATTACCATTAGTCACTTCCATATAGTTAAAGTTCATTATCTACATGTATACATGTTGTATAGTATATAGTATTGCTGTTGACTGTTAACTGTTAACTGAATTGACTTGCTGGTCTGTTAATGAGTAATCATTTTTTAGTAGTAAACACAGGAAATTTGTCTGTTAGCAGTGGATGTGCTGTGTGTATACATGTTAACAAGTACTAGATAATTTTACAGTCTGTTGTAGATTGAAGAATTATTATATACTGTAGTATTATATTGATCAAAGTGACTTGAATTTAAAGATAAACTGTCTGTTACACTTGTTACTGGTTATAATATTGCTATATGTTATTTAAAGAGTAGTTCAATTTTATATTTTAATAAAATGACTTTGAGTATCCACACCCCTTCATGACATTACTGATACTATACAATCAACTCTAATTTACTACTACCAATAGTAACATAGAAAGTAGGAGGTAATTTAGTTTCTTTTAGACAGCTGGTATACTATTATTACAATAGTATTTGGTAACAATGATGTCTTAAACTAATGACAGTGTTATCAATAGAGAACAGGCCAATGCTGTAACAGTTATTGTAAGCATGAGTTGGCAAATTCTAAGTAGAGCCTTATGAACACAAAAATGTAGATATTGTATTTACAATAATGTGTTAATTTAATAGTGTGAGTTTATAACCAAGTTACAGGCTAGTCAGTATTCTATGTACATTTAATGACAATAGAAGACATGGAGAAGTTCAATCAGAACAATATATGGTTTAAAATAAGAATAGTTAATATAATTATTATAAATATAGTCTATTATTTTAATAGGATGATTTTCAATTTGTTATTTTACTAATATTTACATACAACTATTACCATAGTAATTCATAATATATAATAGTATTTAGTTCAGTATGCTCATCATAATTGGTTAGTATGTTAATAATGAGAAATGCTATATATTGTCAATGTAATTGTTTGAGGGATCACTAATTATTTGTTGACTAACTTTGTTAATATATGAATATATCATATTACTATAGATGTATATATCATAAATGTACTGGCAATAGTTAACTTTTGATACAGTTAAAGCAATGTAGGTGTGTCTGTATGCATGTGATTTATTATTTATTGATGTTGCATCTGTTTCACATTCCTATAATGTATGTATTGTTATTTGATACATGTCATGTATTTCCTGTGTTTGGTCTCTTGACTAATTGACATGTGATTGTAATGTAATTAGAAGTTATGTCAATATTAATGAGCTGTGATTGTTTTCTCTCTCTCTCTCTCTCTCTCTCTCTCTCTCTCTCTCTCTCTCTCTCTCTCTCTCTCTCTCTCTCTCTCTCTCTCTCTCTCTCAGCCTTGCTATGAAAGCAGTATTATCTGGAAGCAAGATGATGACCAATGGCCAGGACAGTGGAATCACTTTTGAAACTGATCCCGCCTCCTCAAATGGAAGCTTATCAAACATAACTGGAGGAGGTGAAAGAAGACATTCACTTGGATTCTTTCAATCGAGAATGCACAATCGAAGTGCCTCTTGGTCATTTACAGGTGCCACTACTCCTGCAGACCTCAGTTCTAGTCTAGCATCTATTAATCCAATTCGTTCTGTAATTAGGGAATTTGTACCATCGTTGAACACTACACAAGAAAATACTATATCCCCTCCTAGTCGGACAACATCACAGCTATCCTTTGGTCTACTCTCACCAACTGAAGAGTCACCACCTAGAAACAGTACCAATCTTGGACTGAGTCACACGTCTCAAGCTCCTCCCAATACAATGACAAGAGACGACTCCAGGCTATCTTTAGGTTCCGATAATACTCGTGAACAACCTTTTGCTGACGTGGGTATTGTACCTGATGACACTGCTAATGCTGGTAA
Source organism: Xestospongia bergquistia (assembly GCA_963965975.1). Lineage (NCBI taxonomy): Eukaryota > Metazoa > Porifera > Demospongiae > Haplosclerida > Petrosiidae > Xestospongia > Xestospongia bergquistia. The sequence goes on from OZ014417.1 coordinate 6,960,799, forward strand.
TGGCAATGTTGAGATATCAGACTGGGTTAGATGGGTAGAACAGAATGCTATTTTCTTCATGTTATTGACAATTAGATATGCTTGGATGCACAGATCAGGTATGAACATTATGACATGTTTACTTTTGTATGTTAATATATATAGTATATTGTGTATGAATCCTTGTATTGTATGAAGTGTAAAGCTATTGAATGAGAACAAGAAAACTAACTGTTACTTGCTTCTTTTGAATTTGATTGATTGATTGAAGTTAAACCACTTCCATTTTCCACCTGAATGTTATAGCATGCCAAGATTGTTTTTGACTGCATCATACATACATACATACATACATACATGCATACATGCATATATATATATATATATACATAGTAATCAAAGTAATAACTGTACCATCAAAAGCTTAGAATGATTTTTGCAATCATAATCTTGTTTTATTTGACTCAACTCTCTCTCTCTCTCTCTCTCTCTAGGTCTATTAGTACTTATAGGCATGTTTGCAACATATTTACATTGTAACCAGACTATCAAAAAACAAGTAGCACTTAAAGTAAGGTGTTAAATTTTCAAATTCAAACTTAAAGATTAACATTTCATCTTTTTCCTCTCAATAGAATAGAAGACAGAAAAAATTTTTATTATTAGTTATTTTATTTCTATGTGGCAACATTTACTTTGTATATTATGTCTTCAGAGAAGAAAAACTACATAATTGGTAAGTGATACATTAAGCATGTACATTATACATAGATATATACTAGATACACAGATACATAGTTATGTAACTAGGGTAGTTACCCTTTAAGATTAGGGTAATATTGATTTGTTTACAAAGGATATATTTGGAATACAGATTGTCAATTTACCTAACGAGATAAGGTAATTAACTGTAGATTACAAATAATGATGTCATCATCATGTGACTTTTTGAACTAATAACAAAGTTATGTGTTATTGGACTAACTATATACTATTGGCATTTCATAATATAACAGACTATATTTGTAGTAACAGTTCAGTGTCTAACTTTACAATCTCTACATTAAGATTTTAGCACTGTTACCAACTAATTTCTGATAATAATTGCTTCATTATCTTGCTTATAGTACAATCTTGAACTAAATCAGCAAATATTTTAATCTATCTTGTTCTATCTTCTCTAGTCTTGTGTTCATGACTCCAATGCTCTTTCTTGACCTCTGGAATTTATTCTGGTGTATTTGTGTAACAGGTAAAATATATAGTATCTGATAACATAATAATTTTAATAGATAATGTTATTTTATTTATTTCAATTTCTTTATTTTTGTAGATTTTATTATTCGTTTTGCAACAATGGTATTAAAAGCATTAATAGCAATATGTTTCCTCAGAATACTGCCCAGTAGAAAGAAGGTAACAAGAATTAGAATAATATTTCAATGAGTTAGGATATTTAACATTAAAAATAAGTGTTTACTAATATTTAGAAATTTTAAAAATATTTTCTTGAAGTTTGTATATACATTTTACTATTATTGTTCTCTATTGTTCTCTTACATATTAAACACGATTATTTTTACATGTATAGGGCAAATATTACATGTTACTGGAGTACATTTCTCAATTCTATCGTACACTTGTACCCACTCCATTATGGTTTGGTTTCTGTTCTAATTATTATGACACTGGCGCTGTCTTTGCCATCATATTAACTGCCAGTTATCTCATGATTAAAGGGGCTGTTATCCTCTCTAGAGGACGAGAACTAATCAGAGCTATTTGTTCTTTCATTAAAGACAAGGTGTGTGTTGTATAAGATATGCTTACTAATAATACTAATTGTTGTTATTTTAGTAATTGTAATAACTAGTACAGTTGTACAAACTACAAGTTAATTCATATTATATTTGGGGGCGTGGTTTAAAATATCACACATAAGATTGTTGTATTCATTATGAATGTACCGGTCACAGAATTGGATGACCGGTCACAGATTAATACTGTTATTGTTTTCTATAGACTTATGGTGTACCTCTCAAAAGAGATGACTTGGTAGAACTTTGTGAGGAAAATGTATGTCCTATTTGTCAGGATGAGTTTAATGGACCTATTATGCTACGCTGTAGGGTAAGATACAGGCTATATATATTTTGATATACATTAGGAGTAGTACAAGTATAAATGATTGATTCTCTCTCTCTCTCTCTCTCTCTCTCTCTCTCTCTCTCACTCTCATGCAGCATGTTTTCTGTGAAAACTGTGTATTGCAATGGTTTGATAGAGAAAGAACCTGTCCTTTATGTAGAGCTAGCATAGCCAATGACCCCAAATGGAGAGATGGGTCTACGACAGCATGGCCACAGCTTTTCTAACACTTATTTATACTAGTCTGATTCTTATATTGATATCTTTCTCTGATTTTCCTACCTTTTTCTTATCTTCATCACCATATTATTTCATTGTATCATAATTATAATTATAGTGGTCACTATTATATGATGTACTATTGTCTATTGTGTAATAATAATACACTTCAACAACAAAATGAATTATCTCTTCTTTTGTCATTACATCAAACAAATTAACAATGATTACATTAGAGGACATCAGTAGGAAACTAATTTGCTGATAATCAACCTGTTAGTGAGGTTGATCGTATGTTTGTCTGTTGTATAGTATAATATGCTTGAAAGGTCAGTATATCATTGCCTGGTAATGTCTCTTGTAACTACCTCTTAAGTTAAAGTTAATAGAACACGTCACTGTTCATTCTATATCTCATTGATACAAAGTCACTATAAAACTATATAGATATAGAATGAAAGGCACTGTATTGTATATGTTAATAATGTTGGTAAGCATATCATAATAATGTTGGTAAGCATTTTGTCTTAAAATAATTATAGGTCAATTTTATTGACATTAGTTTTTGCCAACATCAAAACAATAAACTGTTTAATTTTAATTGATATTTTTAGTTCATTACAGTATCTTAGATTTGGTATTCATTGATTCAGTTTTATATTAAATATTATTAGACATTAAGATCACAATATCCTAACACATTCTTAGTTAAAGAAAGAACTTCAAAATGTGCTGTATTGATTTTTTCTAATGTGGTGTTTACCATAATCACACTGAAGATCTGCCCACTAGTATTCCTATATTAATGACTAGTACTTGATGTATTAACAGAGATGTTCTATGATACCAATAACAGTCACATACTATAAAGTTGTATGAGAGGACAATAGGGATAAGTCAATAAAGCTAATAAACATGACTAGGATGACTTGTGAAGGTAAGAGTGCTCATAATCTATCTACAATACTATATATCACCATTTTTGGCATTGTGATGATGTGTGATGTTTGCTATTATAGAGTGACACAGTACACCTCACCATCTATTAATTAGTGAAATCATTAGAATCCTCTGTACAACTACAGTGGGAATATAATATCAACATAATGAAAGATGCTTTCAGTTTCAATGTATTCACTATACAATATGATAACTTTGAAGAACAACAGAGCTATTTTAAATATGTGTCACTTATGATAGCAATATGTACTGTTAATATATCTATTACTGGTCTATCTATTAGTTAATACTACATACACATCTTGTGTATTAGATCATATGGAGAGAGTGAACTAGTATGTCAAAATATCAGTACTGTTAATGACGAAAGTAATTTTATGGAAGTTATGTATCTCTTTGTCGGGTACTGATACTGTTGTACTAGTAATACTTCATGTTTTACTAATGATATATCATGAATTAGTGGTTTATTTGTAGATATGTTTAGTTGTATAGTCATAATGGTAATAATACTGACCCTCATAGTGATAATAAATAATAAGTATGAACAGATGGTTACATATACTTTAGTAATTCCACATGGTCACTCATTCATTAATAATGTTTTATTTTATATAGAAATCCATAAACAATCCAGCATACAATACTGACATACAACTTCAACCACCATGTTCTGGTTAATTCTTACACCTATATACAATCATCTCATAAGATACCATTGTAATACCATCAACTAGTCCAGTTGTACATTTTAATAACCAGAATCATAATTCAAGTGATTTGTTAATCTCCTTATGAAGTCCAACATATTCATTATTGCAAAGTTGCACTCAAAAACATGACCTTTTAATTAGACACATTTATATAAACTATATGTCAATCTATTTATGGTCATTACATTTGTTGACTTTGTTTATCTTACCATGTTCATAGTTGATGTTGAATATAATTGATGTTTATATTAGAACTAATTATAACATGAGGTTATTGTTTATCATATAACAAGTCCAGCAGTACTTTGATAATGACGTATGAAGTGTATATTAAATTAATAAGTATTGATAATCATGAATACAATACTAAATGCTTTTTCTATTCATTTGTTTTGCTTCAATTTTGATACTTTCACATGAACTCATTTGAGTATTGATCATCTAAAGATAAAAAATGAGACAGATATAATACAGGTATATCTATCTATCTGTCAAAAATTGTTGACTTTATTACTGTCATGTGTACACAGTGAAAATTTAGTTATTAAAGCTATGTTAAAACAACTAATATATGAACTCATTATTACATCATTATAAATTTTGTATTAGTACGTATTGAAAGTGCCTTAACAAGTTTATTGTTTAAGTGTGAAGGTAGAAGTTGCAAGTTCATTATGATTTCTCATCTATTATTATACTTTGTACTACTACTACTACAAGGAGGTAAATAAGTTTAAGCTTAATCTCTCAGTTTAATTTAAATTAAAAACACACCTAGTACTTGTAGATAATGTTTGTAAGGAAGGAGACCTTAGACACAACTCCACTGAAAGTAGTGTACTACTGATCTGTAGTGGACAAGTGTGGAGGTACATTTGTGCTAAACCTAATTCTAATCAATGGAGTGAAAATGAAGTTAAAGTGGCTTGTTATCAAATGGGAAAGTCATGGGAAGAAGGATCAGGTATTATAGTTGTACTAATTTCCTTAATTATATGTTTAATCTCTACTCAGACATAGAATTAAAAACTACTTCTTGGAGTCATTTAAGCAACATTTATTCTAAAATGTTTTTTTGTTCTGGATTAGAAGAAAAACTCATAAACTGCTCAACTGATTATTACACATATAGTTGTTACTACCATGAACATAGTCATTACTATTATGCAACAGCTAATTGCATTAAAGGTATACTATATCGCCAATCAATCTTGTGCAAATATATACTTTTATAGCTAATCTGTCCTGTATATCTGGAAGTCTTTCATTAGTAGACAAAATTTTGAAAATCTGTGCATTTGGTCAATGGCACACACTCTGTGGTAATACTTGGACATTAGGTCAGGCAAAAGTAGCTTGTAGAAAACTGGGAAGAAATCCAATTGGTATGATAATCAACATTTGAAACTAGTAATTGTTCTAAAAGCAATGTTATATAGGAGCTATAAGCACATTTGTATCTAGTGAAGAGTTTGTTCCTATAATGAATGCTTATTTCATTTGCAATAGTACTGAGAATGACTTCAGAGAATGCACAATATATAGTAACTCAAGATGTGATATGAAGTCAAGTTTACTAAAACCAGGACTTACCTGTGGAGGTATATTTTGACTATTTTAAAATTTCAAAAATATGACATGTATGGTTTCCTTCTTTAGTTAGCCCTCCTAAGAATCTATCGACTTGTTCACTGAACATCTCAGTCCAAATGCAATGGAATTATAATATGACAAATGATACAGTAAATTTTAATGTTTACTGTACTACTATAAAACAACAACAAAGGATAATATATTCTAAGACAGTATTATATAATGATAACAATACTGTTAATACATCTATTACTGGTCTATTACCTAATACTACATACATTTTGTCTTAAAATATAGGTCAATTTTATTGACATTAGTTTTTGCCAACATGAAAACAATAAACTGTTTAATTTTAATTGATATTTTTAGTTCATTACAGTATCTGAGATTTGGTATTAATTGATTCAGTTTTATATTAAATATTATTAGACATTAAGATCACACTATCCTAACACATTCTTAGTTAAAGAAAGAACTTCAAAATGTGCTGTATTGATTTTTTCTAATGTGGTGTTTACCATAATCACACTGATGATCTGCCCACTAGTATTCATATATTAATGACTATTTCACAGTTTTTTAAGTACTTGAAGAGATGTTCTATGATACCAATAACAGTCACAAACTATAAAGTTGTGCAAGAGGACAATAGGGATAAGCCAGTACAGCTAATAAACATGAATAGGATGACTTGTGAGTGTTCATAATCTATCTACAATACTATATCACCATTTTTGTCATTGTGATGATGTGTGATGTTTGCTATTATAGAGTGACACAGTACACCTCACCATCTATTAATTAGTGAAATCATTAGAATCCTCTGTACAACTATTGTGGGAATAGAATATCAACATAATGAAAGATGCTTTCAGTTTCAATATATTCACTATACACTGTGATAATTATGAAGAACAACAGAGCTATTTAAATATGTGTCACATATGATAATAATATGTACTGTTAATACATCTATTACTGGTCTATCTATTACCTAATACTACATACACATGTTGTGTATTAGCAGTAACATCATATGGAGAGAGTGAACCAGTATGTCAAAATATATATCACTACCATTAATGATGAAAGTAATTTTATGGGAACTATGTTTCTCTTTGTCAGGTACTGATACTGTTGTACTAGTAATACTTCATGTTTTACTAATGATATATCATGAATTAGTGGTTTATTTGTAGATATGTTTAATTGTATAGTCATAATGGTAATAGTACTAACCCTAATAGTGACAATAAATAATAAGTATGAACAGATAGTTACATATACTTTAGTAATTCCACATGATCACTCATTTATTAATAATGTTTTATAGAAATCCACAGAAAGTAAACAATCCTACATACAAGCACTGACATAACTTCAAAACCATATTCTGGATAATTTGTGTATACAATCATCTCACAAGATACAATTGTAATACTATCAACTAGTCCAGTTGTACATTTGTTAATAATCAGAGTCATAATTCAAGTGATTAGTTAATCTCCTTATAAAGTCCAACATATTCATTATTGCAAAATTGTGATCAATAACATGACCTTGTTATTAGACACATTTATATGAACTATGTGTCAATCTATTTATGATCATAACATTTGTTGACTTTGTTTATCTTACCATGTTCACAGTTGATGTTTAATATATTTGTTGTTTATATTAGAACTAATTATAACATGAGGTAGATTCTGTCATTACATGATGTTATTGTATATCATATAACAAGTCTGATATCTGGTCTTTATTAATTAGTGAAAATACTAGAACCTCTTTACAACTAAAGTGGAAATACAATACCGACATAATAAAATATCCTTTCAGTATCAATGTATTCATTGTACACTGTGATAACTGTGAAGAACAACAGAGCTATTATAAATCTGTGTCACTTATGATAACAATATTGTTAATACATCTATTACTGGTCTATTACCTAATACTATATACACATGTTGTATTTTAGCAGTAACATCATATGGAGAGAGTGAACCAGTATGTCAAAATATCACTACTGTTAAAGAAAAAAGTGAGTTTTATGATGTAATTAAGTACTGTGTTCCTCTTTGTCAGGCACTGACAGTGATTATACTAGTAACACCTCATCTCTTACTAACACTATATCATGGGTTACTGATTTATTTACGGATATATTAAATTGTACACTCATAATGTTAATAATGCTGATCCTCATAGTGATAACGAAAGGAAAGTCATATAAATAAACAATAAGTATATACAGACAATCATATATACTTCACACTATCACTTGTTTATTAATAATACTTTATTTTATATATAAATTCTTTATATATTAACACTTCACATGTGATATGTGTTGTATCTTGAATGTTTTGATCATTGTTACTAAATATTTTTAGTTGTCTACAATTAGAGATCAGTTCAACATATTTATTATCACAAAGTTGTGTTCAATAACATGACCTTTTTATTAGACACATTTATATGAACTATGTGTCAATCTATTTATGGCCATAACGTTTGTTGACTTTGTTTGTCTTACCATGTATGCAGTTGATGTTGAATATAAATTATGTTTATATTAGAACTAATTATAACATGAGGTTGATTCTGTCATTACAAAATGTTATTGTTTATAATATAAAAAGTGCAGTAGTACTTTGATAATGATCTATGAAGTGTCTATTAAATTAATAAATATTGACAATCATGAATACAATACTAAATGATTTTTATTTGCTTGTTTTGTTTCAATTTTGATAATCTAAAGATAAAAAATTAAGACAATTATCATTAAGGTATATTTATCTATCTGTCAACATTTGTTGACTTTATTATTCTCATGTGTACAGTGTGCAAAATTTGCTTATTGATGCTATGTTAAAACAACTGATGCATGAACTCATTAATACATCATTATATATTTTGCATTAGTACGTATTGAAAGTGCCTTAACAAGTTTATTGTTTAAGTGTTAGCAATAAAAGGCAGCAGTTAAAGAAAAGTAACTTCATTATGATTTCTTGTCTATTTTTACTACTACTACTACGAGGAGGTAAGTAATTTGTAAGTTTAACCTCTCAGTTTAATTTAATAACACATCTAGTACTTGTAGATAGTAGTTGTAAGGAAGGAGAGCTTAGACACAACTCCACAAATAGTGATATAATACAGATCTGTAGTGAAAGCCAGTGGAAGTATATTTGTGCTAAACCTAATGAATGGAGTGAAAATGAAGCTAGAGTGGCTTGTTATCAAATGGGAATGGTATGGGAAGAAGGTTCAGGTATTGTAGTTGTACTAATTTTCTTAATTAAAATGTTTATTCTAGATCTCTACTCAGGCATAGAATTAATAAATTGGAATTATTTAGAAATATTTTATTCTAAAAGCCTTTCTTGTTCTGGATTAGAAGAAAAACTCATAAACTGTTCAATTGATGATTACTTAAATATCTGTAACTACTATGAAAATGGTCATTACTATTATTATGCAACAGCTAATTGTAATAAAGGTATACTATATCACTAATCAATCTTGTGCAAATATATATTTTTATAGCTAATCAGTCCTGTATATCTGGAAGACTTTCATTAGTAGACAAAATTTTGAAAATCTGTGTATTTGGTCAATGGCACACACTCTGTGGTAATACTTGGACATTAGGTCAGGCAATAGTAGCTTGTAGACAACTGGGAAGAAATCCAATTGGTATAATTATCAACATTTGTAACTAGTAATTCTTTTAAAAACAATGTTATATAGGAGCTATAAGCACATTTGTATCTAGTGAAGAGTTTGTTCCTATAATGAATGCTTATTTCATTTGCAATAGTATTGAGAATGACTTTAGAGAATGCACAATATATAGTAACTCAAAATGTGATATGAAGTCAAATTTACTGAAGCCAGGACTTACCTGTGGAGGTATACTTTGACTACTTTCAAAAATATGACATGTATGGTTTCCTTCTTTAGTTAGCCCTCCTAAGAATCTATCGACTCATTCACTGAACATCTCAGTCCAAATACAATGGAATTATAATATTACAAATGATGCTGTAAATTTTAATGTTTACTGTACTACTATAAAACAACAACAACAAAGCACAAGATATTCTAAGACAGTATTATATAATGATAACAATACTGTTAATACATCTATTACTGGTCTATTACCTAATACTACATACACATGTTGTGTATTAGCAGTAGCATCATATGGAGAGAGTGAACCAGTATGTCAAAATATCACTACTACTAATATAACAAGTAATTAATATTATGTTTACATGTAAATCAGTTTATCTATCTCACTTGTTCTCCTACAATGACAGTGTATATTAATTCAACTACAAATGCTGATACAATCGCTACATTTACATTAATTGGTGTTATAGTTGCCAGTTTTATTACTAGTAGTATTATTACTGCTATTACAATGACAGGAATGTTCTTGTACTGTCAAAGATCTATAAAGAATAAAGTAAAATCCACTACACAGAAACTGCACCTCCTATGAATTGTGATGAAGTTAAAGCTCAAGGTTTCAATATTTAAGTTTCTGATAATCCAGCTTATGGTCCATCACCAATATATAATTAAAATGTCTTATTTTTATGATAGATTTGATAATTTCAATTCTTATTTGTTATGCTGAATTCATTTGTTGATAGTATGCTAACATATTTATTCCTGACTTTGTGCAAAACTTTTAATATTATTTTTTAAATCTAGTTGTTAGGTCATTGTTTACATTTATTGCATGCTCAGCTTCCACAAAAATAAAGGTAACTTTAAAGGTAAGGTGATTTTAGAGGGAAAGGGTGTAGTATATACGCGTACATGATCTGTGGGGCATCTGCAAGAAATTCGTTGGCTACAACTATACATGTATAGAAGGATGGTTGGATGCATAACTTTACAGTTTATAAATGAAAAACAGAGATGTTGATAGGATGAATGAACTATTCTTTTAAGATGATAAGTTTTACTCTACTGTTCTTTCTTGTATTTCTAGTAAATTAAATTAAGTAATATTTTATTAAAAATGTTGTATTAGGTTACAAATCCTTCTTAATGGATATGTTCTACCAAATTTGTGCATTTGTTCAATGGCAAACACTCTGTGGTAATGTTTGAACATTAACTCAGAGAAAGGAGGGAGCTTGTAGACAACTAGGAAGTAATCCAATTGATAAAAGCATCACATTATTTTGATATATGATCACAGGGGTTAAAATATTCTAGAAAGCAGAAACACCAGATGTTTCATTCCTGTGTTTGATATGTTTTTCATTTTACTAGAGAAAAGAGCTCTTTTAAAGACTACCCAGCTGGCAGATTCTTTATTACTGATATAATATACATCTCAATTTCAAAAAACAGGAATAAATTATGAAGTTAAGTGTACTCATATTAATACTAATTTAATATAATCATTTATTATGGCTGTGATGACTTTGGTATTTACCATTATATAGTAACCTAGGATATCTGGTCATTAATTAGTGAAAATACTAGAACCTCTTTACAACTAAAGTGGAAATACAATACCGACATAATAAAATATTCTTTCAGTTTCAATGTATTCATTGTACACTGCGATAACTGTGAAGAACAATAGAGCTATTATAAATCTGTGTCACATATGATAACAATATTGTTACTACATCTATTACTGGTCTATTACCTAATACTACATACACATCTTGTGTATTAGTAGTAACATCATATGGAGAGAGTGAACCAGTATGTCAAAATATCACTACTGTTAAAGAAAAAAGTGAGTTTTATGATGTAATTAAGTACTGTGTTCCTCTTTGTCAGGCACTGACAGTGATTATACTAGTAACACCTCATCTCTTACTAACACTATATCATGGGTTACTGATTTATTTATGGATATATTAAATTGTACACTCATAATGTTAATAATGCTGATCCTCATAGTGATAACGAAAGGAAAGTCATATAAATAAACAATAAGTATATACAGACAATCATATATACTTCACACTATCACTTGTTTATTAATAATACTTTATTTTATATATAAATTCTTTATATATTAACACTTCACATGTGATATGTGTTGTATCTTGAATGTTTTGATCATTGTTACTAAATATTTTTAGTTGTCTACAATTAGAGATCAGTTCAACATATTTATTATCACAAAGTTGTGTTCAATAACATGACCTTTTTATTAGACACATTTATATGAACTATGTGTCAATGTATTTATGGTCATAGCGTTTGTTGACTTTGTTTGTCTTACCATGTATGCAGTTGATGTTGAATATAAATTATGTTTATATAAGAACTAATTATAACATGAGGTTGATTCTGTCATTACAAAATGTTATTGTTTATCATATAAAAAGTGCAGTAGTACTATGATAATGATCTATGAAGTGTCTATTAAAGTAATAAATATTGACAATCATGAATACAATGCTAAATGATTTTTTATTTGCTTGTTTTGTTTCAATTTTGATAATCTAAAGATAAAAAATTAAGACAATTATCATTAAGGTATATTTATCTATCTGTCAACATTTGTTGACTTTATTATTCTCATGTGTACAGTGTGCAAAATTTGCTTATTGATGCTATGTTAAAACAACTGATGTATGAACTCATTATTACATCATTGTATATTTTGCATTAGTACGTATTGAAAGTTCCTTAACAAGTTTAGTGTTTAAGTGTTCAGGAAGCAGTTAAAGAAAAGTAACTTCATTATGATTTCTTGTCTATTTTTACTACTACTACTACGAGGAGGTAAGTAATTTGTAAGTTTAACCTCTCAGTTTAATTTAATAACACATCTAGTACTTGTAGATAGTAGTTGTAAGGAAGGAGAGCTTAGACACAACTCCACAAATAGTGATATAATACAGATCTGTAGTGAAAGCCAGTGGAAGTATATTTGTGCTAAACCTAATGAATGGAGTGAAAATGAAGCTAGAGTGGCTTGTTATCAAATGGGAATGGTATGGGAAGAAGGTTCAGGTATTGTAGTTGTACTAATTTTCTTAATTAAAATGTTTATTCTAGATCTCTACTCAGGCATAGAATTAATAACTTGGAATTATTTAGAAATATTTTATTCTAAAAGCCTTTCTTGTTCTGGATTAGAAGAAAAACTCATAAACTGTTCAATTGATGATTACTTAAATATCTGTAACTACTATGAAAATGGTCATTACTATTATTATGCAACAGCTAATTGTAATAAAGGTATACTATATCACTAATCAATCTTGTGCAAATATATATTTTTATAGCTAATCAGTCCTGTATATCTGGAAGACTTTCATTAGTAGACAAAATTTTGAAAATCTGTGTATTTGGTCAATGGCACACACTCTGTGGTAATACTTGGACATTAGGTCAGGCAATAGTAGCTTGTAGACAACTGGGAAGAAATCCAATTGGTATAATTATCAACATTTGTAACTAGTAATTCTTTTAAAAACAATGTTATATAGGAGCTATAAGCACATTTGTATCTAGTGAAGAGTTTGTTCCTATAATGAATGCTTATTTCATTTGCAATAGTATTGAGAATGACTTTAGAGAATGCACAATATATAGTAACTCAAGATGTGATATGAAGTCAAGTTTACTAAAACCAGGACTTACCTGTGGAGGTATATTTTGACTATTTTAAAATTTCAAAAATATGACATGTATGTTTTCCTTCTTTAGTTAGCCCTCCTAAGAATCTATCGACTCATTCACTGAACATCTCAGTCCAAATACAATGGAATTATAATATGACAAATGACACAGTAAATTTCAATGTTTACTGTACTACTATAAAACAACAACAACAAAGCACAAGATATTCTAAGACAGTATTATATAATGATAACAATACTGTTAATACATCTATTACTGGTCTATTACCTAATACTACATACACATGTTGTGTATTAGCAGTAACATTATATGGAAAGAGTAAACCAGTATGTCAAAATATCACTACTACTAATGTAACTACTAATGTAACAAGTAAGTTTGCTTTATAAATATGTGATATATATAGCACAGAACAAAATGACATGATTACTTAATGTAATAATCTTGTTTCCTAAAAACAGCATATACAAATACCTCCTCCTATTGTAGGTAATTTATCTAGTAGTGCACGTGGTGCTTTATGGCCATGGGTTGGTGGTATCCTGGTCGGTGTAGTGAATGGTGTTCTTGTGATGATGATAGTGTGGGTGATAGTGACAGTAGTTTGCAAGAAGAAGTCACTAGTTGATAGGAAAAGAAACAAAGAAAGGTTTTGTGTGACCACTATTATTAAACATTTGTCAATTATATTTTTAGATCACATAATGATGGGCAACAACTAAACATGGGACACCTTGATAAGCGATCATATGACCAAGTCATCATACAGAATACACAATCCAATGGTAACACTCAATACACAGAACTTCCTGAGGCTCAGTACTTAATTCCTGTAAATATAATGTCAAAAACAGTCACTAGTAATTCACAACTCAATGATACCAGTGGTGATGTTCCTTATTTTATTTATCAAGATGATATTCAAATGGAAGGAATGTACTCAGCTAATAATGAACAAGTTAGAGAAAGTCTGTATGATCATCTCGAAAGGGATTGAGAAATAATACATGAAATGAAATCAAATTGATGTATTACTGATAAATAAATTGTTGATTTTACTTGTATAATCGTGCTATTCTTTAAATCAATGAAATGTATAACTAAATTTAGTATATTTATACATAACACTGACACATAGCATCTTTTTAACTTGAATTAGTAACTTGAGTTTATATTCTGTAATACTTATTAGCTGATTCACCAGTTTTTTTGTTATTGTGTTTACTAAGAACTGATTATAATTTTATCAAAGAAATACCTTTTATGTTTGAGCATTACTCTGTAAATGTTCATCAGTTGTTTTAACAAAGCAAATTGTAGTTTACATCAGTGGATTACTATAGAATCTAGAGTTTATTTGAGTTACTCACAGTATAATTTGTTGGTATGTTATATTACAAAGCAACAAATTACACAGCAAGTAATTCACATGAATTTTGAATTCCATTGAATTGCACCAATGTAATTTTCAAATTATTTAGTTAAAGTAATATATTGTTTTTTACAGTAATAGTAATCAAATGGTATTTGATTTAAAAAGAAAAATGAATTAGTATAAATTTGTCTGCAATTATTATAATTATCATTGTTGTATTAGCATAATGGCACTTGGTAATGTGTAAAGTATAACTCAGATTACATTTCCTGATATGGACAAACAAATGTTTTTATTTCTATAAATATTTATTTATGGTCACACAAGTCATAATTAAAACAGTAATTGTTGACTTAAGTATGCACAGTGGGTATTCGATAATTGATGTTTACTTTCAAACTGACTAATATAGACATTATATATCATTTATCTATTATGTAATGTTTGTACAATTTTATTTATATGAATTTAAATCTGTCACTGCTTTAGAGAATTTGCTGGTGACGTGTACAAGTAACAGTTTTAGACAAACAGCTCATAATGATCATCAGATTTTTCATTTTTCTTATTCTTCTTTTATGAGGAGATAATGATTATAGTTATAAGTCATATATGCTTCTCATTTTTAAAGATTCTCACTATTAGCACTTGCAAATGGAAATAGCCACATTTGTAATTCTAATGAAGTGGGAGCCCTCAAATATGACCACTCAAACAGTCATATTCTACAAATCTGTACAGGAATTCAATGGCAATACATATGTGCTAAGTCTAACTCTACCTTTTGGAGTGAAAATGAAGCTAGAATGGCTTGTTATCAAATGGTAATGTCATGGGAAGAAGGGTCAGGTAATACTAATTGAAATTATTAAGTTACTTTGAGTTTCTTCTTTGATTTAGAATTGAGAACTAATGTCTCTAATTCATTGAACAATTATAATAAAACCTTTGCCTGTTCAGGTGTAGAAGAAAGACTTATAGATTGTTTAGCTAATGATTATTATGATTGTTACTTTGGTCCATACTATTATGCAACAATTCACTGCATTCCAGGTATATTCTATTATAAATAATTGTTATTATCATTAATTAATGGTTACCCCATCTTGTAAATCTGGAAATTTCACAGTAGAAGACAAAACTTGTAGAATCTGTCTTTTTGGTCAATGGTACATACTCAGTGATAATAATCTCAGATATTGTCCAGTAAAACTGTACTCATCCTATGATAAATATTTATTAAAAACAGGACTAATTTGTAAAGGTATTACTCAGCTCAATAATACAATACAGTTAGTTTACTTCTATAAATAACACTCCTAAAAATCTACTGGTTCATTTACTAAACTCATCATCATCAGTACAAATACAATGGAATTATAATATGACAAATGACACAGTACATTTTAATGTTTACTGTACTAGTATAAAACAACAACAACAAAGCACAAGATATTCTAAGACAGTGTTATATAATGATAACAATACTATTAATACATCTATTACTGGTCTATTACCTAATACTACATACACATGTTGTGTATTAGACTTATTTATACTAGTCAGATTCTTATATTGATATCTTTCTCTGATTACACTTATTTATACTAGTCAGATTCTTATATTGATATCTTTCTCTGATTTTCCTACCTTTTTCTTATCTTCATCACCATATTATTTCATTGTATCATAATTATAATTATAGTGGTCACTATTATATGATGTACTATTGTCTATTGTGTAATAATAATACACTTCAACAACAAAATTTAACTATACACTGTGATAACTGTGAAGAAAAATAGAGCTATTATAAATCTATGTCACATATGATAGCAATATTGTTAATACATCTATTACTGGTCTATTACCTAATACTACATACACATGTTGTGTATTAGTTGTAACATCATATGGAGAGAGTGAATATCACTACCAGTAATTATGAAAGTAAATTTTATGGTATAATTAAGTACTGTGTTCCTCTTTGTCAGTTACTGTTACTCATTGTGGTAACACATCATCTTTTACTAATGAATTTGTTGTTTATTTGTGGATATGGTAAACTGTATAGTGCTAACATTCATGATAATAATGAGATGAAAAGTCATAGGTCAGAATAAGATAAATAACATGTATTATACATGACAGACGGTCATATGTACTTCACATTATCAGTCAATAAATATTATACTAAATACAGTATTTGTTGTTTTGTTTTGGCTCAAAGTTTACATATTAATACTTCACATGTGATATGTGTTGTGTATTAAATTTAGATTATTGTTGCTAAATTAATAGTTTGTCTAAAATTATAGAACATTTCAACATATTTGTTATTGCAAAGTTGTGCTTAATAACATGACTTTTTATTAGACACATTTACATAAACTATATGTCAATCTACATATTATAGTCATTGACTTTGTTTATCTTACCATGTATACAGTTGATGTTTAATATAATTGATGTTTATATTAGAACTAATTATAATGTGAGGTTGATTCTGTCATTACAAGATGTTATTATTTGTCATATAACAAGTTCATCAGTACTTTGATATTGACCTATGAAGTGTCTATTAAAGTAATAAGTATTGACAATACATAAATGATTTTTCTATTTTCTTGTTTTGCTTCAATTTTAATACTTTCACATAAACTCATTTGAGTATTGATCATCTTAAAATAAAAAAAATGAGACAATTATCACAAAGTTACATAGATAATATCTATCATAATATTAATCAACTGGTTAATGTATTTATATAACTCTAATCAATGGCATGTACATGACAAATTAAAGTGCTTAGATTGTTCATTGTGTACATTAATTTTATAACTGTATTGTTTGCATAGCTCAGTTTATGGTCATAAGTAAACTAACATTTACTGACTTTATTAATCCCATGTGTATGCAGTGAGAATTTACTTTACAGCTGATATATGAAGTCATTATTACATCATTATATTTTTTGTTAATACATATTAAAAGTGACTTAACTAGTTTGTTGTTTAAGTTTAAAGGCAGGAATTAAAGAAAAGCAAGTTCATTATGATCTCTTATCTATTACTTTTACTACTACTACTACTACTAATACTACTACTACTACAAAGAGGTACGTAATTTGTAAGGTGAATCCCTCAGTTGTATATATTAACACATCTAGTACTTGTAGATGGTTGTAATGAAGGAGCCCTTCAACATAGCTCCATGAATGCTGATATACTACAGAATCGTAGTGGAGGTCAGTAGAAATATATTTGTGCTAAACCAGGCTCTAATTAATGGAGTGAAAATGAAGCTAGAGTAGCTTGTTATCAAATGGGAATGTCATGGCAAGAAGGATCAGGCATTGTAGATGTACTAATTTCCTTAATTAAAAGGTTTATCCTCTACTCTGATATAGGATTAAAAATTGCTCAGACCAATTCGAACAAATTTCTTTACAAAAACTTTTCTTGTTCTGGATTAGAGGAAAAACTCATAAATTGTTCATCTGATGACCATACTTTTTATTATTGCTACTACTGGATAAATAATCATAAAAGATATGCATATGCAACAACAAAATGCAAGGAAGGTATACTATATCAATAATCATTTTTTTCAAATATATATTTTTATAGCTAATCAGTTTTGTACATCTGGAAGTCTGTCATTAATAGATAAAATTTTGAAAATCTGTGTATTTGGTCAATGACACACACTCTCTGGTAATACTCGGACATTAGCTCAGGCATAAGTAGCTTGTAGACAACTGCAACTGGGAGGAAATCCGATTGGTATGATTATCAGCATTTGAGACCAGTAATTGTTTTTAAAATAATTTTATATATAGGAGTTAAAAACACACTTGTATCTAATGAGGAGTCCATTCCAGTAATGACTGCTTACTTTAGCTGCAATGGTACTGAGAATGACTTTAGAAAATGTACAACACATAGGATCTCAAGATGTGATATGAAGTCAAATTTACTGAAGCCAGGACTTACCTGTGGAGGTAATCTTTGTCTATCTTAAACTTTCAAAAATATGACATATATAGTTTACTTCTATAGCGAGCCCTCCTAAGAATCTATTGACTGATTCACTGAATTTCTCAGTGTATATGTTACAGTAAGATTGTCTAAATAGGGATTTTGTGAAATCCCTGAAACTTTCAGGGAATTTGTGAAATCACTATCAGCATAATGAGCGGAGTTCTTCTATTGCTGAACAAATTTGAGTCCCACTGTCCAGTCCTGGGTGTTGTTGTCACTCATCCAAGCCACCAGAATGTCAATGTTTGCTCTTTCAACAGAACCCTGACAACAACACCTGTAGTCTTGGGACATTTCCTCTTCTCTTGACATGCAACACAGTAGGACTTGAAGAGTTCAACAGCATCTGTTGTGATGTTGGCATACTTTTGTCTAAGATGTTTCATCATCCTGTCATGACCACAGTGGCCAGTTGCAATGTGAGCTTTGCTGATGATGTCGTAGGTGCTATTACAACACATTAAAGGAAGTGTGAACTGCTCTGAACTATGTATAATAAATCCACAGAGTAGACATCAAAGCTATGGATGTGATTACACAGATTTCTTTGATTGCAAAAACTATTGACACCTCTCCCTGTGTAAGACTACATTAAAGGAAGTATTAACTGCTCTAAGACTACATTAAAGGAAGTATTAAAGATAATGTATTAAAAAGGAAGTATTAACTGCTCTAAGACTACATTAAAGGAAGTATTAAAGATAAAGTATTAAAAAGGAAGTATTAACTGCTCTAAGACTACATTAAAAGAAGTATTAAAGGAGGTATAAACTGCTCTGAACTATGATAAATCCTCAGAGTAGTAATCAAAGCTGTGGTATTATTTCCAGCTGAATTACTGTTCCATGAAAATCTGTAATAAAGAATTGTGTACAGATATTAAAACTAATCATTTATTTATGAATAAACTTCCTTACAATACTTAAACAATGCTGAATTTCTACCAATATATCACATTCAGTGATTTTGCAAAATAACAAGAGCCTCATTTCAGTGATTTCATGAAATCACTAGAGTTTTTAGTGAATTTATGAAGTCCCTAAGTGAAATAGTGATTTCACAAACTCCCTGAAAGTTTCAGGGATTTCACAAAATCCCTATTTAGACAATCTTACTGTAACATATATACAATGGAATTATAATATGACAAATGACACAGTACATTTTAATGTTTACTGTACTACTATAAAACAACAATAAAGCACAAGATATTCTAAGACAGTATTATATAATGATAACAATACTTTAAATAAATCTATTACTGGTCTATTACCTAATACTACATACACATGTTGTGTATTAACAGTAACATCATATGAAGAGAGTAAACCAGTATGTCAAAATATCACTACTACTAATGTAATGAGTACATAATTATACTGTATATAATTATTTGATACACACATAGAAAAGAACAAAATGACAATTATTTAATGTAATAATTTTGTTCCTTAAAGGTAGCATGTCGTTTATATAATACATACACATATATATAATTATGCATCAAGAGTTATTGTGACAACCGTTACTAACTGTTAAAATAACTCAGTTTGCTAATCTAACAAATGAATATACAGTAATGAGTATGCACTCTTCCTTTGTCCAAAATGGTTGTTTATTTAATAATGTTTGAGTGATTTCATTTGTTTACACACCACTCACATGTCACCACTATCATAATATCTAGTGTCACCATGACAACTGGTACTCCTGATACCACATCTCAGTCCTGTGATCCATGTACACTTAATTCAACATGTATACAAACACCTCCTCCTATTGTAAATAGTAATACATCTACTAGTAGTGCTTCATGGGTTGGTGGTACACTGGTGGGTATAGTGAGTGGTGTTCTTGTAATGATCATAGTGTGGGTGATAATGACAGTGGTTAGCAAAAGAAGTCAATAATTGATAGGAAAAGAAACAAAGAAAGGTTTTGTATGACCATTATTATTGAATGTTTATCAGTTATATTTTTAGACCACATGATGATGGGCAACAACTAAACGTTGGAGGTCTTGATAATCCATCATATGAGCAAATCATCAAACAAAATACGCAATCCAATGGTAACACTCAAGACACTGATTTTCAAATGGAAGGAATGTACTCATTAGCTAATAATGAACAAGTTGGAGAAAGTCTGTATAATGACAGTGTATATTAATTCCACTACAAATGCTGATACAGCCACAACATTTACATTAATTAGTGGTATAGTTACTATTATTATTACTAGTAGTATTATTACTGCTATTACAATGACAGGAATGTTCTTGTACTGTCAAAGATCTATAAAGAATAAAGTAAAATCCACTACTCAAGAAACTACACCTCCTATGAATTGTGATAAAGTTAAAGCTCAAGGTTTCAATATTTCAGTTTCTGATAATCCAGCTTATGGTCCAATATATAATTAAAATGTCTTATTATTATGACAGATTTAATAATTTCAATACTCATTTGTTATGCTGAACTCATTTGTTGATAGCATGCTAACATATTTATTCCTGACTTTGTGCAAAACTTTTAATATTACTTTTTTAATCTAGTTGTTAGGTCATTGTTTACATTTATTGTATGCTCAGCTTCCATAAAAATAAAGGTAACTTTAAAGGTAAAGTGATGTTAGAAGGAAAGGGTGTAGTACTTGTACATGATCTGTGGGACAGCTGCAAGAAATTCTGCTGGCTACAACTATTCATGTATAGAAGGATGGTTGGATGCATAACTTTAAAGTTTATAGATGATAAACAGAGATATTGATGATGTGAATGAACTATTCTTTTATGACGATACGTCTTACTCTAATGTTGTTTCTTGTATTTCTGGTAAATTAAATTAAGTAATATTTTATTAAAAATGTTGTATTAGGTTACAAATACCTCTTAATGGATATGTTCTACCAAATTTGTACATTTGTCAATGGCAAACACTCTGTGGTAATGCTTGGACATTAACTCAGAGAAGGGAGGGAGCTTGTAGACAACTAGGAAGTAATCCAGTTGATAAAAGCATCACATTATTTTAATTTATTTGCAGTATGATCACAGTGGTTAAATATTCTAGAAAAAAAAACACCAGATGTTTCATTCCTGTGTTTGATATATTTTTCATTTTACTAGAGAAAAGAGCTCTTTTAAAGACTACCCAGCTGGCAGATTTTTTATTACTGATATAACATACATCTTAATTTCAAATAACAGTAATATATTGTGAAGTTAAGTGTACTCATGTTAATACTAATTTAATATAATCATTTTTAATGGCTGTGATGACTTTGGTGTTTACCAATATATAGTAATCTAGGATATCTGGTCATTATTAATTAGTGAAAACACTAGAACTTCTTTACAACTAAAGTGGAAATACAATACCGACATAATAAAACATGCTTTCAGTTTCAATGTATCCATTGTACACTATAAAAAAAGTAGAGAACAACAGAACTATTATAAATCTGTGTTACATATAATAACAATATTGTCACTAAATCTATTACTGGTCTATTACCTAATACTACATACACATGTTGTGTATTAGCAGTAACATCATATAGAGACAGTAAACCAGTATGTCAAAATATCACTACTGTTAATAAAAAAAGTGAATTTTATGATATAATTAATTACTGTGTTCCTCTTTGTCAGCAGGCACTGACAGTGATTGTACTAGTAACACCTCATCTCTTACTAAAATTATATCATGGGTTATTGGTTTATTTATGGATATAGTAAATTGTACACTCATAATGTTAATAATGCTGATCCTCATAGTGATAACGAAAGGAAAGTCATAAATCAGAAATAAAATAAACAATAAGTATATACAGACAATCATATATACTTCACATTATCATTTGTTTATTAATAATGCTTTATTTTATATATAAATTGTTTACATATTAATACTTCACATGTGATATGTGTTGTTTTGGTATGATCATTGTTACTTAATGTTATTAGTTGTCTACAATTAGAGATCGTTTCAACATATTTATAAGTTGTGCTCAATAACATGACCTTTTTATTAGACACATTAATTTTATATGAATTATGTGTCAATCAATCTATTTAAGGTCATAACATTTGTTGATTTTGCTTATCTTACCATGTTCACAGTTGATGTTTAATATATTTCATGTTTATGTTAGAACTAATCATAACTTGAGGTTGATTCTGTCATTACAAAATGTTATTGTATATCATATAATAAGTCCAGTAGTACTTTGATAATGATCTATGAAGTGTCTATTAAAGTAATAAGTATTGACAATCATGAATACAATGCTAAATGATTTTTATTTGCTTGTTTTGTTTCAATTTTGATAATCTAAGATAAAAATGAGACAATTATCATTAAGGTATATTTATCTATCTGTCAACATTTGTTGAATTTATCATTCTCACGTGTACAGAGTACAAAATTATGCTTATTGATGCTATGTTAAAACAACTGATGCATGAACTCATTATTACATCATTGTATATTTTGTATTAGTACGTACTAAGAGTGCCTTAACAAGTTTATTGCTTACATGACAGCAGGTAAAGAAAAGTAACTTCATTATGATTTCTTGTCTATTTTTACTACTATTACTACGAGGAGGTGAGTAATTTGTAAGTTCTCAGTTTAATTTAATAGCACATCTAGTACTTGTAGATAGTAGTTGTAAGGAAGGAGAGCTTAGACACAACTCCACAAATAGTGATATACTACAGATCTGTAGTGAAAGTGAATGGAAGTATATTTGTGCTAAACCTAATGAATGGAGTGAAAATGAAGCTAGAGTGGCTTGTTATCAAATGGGAATGGTATGGGAAGAAGGTTCAGGTATTGTACTTGTACTAATTTTCTTAATTAAAGGTTTATTCTCTACTAAGAAATAGAATTAATAACTTGGAGTTATTTAGGAATATTTTATTCTAAAAACCTTTCTTGTTCTGGATTAGAAGAAAAACTCATAAACTGTTCAATTGATGATTACGAAAATATCTGTTACTACTATGAAAATGGTTATTACTATTATTATGCAACAGCTAAATGCATTGATGGTATACCATATCGCCAATCAATCTTGTGCAAATATATATTTATATTTATAGCTAATCCATCCTATATATCTGGAAGTCTTTCATTTGTAGACAAAATTTTGAAAATCTGTGTATTTGGTCAATGGCACACTCTCTGTGGTAATACTTGGACATTAGGTCAGGCAAAAGTAGCTTGTAGACAACTGGGAAGAAATCCAATTGGTATGATTATCAAAATTTGAAACTAGTAATTGTTTTAAAAACAATGTTATATAGGAGCTATAAGCACATTTGTATCTAGTAAAGAATTCGTTCCAATAATGAATGCTTATTTTATTTGCAATAGTACTGAGAATGACTTTAGAGAATGCACAATATATAGTAACTCAAAATGTGATATAAAATCAAGTTTACTAAAACCTGGACTTACCTGTGGAGGTATACTTTGACTACTTTCAAAAATATGAAATGTATTTTTTCTTTCTTTAGTGATCCCTCCTGAGAATCTATTGACGTATTCACTGAACATTTTAGTACAAATACAATGGAATTATAATATGACAAATGACACAGTACATTTTAATGTTTACTGTACTACTATAAAACAACAACAAAGCACAAGATATTCTAAAACAGTATTATATAATGATAACAATACTGTTAATACATTTATTACTGGTCTATTACCTAATACTAGATACACATGTTGTGTATTAGCAGTAACATTATATGGAGAGAGTGAACCAGTATGTCAAAATATCACTACTACTAATACAAAAAGTAATTAATATTATGTTTACATGTAAATCAGTTTATCTATCTCATTTGTTCTCCTACAATGACAGTGTATATTAATTCCACTACAAATGCTGATACAATCACTACATTTACATTAATTGGTGATATAGTTACTATTATTATTACTAGTAGTAGTATTACTGCTATTACAATGACAGGAATGTTCTTGTACTGTCAAAGATCTATAAAGAATAAAGTAAAATCCACTACTCAAGAAACTACACCTCCTATGAATTGTGATAAAGTTAAAGCTCAAGGTTTCAATATTTCAGTTTCTGATAATCCAGCTTATGGTCCAATATATAATTAAAATGTCTTATTATTATGACAGATTTAATAATTTCAATACTCATTTGTTATGCTGAACTCATTTGTTGATAGCATGCTAACATATTTATTCCTGACTTTGTGCAAAACTTTTAATATTATCTTTTAATCTAGTTGTTAGGTCATTGTTTACATTTATTGCATGTTCAGCTTCCATAAAAATAAAGGTACCTTTAAAGGTAAGGTGATGTTAGGGAGAAAGTATTCGTAAATTATCTGTGGGACAGCTCCAAGACATTCTGTTGGCTACAACTATTCATGTATAGAAGGATGGTTGGATGCATAACTTTAAAGTTTATAGATGAAAAACAGAGATGTTGATGATGTGAATGAACTATTCTTTTATGATGTTAAGTTTTAATCTACTGTTGTTTCTTGTATTTCTGGTAAATTAAATTAAGTAATATTTAATTGAAAATGTTGTATTAGGTTACAAATACCTCTTAATGGATATGTTCTACCAAATTTGTACATTTGTTCAATGGCAAACTCTCTGTGGTAATGCTTGGACATTAACTCAGTGAAGGGAGGGAGTTTGTAGACAACTAAGAAATAATCCAGTTGATAAAAGCATCACATTATTTTAATTTATTTGCAGTATGATCACAGTGGTTAAATATTCTAGAAAGAAGAACACCAGATGATTCATTTCCTGTGGTTAATATGTTTTTCATTTTACTAGAGAAAAGAGCTCTTTTAAAGACTACCCAGCTGGCAGACTCTTTATTACTGATATAACATACATCTCAATTTCAAATAACAGTAATATATTGTGAAGTTAAGTGTACTCATATTAATACTAATTTAATATAATCATTTTTTATGGCTGTGATGACTTTGGTGTTTACCATTATATAGTAATCTAGGATATCTGGTCATTATTAATTAGTGAAAACACTAGAACTTCTTTACAACTAAAGTGGAAATACAATACCGACATAATAAAACATGCTTTCAGTTTCAATGTATCCATTGTACACTGTGATAACTGTAGAGAACAACAGAACTATTATAAATCTGTGTTACATATGATAACAATATTGTTAATACATGGTCTATTACCTAATACTACATACACATGTTGTGTATTAGCAGTAACATCACATGGAGAGATTAAACCAGTATGTCAAAATATCATTACTATTAATGACAAAAGCGAGTTTTATGATATAATTAAGTACTGTGTTCCTCTTTGTCAGCAGGCACTGACAGTGATTGTACTAGTAACACCTCATCTCTTACTAACACTATATCATGGGTTACTGATTTATTTATGGATATAGTAAATTGTACACTCATAATGTTAATAATGCTGACCCTCATAGTGATAATGAAAGGAAAGTCATAAATCAGAAATAAAATAAACAATAAGTATATACAGACAATCATATATACCGTAGTTTCTCTAAAAATTCGTCTGGTAAGATTTCGTTGCAATAATTTTAGAATGAATTTTTAGAGATCAAAAAGAAAAATTATTTGTCTTTAATTATTATTTGGACGAAATTAGAGAATATACCGTATGTATTTATTGTCAAATTTAATAAAATGGCGGTTCTTCGTGTGGAGAGTGTAGTTAGAGGTTACCATCGGTACAAAGATGTCTGGCTGCCCCAAATAGGAGATTCTTTCGACTTAACCATCGAAGAAGACAACCGTCATGATCGGTACGCTGTTGCTACGATGGTCAACGAAGAAATTGTAGGACATGTTCCACGGGAGTTTTCAAGAATTGTATATTATTTTATCCAAAGAGTGACTGGCAGACGCAAACGAAGCATTACAGATATGAAAGGTCTAGAAATCCCCTGTATTTATGAATTCAGCTCACAGAAGAAGAAAATAGTTAAGATGAAGAAACTACTAAGGCGAATTGCCAATGACACAAATGTAGAGATGCAGATATTGTGATTATTAATTTATTTGTCATAATAGAATATAATTTTAATAAATTAGTGACAATCCAAAAATCACATTGCAGGTGTTAATCAGATTCATCGTCATCTTGGTCAGTCTCCTCGTCACTACTAAAAAATCTAGATGTTGGCAAACCACTGAGTAACATTAAAAAATTAGGTTAACCTTACCTGGCCAAGACATTTCAGAACAGCAGAACTACCGACCACGTGCTCCTGACGATTGACGAAATTAGAGAAGGTCGGACGAAATTAGAGCACGTGTTGTCACAATTTTCAAAACGAATAATTAGAGTATATTTGATAACAAAATATGAAAATAATTATTTATTAACGAAATTGGAATAACGAATTTTTAGAGAAACTACGGGTACTTCACATTATCACTTGTTTATTAATAATGTTTTATTTTATATATAAATCGTTTACATATTAATACTTCACATGTGATATGTGTTGTTTCTTGAATGTTTTGATCACTGTTACTTAATATTATTAGTTGTCTACAATTAGAGATCATTTCAACATATTTATTATCACAAAGTCGTGCTTAATAACATGACCTTTTAATTAGACACATTTATATGAACTATGTGTCAATCTATTTAAGGTCATAACATTTGTTGATTTTGCTTATCTTACCATGTTCACAGTTGATGTTTAATATATTTCATGTTTATATTAGAACTAATCATAACTTGAGATTGATTCTGTCATTACAAAATGTTATTGTATATCATATAATAAGTCCAGTAGTACTTTGATAATGATCTATGAAGTGTCTATTAAAGTAATAAGTATTGACAATCATGAATACAATGCTAAATGATTTTTATTTGCTTGTTTTGTTTCAATTTTGATAATCTAAAGATAAAAAATGAGACAATTATCATTAAGGTATATCTATCTATCTGTCAACATTTGTTGACTTTATTATTCTCATGTGTACAGAGTGCAAAATTATGCTTATTGATGCTATGTTAAAACAACTGATGCATGAACTCATTATTACATCATTATATATTTTGCATTAGTAAGTGTTAAAAGTGCCTTAACAAGTTTATTGTTTAAGTGTACAGGCAGCAGTTAAAGAAAAGTAACTTCATTATGATTTCTTGTCTATTTTTACTACTACTACTACGAGGAGGTAAGTAATTTGTAAGTTTAACCTCTCAGTTTAATTTAATAACACATCTAGTACTTGTAGATAGTAGTTGTAAGGAAGGAGAGCTTAGACACAACTCCACAAATAGTGATATACTACAGATCTGTAGTGAAAGTGAATGGAAATATATTTGTGCTAAACCTAATGAATGGAGTGAAAATGAAGCTAGAGTGGCTTGTTATCAAATGGGAATGGTATGGGAAGAAGGTTCAGGTATTGTACTTGTACTAATTTTCTTAATTAAAGGTTTATTCTCTACTAAGAAATAGAATTAATAACTTGGAGTTATTTAGGAATATTTTATTCTAAAAACCTTTCTTGTTCTGGATTAGAAGAAAAACTCATAAACTGTTCAATTGATGATTATGAAAATAACTGTTACTACTATGAAAATGGCTATTACTATTATTATGCAACAGCTAAATGCATTGATGGTATACCATATCGCCAATCATTCTTGTGCAAATATATATATATATATATATATTTATAGCTAATCAGTCCTGTATATCTGGAAGTCTTTCATTAGTAGACAAAATTTTGAAAATCTGTGTATTTGGTCAATGGCACACACTCTGTGGCAATACTTGGACATTAGGTCAGGCAAAAGTAGCTTGTAGACAACTGGGAAGAAATCCAATTGGTATGACTATCAACATTTGAAACTAGTAATTGTTTTAAAAACAATGTTATATAGGAGCTATAAGCATATTTGTATCTAGTGAAGAGTGCGTTCCAATAATGAATGGTTATTTTATTTGCAATAGTACTGAGAATGACTTTAGAGAATGTACAATATATAGTAACTCAAGATGTGATATGAAGTCAAGTTTACTAAAACCAGGACTTACCTGTGGAGGTATACTTTGACTACTTTCAAAAATATGAAATGTATTTTTTCTTTCTTTAGTGAGCCCTCCTAAGAATCTATTGACGTATTCACTGAATGTCTCAGTACAAATACAATGGAATTATAATATGACAAATGACACGGTACATTTTAATGTTTACTGTACTACTATAAAACAACAACAAAACACAAGATATTCTAAGACAGTATTATATAATGATAACAATACTGTTAATACATCTATTACTGGTCTATTATCTAATACTACATACACGTGTTGTGTATTAGCAGTAACATTATATGGAGAGAGTGAACCAATATGTCAAAATATCACTACTACTAATATAACAAGTAAGTTTGCTGTATATAAGTATGTGATATACATAGCACAGAATAAAATGACATGATTACTTAAATGTAAATAATCTTGTTCCCTAAAAACAGCATATGTTACTAACATAATATATACATACATACATATATATAGTGTTATTATGACAATTGTCACTAACTGTTACAATAATTCAGTTGCTAATCTTACAAATGAGTGACAGTAAATGTGTATACACTGTTCCTTTGTCCCAAATGATTGTTTATTTTGAGTGATTTTGTTTTGTGTACACGGATATAACCTTCTTTCATATCTTTAATATTATAGTATCCAGTGTCACCATAACAACTTGTACTCCTGATACCACATCTCAGTCCTGTGCTCCATGTACACTTAATTCAACATGTATACAAACATCTCCTCCTATTGTAGGTAGTAGTACATCTACTAGTGGTGGTGCTTTGTGGGTTGGTGGTATACTTGTGGGTGTGGTAATCGGTGTTCTTGTGATGATCATAGTGTGGATGATAGTGACAGTGGTTAGCAAAAAGAAGTCAATAATTAATAGGAAAAGAAACAAAGAAAGGTTTTGTATGACCTTTATTATTGAATGTTTGTCAGTTATATTTTTAGATCACATGATGATGGGCAACAACTAAACGTTGGAGGTCTTGATAATCCATCATATGAACAAATCAATACACAATCTAATGGTAACACTCAAGACGCAGAACTTCCTGAGGCTCAGTACTTAATTCCTGTAAATATAATGTCAAAAACAATCACTAGTAATTCACAAGCCAATGATACCAGTGGTGATGTTCCTTATTTTATTAATCAAGATTATATTCAAATGGAAGGAATGAACACGTTAGCTAATAATGAACAAGTTAGAGAAAGTATGTATAATCATTGCCAAAGGAATTAAGAAAAAATACAAGAAATGAAATCAAATTGATGTATTACTGATAAATAAATTGCTGATTTTTCTTGTGTAATTGTGCTATTCTTTAATTCAATGAAATGTATAACTAAATTTAGTATATTTATACATAACACTGACACATACTGTTTTTTTAACTTGAAATAGTAACTTGAGTTTGATTTTGTAATAATTATTAGCTGATTCGCCAGTTTTTTTGTTATTGTGTTTACTAAGAACTGATTATAATTTTATCAGAGAAATACCTTTTGTGTTTGAGCATTATATTGTAAAAGTTCATCAGTTATTTTAAAAAACCAAATTGTAGTTTACATCAGTGGATTATTATAGAATTTAGACTAAGTGTACATAGTGGGTGTTCAGTAATCAATGTTTACTTTCAAATTGACTAATATAGACATTATATATCATTTATCTATTATGTAATGTTTATACAATTTTGCTTATATTTATTTAACTCAGTCACTGCTTTAGATAGTTTGATGGTGAAGTGTACAAGTAACAGTTTTGGACAAACAGCTCATCATGATCTACAGTCTTTTCATTTTGTTTGTTCCTCTTTTACCAGGAGGTAAGGATTTTAATTATACGTTGTGTATGCTTCTCAGATTTAAAGATTTGCACTTGCAAATGGAGACTACTATATTTGCAATTCTAATAAAGTGGGAGCTCTCAAATATGAGTACTCAAACAGTCATATTCTACAAATCTGTACAGAAAATGGATGGCAATACATTTGTGCTAAACCTAACTCTACCTCTTGGAATGAAAATGAAGCTAGAGTAGCTTGTTACGAAATGGGGATGTCATGGGAAGAAGGATCAGGTAGTTACTAATTCTAATTGTTACCTTACTTTCTACTTTGACATAGAATTAATGTCTCTAATTCATTGAACATTTATAATAAAACCTTTGCCTGTTCAGGTGTAGAAGAAAGACTTATAGATTGTTCAGCTAATGATTATTATAATTGTTACTTTGGTCCATACTATTATGCAACAATTCACTGTTTACCAGGTATATTCTATTATAAATGCTTGTTATTATTCTTCTTTTATAGCTGCTCCATCTTGTAAATCTGGAATTTTCACAGTAGAAGACAAAACTCTTAGGATCTGTCTTTTTTGTCAATGGTACACACTCTGAGTAATAATCTCAGATATTGTCCAGTAAAACAGTACTTAGACTGTGATAAATATTCATTAAAAGCAGGACTAATTTGTAAAGGTATTACTCAGCTCAGTAATACAATACATTTAGTTTACTTCTATAGATAACTCTCCTAAAAATCTACTGGCTTATTTACTAAACTCATCATCATCAGTACAAATACAATGGAATTATAATATGACAAATAACACAGTACATTTTAATGTTTACTGTACTACTATAAAACAACAACAACAAAGCACAAGATATTCTAAGACAGTATTATATAATGATAACAATACTGTTAATACATCTATTACTGGTCTATTACTTAATACTGCATACACATTTTGTGTATTAGCAGTAACATCATATGGAGAGAGTGAATCAGAATGTAAGAATATAACCACCAGACCTGCTAAAACTATTTCTAATGCTAAATGTAAGTATATGGTATATATTACTATGTTCTGTTCATTTATAATAAATTTAATTCTGAACTTCTAACTAATGATTACATTTGTGATTTGTTTGCTATACAGGTAGCATCTCTTCTGACATATCCAGTGTTATTGTTCCAACTGTCATTGTACTAGTAACACCTCATCTCTTACTAACACTATGTAATAGGTTACTGATTTATTTATGGATATAGTAAATTGTACACTCATAATGTTAATAATGCTGATCCTCATAGTGATAACGAAAGGAAAGTCATAAATCAGAAATAAAATAAACAATAAGTATATACAGACAATCATATATACTTCACATTATCACTTGTTTATTAATAATGCTTTATTTTATATATAAATTGTTTACATATTAATACTTCACATGTGATATGTGTTGTTTTGGTTTGATCATTGTTACTAAATATTATTAGTTGTCTACAATTAGAGATCATTTCAACATATTTATTATCACAAAGTTGTGCTCAATAATATGACCTTTTTATTAGACACATTTATATGAACTATGTGTCAATCTATTTAAGGTCATAACATTTGTTGATTTTGCTTATCTTACCATGTTCACAGTTGATGTTTAATATATTTCATGTTTATATTAGAACTAATCATAGCTTGAGGTTGATTCTGTCATTACAAAATGTTATTGTTTATCATATAATAAGTCCAGTAGTACTTTGATAATGATCTATGAAGTGTCTATTAAAGTAATAAGTATTGACGATCATGAATACAATACTAAATGATTTTTATTTGTTTGTTTTGTTTCAATTTTGATCATCTAAGATAAAAAATGAGACAATTATCATTAAGGTATATTTATCTATCTGTCAACATTTGTTGACTTTATTATTCTCATGTGTACAGAGTGCAAAATTATGCTTATTGATGCTATGTTAAAACAACTGATGCATGAACTCATTATTACATCATTGTATATTTTGCATTAGTACGTATTGAAAGTTCCTTAACAAGTTTAGTGTTTAAGTGTTCAGGAAGCAGTTAAAGAAAAGTAACTTCATTATGATTTCTTGTCTATTTTTACTACTACTACTACGAGGAGGTAAGTAATTTGTAAGTTTAACCTCTCAGTTTAATTTAATAACACATCTAGTACTTGTAGATAGTAGTTGTAAGGAAGGAGAGCTTAGACACAACTCCACAAATAGTGATATACTACAGATCTGTAGTGAAAGTGAATGGAAGTATATTTGTGCTGAACCTAATGAATGGAGTGAAAATGAAGCTAGAGTGGCTTGTTATCAAATGGGAATGGTATGGGAAGAAGGTTCAGGTATTGTAATTGTACTAATTTTCTTAATTAAAGGTTTATTCTCTACTCAGAAATAGAATTAATAACTTGGAATTATTTAGGAATATTTTATTCTAAAAACCTTTCTTGTTCTGGATTAGAAGAAAAACTCATAAACTGTTCAATTGATGATTATGAAAATATCTGTTACTACTATGAAAATGGTTATTACTATTATTATGCAACAGCTAAATGCATTGATGGTATACCATATCGCCAATCATTCTTGTGCAAATATAAATATATATTTATAGCTAATCCATCCTGTATATCTGGAAGACTTTCATTAGTAGACAAAATTTTGAAAATCTGTGTATTTGGTCAATGGCACACACTCTGTGGTAATACTTGGACATTAGATCAGGCAAAAGTAGCTTGTAGACAACTGGGAAGAAATCCAATTGGTATGATTATCAACATTTGAAACTAGTAATTGTTTTAAAAACAATGTTATATAGGAGCTATAAGCACATTTGTATCTAGTGAAGAGTTTGTTCCAATAATGAATGGTTATTTTATTTGCAATAGTACTGAGAATGACTTTAGAGAATGTACAATATATAGTAACTCAAGATGTGATATGAAGTCAAGTTTACTAAAACCTGGACTTACCTGTGGAGGTATACTTTGACTACTTTCAAAAATATGACATTTATTTTTTCTTTCTTTAGTGAGCCCTCCTAAGAATCTATTGACATATTCACTGAACATCTCAGTACAAATACAATGGAATTATAATATGACAAATGATGCTGTACGTTTTAATGTTTACTGTACTACTATAAAACAACAACAAAGGATAAGATATTCTAAGACTGTATTATATAATGATAACAATACTATTAATACATCTATTACTGGTCTATTACCTAATACTACATACACATGTTGTGTATCAACAGTAACATTATATGGAGAGAGTGAACCAGAATGTCAACATATCACTACTACTAATGTAACAAGTAAGTTTGCTTTATAAATATGTGATATATATAGCACAGAACAAAATGACATGATTACTTAATGTAATAATCTTGTTCCCTAAAAGCAGCATATACAAATACCTCCTCCTATTGTAGGTAATTTATCTAGTAGTGCACGGGGTGCTTTATGGCCATGGGTTGGTGGTATCCTGGTCGGTGTAGTGAATGGTGTTCTTGTGATGATGATAGTGTGGGTGATAGTGACAGTAGTTTGCAAGAAGAAGTCACTAGTTGATAGGAAAAGAAACAAAGAAAGGTTTTGTATGACCACTATTATTAAACATTTGTCAATTATATTTTTAGATCACATAATGATGGGCAACAACTAAAAATGAGACACCTTGATAAGCGATCATATGACCAAGTCATCATACAGAATACACAATCCAATGGTAACACTCAAGGCGCAGAACTTTCTGAGGCTCAGTACTTAATTCCTGTAAATATAATGTCAAAAACAGTCACTAGTAATTCACAACTCAATGATACCAGTGGTGATGTTCCTTATTTTATTTATCAAGATGATATTCAAATGGAAGGG
The DNA here is from genome assembly GCA_963965975.1 of Xestospongia bergquistia. Taxonomy (NCBI): domain Eukaryota; kingdom Metazoa; phylum Porifera; class Demospongiae; order Haplosclerida; family Petrosiidae; genus Xestospongia; species Xestospongia bergquistia. The sequence goes on from OZ014417.1 coordinate 6,995,296, forward strand.
ATGTACTCAGCTAATAATGAACAAGTTAGAGAAAGTCTGTATGATCATCTCCAAAAGGGATTGAGAAATAATACATGAAATTAAATAAAATTGATGTATTACTGATAAATAAATTGTTGATTTTACTTGTATTGTCGTGCTATTCTTTAAATCAATGAAATGTATAACTAACTTTAGTATATTTATACATAACACTGACACATAGCATCTTTTTAACTTGAAATAGTAATTTTAGTTTGATTCTGTAATACTTATTAGCTGATTCACCAGTTTTTTTGTTATTGTGTTTACTAAGAACTGATTATAATTTTATCAAGAAATACCTTTTGTGTTTGAGCATTACTCTGTAAATGTTCATCAGTTGTTTTAAAAAACCAAATTGTAGTTTACATCAGTGGATTACTATAGAATCTAGAGTTTATTTGAGTTACTCACAGTATAATTTGTAGGTATGTTATCTTACAAAGCAACAAATTACACAGCAAGTAATTCACATGAATTTTGAATTCCAATGAATTGAACCAATGTAATTTTCAAATTATTTAGTTAAAGTAATATATTATTTTTTACAGTAATAGTAATCAAATGGTATTTGATTTAAAAAGAAAAATGAATTAGTATAAATTTGTCTACAATTATTATAATTATCATTGTTGTATTAGCATAATGGCACTTGGTAATGTGTAAAGTATAACTCAGATTACATTTCCTGATATGGACAAACAAATGTTTTTATTTCTATAAATTTCTATTTATGGTCACACAAGTCATAATTAAAACAGTAATTGTTGACTTAAGTATACACAGTGGGTATTCAATAATTAATGTTTACTTTCAAACTGACAAATATAGACATTATATATCATTTATCTATTATGTAATGTTTATACAATTTTATTTATATGAATTTAAATCTGTCACTGCTTTAGAGAATTTGCTGGTGACGTGTACAAGTAACAGTTTTAGACAAACAGCTCATAATGATCTCCAGATGTTTCATTTTTCTTATTCTTCTTTTATGAGGAGATAATGATTATAATTATAAGTCATATATGCTTCTCATTTTTAAAGATTCTCACTATTAGCACTTGCAAATGGAAATAGCCACATTTGTAATTCTAATGAAGTGGGAGCCCTCAAATATGACCACTCAAACAGTCATATTCTACAAATCTGTACAGGAATTCAATGGCAATACATATGTGCTAAGTCTAACTCTACCTTTTGGAGTGAAAATGAAGCTAGAATGACTTGTTATCAAATGGGAATGTCATGGGAAGAAGGGTCAGATAATACTAATTGAAATTATTAAGTTACTTTGAGTTTCTTCTTTGATTTAGAATTGAGAACTAATGTCTCTAATTCATTGAACAATTATAATAAAACCTTTGCCTGTTCAGGTGTAGAAGAAAGACTTATAGATTGTTTAGCTAAGGATTATTATAATTGTTACTTTGGTCCATACTATTATGCAACAGTTCACTGCATTCCAGGTATATTCTATTATAAATAACTGTTATTATTATTCATTAATAGTTACTCCATCTTGTAAATCTGGATATTTCACAGTAGAAGACAAAACTTGTAGAATCTGTTTTTTTGGTCAATGGTACATACTCAGTGATAATAATCTCAGATAATTTGTAAAGGTATTACTCAGCTCAATAATACAATACATTTAGTTTACTTCTATAGATAACACTCCTAAAAATCTACTGGTTCATTTACTAAACTCATCATCATCAGTACAAATACAATGGAATTATAATATGACAAATGACACAGTACATTTTAATGTTTACTGTACTACTATAAAACAACAACAAAGCATAAGATATTCTAAGACAGTATTATATAATGATAACAATACTATTAATACATCTATTACTGGTCTATTACCTAATACTACATGTTGTGTATTAGCAGTAACATCATATGGAGAGAGTGAATCAGAATGTAAAAATATAACTACTAGACCTGCTAAAGCTATTTCTAATGCTAAATGTAAGCGTATTGGGATTTCATAATATAACAGACTATATTGTAGTAACAGTTCAATATCTAGCTTAACAATCTTTACATTAAGATTTACCTCTGTTACCAACCAATTAGTTATAATAATTGCTTCATAATCTTGCTTATTGTACAATCTTGAACTAATCTTGTTCTTTCTTCTCTAGTCTTGTGTTCATGACTCCAATGCTCTTTCTTGACCTCTGGAATTTATTCTGGTGTATTTGTGTAACAGGTAAAAAATATAGTATCTGATAACATAATATTTTTAATAGATAATGTTATTTTATTTATTTCAATTTCTTTATTTTCGTAGATTTTATTATTTGTTTTGCAACAATGGTATTAAAAGCATTAATAACAATATGTTTCCACCGAATACTGCCCAGTAGAAAGAAGATAACAAGAATTAGAGCAATTCACTCTGATGAAATCAGAATGTTTCCTCTCAGTAACATCATATGGAGAGAGTGAAGTAAATGTCAGAATATCACTACCAGTAATTATGAAAGTTGATATAATTAAGTACTGTGTTCCTCTTTGTCAGGTACTGTTACTCATTGTGGTAACACCTCATCTTTTACTAATGATATACTATGAATTTGTTGTTTATTTGTGGATATGGTAAACTGTATAGTGCTAACATTCATGATAATAATCAGATGAAAAGTCATAGGTCAGAATAAGATAAATAACATGTATTATACATGACAGACAGTCATATGTACTTCACATTATCAGTCAATAAATATTATACTAAATACAGTATTTGTTGTTTTGTTTTGTCTCAAAGTTTACATATTAATACTTCACATGTGATATGTGTTGTATATTAAATTTAGATCATTGTTGCTAAATTAATAGTTTGTCTAAAATTATAGAACATTTCAACATATTCGTTATTGCAAAGTTGTGCTCAATAACATGACCTTTTTATTAGACACATTTACATAAACTATATGTCAATCTAGATATTATAGTCATTGACTTTGTTTATCTTACCATATATACAGTTGATGTTTAATATAATTGTGTTTATATTAGAACTAATTATAATGTGAGGTTGATTCTGTCATTACAAGATGTTATTATTTGTCATATAACAAGTTCATCAGTACTTTGATGTTGACCTATGAAGTGTCTATTAAAGTAATAAGTATTGACAATACATAAATGATTTTTCTATTTTCATGTTTTGCTTCAATTTTAATACTTTCACATAAACTCATTTGAGTATTGATCATCTTAAAATAAAAAAATGAGACAATTATCACAAAGTTATATAGATAATATCTATCATAATATTAATCAACTGGTTAATGTATTTATATAACTCTAATCAATGGCATGTACATGACAAATTAAAGTGCTTAGATTGTTCATTGTGTACATAAATTTTATAACTGTATTGTTTGCATAGCTCAGTTTATGGTCATAAGTAAACTAACATTTACTGACTTTATTAATCCCATGTGTATGCAGTGAGAATTTACTTTACAGCTGATATATGAAGTCATTATTACATCATTATATTTTTTGTTAATACATATTGAAAGTGACTTAACTAGTTTGTTGTTTAAGTTTAGAGGCAGCAGTTAAAGAAAAGCAAGTTCATTATGATCTCTTATCTATTATTGTACTTTTTACTAATACTACTACTACTACAAAGAGGTACGTAATTTGTAAGGTGAATCCCTCAGTTGTATATATTAACACATCTAGTACTTGTAGATGGTTGTAATGAAGGAGCCCTTCAACATAGCTCCATGAATGCTGATATACTACAGATTTGTAGTGGAGGTCAGTGGAAATATATTTGTGCTAAACCAGGCTCTAATCTATGGGGTGAAAATGAAGCTAGAGTAGCTTGTATCAAATGGGAATGGTATGGAAAGAAGGATCAGATATTGTAGATGTACTAATTTCCTTAATTAAAAGGTTTATCCTCTACTCTGATATAGGATTAAAAACTGCTTGGACCAATTCGAACAAATTTCTTTACAAAAACTTTTCTTGTTCTGGATTAGAGGAAAAACTCATAAATTGTTCATCTGATGACCATACTTTTTATTATTGCTACTACTGGATAAATAATCGTAAAAGATATGCATATGCAACAACAAAATTCAAGGAAGGTATACTATATCAATAATCATTTTTTTCAAATATATATTTTTATAGCTAATCAGTTCTGTACATTTTGAAGTCTGTCATTAATAGATAAAATTTTGAAAATCTGTGTATTTGGTCAATGACACACACTCTCTGGTAATACTTGGACATTAGCTCAGGCATAAGTAGCTTGTAGACAACTGCAACTGGGAGGAAATCCAATTGGTATGATTATCAGCATTTGAGATCAGTAATTGTTTTTAAAATAATTTTATATATAGGAGTTAAAAACACACTTGTATCTAATGAGGAGTCCATTCCAGTAAATGACTGCTTACGTTAGCTGTAATGGTACTGAGAATGACTTTAGAAAATGTACAACACATAGGATCTCAAGATGTGATATGAAGTCAAATTTACTGAAGCCAGGACTTACCTGTGGAGGTAATCTTTGTCTATCTTAAACTTTCAAAAATATGACATATATAGTTTACTTCTATAGTGAACCCTCCTAAGAATCTATTGACTGATTCACTGAATTTCTCAGTGTATATGTTACAGTAAGATTGTCTAAATAGGGATTTTGTGAAATCCCTGAAACTTTCAGGGAATTTGTGAAATCACTATCAGCATAATGAGCGGAGTTCTTCTATTGCTGAACAAATTTGAGTCCCACTGTCCAGTCCTGGGTGTTGTTGTCACTCATCCAAGCCACCAGAATGTCACTGTTTGCTCTTTCAACAGAACCCTGACAACAACACCTGTAGTCTTGGGACATTTCCTCTTCTCTTGACATACAACACAGTAGGACTTGAAGAGTTTAACAACATCTGTTGTGATGTTGGCATACTTTTGTCTAAGATGTTTCAGCATCCTGTCACAACCACAGTGGCCAGTTGCAATGTGAGCTTTGCTGATGATGTCGTAGGTGCTATTACAACACATTAAAGGAAGTGTGAACTGCTCTGAACTATGTATAATAAATCCTCAGAATAGTCATCAAAGCTATGGATGTGATTACACAGATTTCTTTGATTGCAAAAACTATTGACACCTCTCCCTGTGTAAGACTACGTTAAAGGAAGTATTAACTGCTCTAAGACTACATTAAAGGAAGTATTAAAGATAATGTATTAAAAAGGAAGTATTAACTGCTCTAAGACTACATTAAAAGAAGTATTAAAGGAAGTATAAACTGCTCTGAACTATGATAAATCCTCAGAGTAGTAATCAAAGCTATGGTATTATTTCCAGCTGAATTACTGTTCCATGAAAATCTGTAATAAATAATTGTGTACAGATATTAAAACTAATCATTTATTTATGAATAAACTTCCTTACAATACTTAAACAATGCTGAATTTCTACCAATATATCACATTCAGTGATTTTGCAAAATAACAAGAGCCTCATTTCAGTGATTTCATGAAATCACTAGAGTTTTTAGTAAATTTATGAAGTCCCTAAGTGAAATAGTGATTTCACAAACTCCCTGAAAGTTTCAGGGATTTCACAAAATCCCTATTTAGACAATGTTACTGTAACATATATACAATGGAATTATAATATGACAATTGACACAGTACATTTTAATGTTTACTGTACTACTATAAAACAACAACAAAGCACAAGATATTCTAAGACAGTATTATATAATGATAACAATACTTTAAATAAATCTATTACTGGTCTATTACCTAATACTACATACACATGTTGTGTATTAACAGTAACATCATATGGAGAGAGTAAACCAGTATGTCAAAATATCACTACTGCTAATGAAAAAAGTGAATTTTATGATATAATTAAGTACTGTGTTCCTCTTTGTCAGCAGGGACTGACAGTGATTATACTAGTAACACCTCATCTCTTACTAACACTATATCATGGGTTACTGATTTATTTATGGATATATTAAATTGTACACTCATAATGTTAATAATGCTGATCCTTATAGTGATAACGAAAGGAAAGTCATAAATCAGAAATAAAATAAACAATAAGTATATACAGACAATCATATATACTTCACACTATCACTTGTTTATTAATAATGCTTTATTTTATATATAAATTGTTTACATATTAATACTTCACATGTGATATGTGTTGTTTTGGTTTGATCATTGTTACTTAATGTTATTAGTTGTCTACAATTAGAGATCATTTCAACATATTTATAAGTTGTGCTCAATAACATGACCTTTTTATTAGACACATTAATTTTATATGAATTATGTGTCAATCAAATTATTTAAGGTCATAACATTTGTTGATTTTGCTTATCTTACCATGTTTACAGCTGATGTTTAATATATTTCATGTTTATGTTAGAACTAATCATAACTTGAGGTTGATTCTGTCATTACAAAATGTTATTGTATATCATATAATAAGTCCAGTAGTACTTTGATAATGATCTATGAAGTGTCTATTAAAGTAATAAGTATTGACAATCATGAATACAATGCTAAATGATTTTTATTTGCTTGTTTTGTTTCAATTTTGATAATCTAAAGATAAAAAATGAGACAATTATCATTAAGGTATATCTATCTATCTGTCAACATTTGTTGACTTTATTATTCTCATGTGTACAGAGTGCAAAATTATGCTTATTGATGCTATGTTAAAACAACTGATGCATGAACTCATTATTACATCATTATATATTTTGTATTAGTACGTACTAAGAGTGCCTTAACAAGTTTATTGCTTACGTGTACAGGCAGCAGTTAAAGAAAAGTAACTTCATTATGATTTCTTGTCTATTTTTACTACTACTACTACGAGGAGGTAAGTAATTTGTAAGTTTAACCTCTCAGTTTAATTTAATAACACATCTAGTACTTGTAGATAGTAGTTGTAAGGAAGGAGAGCTTAGACACAACTCCACAAATAGTGATATACTACAGATCTGTAGTGGAAGTGAATGGAAGTATATTTGTGCTAAACCTAATGAATGGAGTGAAAATGAAGCTAGAGTGGCTTGTTATCAAATGGGAATGGTATGGGAAGAAGGTTCAGGTATTGTAGTTGTACTAACTTTCTTAATTAAAGGTTTATTCTCTACTCAGAAATAGAATTAATAACTTGGAGTTATTTAGGAATATTTTATTCTAAAAACCTTTCTTGTTCTGGTTTAGAAGAAAAACTCATAAACTGTTCAATTGATGATTATGAAAATAACTGTTACTACTATGAAAATGGTTATTACTATGCAACATCTAAATGCATTGATGGTATACTATATCGCCAATCAATCTTGTGCAAATATATATTTATATTTATAGCTAATCCATCCTGCATATCTGAAAGTCTTTCATTAGTAGACAAAATTTTGAAAATCTGTGTATTTGGTCAATGGCACACTCTCTGTGGTAATACTTGCACATTAGATCAGGCAAAAGTAGCTTGTAGACAACTGGGAAGAAATCCAATTGGTATGATTATCAAAATTTGAAACAAGTAATTGTTTTAAAAACAATGTTATATAGGAGCTATAAGCACATTTGTATCTAGTAAAGAGCTCGTTCCAATAATGAATGCTTATTTCATTTGCAATAGTACTGAGAATGACTTCAGAGAATGCACAATATATAGTAACTCAAGATGTGATATGAAGTCAAGTTTACTAAAACCAGGACTTACCTGTGGAGGTATATTTTGACTATTTTAAAATTTCAAAAATATGACATGTATGGTTTCCTCCTTTAGTTAGCCCTCCTAAGAATCTATCGACTTGTTCACTGAACATCTCAGTCCAAATGCAATGGAATTATAATATGACGAGAACTAATCAGAGCTATTTGTTCTTTCATTAAAGATAATGTGTGTGTTGTATAAGATATCCTTACTAATAATCCTACTTGTTATTTTAGTAATTGTAATATCTAATACAGTTGTACAAACTACATTATAATTTGGGTGCGTGGTTTAGAAATATCACTCTAAGATAATTGTATTCATTATGAATGCACTGAGAATTGGGTGACCAGTCACAGATTAATACTGCTATTGTTTTCTATAGACTTATGGTGTTCCTCTCAAAAGAGATGACTTGTTAGAACTTTGTGAGGAAAATGTATGTCCTATTTGTCAGGATGAGTTTAATGGACCTATTATGCTATGTTTTAAGGTAAGATACATGTTAAATATATTATGATGTAGATTAGGAATAGTACAAATATAAATGATTGCCTCTCTCCTCTCTTTCTCTCTCTCTTCTCTCTCTCTCTCTCTCTCATGCAGAATGTTTTCTGTGAGAACTGTATATTGCAATGGTTTGATAGAGAAAGAACCTGTCCTTTATGTAGAGCTAGCATAGCCAATGACCCCAAATGGAGAGATGGGTCTACGACAGCATGACTACAGCTTTTCTAACACTTATTTATACTAGTCTGATTCTTATATTGATATCTTTCTCTGATTTTCCTACCTTTTTCTTATCCTAAAAGCAGCATGTGTCACTAACATAATACATGCATTATATATATAAATATAGTGTTATTGTGACAATTATCACTAACAGTTACAATAATTATGTTTGCTAATCTAACAAATAAATATACAGTACATGCATGAGTATACACTGTTCCTTTGTCCCAAATGATTGTTTATTTTGAGTGATTTTGTTTTGTGTACAAATAACCTGCTCTCATATCATGATATCATAGTACAATGGAATTATAATATGACAAATGATACATTACATTTTAATGTTTACTGTACTACTATAAAACAACAACAAAACACAAGATATTCTAAGACAGTATTATATAATCATAATAATACTTTTAATACATCTATTACTGGTCTATTACCTAATACTACATATACATGTTGTGTATTAGCAGTAACGTCATATGGAGAGAGTGAACCAGTATGCCAAAATATCACTACTACTAATCTAACAAGTAATTAATATTTTGTTTACATGTACATCAGTTTACTTATACAGATATAAAGAACACTTCCTTTGTATTAAGTCATATAACAACATCTATCATCTGTTCTCCTACAATGACAGTGTATATTAATTCAACTACAAATGCTGATACAATCACTACATTTACATTAATTGGTGGTATAGTTACCAGTATTATTACTAGTATTATTATTACTCCTATTACAATGACAGGAAGCATAATAGGTGTGCTAAGTGATAATGAGTTTACAAGTTTACATAGTTGTCAATGGCACTTGCAAGATTATTGTAGATAGTAACTATAGAAGCACATGTTCTGCACATGACTGAGCACATTGCCAGTTGAGACAGTGGAAGAGAACTGGAATTGAATCAACTATTGCTGATGGCTAGTTATCGTGACAGCACACTCAGTTGTAGGAGTGTTGGTCGTCCCCTTAAAAGTGCTGTGTGGGACTAATTTGACTATGACCAAGAAAAAGGAAGTAGCAGATGTAAGATCTCTTGTGGCAATGGAGAAACAAAGGAATGTGGGGTTATTGTAAATGGGAAGTTTACAACTAACCTAAAGAACCACCTTAGGAAACACCCTCAGAAATTGAAGGAAGTTGAAGAAAAGGATCAAAAGAAGGAAAAACCAAATGAAGGCGCACCATCATCTACATTTTCTGGTATAAGTAAAGGTCAACTTACATTACATCAGTCTCTTCAAGCTAAAAAAAATATGACAGCAACAGTGAGAAATATCATGTCATCACTAAAAAAAAGAGAAGTTATGTTTTCGAAAAACAAGAAATATATTGATGTTTAAAATACTTGGGTAAACTTTAACTAAAACTAAAATAGACCTAACTTTAACTATAACTAATTTTTGTTTAATTTTAATAATTTTACTAAAACTAAAACTAAAACTCCTACCAGTGGGCTAGCTTTACTATAACTATAACTAATATGAAAATATGTCACTAATACAACACTAATGATTACTTAATGTAATAATCTTGTATCCTAAAAGCAGCATGTGTCACTAACATAATACATGCATATATATATATATATATATATATATATATATATATATAGTGTTATTGTGACAATTGTCACTAACAGTTACAATAATTCAGTTTGCTAATCTAACAAATAAATATACAGTACATGCATGAGTATGCACTGTTCCTTTGTCCCAAATGATTATTTATTTTGAGTGATTTTGTTTTGTGTACAAATAACCTGCTCTCATATCATGATATCATAGTATCCAGTGTCACCATCACAATTGGCACTCCTTCGAGCACATCTCAGTCCTGTGTTCCATGGACATTTAATTCATCATGTATACAAACACCTCCTCTTATATATATCTAGTTATATTTTTAGACCACATGATGATGGGCAACAACTAAACATTGGAGGTCTTAATAATCCATCATATGACCAAGTCATCATACAAAATACACAATCTAATGGTAACACTCAAGACACAGAACTTCCTGAGGCTCAGTACTTAATTCCTGTAAATATAATGTCAAAAACAATCACTAGCAATTCACAAGTCAATGATACCAGTGGTGATGTTCATTATTTTATTAATCAAGATTATATTCAAATAGAAGGAATGAACTCATTAGCTAATAATGAACAAGTTGGAGAAAGTCTGTATAATCATTGCCAAAGAAATTGAGAAAAATACAAGAAATGAAATTAAATTGACATATTACTGATAAATAATTTGCCGATTTTTCTTGTGTAGTTGTGCTATTCTTTAAATCAGCGAAATGTATAACTAAATTTAGTATATTTATACATAACACTGATATGTACCATTTTTTTAACTTGAAATAGTAACTTGAGTTTGATTCTGTAATACTCATTAGCTGATTTGCCAGTACTATATTTTTTGCTATTGTGTTTACTAAGAATTGATTATAAATCTATCAAAGAAATACCTTTTGTGTTTGAGCATTACATTGTAAAAGTTCATCAGTTATTTTAACAAACCAAATTGTAGTTTACATCAGTGGATTATTACAGGAACTAGAGTTTATTTGAGTTACTCACAGAACAATTTGTTGGTATGTTATATTACAAAGCAACAAATTACACAGCAAGTAATTCACATGAATTTTGAATTCCATTGAATTGCACTGATGTAATTTTCAAATTAGTTAGTTAAAGTAACATATTATATTTTACAGTAACATATGATCTTTGATTTAAAAATGAAAAAGAGTTAGTACTATTTTGTCTACATGTAGTTATTATAATTATCATTGTTGTATTCACATAATGACACTCGACGATGTGTACAGCATAACTCAGATCACACTTCCTTGATACAAACGTTTTATTTCTATAAATTTCTATTTATGATCATACAAGTCATAATTATAGCAGTAATTGTTGACTTAAGTATACACAGTGGGTATTCAGTAATCGATGTTTACTTTCAAACTAACTAATATAGACATTATATATCATTTATCTATTATGTAATGTTTATACAATTTTATTTATATGCATTTAAATCAGTCACTGCTTTAGATAATTTGCTAGTGACGTGTACAAGTAACAGTTTTGGGCAAACACCTCATCATGATCTACAGTCTCTTCATTTTCCTTATTCTTCTTTTACCAGGAGGTAATGATTATAATTATAAGTTGTATATCCTTCTCAGTTTTAAAGATTCTGACTATTAGCACTTGCAAATGAAAGCAGCAACTTCTGTAACTCTAATAAAGTGGGAGCCCTCAAATATGAGTACTCAAACAGTCATATTCTACAAATCTGTACAGAAAATGGATGGCAATACATTTGTGCTAAACCTAACTCTACCTCTTGGAATGAAAATGAAGCTAGAGTAGCTTGTTACGAAATGGGGATGTCATAGGAAGAAGGATCAGGTAGTTACTAATTCTAATTGTTACCTTACTTTCTACTTTGACATAGAATTAAGAATTAATGTCTCTAATTCATTGAACATTTATAATAAAACCTTTGCCTGTTCAGGTGTAGAGGAAAGACTTATAAATTGTTCAGCTATTGATTATTACGATTGTTACTTTGGTCCATACTATTATGCAACAGTTCACTGTTTACCAGGTATATTCTATTATAAATGTTTGTTATTATTCTTCTTTTATAGCTGCTCCATCTTGTAAATCTGGAATTTTCACAGTAGAAGACAAAACTCGTAGAATCTGTCTTTTTGGTCAATGGTACACACTCTGTGGTAATAATCTCAGATATTGTCCAGTAAAACAGTACTCAGACTGTGATAAATATTCATTAAAAGCAGGACTAATTTGTAAAGGTATTACTCAGCTCAATAATACAATACATTTAGTTTACTTCTATAGATAACACTCCTAAAAATCTACTGGTTCATTTACTAAACTCATCATCAGTACAAATACAATGGAATTATAATATGACAAATAACACAGCACATTTTAATGTTTATTGTACTACTATAAAACACACAACAACAAAGCACAAGATATTCTAAGACAGTATTATATAATGATAACAATACTGTTAATACATCTATTACTGGTCTATTACCTAATACTACATACACATGTTGTGTATTAACAGTAACATCATATGGAGAGAGTGAATCAGAATGTAAGAATATAACTACTAGACCTGCTAAAACTATTTCTAATGCTAAATGTAAGTATATGGTGTATATTACTATGTTCTGTTCATTTACACTAAATTTAATTCTGAACTTCTAACTAATGATTATATTTGTGATTTGTTTGCTATACAGGTAGCATCTCTTCTGACATATCCAGTGTTATTGTTACAACTGTCAATACTATTACTATAACTAAGACTACTAATGCAACAGATAATTATACTATATATGTGTGTATTGCTCATTTGATTATTTAATTGATAATTTTGTTATTTTTGTGTGTTTGTTGAAATAGGCATGACCTGTTCTCATACTAATGATAAAATAACATACATATACATATATACACATTACTGTGCATTGTTCATATGATAATTTAATTGATGATTTTGTTTCTTCTAATGACTGATATACAACTGTTATAGGATCACCTGCTTTCATAACAGTTGCTACTCATGTTACCATATCTCCATCCTCTATTATTAATTCAATGTGTATACAAATGGCTCCTTCAATTGACTAGTACATGTACTTTACAAGTTAATGATACCAGTGGTTCATTCATTTATCAAGATGATCTTCAAATGGATGATGTATGCTCATTAGCTGATAATCAGCAGACTGAAGAAAGTCTATACAATCAACTCCAAAGAAACTGAGCAGGGTCAAAAACGAGTCATACAAATTATAATTAAATATTAAATAAGTCAAATTACATTTGAAATTTTATTTGGTTGATGTACCAAAGCAGTGCGCCAATAGTAACAAAAATGTGTGGATATATGAATGAAGAGTGGGTGGGTTGGTACATGTATAAATGGTAATTGACAATAATAGAATACTATAAATGATTGATTATAGGTTAGAAATAACCTCACCTGAGGTTCTCAATGAATGTATATGTACATATACTATTAGTTATTTAACTAGGGTAGTTACCCTTTATGATTAGGGTAATAACAGTTTGTTTACAATGAATATATTTTGAATACAGATTGGTCAATCTACAAGTAAGATAATGAGATAAGGTAATTAACTGTAGACTATAGATTACAAATAATGATGTCATCATCATGTGACTTGTGACTTGTTGAACTAATAACAAAGTTATGTGTTACTGGACTAAATATATACTATTGGCATTTCATCATATAACAGACTATATTGTAGTAACAGTTCAGTATCTAACTTAACAATCTTTACATTAAGATTTAGCTCTGTTACCAACCAATTACTAATAATAATTGCTTCATAATCTTGCTTATTGTACAATCTTGAACTAAATCAGCAAATATTTTAATCTATCTTGTTCTATCTTCTCTACTCTTGTGTTCATGACTCCAATGCTCTTTCTTGACCTCTGGAATTTATTCTGGTGTATTTGTGTTACAGGTAAAAAATATAATATCTGATAATATAATATTTTTAATAGAGAATGTTGTTTTATTTATTTCTATCTCTTTATTTTGTAGATTTTATTATTCGTTTTGCAACAATGGTATTAAAAGCATTAATAGCAATATGTTTCCTCAGAATACTGCCCAGTAGAAAGAAGGTAACAAGAATTAGAATAATATTTCAATGAGTTAAGATATTTAACATTAAAAATAAGTGTTTTATAATATTTAGAAATTTTTGCAAACATTTTCTTGAAGTTTGTATATACATTTTACTATTATTGTTCTCTATTGTTCTCTTACATATTAAACACAATTATTTTGACATGTATAGGGCAAATATTACATGTTACTGAAGTACATTTCTCAATTCTATCGTACACTTGTACCCACTCCATTATGGTTTGGTTTCTGTTCAAATTATTATGACACTGGCGCTGTCTTTGCTATCATATTAACTGCCAGTTATCTCATGATTAAAGGGGCTGTTATTCTCTCCAGAGGACGAGAACTAATCAGAGCTATTTGTTCTTTCATTAAAGACAAGGTGTGTGTTGTATAAGATATGCTTACTAATAATACTCCTTGTTGTTATTTTAATAATTGTAATAACTAGTACAGTTGTACAAACTACAAGTTAATTCATATTATATTTGGGGGCATCGTTTAAAATATCACACATAAGATTGTTGTATTTATTATGAATGCACCAAGAATTGGATGACCGGTCACAGATTAATACTGTTATTGTTTTCTATAGACTTATGGTGTGCCTCTCAAAAGAGATGACTTGGTAGAACTTTGTGAGGAAAATGTATGTCCTATTTGTCAGGATGAGTTTAATGGACCTATTATGCTACGCTGTAGGGTAAGATACAGGCTAAATATATTGTGATATACATTAGGAGTAGTACAAGTATAAATGATTGATTCTCTCTCTCTCTCTCTCTCTTCTCTCTCTCTCTCTCTCTCTCTCTCTCTCTCTCTCTCTCTCTCTCTCTCTCTCTCTCTCTCTCTCTCTCTCTCTCTCTCTCATGCAGCATGTTTTCTGTGAAAACTGTGTATTGCAATGGTTTGATAGAGAAAGAACCTGTCCTTTATGTAGAGCTAGCATAGCTAATGACCCCAAATGGAGAGATGGGTCTACGACAGCATGGTCACAGCTTTTCTAACACTTATTTATACTAGTCTGATTTCTTATATTGATATCTTTCTCTGATTTTCCTACCTTTTTCTTATCTTCATCACCATATTATTTCATTGTATTATAATTATAATTATAGTGGTCACTATCATATGATGTACTATTGTCTATTGTGTAATAATAATGCACTTCAACAACAAAATGAATTATTTCTTCTTTTGTTACTACATCAAACAAATTAACAATGATTACATTAGAGGACATCATTAGGAAAGTGATTTGCTGATAATCAACATGTTATTGAGGTTGATCTTATGTTTGTATGTTGTATAGTATAATATACTTGAAAGGTCAGTATATCATTGCCTGGTAATGTCTCTTGTAACCACCTCTTAAGTTAAAGTTAATAGAACACATCATTGTTCATTCTTTATCTCATTGATACAATGTCACTATAAAACTATATAGATATAGAATGAAAGGCACTGTATTGTATATGTTAATAATGTTGGTAAGCATATCATACATTTTGTCTTAAAATATAGGTCAATTCTATTGACATTAGTTTTGCCAACATCAAAACAATAAACTGTTTTTTTTAATTGATATTTTTAGTTCATGACAGTACCTGAAATTTGGTATTCATTGATTCAGTTTTATATTAAATATTATTTGACATCAAGATCACAATATCCTACCATATTCTTAGTTAAAGAAGGAACTTCAAAATGTGCTGTAATGATTTTGTCTAATGTGGTGTTTACTATAATCACACTATGATCTCCCCACTAGTATTCACATCGGGTATGGTAAGTAGTTTATATACTAATGACTATTTCACAATTTTTTAAGTAGTTAACGGAGATGTTCTATGATACCATTCTACAAAGTCGTACAAGAGAACAATAGGGATAAGTCAGTACAGCAAATAAACATGAATACGATGACTTGTGAAGGTAAGACTACTTATAATCTATTCACAATACTATATCATCATTTTTTCATTGTGATGATGTGTAATGTTTACAACTATAGAGTGACATAGTATACCTCACCATCTATTAATTAGTGATATCACTAGAATCCTTTGTACAACAACAGTGGCAATAGAATATCAACATAATGAAAGATGCTTTCAGTTTCAATGTACACTGTGATAACTGTGAAGAACAAGAGAGCTATTTAAATATGTGTCACATATGATAGCAATACTGTTAATTAATACATCTTTTACAGGTCTATTACCTAATACTACATACACATGTTGTGTATTAGCAGTAACATCATATGGAGAGAGTGAACGACCAGTATGTCAAAATATCAGTACTGTTAATGATGAAAGTAATATTTATGAGAACTGTGTTTCTCTTTGTCAGGTACTGATACTGTTGTACTAGTAATACTGCATGTTTTACTAATGATATATCATGAATTAGTGGTTTATTTGTAGATGTGTTTGAGATTGGTCCAGCAAAATTTGGTCCTAGGTCTACTTTTGGCAGCAAGACTTGGTCCCAAGTCCAATTTGATTATAATAAGATTTAGCATTTAATCTAAATAAAGTTAGTATAAGTTATGTAATTATATTATATTATATAGGTAATGTTACAACTGGGAATGAACAGGTATAGGGTGTAGCTCTGGTCTTGTAGTTGTCAACTTGTCTCTCGTTCTTTGACATTCATCACATGCAGATACCTACAGTAAGTCACAGTACAACTTATAATAAAGAAAACACATCACTTACAACTTGCTTCACATCTTTCATGACTCTGTTCCATGTAAATCTCTCAATAATTCTATTATAGGTCTTTTTTTCACCAAGATGTCCAGATGTTGGGTCAGCATGGCAACAACGCACAATGCACAATTCGCCTTTGATCGTACATACCTCACCCACTGAAAACAGAAATATTATCATAAATTATTGTAAGACAGTGAAAAAATTAAGAAAATAATAAAAACTTGTCCTGCCTTCTTCTCATAGTACACTTCTCCTTCTCTTAATGCTAGTTTGCCAGCCTTTTTCCTAATGCTTCTCTTCCTGTTAGCAGAACAATCTGAGCCATAAGTTCCATTTTCTATGTAGTTTAATGTTTCATCAGTTAGGTTCCCATCTTCTCTCTGCTGTGACATCGCTTTTTTGTTCTTTCATTAAAGACAAGGTGTGTGTTGTATAAGATATGCTTACTAATAATACTCCTTGTTGTTATTTTAATAATTGTAATAACTAGTACAGTTGTACAAACTACAAGTTAATTCATATTATATTTGGGGGCATCGTTTAAAATATCACACATAAGATTGTTGTATTTATTATGAATGCACCAAGAATTGGATGACCAGTAACAGATTAATACTGTTATTGTTTTCTATAGACTTATGGTGTACCTCTCAAAAGAGATGACTTGTTAGAACTTTGTGAGGAGAATGTATGTCCTATTTGTCAGGATGAATTTAATGGACCTATTATGCTATGTTGTAAGGTAAGATAGATGTTAAATATATTATGATATATATTAGAAATAATACAAGTATAAATGATTAGCTCTCTCTCTCTCTCTCTCTCTCTCTCTCTCTCTCTCTCTCTCTCTCTCTCTCTCTCTCTCTCTCTCTCTCTCATGCAGCATGTTTTCTGTGAAAACTGTATTGCAATGGTTTGATAGAGAAAGAACTTGTCCTTTATGTAAAGCTAGCATAGCCAATGACCCCAAATGAAGAGATGGGTCTACAACAGCATGGCCACAGCTTTTCTAACACTTATTTATACTAGTCTGATCTTTATATTGATATCTTTCTCTGATTTTCCTACCTTTTTCTTATCTTCATCACCATATTATTTCATTGTATTATAATTATAATTATAGTGGTCACTATTATATGATGTACTATTGTCTATTGTGTAATAATAATGCACTTCAACAACAAAAATGAATTATCTCTTCTTCATTACATAAAACAAATTAACAATGATTACATTAGAGGACATCAGTAGGAAAGTAATTTGCTGATAATCAACCTGTTAGTGAGGTTGATCTTATGTTTGTCTGTTGTATAGTATAATATACTTGAAAGGTCAGTATATCATTGCCTGGTAATGTCTCCTGTTAAGTTAAAGTTAATAGAACACATCATTGTTCATTCTATATCTCATTGATACAATGTCACTATAAAACTATATAGATATAGAATGAAAGCACTGTATTGTATATGTTAATAATGTTGGTAAGCATATCATACATTTTGTCTTAAAATATAGGTCAATTTTATTGACATTAGTTTTGCCAACATCAAAACAATAAGCTGTTGTTTTTTTAATTGATATTTTTAGTTCATGACAGTATCTTAGATTTGGTATTAATTGATTCAGTTTTATATTAAATATTATTAGACATTAAGATCACAATATCCTAACACATTCTTAGTTAAAGAAAGAACTTCAAAATGTGCTGTATTGATTTTTCTAATGTGGTGTTTACTATAATCACACTATGATCTCCCCACTAGTATTCACATCGGGTATGGTACGTAGTTGATATATTAATGACTATTTCACAATTTTTTAAGTAGTTAACGGAGATGTTCTATGATACCATTAACAGTTACATACTACAACGTTGTACAAGAGAACAATAGGGATAAGTCAGTACAGCAAATAAACATGAATACGATGACTTGTGAAGGTAAGACTACTTATAATCTATTCACAATACTATATCATCATTTTTTCATTGTGATGATGTGTAATGTTTACAACTATAGAGTGACATAGTATACCTCACCATCTATTAATTAGTGATATCACTAGAATCCTTTGTACAACAACAGTGGCAATAGAATATCAACATAATGAAAGATGCTTTCAGTTTCAATGTACACTGTGATAACTGTGAAGAACAAGAGAGCTATTTAAATATGTGTCACATATGATAGCAATACTGTTAATTAATACATCTTTTACAGGTCTATTACCTAATACTACATACACATGTTGTGTATTAGCAGTAACATCATATGGAGAGAGTGAACAACCAGTATGTCAAAATATCTTAATGATGAAAGTAATTTTTATGGGAACTATGTTTATAATAAGATTTAGCATTTAATCTAAATAAAGTCAGTATAAGTTATGTAATTATAGGTTATTTTATATAGGTAATGTTACAATTAATTAAGAGTTTTTTTTATACATGTGTCACATATCCATGATATGTGCCTCTTGGTCTGCCAAATGGCACTAGGGTCTTCAACACAATCTTAATAAGCATTCTCTGTAGAGTTTGGTTAAATAGTTCATCTAAACCATTAGCCTAAGAACAAAAACAAAATACAGAATCTTAGCTAATTATAGTTAACTTAAATATGAATTCTGACCTGTGGGTAATATGGAGTGGTTAAATGATGTTTGATGTTGAATTTTCTCATTAATTCTTCATTTAAAACATTTCTAAACTCTTTCCCATGATCAGATATTATAATTCTTGGGAGACCCATTGTCATAAAAAGCTAGTAAAGGAATGTTTAAAATATTGATTAGTCTACCTTCAACAACACATAAGCCACACCCACAGCCTCTTTTGTTGGTAAAGCAGCTGCTGCGACCCATTTTGTGAAATAATCACTAATCATTAAAATATATCAATTTCCAGATTAAGACACAGGTGACAATGGTCCAATAAAATCAATTCCGATGTGGTACAATGGGGAATGAACTGGTATAGGGTGTAGCTCTGGTCTTGTAGTTGTCAACTTGTCTCTCGTTCTTTGACACTCATCACATGCAGATACCTACAGTAAGTCACAGTACAACTTATAATTAAGAAGAACACATTACTTACAACTTGCTTCACATCTTTCATGACTCCCTTTCATGTAAATCTCTCAATAATTCTATTATAGGTCTTTTTTTCACCAAGATGTCCAGATGTTGGGTCAGCATGGCAACAACGCACAATTCGTAACTTTTCAGTCTTTCATCGTACATACCTCACCCACTGAAAACAGAAATATTATCATAAATTATTGTAAGACAGTAAAAAAATTGAAAAAATAATACAAACTTGTCCTGCCTTCTTCTCATAGTACACTTCTCCTTCTCTTAATGCTAGTTTGCCAGCCTTTTTCCTAATGCTTCTCTTCCTGTTAGCAGAACAATCTGAGCCATAAGTTCCATTTTCTACGTAGTTTATTGTTTCGTAAGTTAGATTCCCATCTTCTCTCTGCTGTGACATTGCTTTTTTGGCACTTTGAAAACTTCACAAGGTGGCTAAAGCTCTCCATTTAAGAACACACAACCTAAGAAGTGATAAATTGATTTGTATGTGTCAAATTCCACTTCTCTTTACCAAATTATACAGTCTGAGACCCATGGGTCCAAATATTGCAAGGCGGAATTAATTTTGCAGACTTTTCGTTGCAAAATTTGGTCCTAGGTCCAAATTTTGCACCCGGACCAAATTTTTCGTGACAGACCCTCATAGTGACAATAAATAATAAGTATGAACAGATAGTTACATATACTTTAGTAATCCACATTATCACTCATTTATTAATAATGTTTTATTTTATATAGAAATCCACAGAAAGTAAACAATCCTACATACAACTGACATAACTTCAAAACCATATTCTGGATAATTTATGTATACAATCATCTCACAAGATACCATTGTAATATCATCAACTAGTCCAGTTGTACATTTGTTAATAACCAGAGTCATAATTCAAGTGATTAGTTAATCTCCTTATAAAGTCCAACATATAATTAATGTTTATATTAGAACTAATTATAACATGAGGTTGATTCTGTCATTGCAAAATGTTATTGTTTATCATATATCAAGTCCAGCAGTACTTAGATGATGACCTATGAAGTGTCTATTTAATGATTTTTCTATTTGCTCGTTTTGTTTCAATTTGATACTTTCAAATGAACTCATTGTATATTGATTATCTAAAGATTAAAATGCATGAGACAGTTATAATTAACCTATATCTATCTATCTACCTGTCTATCTGTCAAAAATTGTTGACTTTATTACTGTCATGTGTACACAGTGAAAATTTAGTTATTGAAGCTACATTAAAACAACAACTAATATATGAACTTGTTATTACATCATTATATACATTGTAAAAATTCAACAGTTGAATTAGCCAATATATGGTTATATGGGTTGCTATTTTGATTACTAATGTGTTATGAAATTAGTGGCTATGTACAGTAGTACATTAGTAATGAAAACAGTATTATGCTTACTTTTCAACAAAAATAAGTTTTTAATTGCAACCTGTATAACCGAATAATGGTTAAATCAACCAATAAATTTTTACAGTGTATTTTGTGTTAGTACATATTGAAAGTATCTTAACAAGCATATTGTCTGCAAATGTAGAAGTTGAGAAAACAAGTTAACTATGATCTCTCGTCTATTATTATACTTTTTACTACTACTACTACTACAGGGAGGTAAGTAATTTTGTAAGGTTAATCTCTCAGTTTAACTTAATAGCACATCTAGTACCTGTAGATAGTAGTTGTAAGGAAGGAGAACTTAAACACAACTCCACAAATAGTAATATACTACAGATCTGTAGTGAAAGTGAGTGGAAGTATATTTGTGCTAAACCTAATCAATGGAGTGAAAATGAAGCTAGAGTAGCTTGTTATCAAATGGGAATGGTATGGGAAGAAGGTTCAGGTATTGTAGTTGTACTAATTTTCTTAATTAAAATGTTTATTCTCTACTCAGACATAGAATTAATAACTTGGAGTTATTTAGGAATATTTTATTCAAAAAACCTTTCTTGTTCTGGATTAGAAGAAAAACTCATAAACTGTTCAATTGATGATTACGAAAATATCTGTTACTACTATGAAAATGGTTATTACTATTATTATGCAACAGCTAAATGCATTGATGGTATACTATATCGCCAAACAATCTTGTGCATATATATATATATATATATGTATTTATAGGTAATCAGTCCTGTATATCTGGAAGTCTTTCATTAGTAGACAAAATTTTGAAAATCTGTGTATTTGGTCAATGGCACACACTCTGTGGTAATACTTGGACATTAGATCAGGCAAAAGTAGCTTGTAGACAACTGGGAAGAAATTCAATTGGTATGATTATCAACATTTGAAACTAGTAATTGCTTTAAAAATAATGTTGTATAGGAGCTACAAGCACATTTGTATCTAGTGAAGAGTTCGTTTATTTTATTTGCAATAGTACTGAGAATGACTTTAGAAAATGCACAATATATAGTAACTCAAAATGTGATATGAAGTCAAGTTTACTGAAACCAAGACTTACCTGTGGAGGTTTACTTTGACTATTTTAAACTTATGAAATGTATAATTCCCTTTTTTAGTTAGCCCTCCTAAGAATCTATTGACTCATTCACTGAACTTCTCAGTACAAATACAATGGAATTATAATATGACAAATGATGCTGTACGTTTTAATGCTTACTGTACTACTATAAAACAACAACAAAGGATAAGATATTCTAAGACAATATTATATAATGATAACAATGCTGTTAATACATCTATTACTGGTCTATTACCTAATACTACATACACATGTTGTGTATTAGCAGTAACATCATATGGAGAGAGTGAACCACTATGTCAAAATATCACTACTACTAATGTAACAAGTAAGTTTGCTGTATATAAGTATGCGATATACATAGCACAGAATAAAATGACATGATTACTTAATGTAATAATCTTGTTCCCTAAAAGCAGTATATGTTACTAACATAATATATACATATATACATATATATAGTGTTATTATGACAATTTTCACTTACTGCTAAAATAACTCAGTTTACTAATCTAACAAATAAGTATACATTAAATTAGTAAGTATGCACAGTTCCTTTCTCCCAAATGATTATTTATTTTGAGTGATTTTGTTTTGTGTACAAATAACCTAGTCTCATATCATTGATATCATAGTATCCAGTGTCACCATCACAACTGGCACTCCTGTTAGCACATTTCAGTCCTGTGTTCCATGTACGTTTAATTTATCATGTATACAAACACCTCCTCCTATTGTAGGTAGTAGTACATCTACTAGTGGTGTTTTATGGCCATGGGTTGGTGGTATACTGGTGGGTGTGGTGAGTGGTGTTCCTGTGATGATCATAGTGTGTGTGATGATGACAGTGGTTAGCAAGAAGAAATCAATAATTGATAGGAAAAGAAACAAAGAAAGGTTTTGTATGACCATTATTATTGAATGTTTGTCAGTTATATTTCTAGATCACATGATGATGGGCAACAACTAAACGTTAGAGGTCTTGATAATCCATCATATGAGCAAGCCATCATACAAAATACACAATCCAATGGTAACACTCAAGATTTCAATATTTCAGTTTCTGATAATCCAGCTTATGGTCCAATGTATAATTAAAATGTCTTACTTTTATGATAGATTTAACAATTTTAATTCTTATTTGTTATGCTAAATTCATTTGTTGATAGCATGCTAACATATTTATTCCTGACTTTGTGCAAAACTTTTAATATTATTTTTTAAATCTAGTTGTTAGGTCATTGTTTACATTTATTGCATGCTCAGCTTCCATAAAAATAAAGGTAACTTTAAAGGTAAGGTGATGTTAGGGGGAAAGTATTCATACATGATCTGTGGGATAGCTGCAAGAAATTCTGTTGGCTACAACTATTCATGTATAGAAGGATGGTTGGATGCATAACTTTATAGTTTATAGATGAAAAACAGAGATGTTGATGATGTGAATGAACTATTCTTTTATGATGATAAGTTTTACTCTACTGTTGTTTCTTGTATTTCTGGTAAATTAAATTAAGTAATATTTTATTAAAAATGTTGTATTAGGTTACAAATACCTCTTAATGGATATGTTCTACCAAATTTGTGCATTTAGTCAATAGCAAACACTTTGTGATAATGCTTGGACTCAGAGAAGGGAGGGAGCTTGTAGACAACTAGGAAGTAATCCAGTTGATAAAAGCACACATCATTTTAATTTATTTGATGATTCATTTCCTGTGGTTAATATTTTTCATTTTACTAGAGAAAAGAGCTCTTTTAAAGATTACCCAGCTGGAAGGCCTTTTATTAATGATATAATATCGTCTCAATTTCAAATAACAGTAATAAATTGTGAAGTTAAGTGTACTAGTATTAATACTAAATTTATATAATCATTTTTTATAGCTGTGACGACTTTGGTGTTTACCATTATATAGTAACCTAGGATATCTGGTCATTATTAATTAGTGAAAACACTAGAACCTCTTTACAACTAAAGTGGAAATACAATACAACACAATAAAATATGCTTTCAGTTTCAATATATTCATTGCACACTGTGATAACTGTGAAGAACAACAGAGGTATTATAAATCTGTGTCACATATGATGATAATACTGTTAATACATCTATTACTGGTCTATTACCTAATACTACATACACATGTTGTGTATTAACAGTAACATCATATGGAGAGAGTGAACCAGTATGTCAAAATATCACTACTGTTAATGACAAAAGTGAATTTGATGATATAATTAAGTATTGTGTTCCTCTTTGTCAGGCACTGACACTGACTGTACTAGTAACACCTCATCTCTTACTAACATTATATCATGGGTTAATGGTTATTTATGGATATAGTAAATTGTACACTCATAATATTAATAATGCTGACCCTCATAGTGATAACGAAAAGAAAGTCATAAATCAGAAATAAAATAAACAATAAGTATATACAGACAATCATATATACTTTACATTGTTTATTAATAATGCTTTATTTTATATATAAATTGTTTACATATTAATACTTCACATGTGATATGTGTTTTTTCTTAAATGTTCATCATTGTTACTAAATATTATTAGTTGTCTACAATTAGAGATCAGTTTAACATATTTAGTATCACAAAGTTGTACTCATAACATGACCTTTTTATTCGACACATTTATATGAACTACATGTTAATCTATTTATGGTCATAACATTTGTTGACTTTGCTTATCTCACCATGTTCACAGTTGATGTTCAATATATTTCATGTTTATATTAGAACTAATCATAACTTGAGGTTGATTCTGTCATTACAAAATGTTATTGTATATCATATAAAACGTGCAGTAGTACTTTGGTGATGACCTATGAAGTGTCTATTAAAGTAATAAGTATTGACAATCATGAATACAATAATAGATGATTTTTTATTTGCTTGTTTTGTTTCAATTTTGATCATTCAAAGATAAAAAAATGAGACAATTATCATTAAGGTAAATTTATCTATCTGTCAACAGTTGTTGACGTTATTATTCTCATGTGTACACAGTGAAAATTTGCTTATTGATGCTATGTTAAAACAACTGATATATGAACTCATTATTACATCATTATATATTTTGCATTAGTACGTATTGAAAGTGCCTTAACAAGTTTATTGTTTAAGTGTTAACATTTAAAGGCAGTAGTTAAAGAAAAAGTAACTTCATTATGATTTCTTGTCTATTAATATACTTTTTGCTATTACTACTACTACAGGGAGGTAAGTAATTTGTAAGCTTAATCTCTCAGTTTAATTTAATAACACATCTAGTACTTGTAGATAGTAGTTGTAAGGAAGGAGAACTTAAACACAACTCCACAAATAGTAATATAATACAGATCTGTAGTGAAAGTGAGTGGAAGTATATTTGTGCTAAACCTAATCAATGGAGTGAAAATGAAGCTAGAGTAGCTTGTTATCAAATGGGAATGGTATGGGAAGAAGGTTCAGGTATTGTAGTTGTACTAATTTTCTTAATTAAAATGTTTATTCTCTACTCAGACATAGAATTAATAACTTGGAGTTATTTAGGAATATTTTATTCAAAAAACCTTTCTTGTTCTGGATTAGAAGAAAAACTCATAAACTGTTCAATTGATGATTACGAAAATATCTGTTACTACTATGAAAATGGTTATTACTATTATTATGCAACAGCTAAATGCATTGATGGTATACTATATCGCCAAACAATCTTGTGCATATATATATATATATATATGTATTTATAGGTAATCAGTCCTGTATATCTGGAAGTCTTTCATTAGTAGACAAAATTTTGAAAATCTGTGTATTTGGTCAATGGCACACACTCTGTGGTAATACTTGGACATTAGATCAGGCAAAAGTAGCTTGTAGACAACTGGGAAGAAATTCAATTGGTATGATTATCAACATTTGAAACTAGTAATTGCTTTAAAAATAATGTTGTATAGGAGCTACAAGCACATTTGTATCTAGTGAAGAGTTCGTTTATTTTATTTGCAATAGTACTGAGAATGACTTTAGAAAATGCACAATATATAGTAACTCAAAATGTGATATGAAGTCAAGTTTACTGAAACCAAGACTTACCTGTGGAGGTATACTTTGACTATTTTAAACTTATGAAATGTATAATTCCCTTTTTTAGTTAGCCCTCCTAAGAATCTATTGACTCATTCACTGAACTTCTCAGTACAAATACAATGGAATTATAATATGACAAATGATGCTGTACGTTTTAATGTTTACTGTACTACTATAAAACAACAACAAAGGATAAGATATTCTAAGACATTATTATATAATGATAACAATGCTGTTAATATATCTATTACTGGTCTATTACCTAATACTACATACACATGTTGTGTATTAGCAGTAACATCATATGGAGAGAGTGAACCACTATGTCAAAATATCACTACTACTAATGTAACAAGTAAGTTTGCTGTATATAAGTATGCGATATACATAGCACAGAACAAAATGACATGATTACTTAATGTAATAATCTTGTTCCCTAAAAGCAGTATATGTTACTAACATAATATATACATATATACATATATATAGTGTTATTATGACAATTTTCACTTACTGCTAAAATAACTCAGTTTACTAATCTAACAAATAAGTATACATTAAATTAGTAAGTATGCACAGTTCCTTTCTCCCAAATGATTATTTATTTTGAGTGATTTTGTTTTGTGTACAAATAACTTAGTCTTATATCATTGATATCATAGTATCCAGTGTCACCATCACAACTGGCACTCCTGCTAGCACATTTCAGTCCTGTGTTCCATGTACGTTTAATTTATCATGTATACAAACACCTCCTCCTATTGTAGGTAGTAGTACATCTACTAGTGGTGTTTTATGGCCATGGGTTGGTGGTACACTGGTGGGTGCAGTGAGTGGTGTTCCTGTGATGATCATAGTGTGGGTGATAGTGACAGTGGTTAGCAAAAAGAAGTCAATAATTGATAGGAAAAGAAACAAAGAAAGGTTTGTATGACCATTATTATTGAATGTTTGTCAGTTATATTTCTAGATCACATGATGATGGGCAACAACTAAACATGGGACACCTTGATAATCCATCATATGACCAAGTCATCATACAAAATACACAATCCAATGGTAACACTCAAGACGCAGAACTTCCTGAGGCTCAGTACTTAATTCCTGTAAATATAATGTCAAAAACAGTCACTAGTAATTCACAACTCAATGATACCAGTGGTGATGTTCCTTATTTTATTTATCAAGATGATATTCAAACGGAAGGAATGTACTCATTAGCTAATAATGAACAAGTTAGAGAAAGTCTGTATAAAAGGAATTGAGAAATAATACAAGAAATGAAATAAAATTGATGTATTACTGATAAATAAATTGTTGATTTTACTTGTATAGTCGTGCTATTCTTTCAATCAATGACATGTATAACTAACTTTAGTATATTTATACATAACACTGACACATAGCATCTTTTTAACTTGAATTATTAACTTGAGTTTGATTCTGTAATACTGATTAGCTGATTGACAGTATTGTATTGTTGTTATTGTGTTTACTAAGAACTGATTATAATTTTATCAAAGAAATACCTTTTATGTTTGAGCATTACTCTGTAAATGTTCATCAGTTGTTTTAACAAAGCAAATTGTAGTTTACATCAGTGGATTACTATAGAATCTAGACTTTATTTGAGTTACTCACAGTATAATTTGTTGGTATGTTATATTACAAAGCAACAAATTACACAGCAAGTAATTCACATGAATTTTGAATTCCATTGAATTGCACCGATGTAATTTTCAAATTATTTAGTTAAAGTAGCATATTATATTTTGCAATAACATATGATATTTGATTTAAAAAGAAAAATGAATTAGTATAAATTTGTCTGCAATTATTATAATTATCATTGTTGTATTAACATAATGGCACTTGGTAATGTGCAAAGTATAACTCAGATTACATTTCCTGATATGGACAAACAAATGTTTTGATTTCTATAAATTTCTATTTATGGTCACACAAGTCATAATTATAACAGTAATTGTTGACTTAAGTATACACAATGGGTGTTCAATAATTGATGTTTACTTTCAAACTGACTAATATAGACATTATATATCATTATTATTATGTAATGTTTATACAATTTTATTTATATGAATTTAAATCTGTCATTGCTTTAGAGAATTTGCTGGTGACGTGTAAAAGTAACAGTTTTAGACAAACAGCTCATAATGATCTCCACTATTAGCACTTGCAAATGGAAATAGCCACATTTGTAATTCTAATGAAGTGGGAGCCCTCAAATATGACCACTCAAACAGTCATATTCTACAAATCTGTACAGGAATTCAATGGCAATACATATGTGCTACGTCTAACTCTACCTTTTGGAGTGAAAATGAAGCTAGAATGGCTTGTTATCAAATAGGAATGTCATGGGAAGAAGGGTCAGATAATACTAATTGAAATTATTAACTTACTTTGAGTTTCTTCTTTGATTTAGAATTGAGAACTAATGCCTCTAATTCATTGAACAATTATAATAAAACCTTTGCCTGTTCAGGTGTAGAAGAAAGACTTATAGATTGTTTAGCTAATGAATATTATGATTGTTACTTTGGTTTGTACTATTATGCAACAGTTCACTGTATTCCAAGTATATTCTATTATAAATAATTGTTATTATTATTCATTAAAAGTTACTCCATCTTGTAAATCTGGGAATTTCACAGTAGAAGACAAAACTTGTAGAATCTGTCTTTTTGGTCAATGGTACATACTCAGTGATAATAATCTCAGATATTGTCCAGTAAAACAGTACTCATGCTATGATAAATATTTATTAAAAGCAGGACTAATTTGTAAAGGTATTACTCAGCTCAATAATACAATACAGTTAGTTTACTTCTATAGATAACACTCCTAAAAATCTACTGGTTCATTTACTAAACTCATCATCATCAGTACAAATACAATGTAATTATAATATGACAAATAACACAGTACATTTTAATGTTTACTGTACTACTATAAAACAACAACAAAGCATAAGATATTCTAAGACAGTATTATATAATGATAACAATACTATTAATACACTATTACTGGTCTATTACCTAATACTACATACACATGCTGTGTGTTAACAAGTAACATCATATGGAGGGAGTGAACCAGTATGTAAGAATATAACTATTACTACTGCAACAAGTGAGTGTATTTTATATTGTTTATACTAGAATG
This sequence comes from Xestospongia bergquistia, assembly GCA_963965975.1. NCBI lineage: Eukaryota > Metazoa > Porifera > Demospongiae > Haplosclerida > Petrosiidae > Xestospongia > Xestospongia bergquistia. The sequence goes on from OZ014417.1 coordinate 7,025,160, forward strand.
AGCTATTGATATATTTATTATTTTAATGTAATGTAATATAATTGATGTTTATATTAGAACTAACAATAACTTGAGGTTGATTCTGTCATGTATAGTTTACTTATTTAGTGAACCCTCCTAAGAATCTATTGACTCATTTCCTGAACTTCTCAGTGTATATACAATGGAATTATAATATGACAAATGATACACTAAATTTTAATGTTTACTGTACTACTATAAAACAACAACAAAGCACAAGATATTCTAAAACAGTATTATATAATGATAACAATACTGTTAATACATCTATTACTGGTCTATTACCTAATACTACATACACATGTTGTGTATTAGCAGTAACATCATATGGAGAGAGTGAAGAAATGACAGAATATCACTACCAGTAATTATGAAAGTAAATTTTATGATATAATTAAGTACTGTGTTCCTCTTTGTCAGGTACTGTTACTCATTGTGGTAACACCTCATCTTTTACTAATGATATACTATGAATTTGTTGTTTATTTGTGGATATGGTAAACTGTATAGTGCTAACATTCATAATAATAATGAGATGAAAAGTCATAGGTCAGAATAAGATAAATAACATGTATTATATATGACAGAAAGTCATATGTACTTCACATTATCAGTCAATAAATATTATACTAAATACAGTATTTGTTGTTTTGTTTTGTCTCAAAGTTTACATATTAATACTTCACATGTGATATGTGTTGTATATTAAATTTAGATCATTGTTGCTAAATTAATAGTTTGTCTAAAATTATAGAACATTTCAACATATTCGTTATTGCAAAGTTGTGCTCAATAACATGACCTTTTTATTAGACACATTTACATAAACTATATGTCAATCTACATATTATAGTCATTGACTTTGTTTATCTTACCATGTATACAGTTGATGTTTAATATAATTGATGTTTATATTAGAACTAATTATAATGTGAGGTTGATTCTGTCATTACAAGATGTTATTATTTGTCATATAACAAGTTCATCAGCACTTTGATGTTGACCTATGAAGTGTCCATTAAAGTAATAAGTATTGACAATACATAGATGAGTTTTCTATTTTCTTGTTTTGCTTCAATTCTAATACTTTCACATAAACTCATTTGAGTATTGATCATCTTAAAATAAAAAAAATGAGACAATTATCACAAAGTTATATAGATAATATCTATCATAATATTAATCAACTGGTTAATGTATTTATATAACTCTAATCAATGACACATACATGACAAATTAAAGTGCTTAGATTGTTCATTGTGTACATTAATTTTATAACTGTATTGTTTGCATAGCTCAGTTTATGGTCATAAGTAAACTAACATTTACTGACTTTATTAATCTCATGTGTATGCAGTGAGAATTTACTTTACAGCTGATATATGAAGTCATTATTACATCATTATATTTTTTGTTAATACATATTGAAAGTGACTTAACTAGTTTGTTGTTTAAGTTTAGAGGCAGCAGTTAAAGAAAAGCAAGTTCATTATGATCTCTTATCTATTATTGTACTTTTTACTAATACTACTACTACTACAAGGAGGTACGTAATTTGTAAGGTGAATCCCTCAGTTGTATATATTAACACATCTAGTACTTGTAGATGGTTGTAATGAAGGAGCCCTTCAACATAGCTCCATGAATGCTGATATACTACAGATTTGTAGTGGAGGTCAGTGGAAATATATTTGTGCTAAACCAGGCTCTAATCTATGGGGTGAAAATGAAGCTAGAGTTGCTTGTTATCAAATGGGAATGGTATGGCAAGAAGGATCAGGTATTGTAGATGTACTAATTTCCTTAATTAAAAGGTTTATCCTCTACTCTGATATAGGATTAAAAACTGCTTGGACCAATTCAAACAAATTTCTTCACAAAAATTTTTCTTGTTCTGGATTAGAGGAAAAACTCATAAATTGTTCATCTGATGACCAGACTTTTTGTTATTGCTACTACTGGATAAATAATCATAAAAGATATGCATATGCAACAGCAAAATGCAAGGAAGGTATACTATATAAATAATTGTTTTTTTCAAATATATATATTTATAGCTAATCAGTTCTGTACATCTGGAAGTCTGTCATTAATAGATAAAATTTTGAAAATCTGTGTATTTGGTCAATGGCACACACTCTGTGCTAATACTTGGACATTAGGTCAGGCAAAAGTAGCTTGTAGACAACTGCAACTGGGAGGAAATCCAATTGGTATGATTATCAGCATTTGAGACCAGTGATTGTTTTTAAAATAATTTTATATATAGGAGTTAAAAACACACTTGTATCTAATGAGGAGTCCATTCCAGTAATGAATGCTTACTTTAGCTGTAATGGTACTGAGAATGACTTTAGAAAATGTACAACACATAGGATCTCAAGATGTAATATGACGTCAAATTTACTAAAACCAGGACTTACCTGTGGAGGTAATCTTTGTCTATCTTAAACTTTAAGAAATATGACATATATAGTTTACTTCTATAGTGAACCCTCCTAAGAATCTATTGACTGATTCACTGAATTTCTCAGTGTATATAGAATGGAATTATAATATGACAAATGACACAGTATATTTTAATGTTTACTGTACTACTATAAAACAACAACAAAGCACAAGATATTCTAAGACAGTATTATATAATAATAACAATACTGTTAATACATTTATTACTGGTCTATTACCTAATACTACATACACATGTTGTGTATTAGCAGTAACAACATATGGAGAGAGTGAACCAGTATGTCAAAATATCACTACTACTAATGTAATGAGTAAGTAATTATACTATATATTTGATACACACATACAAAAGAACAAAATGACAATTATTTAATGTAATAATCTTGTTCCTTAAAGGTAGCATGTCATTGATATAATACATACACATATATATAATTATGCATCAAGTGTTATTGTGACAACCATCACTAACTGTTAACATAACTCAGTTTGCTAATCTAACAAATAAATATACAGTAATGAGTATACACTCTTCCTTTGTCCAAAATGGTTGTTTATTTAATAATGTTTGAGTGATTTCATTTGTTTACACAGATATGACCCACTCACATGTCACCACTATCATAATATCTAGTGTCACCATGACAACTGGTACTCCTGATACCACATCTCAGTCCTGTGCTCCATGTATTCTTAATTCAACATGTATACAAACATCTCCTCCTATTGTAAATAGTAATACATCTACTAGTAGTGCTTCATGGGTTGGTGGTATACTGGTGGGTGTAGTGAGTGGTGTTCTTGTGATGGTCATAGTGTGGGTGATAATAACAGTGGTTAGCAAAAAGAAGTCAATAATTGATAGGAAAAGAAACAAAGAAAGGTTTTGTATGACCATTATTATTGAATGTTTATCAGTTATATTTTTAGATCACATGATGATGCGCAACAACTAAACGTTGGAGGTCTTGATAATCCATCATATGAGCAAACCATAATACAAAGTACACAATCCAATGGTAACACTCAAGGTACAGAACTTCCTGAGGACCAGTATTCAATTCCTGTTAATATAAAGTCTAAAACAATCACTAGTAATTCACAAGTCAATGATACCAGTGGTGATGTTCATTTTTTTATTTATCAAGATGATATTCAAATGGAAGGAATATATTCATTAGTAATGGTGAACAAGTTGGAGAAAGTCTGTATAATCATCTCCAAAGGAATTGAGAAGAAAACACAAGAATTGGTGTCAAATTAACATCTTACTGTTAAATACACTAATTGCTGACTTTCTTGTATAGTTGTACTTTAATTCAGTGAAATGTATAACTATGCATGCATAATTCAGTATATTTATACATAACAATTACATGTACCATCTTTTTAACTTGAAATAGTAACTTGAGTTTGATTCTGTAATATGTATTAGCTGCTTGACCAGTAATGTATTGTTGTTATTGTGTTTACTAAGAACTGATTATAATTTTATCAGAGAAATACCTTTTTGTGTTTGAGCATTACACTGTAAAAGTTCATCTTTTAACAAACCAAATTGTAGTTTACGTCAGTGGATTACTATAGAATCTAGAGTTTATTTGAGTTACTCACAGTATAATTTGTTGGTATGTTATATTACAAAGCAACAAATTACACAGCAAGTAATTCAGATGAATTTTGAATTCCATTGAATTGCACCAATGTAATTTTCAAATTAGTTAGTTAAAGTAACATATTATATTTTACAGTAACACATTTTATTTGATTAAAAATGAAAATGAGTTAGTATTAATTTGTCTACAATTATTATAATTATCATTGTTGTATTAACATAATGGCACTCGATGATGTGTACATCATAACTCATATCACACTTCCTTGATATACACAAAGAAATGTTTTTGTTTCTATAAATTTCTATTTATGGTCATACAAGTCATAATAATAACAGTAATTGATGACTACGTATACATAGTGAGTGTTCAGTAATTGATGTTTACTTTCAAATTGACTAATATAGACATTATATATCATTATTATTATGTAATGTTTATACAATTTTGCTTATTTATCTAACTCAATCACTACTTTAGAGAATTTGTTGTTGAAGTGTACATATAACAGTTTTAGACAAACAGCTCATAATGATCTCCAGTCTTTTCATTTTCCTTATTCTTCTTTTACCAGGAGGTAATGATTATAATTATAAATTGTATATGTTTCTCAGTTTTAAAGATTCTCACTATTAGCACTTGCAAATGGAAGCAGCCACTTTTGTAATTCTAATAAAGTGGGAGCCCTCAAATATGAGTACTCAAATAGTCATATTCTACAAATCTGTACAGGAATTGAATGGCAATACATTTGTGCTAAACCTAACTCTACTATTTGGAGTGAAAATGAAGCTAGAGTAGCTTGTTATGAAATGGGGATGTCATGGAAAGAAGGGTCAGGTAGTTACTAATTTAAATTGTTACCTTACTTTCTACTATGACATAGAATTGAGAATTAATGTCTCTAATTCATTGAACATTTATAATACAACCTTTGCCTGTTCAGGTGTAGAAGAAAGACTTATAGATTGTTCAGCTAATGATTATTATGATTGTTACTTTGGTCCATACTATTATGCAACAGTTCACTGTTTACCAGGTATATTCTATTATAAATAGTTGTTACTATTATTCTTTTATAGCTGCTCCATCTTGTAAATCTGGAAATTTCACAGTAGAAGACAAAACTCATAGAATCTGTCTTTTTGGGCAATGGTACACATTCTATGGTAATAATCTTAAATATTGTCCAGTAAAACAGTACTCAGACTGTGATGAATATTCATTAAAAAGGACTGATTTGTAAAGGTATTACTCAGCTCAATAATACAATACAGTTAGTTTACTTCTATAAATAACACTCCTAAAAATCTACTGGTTCATTTACTAAACTCATCATCATCAGTACAAATACAATGGAATTATAATATGACAAATGATACACTAAATTTTAGTGTTTACTGTACTACTATAAAACAACAACAAAGCATAAGATATTCTAAGACAGTATTATATAATGATAACAATACTGTTAATACATCTATTACTGGTCTATTACCTAATACTACATACACATGTTGTGTATTAACAGTAACAACATATGGAGAGAGTGAACCAGTATGTCAAAATATCACTACTACTAATGTAACAAGTGAGTAACTATACTGTATATAATGTGACTCCTTCAATTGTAAGTAGTGATCCATTTACTATTCGTGGTCCATGGGCAGCAGGTGGTTTACTGGTGGGTGTGGTGAGTGGTGTTTTTGTGATGATGATATGGGTTACAGTGATGGTAATCAGGAAAAAGAAGACTGGTACAAAAAGTAAAGAAGATAGGTAATCTATGTATAATTCCATGGTGATATATTTGTGGATTTTTTCAGATCGCATGATGATGAGCATCAACTAAACATAGGAACTGTTGACAATCCTACATATGAACAAACTATCATACAAAGTACCCAATTCAACATTAACTATCAATGTGCAGACCTTCCTGATGCTCAGTACTTAATTCCTGTTAAAATCAAGTCCAATACATTGACTAATACATGTACTTTACAAGTTAATGATACCATTGGTTCTGTTAATATAAAGTCAAAGACAATCACTAGTAATTCACAAGTCAATGATACCAGTGGTGATGTTCATTCTATTATTTATCAAGATGATGTTCAAATAGATGGAATATATTCATTAGCTAATGGTGAACAAATAGGGAAAGTCTGTACAGTCATCTCCAAAGGAATTGAGAAGAAAACACAAGAAATGGAGTCAAATTAACATCTTACTGTTAAATACACTACTTGCTGACTTTCTTGTATAGTTGTACTTTAATTCAGTGAAATATATAACTATGCATGCATAATTCAGTATATTTATACATAACAATGACATGTACCATCTTTTTAACTTGAAATAGTAGCTTGAGTTACTATTTCAAGTTAAATTTAGAAAACAAAACTCATAGAATCTGTCTTTTTGGTCAATGGTACACACTCTGTGGTAATAATCTCAGATATTGTACAGTAAACCAGTACTTGGACTGTGATAAATATTCATTATAAGCAGGACTAGGTTGTAAAGGTAATACTCAGCTCAGTAATACAATATATTTAGTTTACTTCTATAGATAACCCTCCTAAAAATATACTAGTTCATTTACTAGATTTATCATCAATACAAATACAATGGAATTATAATATGACAAATGATACAGTATATTTTAATGTTTATTGTACTACTATAAACAAAGCACAAGATATTCTAAGACAGTATTATATAATGATAACAATACTGTTAATACATCTATTATTGGTCTATTACCTAACACTACATACACATTTTGTGTATTAGCAGTAACATCATATAGAGAGAGTGAATCAGTATGTCAAAATATCACTACTACTAATGACAAAAGTAAGTTCTAAGTTGATATAGTTAAGTACTGTGTTTCTCTTTGACAGGCACTGACACTGATTGTACTAATAACACTTCATCTCTTATTAATACTATAATCATAGGGTAATGGTTTATTTATGAGATGTGGTCAACTGTATAGTCATAATGATAATACTGCTGACCCTCATAGTGATAATGAAAAGAAAGTCATAAATCAGAAATAAGATAAATAATAAGTATATACAGAAAGTTATATATACTTCATATAATCATTCATTTATTAATAATGCTTTATTTTATATATAAATCCACAGAAAGTAAACACAATCCTGCATACAATACTGGCATAAAACTTTATCTATCCTTTATAATAATTCATACAATAATCTCACAAGATAACTAGTCTAGTGGTACATTTACTAATAACCAAAGTGATAATCCAAGTGATAGTTACAAAGTACTTGTCAAAATTAAGACAAACAATGAATATCGTATACTAAATATTTTTTGTTTTGTTTTGTTTAAGTTTACATATTAAAACTTCACATGCAACATGTATTGTATCTTGAATATTTAGATCATTGTCACTAAATATTATTAGTTGTCTACAATTATAGATCATTTCAACATATTTATTATCACAAAGTTGTACTCAATAACATGACCTTTTTATTAGACACATTTATATGAACTATATGTCAATCTATTTATGGTCATAACATTTGTTGACTTTCTTATCTTAACATGTTCACAGTTGATGTTGAATATAATTAATGTTTATATTAGAACTAATTATAACTTGACCTTGATTCTGTCATTGCAAGATGTTATTGTTTAGCATATAAAAAATACAGTAGTACTTTGATGATGACCTATGAAGTGTCTATTAAATTAATAAATATTGGCAATCATGAATACAATGCTAAATGATTTTTCTATCCACTTGTTTTACTTCAATTTTGATACTTTCACATGAACTCATTTGAGTATTGATCATCTAAAGATAAAAAAGTGAGACAGTTATGATAACAGTTATATCTGTCTATATATCTATCTATCTGTCTGTCTGTCTGTCTGTCAATAATTATTGACTTTATTATTGTCATGTGTACACAGTGAAAATTAGTTATTAAAGCTATGTTAAAACAACTAATATATGAACTCATTATTACATCATTATAAATTTTGTATTAGTACGTATTAAAAGTATCTTAACAAGTTTTTGTTTAAGTGTACAGGTAGCAGTTAAAGAAAAGTAACTTTGTTATGATCTCTTGCCAATTAATGTACTTTTTACTACTACTACTACTACAAGAAGGTAGGTAATTTATAAATTTAGTCCCTTACTTGTATTCTTTAACAAATCTAGTACTTGTAGATAGCAGTTGTAATGAAGGAGATCTTCAACCAAGTTTCATCAATGATAATATAATACAGATCTGCAGTGAAGGCATGTGGAGTTATATTTGTGCTAAAAAGGGCACTAATGAATGGAGTGAAAATGAAGCTAAAGTAGCTTGTTATCAAATGGGAATGGTATGGGAAGAAGGATCAGGTATTGTAGTTGTAATAACTTTCATAATTAAAAGACTTATTCTCTTCTCTGACTCAGAATTAGCAACTAATTGGACTTATTCAAACACTTCTTACTCTAAAAAAAATTATTATTGTTTGGGATTGGAAGAAGAACTCATAAATTGTTCAGCTGATAATCATGATTATTATTGTGACAACTATACAAGTCGTCTTTATTACTATTATTCATATGCAACACCCAAATGCATTGAAGGTATATTTTATATCAACAATATATAACTAATCTTTTTGAACTATTATAGGTAATATATCCTGTATATCTGGAAGCCTGTCATTAGAAGACAAAATTTTGAAAATCTGTGTATTTGGTCAATGGCACACACTCTGTGGTAATACTTGGACATTAGAACAAGCAAAAGTAGCTTGTAGACAACTTGGAAGAGATCCTTTTGGTATGATTATGAGCATTTGAGACCAGAACTTGAAACGTTTTAAAATAATGTTACATGTAGGAGCTAAAAGCATATTTGTATCTAGTGAGGAGTCCATTCCAGTAATGAATGCTTACTTTAGCTGCAATGGTACTGAGAATGACTTTAGAAAATGTACAGCACATAGGATATCAAGATGTGATATGAAGTCAAATTTACTGAAGCCAGGACTTACCTGTGGAGGTATCCTTTGACTACAAAAATGTGACATGTATAGCTTAATTCTTTAGTGAACCCTCCTAAGAATCTATTGACTCATTCACTGAACTTCTCAGTGTATATACAATGGAATTATAATATGACAAATGACACAGTACATTTTAATGTTTACTGTACTACTATAAAACAACAACAAAGCACAAGATATTCTAAGACAGTATTATATAATGATAACAATACTATTAATACATCTATTACTGGTCTATTACCTAATACTACATACACATGTTGTGTATTAGCAGTAACATCATATGGAGAGAGTGAACCAGTATGTCAAAATATCACTACTACTAATATAACAAGTGAGTGTATTGAATGTGATTCTAAGACAGTATTATATAATGATAACAATACTGTTAATACATCTATTACTGGTCTATTACCTAATACTACATACACATGTTGTGTATTAGCAGTAACAACATATGGAGAGAGTGAACCAGTATGTCAAAATATCACTACTACTAATGTAACAAGTGAGTAACTATACTGTATATAATTATTTGATACACATATAGCAAAGAACAATATGACAATTATTCAATGTAATAATCTTGTTCATTAAAGGTAGCATGTCGTTGATATAATACATACACATATATATAATTATGCATCAAGTGTTATTGTGACAACCATCACTAACTGTTAACATAACTCAGTTTGCTAATCTAACAAATGAATATACAGCAATGAGTATACACTCTTCCTTTGTCCAAAATGGTTGTTTATTTAATAATGTTTGAGTGATTTCATTTGTTTACACAGATATGACCCACTCACATGTCACCACTATCATAATATCTAGTGTCACCATGACAACTGGTACTCCTGATACCACATCTCAGTCCTGTGCTCCATGTACACTTAATTCAACATGTATACAAACATCTCCTCCTATTGTAAATAGTAATACATCTACTAGTAGTGCTTCATGGGTTGGTGGTACACTGGTGGGTATAGTGAGTGGTGTTCTTGTAATGATCATAGTGTGGGTGATAATAACAGTGGTTAGCAAAAAGAAGTCAATAATTCATAGGAAAAGAAACAAAGAAAGGTTTTGTATGACCATTATTATTGAATGTTTATCAGTTATATTTTTAGACCACATGATGATGGGCAACAATTAAACGTTGGAGGTCTTGATAATCCATCATATGAGCAAATTATCATACAGAATACACAATCCAATGGTAACACTCAAGACACTGATTTTCCTGAGGCTCAGTACTCAATTCCTGCTAACGTAAAGTCAAAAACAATGACTAGTAATTCACAAGTCAATGATACCAGTAGTGATGTTCATTCTCAAAATGATATTCAAATGGAAGGAATATACTCATTAGCTAATAATGAACAAGTTGGAGAAAGTCTGTATAATCATCTCCAAAGAAATTGAGAAAAAATACAAGAAATGAAATCAAATTGACATATTACTGATAAATAAATTGCTGATTTTTCTTGTATAGTTAGTTATGCTATTTTTTAATTCAGTGAAATGTATAACTAAATTTAGTATATTGTTACATAACACTGACATGTACTGTTTTTTTAACTTGAAATAGTAACTTTAGTTTGATTCTGTAATACTCATTAGCTGATTCGCCAGTACTGTATTTTTTGTTATTGTATTTACTAAGAACTGATTATAATTTTTCTGAGAAATACCTGGTTTGTGTCAATTAATGTTTAAACATTACACTATAAAGTTCATTAGTTATTTCAACACATGTTGTGTATTAGCAGTAACGTCATATGGAGAGAATGAACCAGTATGTCAAAATATCACTACTACTAATCTAACAAGTAATTAATATTATGTTTACATGTACATCAGTTTACTTATACAGATATAAAGAACACTTCTATTGTATTAAGTCATATAACAACATCTATCATCTATTCTCCTACAATGACAGTGTATATTAATTCAACTACAAATGCTGATACAGCCACTACATTTACATTAATTGGTGGTATAGTTACCAGTATTATTACTAGTAGTATTATTACTGCTATTACAATGACAGGAATGTTCTTGTACTGTCAAAGATCTATAAAGAATAAAGTAAAATCCACTACTTCAGAAACTCCACCTCCTATGTATTGTGATGAAGTTAAAGCTCAAGGTTTCAATATTTCAGTTTCTGATAATCCAGCTTATGGTCCAATGTATAATTAAAATGTCTTATTATTATGACAGATTTAATAATTTCAATTCTTATTTGTTATTCTGAACTCATTTGTTGATAGCATGCTAACATATTTATTCCTGACTTTGTGCAAAATTTTTAATATTATTTTTTTAATCTAGTTGTTAGGTCATTGTTTACATTTATTGTATGCTCAGCTTCCATAAAAATAAAGGTAACTTTAAAGGTAAGGTGATGTTAGAAGGAAAGGGTGTAGTACTTGTACACGATCTGTGGGACACCTGCAAGAAAATCTGTTGGCTACAACTATTTATGTATAGAAGGATGGTTGGATGCATAACTTTATAGTTTATAAATGAAAAACAGAGATGTTGATGATGTGAATGAACTATTCTTTTATGACGATAAGTTTTACTCTACTGCTGTTTCTTGTATTTCTGGTAAATTAAATTAAGTAATATTTTATTGAAAATGTTGTATTAGGTTACAAATACCTCTTAATGGATATGTTCTACCAAATTTGTGCATTTGATCAATGGCAAACACTCTGTGGTAATGCTTGGACATTAACTCAGAGAAGGGAGGGAGCTTGTAGACAACTAGGAAGTAATCCAGTTGATAAAAGCACTGACAGTGATTGTACTAGTAGCACCACATCTCTTACTAATACTACATCATGGGTTACTGATTTATTTATGGATATATTAAATTTTAATATACGTATTAAAAGTATCTTAACAAGTTTTTTGCTTAAGTGTACAGGCAGCAGTTAAAGAAAAGTAACTTCATTATGATCTCTTGCCAATTAATGTACTTTTTACTACTACTACTACTACTAGAGGAAGGTAAGTAATTTATAAGTTTAGTCCCTTATTTGTATTCTTTAACAAATCTAGTACTTGTAGATAGTAGTTGTAATGAAGGAGACCTTCAACAAAGTTTCATCAATGATAATATAATACAGATCTGCAGTGAAGGCATGTGGAGTTATATTTGTGCTAAAAAGGGCACTAATGAATGGAGTGAAAATGAAGCTAGAGTAGCTTGTTATCAAATGGGAATGGTATGGGAAGAAGGATCAGGTATTGTAGTTGTAATAACTTTCATAATTAAAAGACTTATTCTCTTCTCTGACTCAGAATTAACAACTAATTGGACTTATTCAAACACTTCTTATTCTAAAAAAATTATTATTGTTCTGGATTGGAAGAAGAACTCATAAATTGTTCAGCTGATAATCATGATTATTATTGCGACAACTATACAAGTCGTCTTTATTACTATTATTCATATGCAAACGCCAAATGCATTGAAGGTATATTTTATATCAACAATATATAACTAATCTTTTTGAACTATTATAGGTAATATATCCTGTATATCTGGAAGCCTGTCATTAGAAGACAAAATTTTGAAAATCTGTGTATTTGGTCAATGGCACACACTCTGTGGTAATACTTGGACATTAGAACAAGCAAAAGTAGCTTGTAGACAACTTGGAAGAAATCCTTTTGGTATTATTATGAGCATTTGAGACCAGTACTTGAAACGTTTTAAAATTATGTTAGATATAAGAGCCATAAGTACATTTGTATCTAGTGAGGAGTCCATTCCAGTAATGACTGCTTACTTTAGCTGTAATGGTACTGAGAATGACTTTGAAAATGTACAACACATAGGATCTCAAGATGTGATATGAAGTCAAATTTACTGAAGCCAGGACTTACCTGTGGAGGTATTCTTTGACTATTTTCAACCTTCAAAAATATGACATGTATAGTTTACTTTTTTAGTGAACCCTCCTAAGAATTTATTGACTCATTTACTGAACTTCTCAATGTATATGCAATGGAATTATAATATGACAAATGACACAGTACATTTTAATGTTTACTGTACTACTATAAAACAACAACAAAACACAAGATATTCTAAGACAGTATTATATAATAATAACAATACTGTTAATACATCTATTACTAGTCTATTACCTAATACTACATACACATGTTGTGTATTAGCAGTAACATCATATGGAGAGAGTGAACCAGTATGTCAAAATATCACTACTACTAATGTAACAAGTGAGTAACTATACTGTATATAATTATTTAATACACATATAGCAAAGAACAATATGACAATTATTTAATGTAATAATCTTGTTCCTTAAAGGTAGCATGTCATTGATATAATACATACACATATATATAATTATGCATCAAGTGTTATTGTGACAACCATCACTAACTGTTAACATAACTCAGTTTGCTAATCTAACAAATAAATATACAGTAATGAGTATACACTCTTCCTTTGTCCAAAATGGTTGTTTATTTAATAATGTTTGAGTGATTTTATTTGTTTACACAGATATGACCCACTCACATGTCACCACTATCATAATATCTAGTGTCACCATGACAACTGGTACTCCTGATACCACATCTCAGTCCTGTGCTCCATGTACACTTAATTCAACATGTATACAAGCACCTCCTCCTATTGTAAATAGTAATACATCTACTAGTAGTGCTTCATGGGTTGGTGGTACACTGGTGGGTATAGTGAGTGGTGTTCTTGTAATGATCATAGTGTGGGTGATAATGACAGTGGTTAGCAAAAAGAAGTCAATAATTGATAGGAAAAGAAACAAAGAAAGGTTTTGTATGACCATTATTATTGAATGTTTATCAGTTATATTTTTAGACCACATGATGATGGGCAACAATTAAACGTTGGAGGTCTTGATAATCCATCATATGAGCAAATCATCATACAGAATACACAATCCAATGGTAACACTCAAGACACTGATTTTCCTGAGGCTCAGTACTCCTGCTAACGTAAAGTCAAAACCAATAACTAGTAATTCACAAGTCAATGATACCAATGATGATGTTCATTCTCAAAATGATATTCAAATGGAAGGAATATACTCATTAGCTAATAATGAACAAGTTGGAGAAAGTCTGTATAATCATCTCCAAAGAAATTGAGAAAAAATACAAGAAATGAAATCAAATTGACATATTACTGATAAATAAATTGCTGATTTTTCTTGTATAGTTAGTTATGCTATTTTTTAATTCAGTGAAATGTATAACTAAATTTAGTATATTTATACATAACACTGACATGTACTGTTTTTTTAACTTGAAATAGTAACTTTAGTTTGATTTTGTAATACTCATTAGCTGATTCGCCAGTACTGTATTTTTTGTTATTGTATTTACTAAGAACTGATTATAATTTTTCTGAGAAATACCTGGTTTGTGTCAATTAATGTTTAAACATTACACTATAAAGTTCATTAGTTATTTCAACACATGTTGTGTATTAACAGTAACGTCATATGGAGAGAGTGAACCAGTATGTCAAAATATCACTACTACTAATCTAACACGTAATTAATATTATGTTTACATGTACATCAGTTTACTTATACAGATATAAAGAACACTTCCTTTGTATTAAGTCACATAATAACATCTATCATTTGTTCTCCTACAATGACAGTGTATATTAATTCAACTACAAATGCTGAGACAATCACTACATTTACATTAATTAGTGGTATAGTTACTATTATTATTACTAGTAGTATTATTACTGCTATTACAATGACAGGAATGTTCTTGTACTGTCAAAGATCTATAAAGAATAAAGTAAAATCCGCTACTCCAGAAACTGCACCTCCTATGAATTGTGATGAAGTTAAAGCTCAAGGTTTCAATATTTCAGTTTCTGATAATCCAGCTTATGGTCCAATGTATAATTAAAATGTCTTATTATTATGACAGATTTAATAATTTCAATTCTTATTTGTTATTCTGAACTCATTTGTTGATAGCATGCTAACACATTTATTCCTGACTTTGTGCAAAACTTCTAATATTATTTATTTAATCTAGTTGTTAGGTCATTGTTTACATTTATTGTATGCTCAGCTTCCATAAAAATAAAGGTAACTTTAAAGGTAAGGTGATGTTAGAAGGAAAGGGTGTAGTACTTGTACATGATCTGTGGGACAGCTGCCAAACATTCTGTTGGCTACAACTATTCATGTATAGAAGGATGGTTGGATGCATAACTTTATAGTTTATAGATGAAAAACAGAGATGTTGATGATGTGAATGAACTATTCTTTTATGACGATAACTTTTACTCTACTGCTGTTTCTTGTATTTCTGGTAAATTAAATTAAGTAATATTTTATTGAAAATGTATTAGGTTACAAATACCTCTTAATGGATATGTTCTACCAAATTTATACATTTAGTCAATGGCAAACACTCTGTGGTAATGCTTGGACATTAACTCAGAGAAGAGAGGGAGCTTGTAGACAACTAGGAAGTAATCCAGTTGATAAAAGCACTGACAGTGATTGTACTAGTAGCACCACATCTCTTACTAATACTATATCATGGGTTACTGGTTTATTTATGGATATATTAAATTGTACACTCATAATGTTAATAATGCTGGCCCTCCTAGTGACAACGAAAGGAAAGTCATAAATACAATACAAATACAATACAATATATACATGTTCACCTCCTTAGAAATAAAGGTGACGTTAAAGGTAAGGTGACATCATTGGGAAAGAGTGTGTCACTCATATATGATCTGTGGGACAGCTGCATTAAAAATAATAGCTATAAGTAGGTGTTCTGGGTGAATTGATTGTTCATGTACATATAGCAGGATGCTTAGATACATACCTTTATAGTTGATCAGGAGATTTAGAAAAACTGGGAAGTAATCCAATTGATAAACGCATCTTATTATTATTTATTATACAGTATGTTTGCAGGAGTTAAATACTCTACAAAGAAAAAAAATCAAGTGGTTCTTTACCTGTGGTTAATGTATTTTTCATTTTAGTAGAGAAAAGAGCTCTTTTAATGATGGTTCAGTTAGGAGAATCTATATTATTCCAATTTCAAATAACAAGAATGACTTGTGAAGGTAAGTGTATTCATGTTCAATCAACAATTCTAATTTTAATATCACCATTTTTATCACTGTGATGTGTGGTCTTTACTATCATAGAGAGACATAGTACACATCACCACCTATTAATTTGTGAAATCACTAGAATCCTCTGTACAGTTACAGTAGGAATATAATATCAACATAATAAAATATGCTTTCAGTTTCAATGTATTCACTGTACACTGTGATAACTGTGAAGAATAACAGAACTATTGTCATATATGATAACAATACTGTTAATACATTTATTACTGGTCTATCTATTACCTAATACTACATACACATGTTGTGTATTAACAGTAATATTTTATGGAGAGAGTGAATCAGATGTCAGAATATCATGTCCACAAATGGTAAAAAGTAAGTTTTATGATATAATTAAGTACTGTGTTCCTCTTCATCAGGTACTGACACTGATTATACCAGTAACATGTCATCTCTTACTAAATATTATATCATGGATTGATGGTTTATTTGTATATATGGTTAGTAACAATGGTAGGTTATATAGATAAAGTTTGTATTGAGAATTGCATTAAATTTAAAGAATCTAATGAACAGTGTTGACATGCTGATTTACCTTTGGATACATCTGTATATTTCTCACAAGATACAATATATATTGATAAAACCATTGACCAATCCAGTATTACCTTTAATAATAATAAGATTGATAATGCAAAGAAAAAACGGAGTGAGTTTAATATAAGTTACTTGCTTTTTGTTTCTCAAATTATTTAGAATTTGTGACAATTATTGTTTGAGTATTACATTGTATTCTGTTTACACAGGTAGTAGTGGTACATCTACTAGTGGTGGTCAGTGGGTAGGTAGTATACTGGTGGGCATGGTAAGTGGTGTTCTTGTAATGATGATGGTGTGGGTGACAGTGACAATAGTCAGGGGAAAGAAGACTAATGCAAAAATTATTAAAGATGGGTAAATCTAAGCATGATTCTATAGTGATACATTTTGTGAACTTTTTCAGATCAAATGATGATGGTCACCAACTAAACAATGGAACCCTCAGTAATCCTACATATGAACAAATCAATGTGCAAAATTCACAATCCAACAGTAACTATCAAGGCAGGGATCTTATCGAGACTCCTTACTTAGTTCCCATTAAAGTCAAGTCTAATACATTGACTAATACATCTACGTTACAAGTTAATGACACTAGTGGTGTTGTTCCTTCTTTCATTTAACAAGACAGTGTTCAAATGGAAGGAGTACTTTCATTAGCTGATGATCAATAGACTGGACCAAATTTGTACAATCAATTTCAAAAACTGATCAGGGTTAAACGAGTCAAATAGATTACATTTGCATCATATATTATAGTTGTGTATGTGTTTTGATACAATACTAGTGTATTATAACTAATTTTATAGTTTTTTGTGTATTTCTATCATGTACCAAAGCAGTGCTCCAAGAGTAACAAAAACTAGATGAATAGAAGAGTATGTGGGTTGTTATAAATGGTAATTGAAAGTAATAAAATATAACAAATGGTTGAGTATAGGTTAGAAACCTTACCTGAGGTTCTCAATTGAATATATAAGTAATCATTGTTGCTTTTGTCTTTATAACACTTCCCTAAATTATTGCTCATGCTGTAGTGGCATCAAATAATGAGTTACTGCACAATGTTGTAAGACTAAGATAAAGTAAGCAAAATTTATTTAAACACAAAATTATATAGCAATAAAAATCAAGGAACAATCAGTTTGTTAACAGATGGAACTGATACATATACTTATACTATTGTTCAATCAAATAACACATTTACTATATATTCTAATGGAAATGGACACATAGAAATAAGGTAAAGAATTGATGCTTGCATGAATGATATCCTTACTTCTTATATTGCTTCAGCATCCATACTAGTAAAAGTGATACTGTATATGTACATTTTAATGACTTAAGACATACTTTGCATGCACAATAAATACCTCCTTCCTCTCAATCTCATGCATATATTCCCACTCCAATATTGTTCATTCATACACATAAGTATCCATTTGATAAAGTCTACAACATAATATGTGTATTTATATAACATAGAACACTACTCATGACCTTGAATCATCTGAGTTTGTTGACTGATTATACTAAATGTACATAAAGGGAGTAATTGATTTGTGTAGTCATCCTACCTATAAACATATATATGTGACTACAGTGTATACTGTGACTACAATGTGTATATGTGATTAAAGTTGATGAAGTACATAAAGATAAAATTTGAAAGCGAATATTATCATGTTTCTCTGTCTACTAATTTACCTGCTGCCAAAAGGTATAGTTGCTGTGATTAATTTGAAGTTACATATGTAAATATTTTGTAAATTAGTACTGGCAAACAGTTGCTCTAATGATGGAGATCTTAGATTCAATCCATCAAACAGTCGTATATTACAGATCTGTACTGAAAACAAATGGAGTGACATTTGTGCTAAACAAAGGTTCTAATCAATGGGGTAGAAATGAAGCTAGAGTGGCTTGTTATCAAATGGGAATGGTATGGAAAGAAGGATCAGGTATTAACTGATTTGGTATTAAATTAATTCCCTTCTTCTACTCTGATATAGAATTAAAAGTTACTGGCCCAGCATATCATACATATTTAGTGTTATTTAAAAAATTTTCATGCTCTGGCACAGAAGAGAAACATATAAATTGCTCAACTATTCGTGTTGAAAGTAATGAGATTTCCAGTTATGATTGCTTCTATCAACCAACTGTTCACTACTATGCAGCAATAGACTGCATCCCAGGTGTGTATTGTATTAGACCAATATACTCCTAATGTTATGTAATATTTAATTTTCTAGCTAGTTGTAAGTCTGGAGATCTATCATTAGAAGACAAAGTTCTAAGAATCTGTGCATTTAGACAATGGCACACGTTCTGTGGTAATACTTGGACATTAGTTCAGGCGAAAGTAGCTTGTACACAACTTGGAAGAAATCCAATAGGTATAATAGCTTAGCACATACATAGGCATTGTGTAATGTACATCTTTATTGTGACGACTTTTGCAACATACATTAGGAGCTAAATATATACTTGTTTCTGAGAAAGGTTCAACTCCTGTGTTTAATACTTACTATCAGTGTAATGGAAAAGAAAACAGTTTTGAACAATGCCTAGAGAATCAATTTTCAGACTGTGATAAAACTTCCTTAAAGGCAGGACTTATTTGTGGAGGTATAACAAAATACTGAGTAATAGCTATATTTCATTGTCCGATATATAGAAAGCCCTTCTAGGAATATACTCGTTGATGCATTAAATTTATCATCAGTACAAATACAATGGGACTACAATATGACAAATGATACAGTACATTTTAATGTTTACTGTACTACTATTTTAAACAACAACAAAGTACGAGATATTCTAAGACAGTATTATATAATGATAACAATACTGTTAATACATCTATTACTGGTCTATTGCCTAATACTACATACACATGTTGTGTATTAGCAGTAACATCATATGGAGAGAGTGAACTAGTATGTCAAAATATCACTACTACTAATATATCAAGTAATTAATATTATGTTTACACGTAAATCAGTTGATCTATCTCATCTGTTCTCCTACAATGACAGTGTATATTAATTCAACTACAAATGCTGATACAACTACTACATTTACATTAATTAGTGGTATAGTTACCAGTATTATTACTAGTAGTATTATTACTGCTATTACAATGACAGGAATGTTCTTGTACTGTCAAAGATCTATAAAGAATAAAGTAAAATCCACTACCGCAGATGTAGTGCCTCCTGCAATCTATGATGAACTTAATGTAACTCACAATTCTGATTTCCCAGTATCTGATAATCCAGCTTATAGTCCACATGTAATTAAAACATAACTGTTTTATTGTTATATGTACTTAATTCTCAATTGTTGCGCTGAATGATTTTGTTATTATGTTATTAACATGTTATCATGTCATTCCTTGATCATGGGCAAAACTTTTTACACTATTATTTTAATTTATTTGTTTAGTCATTGTGTTGTTTACATTTATTACAAGCTCACTTTCCATAAAATGGTGACATTATTGATAAAATAACATTAGTTGGAAGGGGTGCGGCACTTGCACATAATCTGTCGGATAATTGCTGGTGGTTACAATTAGTTAATTTCATTTTCCATTGAATGCAATACAATCAATATAAATATAAAATTGCTAGAAGAAAACTGTGTTGTATTTAAACAATCAAACATGCTCATTTATCTGAGTATTATATATGATATTTGATTAATAAAGAAAATGAGTTAGTACAATTTTTTCTACAATTATTATAATTTTCATTGCTGTATTCACATAATGACACTCAATAATGTAAATAAGACAATATGATTATGACTTATATCACACTTCCTTGATATGCACAAACAAATTTATTATCTAAATCTCTATTAATGATCACAAAAGTCATAAGTACATTTTTAACAACTTTAGGCATACACAGTATATATTCAATCTCATGCATAAATTCCTATTCCAATGAGTCTTGTTCATATCATACACATATATCCAATGGATAAAGTCTACAACACAATATGTGTATTTATACAACATAAAAGACTACTTATGGCATTGAATCAACTGAGATTGTCACAAGGGTTAATGTTCAGTAGTTGTTTCCCCTTGAATCAACTGAGTCTGTTGATAGATTACCCCACATGTACACAATGGTTTAATGTTCAATAGTCAATTTCCCTTGAAGCAATCAAGTTTGTTGACAGATCATCCCACATGTACACAATGGGTTAATGTTCAGTAGTTGGTTTTGTTTAGTTGTCCTACCTGTACATGTATATATGTGACTACAATATATACTGTGACTAGTGTATATTGTGACTAGTGTATACTGTGACTAGTGTATACTGTGACTACAATTGATAAACTATATAGAGATAGAAGTTAAAAGGAAAGATTATGATATTTCTCTGTCTACTCATTTATCTGCTGCCAGAAGGTATAGTCATTGAAAATTACATATTCCAGTTTGGATATTCATATTTATATATAACTGTTAGTACTAGCAAAGAATAGCTCTAATGATGGAGATCTTAGATTCAATCCATTAAACAGTCGTATACTACAGATCTGTACTGAAAACAAATGGAGTGACATTTGTGCTAAACCAGGCTCTAATCAATGGGGTAAAAATGAAGCTAGAGTGGCTTGTTATCAAATGGGAATGGTATGGAAAGAAGGATCAGGTATTAACTGTTTTGGTATTAAAATTAATTCTCTTCTTCTACACTGACATAGAATTGAAAGTTACGGGCCCATCATATCAAACTTATTTAGTGTTTTTTAAAAATTTTTCATGCTCTGGCACAGAAGAGAAACTTATAAATTGCTCAACTATCCATGTTGAAAAGAATGAGATTTCCAGTTATGATTGCTTCTATCAACCAACTGTTTACTACTATGCAACAATAGACTGCATCCCAGGTATATATTGCATTAAACCAAAATACTCCTAATGTTTGTAATAATATTTTAACTAGCTAGTTGTAAACCTGGAAATCTATCCCTGGAAAACAAAGTTCTAAAAATCTGTGAATTTGAACAATGGCATACACTCTGTGGTAATACTTGGACATTAGCTCAGGCAAAAGTAGCTTGTAGACAACTGGGAAGAAATCCAATTGGTATGATGGTTAACAAGTAGTCTCACCAAATAAAAAGGCATTGCATAGTATATGGTAATCTTTTGCAATCTACTTTAGGAGCTAAATATATACTTGTTTCTGATAAAGAATCTAGTCCTGTGGTTAGCACTTACTATAAATGTAATGGAAGAGAAAACAGTTTTGAACAATGCCTAGAGAATCAATTTTCAGACTGTGATAAAACTTCCTTAAAGGCAGGACTTATTTGTGGAGGTATAACAAAATACTGAGTAATAGCTATATTTCATTGTCTTATATATAGAAAGCCCTTCTAGGAATATACTCATTGATATATTAAATTTATCATCAGTACAAATACAATGGGAGTACAATATGACAAATGATACAGTACATTTTAATATTTACTGTACTACTATAAAACAACAACAACAACAACAGCAGCAACAATACACAAGATTTTCTAAGACAGTATCATATAATGATAACAATACTGTTAATACATCTATTATTGGTCTATTACCTAATACTACATACACATGTTGTGTATTAACAGTAACATCATATGGAGAGAGTGAACCAGTATGTCAAAATATCACTACTAGTAATGTAACAAGTGAGTGTATTTATCATAATTATAAGTGTATTAGAACAGAACAAATTTATATATCTATTGTAGTGTAAAAATCTTAATTAATCCAACAAGTACATCATTATGTACTGTTCATTTTTTTAAAATGATTGTTTACTTAATAATGTTTGGATGATCTTACTCTGTTTACACAGGTAGTAGTGGTACATCTACTAGTGGTGGTCAATGGATTGGTGGTATACTGGTGGGTGTGGTAAGTGGTGTTCTTGTGGTGGTGACAGTGTGGGTGATAGTGACAATAGTTAGGAAAAAAAAGATTGATACAAAAAATATTGAAGATAGGTAATATAAGGATAATTCTATAGTAATACATTTTGTGGACATTTTCAGATCACATGATGATAGTCAACAACAAAACATGGGAACCCTCAGTAATCCTACATACGAACAAAACAACATTTCAAGTACCCAATCCAACAGTAATTATCAAAGCAAGGACCCTATTGAGACTCCATACTCAATTCCTATTAAAGTCAAGTTTAATACATCGACTAATACATGTACTTTACAAGTTAATGATACCAGTGATGTTGTTCCTTCATTCATTTATCAAGATGATCTTCAAAAGGAAGGAGTATGCTCATTAGCTGATGATTAGCAGACTGAAGAAAGTCTGTACAATCAGCTCCAAAAAACGAGTCAAGTAGATAATGTTTGTGTATTTTTTTCTTATATAATAGTTCTGTATGTGCTTTGATAAAATACTTGTGCATTAAAACTAATTTTGTAATTTTTTGTGCATGTAGTATTTGGATGGTCTACCAAAGCAGTACCACAATAGTAACGAAAATGTGTGAATAGATGAATGGAAGAGGAAGTGGGTTGGTGCATGTATAAATGATAACTGAAAATAATAGAATACTATAAATGGCTAATTGTAGGTTAGAAACTTGATGTTCTCAATGAATATATACGTAGTTAATATTGCTTATGTCGTTATAATACTTTCCTAAATTATGGCTCATGCTTGTAGTGACATTTCAAGGCAAACAATGAGGCACTGCAATGTATTGTTAGACTAGGATAAAGTAAGTAAAGTTTATTTGAGTGGGTATATTATTTCTATTATAGCTAATATTGTGTGCATAATCTACCCTATACCTGTCATGTCTGTCTAACATCATTTATTAAAATATATCATCATTGCCTTTAAATATTCCTTCCTTAAACATAGCTTCCTCTCACAGTGATACAAGTAATAACATCCTGTTATGTTTTAAAATTATCAAGACCAATAAGAACGTATCTATCAAACATTTCATAAGTTTAATTTTAACTTTCATACTATACTTCAGAAACTGAAAACAACAACAACAATAGAGTAATGTGTATTCTAATATAGTATTAGAAAACAATAACAGTACTGTTAATACATCTATTACAAGTCTAATACTACATACACATGTTGTGTATTAACAATAACATCATATGGAGAGAGCGAATAAGTATGTAGCTCCTGGTGTAATGGTAGGTGTGGTAAGTGGTGTTTTTATTATGTTGAGCAGTGATTAGGAAAAAGAGAAGAAACACTAATATGCAAAAAAATGATGACATATTCATCAGTTTACATCAGTAAATAGTCCTTCTAAAATCTACTGGTTCAGTTACTGAATTCATCATTAGTACAAATACAATGGATTTGTAATATGACAAATGACACAGTTCATTTTAATGTTTACTCTACCACTATAAAAATACAACAGAGTAGTTTATATTCTAAGACAGTATTATATAATAATAACAATACTGTTAACACATCTATTACTGGTCTATTACCTAATACTACATACACGTGTTGTGTATTAACAGTAACATCATATGGAGAGAGTGAACCAGTATGTGAAAATATTGCTACTACTAAAGTAGCAAGTGAGTGTATTTTAAAATTTGTTTATACTTGGCTGAATTATTTGATATATTTATTATTTTAATGTAATGATCTTGTTTACTTTTAAAGATAGCATTAGCTATCATTTCATTGATGTATCTATTAGTGTTGTGATAACTGTCACTCAGTCTGTTAGTCAAACAATTGAGTATACATTACATCATTATATGTACTGTTTGTTTTTCCTAAATTTTATTGACTCTTACAAATCACAAGATGATAGGAACCAATTAAACATCAGGCCCTCAGTAATCCTAAATATGAACAAACCATCATCCATAGCACACTATCCAATAGAAATTCTAAATGCACAGACCTAAACTTTCCTGAGGAAATGTAAAGTACAATGACTAGTAATTCACAAGTCAATGATACCAGTGGTGATGTTTGTTATTGTATTTATCAAGATGATGTTCAAATGGAAGGAGTATACTCATTAGTTGATGATGAACAAGTTAGAGAAATTTTATATAATCATCTCCATGGCCAGAAGAATAGAGGAGAAACATGCGAAAATTAATTGAGACAATCAAATATCAATGTTTAAATCTATTTAGTTTTAATAGATGAATAGCTCATTCTTATGTATGTAATACTACTACAAGTTTGATTTTAAAGTATGCATTTGATAAATTTTACATAGTAACTATTAGTAGTAGTCCACAAGCATTGAATGGATGGATGGATTCTAGTAGATACATCACTTGGATCTGCCATTGATTAGATCACACATTTAGGAGCTGTATCATCTACTTACAATGTGAAGCATATTATTGATGTTAAGACTTTGAGCAGTGTTATTTCATTGTCTCCTATAGTTCTCTTAATATCATGAGTAACCAGAAATTACTTAAAATATCAAATAACATTTTAATTGAGACATAAACACATTACCTATCTTTGGCCATCACACATCTGATATTCAAACGACTAAATCTACAACCACCAAATACACACAATGTAAGTTTGCTCATCTAAGTGAAATTAGTCTGTGCAATAAGTCTATAGATCTAATATGGTCTTGAGTCAACTAACAAGTTTATTTTATTTCTATGAAGTGGGTGTTCAGTAATGACATTATACACCAATAAAATAAACTGTACACGGATGGCTTGAATACATGTCACAGTCACATGTGCTGTAGATGTATATATCTGGGCAAGGAACTATTAATTGAAATGTGATAGAAGCTAAAGAAGCAGGCAGTCATCATTGTTTTATGTCTTTTGATTTATGCTTTACTCAGTCTTCTATTAGAAAGTAAATATCAGAAAAGAAGTAGATTGTGATTTTAGCTATTAACATTTAGTGCTAGCAGACAATTGTTCTGATGATGGAGATCTTAGATTCAGTCCATTAAAAAAGTAGGTGCCTCCTTCCATTCTAATCTCATAAATATTCTTATTCCGATATGTCCACACCACACACATCAATATCCAATTGATAAAGTCTATAGCTACAACATAATATGTGTATTTATACAACATAAAAGATTACTTATGGCCTTGAATCAACTGAGTTTGTTGATTAATTATCCCATACACATATACACAAAGAGAGTAATTGGTTTATGCAGTCATCCTACCTGTACATGTATATATGTGACTACAGTGTATGCTGTGAAGTTGATAAAGTATATAGAGAGATAGAAGTTGAAAACAAAGATTATCATGTTTCTCTGTCTACTAATTTATCTGCTGCCAGAAGGTATAGTCATTGGAAATTACTTTGCAGTTATGGACATTTATATTTACATATAACTCTTAGTACTGGCAAACAATTGCTCTAATGATGGAGATCTTAGATTTAGTCCATCAAACAGTCGTATATTACAGATCTGTACTCAAGACAAATGGAGTGACATTTGTGCTAATCCAGGCTCTAATCAATGGAGTGAAAATGAAGCTAGAGTGGCTTGTTATCAAATGGGAATGGTATGGAAAGAAGGATCAGGTATTAACTGTTTTTTATAAATGGAATTTATATTATATTTTATATAGAATTGAAAGTTACGAAACCTTTTTCATATCAAGAGTATTTACCGTCAATTGAAAATTTTTCTTGCACTGGTATAGAAGAGAAACTCATAGAGTGCTCAACAATCCCGGCTAGGGATAATTATGATTGCATCTATAAGCCTGGAAAATATAGCTATGCAACCATAGACTGCAGTATCCCTGGTATATACAATATCCCAATAATATTTTAAATATACTAAGATTTATAGATACTTGTAAATTTGGAAGTATCTCATTAGAAGATAATATTTTAAAGATCTGTGTATTTGGTCAATGGCACACACTCTGTGGTAATACTTGGACATTAGCTCAGGCAAAAGTAACTTGTAGACAACTGGGAAGAAATCCAATTGGTATCATTATTATCATTATAATTGTAATTATTATTTGAAAATTATTAGGAGCTAGAAACACATCTATTTCTAGTAATGGTTCGACTCCAGTACTCAATGCTTACTTCAAATGCAATGGAACAGAAAGAAATCTCAAATATTGTCTAGTGAGCCAGTTGTCTGATTGCTATACGAATTTATCAGTAGCAGGACTTACTTGTGGAGGTACATTCTAAGTGCCCAATTAATTTTTAACTCACTATTATAGAGAACCCTTCCATAAATCTAATGGTTCAATCAGTGGACACATCATCAGTAAACATACTTTTGGAATATAATATGATAGATGGCACAAGTCATTTTAATATTAACTGTACTACTATGAAACAACAACAACACCAGCAAGGCAGTTATTGTTATTCTAAGACAGTATTATATAATGATAACAATACTGCTAATATATCTATTACTGGTCTATTACCTAATACTACATACACATGTTGTGTATTAGCAGTAACATTATACAGAGACAGTGAACCAGTATGTCGAAATATCACTACTGCTATTGATAAAGTAACAAGTGAGTATACTAATTTTTTTGTACTGTCCTTGTCTCTCAAAGCTATGATCATATTTTACACAGATGTGACCTGCTCTCATATTACTGATATAGTAGTGTCAACTGTTCTCATCAAAACTGTTACTCCTGTTATAATATCTCAGTCTTGTACTTTCAGTTCAACATGTATTCAAACACCTATTATGAGTAGTGACATGTTTCTTAGTGGTGGTCCATGGGCAGCTGGTGGTATAATGGTGGGTGTGGTGAGTGGTGTTTTTATTATGGTGATGATATGGGGATTAGTAACAGTGATTAAGAAAAAGAGAAGAAATACTTATACGAAAAGACATGATGAAAGGTAATTTCTTTACAATTCTTTTATTTATTAAACACTTTTAGATCACATGATGAGTACCAGCTAAACATGGCAGCCCTTGAAAATCCCACATATGAGCAAACTATCATCCAAAGTACACAATCCAAAAGTACTTATCAAGGCACAGATCTTCCTGAAGACCAGTACTTAATTCCTGTTAATATAAAGTCAAAAACAATGACTAGTAATTCGCAAGTCAATAATTCCAGTGATGACGTTTCTTCTTTTGTTTATCAAGATGATGTTCAAATGGAAGGAGTATATTCATTACCTGATGATCAGTAGACTGGAGAAGGTCTGTACAATCAATTACAAAGGAATTGAGAAGGAGACAACAACAAAATTACTGTCAGAAATCTTGATTTTTATTAAAAGATGTTATTTTATTATTGTAGATAATTAAGTATTAAGGTGACTTTTGCAAATTAGATTTTCACGCATATAATGTTCAACTATTACAAGACCTGTATGGATAAATAGATGAATAGAGGATCTATGTATGAATGGATGGATGGATTGATGGATAGATGGTTGGGCAAATGTACTACATAAGCATGTGTCTATTTGGTATAAAGATGAATAGAGGACAAATAGATAGAAAATGAATACAAGGAAAGCTTGATTCATAACAATTCACATTTCATAATGATGTATGTTATAACTGATCTGTTTACACAGACTAGCACATAACTACTACATTTTTGTAAATTCTAAGTTAATCAGTCAACAAGATGGCTTTCTCTCTTCTCTTTTGTTGCTGCCATGTTTCTCTATTTTATCATATTTAAATTTCTATTTATGGTCACATAAATCATAATCGTATCAGTAACTAATGACTTTTTTATCTTAAGTATACACAGTTGGTGTTCAGTAATTGATATTTACTTTCAAACTGACTAATATGAATATTTTTTATCATTATAATATTATATCATGTAATGCTTATGCAATATTGTTTTTATTTAAGTCAGCAACTGCTTAGGACTTAAGGTGGAGAAGTTTATAAAAAACAAGAGAGCCAACTCATCATGATCTCCAGTATCTTCATTTCAGATTCACATGATACTAACACTATTCCTTTAAGGATTCATTAACTGAATGATACTGTAATTAATATATAATATGAACATTATAAAGTATATAGTCTTTGTCTATTTATGGTCATAAGTAAACCATTGCAGTTGATGATTTTGCTTTCACCCTGTATATTAAAAGTGATCAGTAACTGATGTTTGTTTTTGTTCTGAAGTGGCTTAGTGAAGCACAGTACACAGCTGAAGAAGCTAAAGGCAAGCAAGTTATGATCTTTTGTCTATTGATATACATTTTCCTTCTTTTATCAGGAGGTATAAATAATTATCAATATAATATATTTTATGCTACTACTTTTAGTTAACAGTTGTTCTGATGAGGGAGCCCTTAAGTACAAGCCCCCAGACAGTCATATATTACAAATCTGCATTGGAGGTCAATGGAGTTACATTTGTGCTAAACCAGGGCACAATCAATGGGGTGAAAATGAAGCTAGAGTGGCTTGTTATCAAATGGGAATGTCATGGCAAGAACAATCAGGTATTAAAATTTGTTTGATGCACTGAATAATTTGCCTTCTGTATTCTGGAATAGTTGTGAGCACTACTACTAGCCATTACCATGAAGTGAAGTTGAAAAATATTACTTGCTTTGGTGTAGAAGAAAAAGTCATAAATTGTTCAATCATCCCTGCTCATGAAATTTATAACTGCTTCTATAACCTCAAAGAATATCATTATGCCAGTGCTCACTGTATTTCAGGTACTCTTTTCAAAGTTGTGTCTACAGTCCAGGCAGAAAAGTGAACACTTCACACGTTAGACCTAACTCTCAAATTTTGTATTAAAGTATGGCTTTTTTCTGCCAGGACTCTCATACTTTCAATATGCATTAATAATGGTACTACTATTATTATTATAGCTAAGATGTCTTGTCAGTCTGGAAGTCTCTTACTAGAAAATAAATTTCTAAAGATCTGTGCATTTGGTCAATGGCGCACACTCTGTGGCGATACTTGGACTTTGGCTCAGGTTAAAGTAGCTTGTAGACAACTGGGAAGAAATCCTATTGGTATGGTCTTTAAAATCATGAATATTACATTATTTGGATTAATTAGGAGCTAAAACTAGCTTTGTTTCTAGTAAAGACCCAACTCCATTACTTAGTACCTACTTTCACTGTAAAGGAATTGAGAATAATTTCAGATTATGTCCAGTAAAACAGTTCTCCAACTGTGATGTTACTTCATTGAAAGCAGGCCTTATTTGTGGAGGTATGTAATCTTTACCATTTCAACACATTCATCAAGTTACATCTGTAGAGAGTCCTCCTAAAAATCTACTGGTTCATTCACTAGACTCATCATCAGTACAAATACAATGCAATTATAATATGACAAGAGACACAGTAAATTTCAATGTTTACTGTACTACTATAAAACAACAACAACAAAACACAAGATATTCTAAGACAGTATTATATAATGATAACAATATTGTTAATACATTTATTACTGGTCTATTACCTAATACTACATACACATGTTGTGTATTAACAGTAACATCATATGGAGAGAGTGAACCAGTATGTGAAAATATCACTACTAGACCTGCTAAAACTATTTCTAATGCTAAATGTAAGTAGATGCTATATATTACTATATACTGTTCATTTACATTAAGTTTATTTCTGAACTTCTAACTAACGATTATATTTGTGATTTGTTTGCTATACAGGTAGTATGTGTTCTGACATATCCAATGTTGTTGTGACAACTGTCAATACTATTACCATATTAACTAAGACTACTAATGCAACAGGTAATTATACTATACATAATATTTATTGCTCATTTGATTATTTAATTGATAATTTTGTTATTTTTGTGTGTTTGATCTCATATTACTGATGCAATAATATCGACTGTTTTCATAACAACTAGTACTCCTGAAGCCATTACTCCTGTTACATTAACTAATTCTACTTATACAACAGGCAATTTTACTATATATATATATATATATATACATACATATATACACATTACTGTGCATTGTTCATATGATAATTTAATTGATGAGTTTGTTTCTTCTCATATGACTGATATACAATTGTATTGGGATCACCTGCTTTCTTTACAGCTGCTACTTATGTTACCATATCTCCATCCTCTATTATTAATTCAATGTGTATACAAATGGCTCCTTCAATTGTAAGTAGTGATGCATTTACTATTGGTGGTCCATGGGCAGCAGGTGGTATATTGGTGGGTGTGGTGAGTGGTGTTTTTGTGATGGTGATGATATGGGTTACAGTAACAGTGGTCAGGAAAAAGAAGACTGGTACAAAAAGTAAAGAAGATAGGTAATCTATGTATAATTCCATGGTGATATATTTGTGGACTTTTTCAGATCGAATAATGATGAGCATCAACTAAACATAGAAACTGTTGGTAATCCTACATATGGACAAAATAACATGCAAAGTACACAATCCAACAGTAACTCTCAAGGCACACACCTTCCTGAGGCTCAGTACTTAATTCCTATTAAAGTCAAGTCTAATACATTGACTAATACATGTACTTTACAAGTTAATGATACCAGTGGTGGTGTTCCTTATTTCATTTATCAAGATGATCTTCAAATGGAAGGAGTATACTCATTAGCTGATGATCGGCAGACTGAAGAAAGTCCGTACAATCAACTCCAAAGAAACTGAGCAGGATCAAAAACGATTCATGCAAATTATATTTAAATATTTTATTTTTCACATAATTATAATAGTTCTGTTGTGTTCATGTTTTGATACAATACTACAGTATTATGTCTAATTATACAAACTTTTTTGTGTAGTATTGATTGGTGTACTATAGCAGTACCACAATAGTAACAAAAAATGTGTGGATAGATGAATGAAGAGTGGGTGGATTGGATGTATGGATGAATAGTTATTGACAATAATAGAATACTATAAATGGCTGAGTGTAGGTTAGATCCCTTAATGAATATATATGCAGTCAATGTAGTTTATGTCTTTATAATACCTCACAAAATTACAGCTCATGCAGCTTGTTGACATGACATTGTCGATAATGAGGCACTGCACAATATTGTGAGTCTATGATAAATAAGAGACCAAGTTATTTAAATGGGTACATGATAGTTCCATTATAGCTAATATTGTGTATATAGTATTTAATCTACCCTTCCTTTTGGATCCGTCTAACAACATAATAACTTTATCTTACATACACAATATGTACCTCCCTCCATCTCAATAGTTCCTATTTCAATATGTCTTATCAATATCCAATTGATAAAATCAACAACATAATATATGTATTTATATAACATAGAACACTACTTATGTATGGCTTTGAATCAACTGAGTTGTTGACTGATAATCCCATATGTACACAATGGGTTAATATTTAGTAATTGCTTTTTATATAGGAGTCCTACCTATACATTTATATACTGTGACTAGTGTATACTGAGACTACAGTTGATAACGTATATAGAGATAGAAGTTAAAAACAAAGATTATAATGTTTGTCTGTCTACTAATTTATCTGCTGTCAGAAGGTATAGTCATTGAAAATTACTTTGTAGTTATGGATATTCATGTAAATATTGTATAAACTTAGTGCTGGCAAACAATTGCTCTAATGATTGAGATCTTAGATTCAGTCCATCAAACAGTCGTATATTACAGATCTGTACTCAAGACAAATGGAGTGACATTTGTGCTAAACCAGGTTCTAATCAATGGAGTGAAAATGAAGCTAGAGTGGCTTGTTATCAAATGGGAATGGTATGGAAAGAAGGATCAGGTATTAACTCTTTCATATAAAAGGAATTTATATTATACTTTATATAGAATTGAATATTACAGGCCCTTCATATGGTACTTATTTAGTGTCATTTAAAAACTTTTCTTGCACTGGTATAGAAGGGAAACTCATAGAATGCTCAACAATTCCTGCTGGTATTAATTATGACTGCATCTATGAGCTTGGAAAATATAGCTATGCAACAATAAACTGTGTCCCTGGTATATATACTATCCTGTTAATCTTTTAATACTAAGATTTATAGGTACTTGTAAGTTTGGAAGTATCTCATTAGAAGATAATATTTTAAAGATCTGTGTATTTGGTCAATGGCACACACTCTGTGGTAATACTTGGACATTAGCTCAGGCAAAAGTAACTTGTAGACAACTGGGAAGAAATGCAATTGGTATTATTATTATCATTATAATTGTAATTATTATTTGAAAATTATTAGGAGCTAGAAACACATCTATTTCTAGTAATGGTTCGACTCCAGTACTCAATGCTTACTTCAAATGCAATGGAACAGAAAGAAATCTCAAATATTGTCCAGTGAGACAGTTGTCTGATTGCTATATGAATTCTTCAGTAGCAGGACTTACTTGTGGAGGTACATTCTAAGTGCCCAATTAATTTTTAACTCACTATTATAGAGAACCTTTCCATAAATCTAATGGTTCAATTGTTAGATACATCATCAGTAAACATACTTTTGGACACTAATATGAAAGATGACACAGGACATTTTAATGTTTACTGTAATACTTTAAAACAACAACAACAACACCAGCAAGCCAGTTATTGTTATTCTAAGACAGTATTATCTAATGGTAACAATACTATTAATACATCTATTACTGGTCTATTACCTAATACTACATACACATGTTGTGTATTAGCAGAAACATCATATGGAGTGAGTGAACCTGTATGTCAAAATATCACTATAACTACATATAATACTACTGTCACTACAGTTACTGTACCTCCTCATAATACTACTTTCACTACTGTTATTATAAATCAAACACCTCTTTGTATGACTAAAAACAGCACATTTGCCAGTGCTATTATTCCATGGATAGGTGGCATACTGGTGGGTGTAGTGAGTGGTATCCTTGTGATGGTGATAGTGTGGGGATTGTGACAATAATTGGGAAAAA
The DNA here is from genome assembly GCA_963965975.1 of Xestospongia bergquistia. Classification (NCBI taxonomy): domain Eukaryota; kingdom Metazoa; phylum Porifera; class Demospongiae; order Haplosclerida; family Petrosiidae; genus Xestospongia; species Xestospongia bergquistia. The sequence continues at coordinate 7,059,044 of OZ014417.1, forward strand.
GAAGACAAAAGCTGATATGAAAAAACGGTATTTCATTTGCAATTTTTTATTGTGCTTCATATTCTTATAGATCACATGATAGTCCAGTAAACATTGGAGTCCTCGATAATCCCACATATGAGCAAACTATTATACAAAGTACACAATCCAACAGTACGTATCAAGGCACAAATCTTCCTGAAGACCAGTACTTAATTCCTGTTAATATAAAGTCAAAAACAATGACTAGTAATTCACAAGTCAATGATACCAGTGGTGATGTTCATTCTTTTATTTATCAAGACGACATTCAAATGGAAGTTGTATACTCATTACCTGATGGTGAGCAGACTGGAGAAGGTCTGTACAATCAATTACAAAGGAATTGAGAAGGAGACATTACTAAAATTATAGTTTGAAATCTTTATTCTTATTAAGCCTTGTTATTATGTTCATATAAATATATATTGAGATGATTTTAGCAATTATTACAAGGGGTTGTATGGATTAATACATGAATAGAGGATAGATGAATGGACAGTCAGACAGATATACTACATGAGCATATGATTATTTAGTATGGAGATGAATAGAAGACAGAGGAGATAGAAAATGATTGCAATTAAAGACTGTTTTCATAACAAATCATATTTCTATGTGATACATAGTGATCTATGTTATAACTGATCAGTTTACATAGACTAAGACATGATTACTACATTATTAAAAATTCTAAGTCAATTAATCAACAAGAAGGCTTTCTTTCTACTCTATTTCACTGCTATCATGTTCTACTATTTTCATTATATATTTAGTGTATCTAGTAAGAATGAACGATAACCCTTTATTACTAATTCTTTTACTTAATGTGTTGTCAGAAAAGGTATCAAGGTAGATATCTGTCTTTACAACTCCACAATTCCCTCAGTGTTATAACTGTGTGCAGAAGAAATATAGAGTTATGTGTGTGCCTGAAAAATGTGTATGACCCATTGACATCAACTGAAGCCAATGCCACTTGCTAACAATTGCAATTTCTTGGAAGGAGTAATTATTAGATAAGACAAGTACATACATGTCTATCCAAAATAATGGGCACTCCTCAATGATGTGAGATTAGAATTGTGCCAGATCTATTCCCAAATTTGGGGATAAAGCCAATGTTTACTGATGTAGGTGCAGTGTTATTTCATTAGATATTACTGTTTATATTATGTTAATTTATCTGTTTATTCTTTCAACAGATTAATTTATTAACATTAATAAAAACATTATCACTAACCTTAAACATTACTGTTCATGTTCAAGCAGTCTACTGCATTGTAATAGGCTCTAATAACTACTCTCATAGTAATACAACCAATACTTACATTAACTGTAGTTGAAGAATTGATGGAGTCAATATACATATTTTAATCTCTCCTTAAATTGTATCTCAAGTAAAGATACTAATAGATTTGTAACGGATAGTCTACTAGTATTTGGTTTGAAAGTTGGATACACATCTTAGAGGGAGATAGAGTTTACTCATTTAATGTTTATCTTCAAATTAAAAGTTGGCATATACCATCTGTTATTGTTAAGTATATATGTGTTACATAAACATTTGTTAAGATCAAAATTATTTATTATTTTGTTCTTATAATTTGCAATTTTAGCACCAGCATTTTAACTGACACACATTGTGTGGAAATACAGAGAGTTGGACAACAGCCCAGGCTCAGGTAGTGTGCTGTCAGAAGGGACTTAACCAACAAAGTCAGTTATCACTATTATTAAAATTCATTGTACATGTTGTGTGTATCTACATCATTTATGAGCCAATTCAATAAGGTTATCTTCTGATATTGGTCTTGAATCTACAATTAATATAAGGTTTCATTGTACTGGTGTAGAGAGGACTTATTGGACTGCTCATTTAGTTCTGGCCAATATTTTAATAACAATATATTGGCTGGAGTAACACGTGGGAGTATAATAATGTACATTACATCAACAAACTTCCTCAATTAATAAATGTATCACTACATCACAATATGCAACAACAAGTTACAATGTCTACTGTTATGACAATATCACAGAGAATATAAAGATTAGCTAATGATATTACTGCTAGTGACATGACAAAATATTGGAGGTCTTACTTCTAGAATGAGTCTGAATGACACACATATGTTGCATGTCATTGGTGAGATCTATAATGTATAGAGTGACTATATATGTACAAATACAAATACTACTACTATACTAGATTGTAGTATATCTAACACAACATCTATTGTTTGTTAATGTTAGTAATACTACTACAAATAAGGCTACATAAACTGTCAACAATGGTACAACAACAAACTCTTGTAGATCTAGCAATGACTCTACAGCATCACTTATGCCTGTTACTAAGAGAACATCATTAGTAGAACATTCTGCTCTATATGGTCCAGTGACATATACAATACATGAAGTGTTTATTCTACTGTTTATCCAACAGACGGTAATGGTACACACCTACCAAGGTCATCTATATAGTATCATATATTATTGTTTGACATTTTGTAATAATTTCTAATGGAGTTTTCCTTGATGTTTTTGTTTCTTTCTCTGTTTTGTCTTCTACGCTAGTATTCTAAACATTCATATTGACACCAAAACAGGCACAATTACCAGTACATCAAATTCTTACCCACCCATACAGTGAATTAGACATGCACAATGCAAGTTAACATCAAGTGCAAGTTGTTATCATGTCTTCAGACCCAAAATCAGGCTATGTTTTTAGGGGACAATAACCCTGAATTAACTGGTTTCAGTCAACAATATACTGTAATAAAAAACAATGGCTACTTTATCCTACAGGAATAACTATAAAACTCTTAATAATAAATAATATTTTATAATACTAATGATAGTTTAACTTAAAATGATTCGTTTGTTCTTAAATGTAAACTTCTTAATATTATGTCAACATTAAACAGGAAGTAGACATCTAAGTTAGAATTATCAATAAACACTATAAGGAGCAGAATATTCCTCAAGAAGGAGTAAGATGAATCTTGAAGTTGATTTTATTCTACTGTGCTCAGTATGTTGCTTACAACAAGGTAACAAAAGTATTAACATGTTGTAATAATTAAAACTTTTGAACAGTTATCACTGGATGTGTTGAGGGAGAACCCTGTCAAGGAAATTGTCTTACATCACCATTTTGTACTGAAACATATGTTTGCACTGAGAATGTCTGTCATTTAAGTAAGAGGGAATCAGAGCTGCTCATTAATGATGTTATTATATAGCTAATCTAAATTCAAATAATGGCAAAATAAATACACATTCATACATTGTCCATCTAAATTTACATTATGAGTATAACTCTACAAGTAGCCAAAAGAGTGGCCTCATACTCATATTGCTAGTGCAAGGCTATCAAAAGGTTGTAATAAATAATTTTTATAGCTATCTTCCTATAGAATGTAAATGTGGAGACTTAATGTTAATAAATGAATCAGTTCTTGCTATATGTTCATCAAATGGTGAATGGTACCCAATCTCTGGTCATCATTGGACATTAACAGAGGCAAAAGTAGCTTGTAGACAACTTGGAAAAAATCCAATTGGTATGAATAATTACACAAGAATACAAAATTATTAAAATTAATTAAAACAAAAGGTGCTGAAAACATTACACTAATATTAGACCAAGATACATGCTGGTCTAATCAATGTAATGTTCAATTCTGTTGTAACGGGAGTGAGAGTTTTCTCAGAGATTGTTTGATATATTATATCGAAGATTATCAGATGAAGGCAGGACTCAAGTGTGGAGGTATGTTATTTATGTTATAATAATAATTAAATACCAATATAGATTGGCCCAGTCCATACAATTTATCTATACAACGACTGGAATCTTCAATACAGCTCAACTGGAAATACAACGTCAAACGCACAACTAACATGGTACTAATGTTTATAATATCATGTGAATGTAAACAACAGCAGATCAGCCATGTTTATTCTAAGATAATACTATATAATAATGACAGTACTTTTAATACATCTATTTCTGGTCTATTACCTAATACTACATACAACTGTTGTGTATTAGCAGTAACATCAAATGGAAAGAGTGGACCAATATGTGAAAATATCAATATAACTGGTAATACAACAAGTGAGTTTATTCTTGTTACAACTACTATATTAATCTATAATGATACTTTGTTATTTATTTTTCTTATCAGGTCAAATTTGTTCTTCTACTACTGTGACAGATGTATTCACTACTAGTGTCATCAAAACAACTTCTACAACAGTTACAATCATGACAACTGTTACTTCTCTTATTATACCTCCATCCTCTAATATCAATACAAAAACACATTGTCCTACTGGTAGTATGACAATTGTTACTTTTAATACCGTATCTCCATCCAGTACTATCAATACAATAAAAACACATTGTCCTAATGGGAGTGGTGATACATTTACTAATGGTAGTTCATGGGTGGGTGGTATATTGGTGGGTGTGGTAATTGGTGTTCTTGTGATGGTGATGGTATGGGCAATAGTGACAATAGTTAGGAAGAAGAGGAGGAAAATGGTGGACAACATAATAACATACAATAATAGGTATGTTCAGAATTATGTTTTGTATGTATGTAATTTACAAGGACAAGTTATATGTACAAAGAATGCATACTTTATGTTAATAATTAGACATAATATTTACTTTGCTACATACGTTGCTATTTCATTAAAAATATGAACTTTCAGTAACTTTTTAAAGCACTAATGTAATAAGTTGACTGCTACAGCTGCACTAACAAGTTTAATGTGTATATAAATAACCACAATGCTACAAACCTCATATTAGCTATTGTCATGTATACAATGTCATTATCACTGACTATACATTATAGTATGGCTATGGTATCATTATATCTGTGTTATTTTTAAATGCAATCCAAAAACAAGCCACCACAGTAGTAATATACAGTATATAAACATGTATGAAATACACACACACACACACACATATACACATCATTATGTTAAGCATTTATATGATATTTTTATTTAAAATTAATAGTTCCACTTCACAAACATCAAACACAGAAGGTTTAGGTAACCCTACATATGATGGACTTGTACATCCTATTACCAATATGGAGCTGCCTGAAGCTGAGGCTACATATAGTTATTCTGTAATGCCACAGACTCACAAATATGATACCGTAACTAATATCACTGAGGAAAGACCAAGGGTAAACCAAGATATTCCCATTAACACTGGTATATACTCTCCTGCTGAAAATATCGAAATTGAAGGAGTAGCTGAAGATGAAATTGGTACATATTCAAAGCTCCAGAGAAAATAATTTTATAATATATAGTCTATTAATTCTGTCATTGTATTAACACGTTTTACTATTACAAGTTATAAGTAAATTATTAAATGAGCAATTGTATTCAATTAGTTTTGTAATTAGTTTAATTTTATTATTACAGTCACAATATTGATAATAATAGAAGCAAAATAAATCTAATCATTTAGAACAGAAATAAATTATAGGTATTTAGTGTGTATAGAGATAAGAAAACAATTAATTGACATTGGTTATTATTGTGCATGTAAAGAATTTCGAACTATGTGCCTTTTTGATTAATAAATTAGTTAGCTAGGTGTGTCTTAAACTTCATAATTCATTAGCATTTATTAGATGTTTTGGGAAAGGAGGAAGTATTGTTTAAGACTATTTTAGAGTGCAATCTAATGTAGATATATTCTGTTCCTGAATCTCACCTGTGTCAGAAACAGAACAACAATATTTGTGAAGACTTATACATGCATGAAACTAGATGTTGACTTGTATCATGTCCATAGCAATAGTAACACAACATATATACATAATTTGGTTTATATAGTTGCCTCTGTTGAACGAGACTTCAGTTTGTACTAGCATTACAGTCCATGTATGCAGGTAAATTCATTTTGAGAATTAATTACAAACCTTACTTTCATATGTAATGCACTGTACCAACGGACAGTATCGTGTTCTCAGCTTTAACTTAACAGAAAGCATATCATAAATAACAAAATAAATAGACCAAAGTACAATAGACAAAGTAAGGTAACCACATAACAAAGAAGTGCAAAGTAAATATGACAAGATCTAATTAACACACATACACTACTTAACAAGTCATTCAGTAAGACAAATACTGATTACCAGAACATTCAGTAGGACAATCAACAAGGTGAAGTGTTGAGTGAACTCTGTTACACATACATCACTGGTATATCTATTTATATCACAACATTAAAACAAAAAAAGAGTAAATAAAGACAGTCCTTTCGAGAGTGTTTTGTAGTTTCAACTATATCACAGTTATGAGTTGTCATTGTGAAAAAAAAACATCTTGATATATTAAATGAAGCTGTTACCATATTGTTATATAACCATGATGTAACCATGAAGTATGCAGAATGACAACAGGAAATGGACAATATCATTAGATTAGATTAGGAAAAGAGCAGAATTTGTTCAAGTCTTCAAGATGTATCTTCACTATGTCTTTATTTTACTATGTTGTCTAAAAAAAAGTATGGAAACTAATTGATTTTCCAAAGCTCTTAAATGCTTTATGATCTAGTTACTGGATGTGTTGAGGGAGAGCTCAGATTTGAGTCAAACAGCAGCTCTCTAATACAGATTTGTGCTAAAGGACAATGGGGATATATTTGTGCTAATTATTATTACCAATGGAGTGAGGAAGAAGCCCAAGTTGCTTGTCAACTGATGGGATATCAAAGTTTTAAAAAATTAGTTAGAGGTAAGAAACAAATGCATTTATGTTAAGATAACAAGATCAATTATAATATACTGATTTCAATTTAGGTGACTATAGAGTAAGAGATGCAGAAAAAAAAATAGTCAGTTATTCACATATCAAGTGCAAGGGTCTTGAACAACAAGTTACTCAATGTTATCTTAGAGAAAGTAATAATAAAAATGATTGCAAAAATGGTAATAATGGTAATTACTACTATGCTGCTACCATATGCCAAACTAGTTCTGGTAATACAAAGCTTTATAACTAAAATAATGACAAAACGGACTGTCTTCTTTAGGTTGTAAAGGTGGAAAATTATCCCTTAATGGAACACTACTTACAATTTGTGCATTTGGTCAATGGCACACACTCTGTGGTAATACTTGGACATTAGGTCAGGCAAAAGTGGCTTGTAGGCAACTTGGAAGAAATCCTATTGGTATGATTCTTTGTATACATAATATGTTTATTTCTCAATAAAAACAAGGTGCTAACAACAGTATAATTGATGTTGCATTCTCTGCTGTTGATATTCAGTTCTATTGCAGTGGAAATGAGAATTCTCTTAGGAAATGCTCAGTGATTAATAATTATAAGTGTAGCTCACCAGGGAAAGCAGCAGAGCTTACATGTGGAGGTAGACAACTATAATTATGTAATAAAATTTATGAAGTATATTAGAATGGCCCAGTCCACCTCACAATTTATCCATTCAATTACTGGAATCTTCAATACATATCTACTGGGAATATAATTATAGCAATCACATGATAAATGTTATCACTTTCAATGTATCCTGTAAAAACAGTGTACAACAAATTAAATACTGGTATTTCAATAACAGTACTTTTAATACATCTATTACTGGTCTATTACCTAATACTACATACACATGTTGTGTATTAACAGTAACATCATATAGAGAGAGTGAACCAGTATGTCAAAATATCACTACTACTAATTTAAATACTACAACGAGTGAGTAAATAATAACATATAATCCTGAACAATATCTTTTTATGTCAATTGTATGTATGTACTATTTACACATAACAGATTATACCAAAGGTGTGTATTAACCTCATATCACCAAATCTGCTGTGTCAATAATAATTGTCATGTTGCTTTTATTATAACACAACCTACTAATGCAATAAGTGACATCATAATGCACAGCTCTATTATTTTCAACTTATTTACTTGATGTTTGTAATCTACGTTTGCTCACATAGGTATCACTCCCATTACTAAAACTCAGACATCCACTAGTGGTGGTCCCTGGATAGGTGGTATATTGATAGGTATGATAAGTGGTATTCTTGTGATGGTTGTGGTATGGGTGATAGTGACATTGATTTGGAAAAGAAGAAGGAAAAAAGTGAATAACTCACAAAGATATCGTAACAGGTATGATGGCATGTTTATTGTGTCAAAATATTTATTTTCACTCTACATAGCAGTACTACTTCAAACGATATGGCTATGGAATGTTTAGGTAACCCCACATATGATGGACAAGTACATCAAATAACACTCATGATGTAACAGAACTACCTGAGGCCGAAGCTGACTATAGTTATGTACAGACACAACAAAATAAAGTATATGATTCTGTTAATAGTACTAGTATGGAAGGACCATCAACAAACCAAGATTCTACTGTTAACAGTGGTGTCTGCTCTTATGATGAAGTTAACAATGTGAAAATTGAAGGAGTATACTCATTAGTTGAAGATGAAATTGAGACTTATTCAAAATTACAGAGAAAATAATTCAAAATGGATTATTTCAATAAACAGTACAACTACAGCCATAATAATTAAGTTTATAATATTTACAGAACTCACATATAACTCTCATACTATATTGACACTGTTATTGAGCTATAAGTCTATAATTCTATTTTTACATATGTTATACTGGATGTTAGTGTTTCAGTAATTATGAATGTCATCATACTGTTTATGTTTGCTTTCATTCAAAGTTCTGTAATCATATATCATAAACATTAATACACATGACAATAATCATTGTATTCACTTGTATCAGCCATTGTCTAGTCCTTTCATGTTTCCATGACAAATGTTATAACTCATGTTACCATAACTCAGTCCTAGTCCTGTACCCTTAACTTAACACTAATACAAATGAACATCTTTACTCATTGTTGCATTTGGTCCATGGTAACCAGGTGGTATTCTAGTTGTTATATAATAAACAGTTCTCTTGTCATGGTATGGGTAGAATCATAATTTTGACATTTGAATTTCAGCATGATATTCTGTTTCTTTCTTTGCTTGGTAACAACAATACAATTTGAAATAACTTGTAACCTATTAAAATAGCAAAGTAGTTTCTAATCCTATTTGTTAGTATTTCTTGCCTACCTTTTCATAGCCATACCACTATAGTTATTGTCATCACAATAAAAGTGAATAATTACATTAAAATATGAGAACAAGTACCATTCAACTATAAATAGATTGAGTGAAGATATCTTGTATGGAACTATGATGATAACATCATACCAATTTCAGTAAGTTATGTATAAACTGACAGTATACTGAATAAACTTTAATGTAATGTAACTATAAACAAGTTGAGAAGCAAGTATGCTTAAATCACAATAAGAAGTATCTTCATTATGTCTTCTTTTTTGTTATTTTTGACTACAAAAGGATATGTCAAAATGGTTTTATTTATGTCATTTGAATATACCTGATTATCTAGTTACTAGAATATAATATGTCAAATGAGACATATTACCTGTACTCTATAACTGACAGCAGGATTAATATGTGGAGATAATTTAAATGACATTAATTTATGTAGTGAAAGTACTTAAACATAAACGTCCCTGAAGATTTTTAAGGTGTCAATATATATATATTTATGTATGTATGTATCTACGTATATATATGTGTGTGTGTGTGTGTGTGTGTGTGTGTGTGTGTGTGTGTGTGTGTGTGTGTGTGTGTGTGAAATAAGGTAACAGCTGTTCTCATATCACTAATAGCTCTATCTACAGTATTATTGTGACAACTATATGTTTAGTCTGCTAATATAATAAGTGATATCAAATTGGCATCAAGCAAATGAGTTTGTTTAGTCCATAATGTATATATGTTTTATATAATCCAAACATCATTAACAGGTAAAAATATCCCTATTGATATAACTTACATTTACACATCAACTCTGTGTATAGACATGTAAAATATTAGTCATGATTTATGGAGATAGAACTGCCTGAGGCTGACATTGACTGTATATGACTTAACTAATTAAAAGATACCAAAAGTGGATAACTATAAATGGAACAAGAACTTACTCTTTATAATTATAATAATATTATATACATGATTCAAAATATATGATGAGAAATATTTAAGTGGCAAAATAAAGAAATGTAGTCACCATGTAATCATAATCTAATAATTAAAGGAAATTAAATTATACATTAATCTTAAAGACTAAATAAAAACCAATCCAACACTATACCTGTATCATCTAGTCTAGACAAAATTAGGAAGACAAAGGAAGATGGCTCCTTAATTGGGATTTGTACTGCAATCCATTATAGAAATCTTTCCTAGCTGACAAGATCAAGGATCAGTGTTTGTGACAAATACATCTGAATTAGTAGCAAAAAATTTTGTCAATATAATAAAGACAATGTCTCTAAATTTTCACAGAAACTAGTTGAACAAATTATTCGAACAACGTTTAATTTCATATCACTAATAATTATTAATTATTTGATCAAACAGGAAGTAGTCTAGACTATCAAACAATATATAAGTATCGGAATAGCAGAATATACTTGAGTAATTGAAATGTATCTACAATTTGTCTTTGTTTTATTTTGGTGGCTAGAACAAGGTATTGAATTTGGAAGATGATTTTGTATTTGAGAATGTTTGAGTAGTTGCTGGATGCGTTGAGGGAGAACTCAAATTTGAATCTAATAGCAGACCTATATTACAGATTTGTACTGAAGGACAATGGGGATACATATGTGCCAAAAATGATTATCAGTGGAGTATAAAAGAAGCTCGAGTTGCTTGTCAACAAATGGGTAAAATAATCAAAAATAAAGGTAGATTAATTTTGAAACGTTTTGATGCTAATAAATATAAATACTCAGATATAACTTCAACTATTGGATTTGATAGCATTTTAGAGACATGGTCAGTTAAGTATTCTCAATTTAAGTGCAGTGGTCTTGAGCAAAAAATTGTTAACTGCTATCACAAAATTAGTAATAATGATACCAATGACTGTAAGAAAAATAATAATAAGTATTATTATGCAACTACATCATGTGAAAGTACTAATGGTAAGTAGTTTTTGTTAGTTCAGATAGTAATATCCATTTTTATTAGATTGTAAAGGTGGAGACATATCTCTTAATGGAACAATTCTTAAAATTTGTGCATTTGGTCAATGGCACACACTCTGTGGTAATACTTGGACATTAGCTCAGGCAAAAGTAGCTTGTAGACAACTGGGAAGAAATCCAATGGGTATGGATGTTTAAGAAAGATATCAATGCATTTCTTTATATTGTGGTGCTGTCAAAATAGCAACTAATTATACAATGAATGGTCAATATTATTAATAACAACTTTATATAAAATTGTGGATTCCATATTAATCTATCATAACTTAATTTACAAATATCATGTGTGCTCATAACAACTTAATTTGCTTTTAAATTAATAAGGTGCTACAAACATGACACTTAGTCTTAATGTTCCAAATGACTTTATTCGGTTTTATTGCAATGGAAATGAGAATTCTCTTCGTGACTGTTCAGTGGCTAATAACTATGACTGTCTCTCACCAGCTGTAGCAGCAGGACTCACTTGTGGAGGTAATGACATTTTTATACAAAATATAAAGCAATCAAAATTTCAGAATGGCCTGATCCACCTCACAACTTATCAATCCAACAACTGGAATCTTCAGTACAACTCTATTGGGTATATAGTATCAACCACACAACTAATGTTACTGCTTTCAACATATCTTGTGAAAGTAAAACACAACAGAGCAAGTACTGGTATTCTATTGAGGCAATACAGTATAACAATACTGTTAATACATCTATTACTGGTCTATTACCTAATACTACATACACATGTTGTGTATTAACAGTAACATCATATGGAGAGAGTGAATCAGTATGTCAAAATATCACTACTACTAATTTAAACATCACAACAAGTGAGTTAATTATAATCCTGAACAATATGTGACCTTATTTGAATAAGAACCATTTCTGGCAAAACATTTACGATCAAATTTGTGCTAAGGGACCACTGTTAAAACATCTCAAAAAACAGCTTTGTATACATACAATTATCATGAATAGTTGTGTATATATAATAACTGTGTGTATACAAAGCTGTTTTTGAGATGTTTTAACAGTGGTCCCTATTCATAAATCAGAAACTAATCTTTATTTCAAATCAGTACACATATCTTGCTATGTCAATTGTATGTAGGCCTATGTACTGTTTACACATAACAGCACAGCTCTATTATTTTTGAATTATTTACTTGATGTTTGTGATCTACATTTGCCCTCACAGGAATCAGCCCTATTACTAAAACTCAGACGTCTACTAGTAGTGGTCCCTGGATAGGTGGTATATTGATAGGCATGATAAGCGGTATTCTTGTTATGGTCATGGTATGGGTGATAGTGACATTGATTGGGAAAAAAAGGAGAAAGAAAGTGAATAACTCACAAAGATATCATAACAGGTATGATGACATGTTTATCTTGTCAAAATATTTATTTTTATTTTCTTTTTTATTTATGCAGCTGTACTACATCACAAGATGCAACTATGGAAGGTTTAGGCAATGACACATATGGTGGACAAGTACATCAAAATAACAATCAGAATATAACAGAACTACCTGAGGCTGAAGCTGACTATAGTTATGCACAGACACATCAAAATACTGTATATGAGTCCGTTAATACTGGAATGGAAGGACAGGTAACAAACCAAGATTTTACTGTTAACAGCAGTATTTACTCTTATGATAAAGTTAACATTGTGAAAATTGAAGGAGTCCACTCATTAGCTCAAGATGAAATTGAGACTTATTCAAAATTACGGAGAAAATAATCCAAAATGGATTTCAATCACCAGTACAACCACAGCCATATTAAATAAGATTATTTTATGTGCAGGACTCACATAAAACATTGACACTGTTATTGAACTATATCTCTATAACTATGTATGTAATACTGAAAGTTAATGTTTCAGTTACCATTAATGTAATTGTTTATGTTTGCCTTCATTCAAAGTTCTGTAGTCATAAACATTAATACATATGAGGAAAATAATTGTACACACTTGTATTAGTTATTATCTATTCCTTTCATGTTTCCATGACAAATGTTATAACTCATGTTACGATAACTCTGTCCTAGTCCCGTACCCTTAACTTAACACTAATACAAATGAACATCTTTATCCATTGTTGCATTTGGTTCAGGGTAAGCAAATGGTATTGTTATATAGTAAGCAGTGCTCTTAGGATGGTTTGTGTAGACTAATAATTTTATTCCTAATTGACATTCAGATTTCAGCATGATATTCTGTGTCATTCATTGCATATTAGCAACAATACAATTAGAAATAAGTTTCTAATTTTATTTGTTAGTATTCCTTTTCTACCTTCTCATAGCCATACCACTTTTGTAAATGTCATCGTGATAAAAGTAAATAGTTACATTAAAGTACAAGAACAAATACCATTCAACTACTACTAGATTGTGTGAAAATATCTCATATGCAACTATGATGTTAACATCATGCCAATTTCAGTAAGATATGTACATCAATTATAAACAGAGTGTACTTTAATGTAATGTAACTATAAACAACCTGAGAAGCAAGTATGCTTAAAATATCAATAGGTATCTTTAGTATGTCTTCATTTTATTATTTTCACTACAAAAGGATATGTCAAAATGATTTTATTCATGTCATTTGAAAATACTTGATTATCTAGTTACTAGAATATACTGTGGTGAGTGAGACATATTTACTGCATTCTATAACTGACAGCAGGATTATATATGTGAAATCAATTTAAATGACATTGATATATGCAATGAAAGTACTTGAACATAGATGTCCTTGAAGGTTTTTAAGGTGTCAATATATATATTCATGTATGTTTGTATCTATGTATGTACATATATATATATATATATATATATATATATATATATATATATATATATATATATATATATATATATATACACATGTATATGTATGTGAAGTAAGGTAACAGGTGCTCTCATATCACTATCTACAGTGTTGTTGTGACAAATATCTTTTTAGTCTGCTAATATAATAAATGACATTATTATTGATGGACAGCAGGCACTTTGATGAGTGTAGGAAGTGGTGTGCTTGTGATAGTGTAAGTGGTACGTGGTAGTGACAATGATTGGAAAAGAGAAGGAAGAGAGTGGACAACATAAATAAATATCATAAAAAGTATGAGTACTACTTGTATGTCTGAAACATTTTATTGAACTTACACAAATGATTGAACTGTTAATATTCATATAATTATCTGGCATCAAGTTTAAAGTAGATCTAATAAGTATGTTTAGTCTCTAATACATATTTGTTTTATATAATCCAAACATCATTAACAGGTAAAGATATCCTTATTGATATAACTTATGTTTACACAGTGTATGGAATGTGTACATCTAAATATCAGTCATGATGTATACAGATGGAACTGCCTGACTCTAACGTTGACTATATATGACTTAACTATTTAAAGATATCAATAGTGGATATCAATAGTGGATAACTATAAATAATTTACTCTTTATATGTAATAATATTATATACATGATTCAAATATATGATGAGAAAACTTTAGGTGACAAAATGGAGAAATGTAGTCATCATATGACATGATCACAATTTAATGATTAAAGGGAAATTAAATGATACATTAATCTTAAAGACTAAATAAAAACCAATCCAACACTATACCTGTATCATCTAGTCTAAACAAAATTAGGAAGACAAAGGAAGTTAAGATGGCCTCTTAATTGGGACTTGTACTGCAATCCATTATAAAAAACTTTCCTAGCTGACAAGATCAAGGATCAGTGTCTGTGACAAATACATATGAATTAGTAGCAAAAACGTTTGTCAATATAATAAAGACCATGTCTCTAAATTTTCACAGAAATTAGTTGAACAAATTATTCGAACAACGTTCAATATTCATATCTCTAATATTTATTAACATTTGATCAAACAGGAAGTAGTCTAGACTACCAAACAATATATAAGTATCGGAATAGCAGAATATACTTGAGTAATTGAAATGTATCTACAATTTGTCTTTGTTTTATTTTGGTGGCTAGAACAAGGTATTGAATTTGAAAGATGATTTTGTATTTGAGAATGTTTGAGTAGTTGCTGGATGCGTTGAGGGTGAGCTCAAATTTGAATCTAACAGCAGACCTGTATTACAGATTTGTAGTGGAGGACAATGGGGATACATATGTGCCAAAAATGATTATCAGTGGAGTATAAAAGAAGCTCGAGTTGCTTGTCAACAAATGGGTAAAATAATCAAAAATACAGGTAGAGTTGAAACGTTTTGATACTAATAAATATAAATACTCAGGTATGTCTTCAAATATTGTATTTATTAGCAATTCAAAGAGACCTCCAGTTAAATATTCTCAATTTAAGTGCAGTGGTCTTGAGCAACAAATTGTTAACTGCTATCACAAAATTAGTAATAATGATACCAATGACTGTAAGAAAAATAATAAGTATTATTATGCAACTACATCATGTGAAAGTACTAATGGTAAGTAGTTTTTGTTAGTTCAGATAGTAATATCCATTTTTATTAGATTGTAAAGGTGGAGACATATCTCTTAATGGAACAATTCTTAAAATTTGTGCATTTGGTCAATGGCACACACTCTGTGGTAATACTTGGACATTAGCTCAGGCAAAAGTAGCTTGTAGACAACTGGGAAGAAATCCAATGGGTATGGATGTTTAAGCAAGATATCAATGCATTTCTTTATATTGTGGTGCTGGCAACATAGCAACTAATTATACAATGAATGGTCAATATTATTAATAACAACTTTATATAAAATTGTGGATTCCATATTAACTTATCATAACTTAATTTACAAATATCATGTGTGCTCATAACAACTTAATTTGCTTTAATAAGGTGCTACAAACATGACACTTAGTCTTAATGTTCCAAACGACTTTATTCGATTTTATTGCAATGGAAATGAGAATTCTCTTCGTGACTGTTCAGTGGCTAATAACTATGACTGCAGCAGGACTCACTTGTGGATGTAATGACATTTTTATAAAAACTATAGAGTAATCAAAATTTCAGAATGGCCTCATCCACCTCACAACTTATCAATCCAACAACTGGAATCTTCAATACAACTCTATTGGGTATATAGTATTAACCACAAAACTAATGTTACTGCTTTCAACATATCTTGTGAAAGTAAAACACAACAGAGCAAGTACTGGTATACTATTGAGACAACACACTATAACAATATTGTTAATACATCTATTACTGGTCTATTACCTAATACTACATACACATGTTGTATATTAGCAGTAACATCATACGGAGAGAGTGAACCAGTATGTCAAAATATCACTACTGGTAATACAACAAGTTAGTTCTGTTGTTACACATATTGTATTAATCATAGTGATACTTGTTATTTATTTCAATTATCAGGTCAAATATGTTCTTCTACTACTGTGACAGATGTATTCACTACTAGTGTCATCAAAACAACTGCTACAACAGTTACAATCATGACAACTGTTACTTCTAATACCATATCTCCATCTAGTAGTATCAATACAATAAAAACATATTGTCCTACTGGGAGTGGTGATACTAATGGTAGTTCATGGGTAGGTGGTATACTGGTGGGTGTAGTAATTGGTGTTCTTGTGATGGTGATGGTATGGGTGATAGTGACAATAGTCAAAAAGGAGAGGAGGAAAAAAATGGACAACACAATAACATATAACAATAGGTATGTTCAGAATTGTGTTTTATATATGTATAATTTACAAGAACAAGTTATATATATATATATAGTCATGTGAACATAACTTTATGCTAATAATGCAACATAGTATTTATATTGTTTCATATGTTGGTTTTTCAATAATAGTATGAATTTTCTGTCATTTTTCAACTACTAATGCAATATGTACAGCTATACTAATACGTTTAATACATATATAAATACCCACAATGCTACAAACCTCATATTAGCTATTATCTGCTGTTGTTATAACTGACTATACATTACAGTATGGTCATTTGATCTGGTATCATTATATCTGTGTTTTGTTAAATGTAATCCAAAAACAGGCCACCACAGTAGTAATATGCAGTATATATACATGTGTAATATGTGTGTGTTGTTGTGACCTGATTTGCAATAAGGGACCACTTCTGTCAAAATATCTGTGACCAGATTTATGAAAAGGGACCACTGTTAAAACACCAGAAAAAACAGTTTTGCATGCATACAGTTACCACAAACAGTTAGCTGTGCATATAGTAACTATATAGATACAAAACTGTTTTGGAGATGTTTTAAAAGTGGTCCCTTTTCATAAATCAGGGCACAAATTTTTATCAGAAGTTGTTCCTTATTGCAAATCAGGTCATAATTATATTCATCATTATGTTAAGCATTTCTATGATATTTATATTTATATAGTTCTACTCCACAAATCTCGAACATAGAATGTTTATGTAACCCCGCATATGATGGACTTGTACATCCTAATACCAATATTGAGCTTCCTGAAGCTGAGGCTACATACAGTTATGCTGTAATGCCACAGACTCACAAATATGATTCTATAACTAATGTCACTGAGAAAAAACCAAGATTAAACCAAGATATTCCCATTAACACTGGTATATACTCTGTTGCTGAAAATGTCCAAATTGAAGGAATGTACTCATTAGCTAAAGACAAAATTGGCACATATTCAAAACTGAAGAGAAAATAATTTACTAATGTACAGTCCATTATTTCTGTCATTGTATTAACAAGTTTTACTATTACAAGTTATAAGTAAATTATTAAATGAACAATTGGATTCGATTAGTTTTGCAATTGGTTTATTTTTATTATTAGTCACAATAATGACAATATTAAAGGCAAAGTAAATCTAAGCATTTAGAGCAGAAATAAATTATAGATATTTAGTGTGTATAGAAATAAGGAAACATTCAATTAATTAAAGTGTTTATTAGTTTTATATGATTGTACATGTAAAGAATTAAGAACTATGTGCTTTTTTATTAATAAATTAGTTAGCTAGGTGTGTCTTAAATTTTTATAATTGGTGGAATAGTTACCAGTATTATTACTAGTAGTATTATTACTGCTATTACAATGACAGGAATGTTCTTGTACTGTCAAAGATATCAATCTATGAAGAATAAAGTAAAATCCACCACTCCAGAAGCCTCACCTCTTGTGATTTATTATGAACTTAATAGAGCTCATGATTCTGATTTCCCAGGATCTAATAATTCAGTTTATAGTCCAGCTACTATTAAAAATGTAACTATTTATTTTTGGGTGCATTTTATTTCAGCTTTTATGTAATGTTTTATAAATATATCAAATTGCTAGTAGAGAATTGTGTTCATTTAAACAAGCAAACATGCTGATTCATCTGAGAATTACATAAAGAAATTGAGTTAGTAGAACTTTGTCTACATTTATTATCATTTCATTATTGTATTCACATAATAGCACTTCATAATGCAAATAAGACAATATGATTATGACTCATATCACAGTTCCTTTATACGCACAAACAAAAATTATTATCTAAATATTTATTAATGATCACATAAGTCATAATTATAACAATAATTGATGACTTAAGTATACACAGTGGGTGTTCAGTAATCGATGTTTACTTTCAAACTGATTTATATAGACATTATCTATTATGTAATGTTCATACAATTTTGCTTATACTTATTTAAATCAGTCACTATTTTAGGTACTGAAATGTGTTCTGGAGGATATGTAACTTGTTGTCATGGTCTACAGTCTTTTCATTTTCTTTTACTACTGTACATTTTAACAATGATAACAATTATAATAATAATAATAATAATAATAATGGCAAACAACAAGCACAACATATGGGTCTCCCACCATCTCATTCAATCAATCATCTCTTTCAATGCCTCTCTATTGTTCTTTGGCGCGAGAACGCCTGCTTGTGGGCATCCCGCATGCCCATCCATTTGGCATCTGAGGATGGGATTGAATGATTAATTTCATTTACATAATAATATTGTTATGGTTATTGTAAAATTATAGTAATAATAATAATAATAATAACAAGGGAAGAAGATATCAACTGGACGAGAGCTGGACGATGATACTAGAGATGGAACCTCTTTTGTAGAAGCTAAAGCAGCTGATTGGGCAGCAGAAAAAATGGTATCTCTGAGGGAGTTATGTTGATGAATGAGGTCCCCATTGCCTCTACAACCAACTTGATGGTCACCAAAGCCATCAGTCACCACCTGACAAACAGGGCAAGTCGACCCCTCCTGACACATTTGAACACCCAGCCAATACCGTAAACACAATCGAAAATCACGATCTTGATATGCCGACCAAGAGCCTTAGAAGGCACCACCTTCAGCCAATCTCCAGCGTGATGAACAGAAGATGACAAAGCCAAAGCCTTTGACCGAGTGTCTGAAGCTGTGCCAGTCAGGATATTAAAGGATGCCTGGTCAATAACTCTGGACAAATAGTGTTGATATAATAACAATAAGAATAACCATAAAGTTGCTTTCTACATTGCTATAGAATCGAAAACTTATCTTTAATTTATTGAACATTTAAAAATAAAACCTTTTTCTGTTTGGGTATAGAAGAAATAAATTTTTCAGTTGATAAAAATTTCTGATTGCTATTATAATAGACCCTATACTATTATGCAACAGTTTATTGTCTTCCAGGTATATTCTATTATAAATCATCAGTCATCATAATTACTATTTTCAATTATTATAGCTAATCAATCTTCTTAAATTAAAGCATGTTTCTAGTTGTATATTTATTGTTTTGAAATAAAAACTTGAATTTGTAAGACTGGCTTACTTTTTTGATCCTTATTTTTCACTCAAATTAAAAAGGAAAATAATATATTTTCTGGTACTATTAATATAATACATAGTCATATTGGTAGCACGTGATTATAGCGAAAACGCGGTGACAGACAAACTTGGTTATCTACTAGACAATTCTTCAGTAAACGATGTGTACAGTCGTATAAAGGCAAGGTAAAAGCTTTATAATTATGTCTTCTTTTCTGTTAATATTAATGCACCTTTTAATACTTCTATCTGGAGGTAATCGTAGTTGTAGTCCTTTTTTTATTTGTGAACACTTTTAGTAGCTATAGCATTTACAGAAAATTGTTCTGATGAAGGAGCCCTCATATATAGCGGGTCCTCAGAAAGTCACATAGTACAGATCTGTGTTAGGGGCCTTTGGAGGGACATTTGTGATACACCAAACTCTTATCAATGGGGAATAAATGAAGCTAAAGTGGCTTGTTATCAAATGGGGATGTCATGGAAAAAAGGATCGGGTAGTTCATGCTATAATATTTGCTTTTATTCTGTATATAGGATAATCTCAAAAATTGCCCAGTAAAACAGTACTCTAACTGTGATCTAAATTCATTTAAAGCAGGACTTGATTGTGGAGGTATAACAATGTTTAAGGACTATATGACATCTTTGTTCACTTTATAGAGAGCCATCCACAGAGTGTATTAATACAGTCACTAGACTCCTCAGTACAGATACAATGGAACTACAATGTATCAAATGGCACAGAATACTTTTTAGTAAGGCTACAAATCAACAGTATCAGAGTAGCTATTGGTATTCTAAGACAATATTATATAATGGTAGCAATACATTTAATACATCTATTACTGGTCTATTACCTAATACTATATACACGTGTTGTGTATTAGCAGTAATATCATATGGAGAAAGTGAACCAGTATGTCAAAATAACATTACTACTAACGTAACAAGTAAGTATACTGAATTTTATGTATGGTTCTTGTGTCCTCCATATTTTACACATGTATAATAATAGTATCAACATCTATTAATACACCTCCTATTGTGAGTAGTGATATATTCACTAGTGGTGGTCCATGGTTAGCTGGTGGTAAAATGGTAGGTGTGGTGAGTGGTGTTCTTATTAAAGTGATAATATGGGGATTGATAACAGTGATTAAGAAAAAGAGAAAAAACACTAATATGAAAAGACATGATGAAAGGTAATTTCTTTACAATTCTATTATTTATTAAACACTTTTAGATCACATGATAGGTACCAAGCAAACATGACCCATTGACATCAACTGAAGCCAATGCCACTTGCTAACAATTGGAATTTCTTGAAAGGAGTAATTATTAGGTAAGAGAAGTACATACATGTCTATCCAAAATAATGGACACTCATCAATGTTGTGAGATTAAGAGTGAGCCAGATCTATTCCCAAATTTGGGGATTGTTTACTTATGTGGGTACAATGTTATTTCATTATAGATATTATTGTTTATATTATGTTAATTTTGTTTATTCTTTCAACAGTTTAATTTAATGACAATACTAAAAACATTATCACTACCCTTAAACATTAATGTTCATGTTCAAGCAGTCTACTGTACTGTAATAGATCTAACTATAGATACCATCTATAGTTTGGTAATAATACTACTAATAAGGCTACACAAACTGTTAACAATGTTACAACAGCAAACTCTTGTAGAGCTGGCAATGACTGCACAACAACATTAGTAGAACAGGCTATTCATTTGGTCCAGTGGCATATAGGATACAGAGATGTCCGTTCCTTCTGTTTGTCAAATAGATGATGGTGGTACACATTTTTGCTATATCATATACTATTGTTTGATATTTTGTAATAATTTCTAAAAGAATTTTCTCGCTTTTTTGTTTCTTTCTCTGTTTTGTCCTCCATGCTAGTATTTTACATATTCATATTGACACAAAAACGAACAACCAATTTCTGACCCACCCACACGTGGAATTAGGCATGCACAATACAAGTCAAAATCAAGGTATAAAAGTTAGGGTATCTTGACAATCACCCTGAATTAGCTGATTTCAGTTAACAATACATACTATAATAAATAAACCATGGCTACTTCATCTTACAAGAATAACTATGAAACTTTAAATAATAAAAAATATTTATAATACTACTAATAATTTAACTTAAAAGATTTGTTTTTATATACAAAGAGAGTCAACTAATGTAAGCAATATTAATATTATGTCAACATTAAACAGGAAGTAGACATCAAAGTCAGAACAATAAATAAACATTATTAGAAGCAGAATATTTCCTCAAGAAGGTGGAAGATGAATCTTGAAGTTTTTTTGGTTCTACTGTGCTCAATGTCTTGTTTACAACAAGGTAATGAAAGTATTAGCATGTGGTAATAATTAAAACTTTTGATCAGTTATCACTGGAGATGTTAAGACACAAACTCCAGGAAATAGCCATATATTGCCATTTTGTTCCAGAAAATATATTTGTATTGAGAATGTCTGTCATTCAAGTAAGAGGAGATCAATCAGAGCTGTTTGCTTTGTTATTTCATACTGTTCTAAAGTCAAATCATGGCAACTAAATAAGCATTCATACATTATTGACATAAGTATATGTAAATTTACAATTTGTGTACATCTATATGTCATAGTATAATGCTACAAGCAGCCAAAAGAATAGTCTCATACCCAGGTGTTTCAGTAAAGGAAATAGTGCAAGGCTTCAAAAGGGCTGTGATAAAAAATTTTATAGAAAAATACTATCTTCCTATAGATTGTACATGTGGAGACTTAATGTTAACAAATGAATCAGTTCTTACTATATGTTCATCAAATGGTGAACAGTACACATTCTCTGGTCATTGTTGGACATTAGCAGAGGCAAAAATAGCTTGTACACAACTTGCATATTGTTTTAATCAGTGTAATGTTCAATTCTGTTGTAATGGGAATGTGAATTCTCTCAAAAATTGTTTGATGGCAGGACTCAATTGCAGAGGTATATTATTTGTTCTATATGTAATAACAATCAAAAACCATTAAAGATTGGCCCAGTCCATACAATTTATCTATACAACAACTGGAATCTTCAATACAGCTCAGCTGGCAATACAACATCAACCGCACAAATAACATGGTACTAATGTTTAATATATCATGTGAAAGTAAACAACAACAGATCAGCCATGTTTATTCTAAGACAATACTATATAATAATGATAGTACTTTTAATACATTTATTACTGGTCTATTACCTAATACTATATACAACTGCTGTGTATTAGCAGTAACATCAAATGGAAAGAGTGGACCAATATGTGAAAATATCAATATAACTGGTAATACAACAAGTGAGTTTGTTCTTGTTACAACTACTATATTAATCTATAATGATACTTTGTTATTTATTTTTCTTATCAGGTCAAATTTGTTCCTCTACTACTGTGACAGATGTATTCACTACTAGTGTCATCAAAACAACTTCTACAACAGTTACAATCATGACAACTGTTACTTCTCTTACTATATCTCCATCCTCTAATATCAATACAATAAAAACACTTTGTCCTACTGGTAGTATGACAATTGTTACTACTGTAACCATATCTCCATCCTCTAATATCAATACAATAAAAACACTTTGTCCTGCTGGGAGTAGTGATACATTTACTAATGGTAGTTCATGGGTGGGTGGTATATTGGTGGGTGTGGTAATTGGTGTTCTTGTGATGGTGATGGTATGGGTGATAGTGACAATAGTTAGGAAGAAGAGGAGGAAAATGGTGGACAACATAATAACATATAATAATAGGTATGTTCAGAATTATGTTTTGTATGTATGTAATTTACAAGAACAAGTTATATGTACAAAGAATGCATACTTTATGTTAATAATTAGACATAGTAATTACTTTGCTACATACGTTGCTATTTCATTAAAAATATGAACTTTCAGTAACTTTTTAAAGCACTAATGTAATAAGTTGACTGCTACAGCTGCACTAACAGTTTAATGTGTATATAAATAACCACAATGCTACAAACCTCATATTAGCTATTGTCATGTATACACTGTCATTATCACTAACTATACATTATAGTATGGCCATGGTATCATTATATTTGTGTTATTTTAAATGCAATCCAAAAACAAGCCACCACAGTAGTAATATACAGTATATAAACATGTATGAAATACACACACACACACACATATATATATATACACATCATTATGTTAAGCATTTATATGATATTTTTATTTAAAATTAATGGTTCCACTTCACAAACATCAAACAGAGAAGGTTTAGGTAACCCTACATATGATGGACTTGTACATCCTCTTACCAATATGGAGCTGCCTGAAGCTGAGGCTACATATAGTTATGCTGTAATGCCACAGACTCACAAATATGATACCGTAACTAATATCACTGAGGAAAGACCAAGGGTAAACCTAGATATTCCCATTAACAGTGGTATCTACTCTCCTGCTGAAAATATCGAAATTGAAGGAGTAGCTGAAGATGAAATTGGTACATATTCAAAGCTCCAGAGAAAATAATTTTATAATATATAGTCTATTAATTCTGTCATTGTATTAAAACGTTTTACTATTACAAGTTATAAGTAAATTATTAAATGAGCAATTGTATTCAATTAGTTTTGTAATTAGTTTAATTTTATTATTACAGTCACAATATTGATAATTTTTGGCTAATAAATTAGTTAGCTAGGTGTGTCTTAAAATTTATAATTCATTAGCATTTATTAGATGTTTTGGGAAAGGAGGAAATATTGTTTAAGACTTTTTAGATTGCAATGTAATGTAAATATACTCTGTCTTGAATCTCGCCTATGTCAACAACAATATTTGTGAAGACTTATACCTGTATGAGACTAGACGTTGAATTGTATCATGTCCATAGTAATAGTAACACAACATATATTCATTATTTAGTTTATAGATATAGTTGCCTCTGTTGAACAAGACTTCAGTTTGTACTAGTATTACAGTTCACATATGCAGGTAAATTTATTTTGAGAATTAATTACAGAACTTTACTTTCATACATCACTGACATATCTATTTATATAACAACATTTAAACAACAAAAAAGTTAAGACAGACCTTTTGAGAGTGTTTTGTAGCTTCAACTACATCACAGTTGTGAGTTGTCCTTATAAAAAAAAACATTTTGATAGATTAATTCAAGCTGTTACCATTATAGTTATGTAACTATGATGTAACCATGATGTAACCATGCATCATTGTAACCATGTAACCATAGATTGTACATGTGGAGACTTAATGTTAACAAATGAATCAGTTCTTACTATATGTTCATCAAATGGTGAACAGTACACATTCTCTGGTCATTGTTGGACATTAGCAGAGGCAAAAATAGCTTGTACACAACTTGCATATTGTTTTAATCAGTGTAATGTTCAATTCTGTTGTAATGGGAATGTGAATTCTCTCAAAAATTGTTTGATGGCAGGACTCAATTGCAGAGGTATATTATTTGTTCTATATGTAATAACAATCAAAAACCATTAAAGATTGGCCCAGTCCATACAATTTATCTATACAACAACTGGAATCTTCAATACAGCTCAGCTGGCAATACAACATCAACCGCACAAATAACATGGTACTAATGTTTAATATATCATGTGAAAGTAAACAACAACAGATCAGCCATGTTTATTCTAAGACAATACTATATAATAATGATAGTACTTTTAATACATTTATTACTGGTCTATTACCTAATACTATATACAACTGCTGTGTATTAGCAGTAACATCAAATGGAAAGAGTGGACCAATATGTGAAAATATCAATATAACTGGTAATACAACAAGTGAGTTTGTTCTTGTTACAACTACTATATTAATCTATAATGATACTTTGTTATTTATTTTTCTTATCAGGTCAAATTTGTTCCTCTACTACTGTGACAGATGTATTCACTACTAGTGTCATCAAAACAACTTCTACAACAGTTACAATCATGACAACTGTTACTTCTCTTACTATATCTCCATCCTCTAATATCAATACAATAAAAACACTTTGTCCTACTGGTAGTATGACAATTGTTACTACTGTAACCATATCTCCATCCTCTAATATCAATACAATAAAAACACTTTGTCCTGCTGGGAGTAGTGATACATTTACTAATGGTAGTTCATGGGTGGGTGGTATATTGGTGGGTGTGGTAATTGGTGTTCTTGTGATGGTGATGGTATGGGTGATAGTGACAATAGTTAGGAAGAAGAGGAGGAAAATGGTGGACAACATAATAACATATAATAATAGGTATGTTCAGAATTATGTTTTGTATGTATGTAATTTACAAGAACAAGTTATATGTACAAAGAATGCATACTTTATGTTAATAATTAGACATAGTAATTACTTTGCTACATACGTTGCTATTTCATTAAAAATATGAACTTTCAGTAACTTTTTAAAGCACTAATGTAATAAGTTGACTGCTACAGCTGCACTAACAGTTTAATGTGTATATAAATAACCACAATGCTACAAACCTCATATTAGCTATTGTCATGTATACACTGTCATTATCACTAACTATACATTATAGTATGGCCATGGTATCATTATATTTGTGTTATTTTAAATGCAATCCAAAAACAAGCCACCACAGTAGTAATATACAGTATATAAACATGTATGAAATACACACACACACACACATATATATATATATACACATCATTATGTTAAGCATTTATATGATATTTTTATTTAAAATTAATAGTTCCACTTCACAAACATCAAACAGAGAAGGTTTAGGTAACCCTACATATGATGGACTTGTACATCCTATTACCAATATGGAGCTGCCTGAAGCTGAGGCTACATATAGTTATGCTGTAATGCCACAGACTCACAAATATGATACCGTAACTAATATCACTGAGGAAAGACCAAGGGTAAACCAAGATATTCCCATTAACAGTGGTATCTTCAACTACATCACAGTTGTGAGTTGTCCTTATAAAAAAAAACATTTTGATAGATTAATTCAAGCTGTTACCATTATAGTTATGTAACCATGATGTAACCATGATGTAACCATGATGTATGCAGAATGACAACAGGAAATGAACTATATCATTAGATTTAGTTGATAAACAAGCAAAAGAGCAGAATTTGCTCAAGTCTTCAAGATGTATCTTCACTATGTCTTTATTTTACTATGTTGTTTTAAAAAAAGTATGGAAACTAATTGATTTTTCAAAGCTCCTTAAATACTTTATAATCTAGTTATTGGATGTGTTGAGGGAGAGCTCAGATTTTTTGAGTCAAACAACAGCTCTCTAATACAGATTTGTACTACAGGAAAATGGGGATATATTTGTGCTAAGTACAATTATAATTGGAGTAAAATAGAGGCTCAAGTTGCTTGTCAATTGATGGGATATTTGAGCAGTAGTTTATACAATGATGGTAGGAATGCTAATGCATTTATGCTAGGACTACAAGATCAATTATAATATACTGATTTCAATTTAGGTGACTATAAAGTAGATCTGAAAAATACAGCTAAAATACCAGTCAGTTATTCACATATCAAATGTAAGGGTCTTGAACAAAACATTACTCAATGTTATCTTAGAGAAAGTAACAATGAAAATAGCTGCAAAATTGTTGATGAAAATTCTTACTACTATGCCACTACCAAATGCCAAAACATTTCTGGTAATATAAGGCTTTAAATTAAGAGTATTACAAAACTGACTGTCTTCTTTAGGTTCTAAAGGTGGAGAATTATCTCTTAATGGAACACTACTTACAATTTGTGCATTTGGTCAATGGCACACACTCTGTGGTAATATTTGGACATTAGCTCAGGCAAAAGTAGCTTGTAGACAACTGGGAAGAAATCCAATTGGTAAGATTTTTATACACATGAAATATTTATTTCTCAACAAAAACAAGGTGCTAACAACAGTGTAATCAACACTGAAGTATTATCTACTGTTGATATTCAGTTCTATTGTAATGGAAATGAGAATTCTCTTAGGAAATGCTCAGTTATTAATAATTATTACTGTACCTCACCAGGGAAAGCAGCAGGACTTACATGTGGAGGTAGACAATTACAATTTTGTAATAAAAATTTATGAAGTATATTAGAATGGCCCAGTCCACCTCACAATTTATCCATTCAATTACTGGAATCTTCACTACATATCTACTGGGAATAAAATTATAACAACCACATGATAAATGTTATCACTTTCAATATATCCTGTGAAAACAGTGTACAACAAATTAAATACTGGTATTTCAATAACAGTACTTTTAATACATCTATTACTGGTCTATTACCTAATACTACATACACATGTTGTGTATTAGCAGTAACATCATATGGAGAGAGTGAACCAATATGTAAAAATATCACAACTAGTAGTTTAAATACTACAATGAGTAAGTTAATAATAACATATAATCCTGAACAATATCTTACTACGTCAATTGTATGTATGTACTATTTACACATAACAGATTATACTGAAGGTGTGTATTAGCCTCATATCACCAAATCTGCTGTGTCAATAATAATTGTCATGTTGCTTTTATAATAACACAACCTACTAATGCAATAAGTGACATCATAATGCACAGCTCTATTATTTTAAACTTATTTACTTGATGTTTGTAATCTACGTTTGCTCACATAGGTATCACTCCCATTACTAAAACTCAGACATCCACTAGTGGTGGTCCCTGGATAGGTGGTATATTGATAGGTATGATAAGTAGTATTCTTATGATGGTTGTGGTATGGGTGATAGTGACATTGATTTGGAAAAGAAGAAGGAAGAAAGTGAATAACTCACA
Organism: Xestospongia bergquistia; assembly: GCA_963965975.1. Taxonomy (NCBI): domain Eukaryota; kingdom Metazoa; phylum Porifera; class Demospongiae; order Haplosclerida; family Petrosiidae; genus Xestospongia; species Xestospongia bergquistia. Next base: position 7,087,994 of record OZ014417.1, read on the forward strand.
AAGATATCATAACAGGTATGATAGCATGTTTATCTTGTCAAAACATTTATTTTCACTGTACACAGCAGTACTACGTCAAACAATATGGCTATGGAATGTTTAGGTAACCCCACATATGATGGACAAGTACATCAAAATAACACTCATGATGTAACAGAACTACCTGAGGCTGAAGCTGACTATAGTTATGTACAGACACAACAAAATAATGTATATGATTCTGTTAATAGTACTAGTATGGAAGGACCAGCAACAAACCAAGATTCTACTGTTAACAGTGATGTCTGCTCTTATGATGAAGTTAACAATGTGAAAATTGAAGGAGTATACTCATTAGTTGAAGATGAAATTGAGACTTATTCAAAATTACAGAGAAAATAACTCAAAATGGATTATTTCAATAAACAGTACAACTACAGCCATAATAATTAAGTTTATAATATTTACAGAACTCACATATAACTCACATACTATATTGACACTGTTATTGAGCTATAAGTCTATAATTCTATTGCTACATATGTTATACTGGATGTTAGTGTTTTGGTAATTATGAATGTCATCATACTGTTTATGTTTGCTTTCATTCAAAGTTCTGTAATCATATATCATAAACATTAATACACATGACAATAATCATTGTACTCACTTGTATCAGCCATTATCTAGTCCTTTCATGTTTCCATGACAAATGTTATAACTCATGTTACCATAACTCAGTCCTAGTCCTGTACCCTTAACTTAACACTAATACAAATGAACATCTTTACCCATTGTTACATTTGGTCCAGGGTAACCAGGTGGTATTATAGTTGTTATATAGTAAACAGTTCTCTTGTCATGGTATGGGTAGAATCATAATTTTGACATTCGAATTTCAGCATGATATTCTGTTTCTTTGTTTGCTTGGTAACAACAATACAATTTGAAATAACTTATAACCTATTAAAATAGCGAAATAGTCTCTAATCTTATTTGTTAGCATTCCTTTCCTACCTTTTCATAGCCATACTACTATAGTTATTGTCATCACAATAAAAGTGAAAAATTACGTTAAAATATGAGAACAAGTACCATCCAACTATAAGTAGATTGTGTGAAGATATCTTGTATGTAACTATGATGATAACATCATACCAATTTCAATAAGTTATGTACAAAAAGACAGTATACTAAATAAAGTTTAATGTAATATAACTATAAACAAGTTGAGAAGCAAGTATGCTTAAATCATCAATAAGTATTTTCAGTATGTCTTAGTTGATTATTTTGACTACAAAAGGATATGCCAAAATGATTTTATTTATGTCATTTGAAAATACTTGATTATCTAGTTACTAGAATATATTGTGGTGAGTAAGACGTATTACCTGTACTCTATAACTGACAGCAGGATTAATATGTGGAGATAATTTATATGAAATTAATTTATATAGTGAAGGTACTTAAACATAAATGTCCCTGAAGGTTTCTAAGGTGTCGATATATATAATTTATGTATGTATGTATCTATGTATGTATATACATATATAAATACTTGTACATATATGTGAAATAAGGTAACAGCTGCTCTCATATAACTAATAGCTATATCCACATTGTTGTTGTGACAACTATCTGTTTAGTCTGCTAATATAATAAATGACATTATTACCCATAGATAGCTAGTACATTGATGAATGTAGGAAGTGGTGTGGTTGTGATAGTGATAGTGTAAGTGGTAGTGACAATGATTGGAAAAGAGAAGGAAGAGAGTGGACAACATAAATAAATATCATAAAAAGTATGAGTAGTATTTGTATGTCTGAAACATTTTATTGAACTTACACAAATGATTGAACTATTAACATTCATATAATTATCTGGCATCAAATTGGCATCAAGCTTAAAGTAGATCTAATGAGTATGTTTAGTCTCTAATGTATATATGTTTTATATAATCCAAACATCATTAACAGGTAAAGAAATCCTTATTGATATAACTTATGTTTGCTCAGTGTATGGAATGTGTACTTCAAAATATTAGTCATGATGTATACAGATGGAACTGCCTGACTCTGACATTAACTATATATGACTTAACTAATTAAAAGACACCAAAAGTGGATAACTATAAATGGAACAAGAACTTACTCTTTATAATTATAATAATATTATATACATGATTCAAAATATATGATGAGAAATATTTAGGTGGAAAAATAAAGAAATGTAGCCATCATGTAATCATAATCTAATGATTAAATGGAAATAAAATGATACTAAACACAAACTAATCCAACACTATATTTGTATCATTTACTCTAAACAAAAATAAGAAGACAAAGGAAGATGGCTTCTTGAATTGGGACTTGTACCGCCAATCCATTATAAAAATTTTCCTAGCTGACAAGATCAAGGATCAGTTTCTGTGACAAATACATCTGAATTAGTAGCAAAAAAATTTGTCAATATAATAAAGACCATGTCTCTAAATTTTCACAGAAACTAGTTGAACAAATTATTCGAACAACGTTCAATATTCATATCACTAATAATTATTAATTATTTGATCAAACAGGAAGTAGTCTAGACTACCAAACAATATATAAGTATCGGAATATCAGAATATACTTGAGTAATTGAAATGTATCTACAATTTGTCTTTGTTTTATTTTGCTGGCTAGAACAAGGTATTGAATTTGGAAGATGATTTTGTATTTGAGAATGTTTGAGTAGTTGCTGGATGCGTTGAGGGAGAACTCAAATTTGAATCTGATAGCAGACCTATACAGATTTGTAGTGGAGGACAATGGGGATACATTTGTGCTAAAAATGATTATCAGTGGAGTATAAAAGAAGCTCAAGTTGCTTGTCAACAGATGGGTAAAAGAAGTAAAAGTACAGGTAGAGTTGAAACATTTTGATGTTAATATTATATATATAAATACTCAGGTATGACTACAAAACGTAAAAAATCATCAAACAAATTGTCAGTTGGATATTCTCATTTTAAGTGCAATGGTCTTGAACAGCAAATTGTTAACTGCTATCACAAAATTAGTAACGATGCTGATGACTGCAAGCTTAAGAAAGATGATATGTATTATTATGCAGCTACATCATGTGATAATAATATTGGTAAATAATTTTTGTTAGTTTAGATAGTATAATCCATTTTTTATTAGATTGTAAAGGTGGAGAATTATCTCTTGATGGAAAAGTTATTAAAATCTGTGCATTTGGTCAATGGCACACACTCTGTGGTAATACTTGGACATTAGCTCAGGCAAAAGTAGCTTGTAGACAACTAGGAAGAAATCCAATTGGTATGAATGTCTAAAAAAGAAATCAATGCATATATTTATATTATGGTGCTGGCAACATAGTAACCAATTATACAATGAATGGTCATACTATTAATAACAATTAACTTTATATAAAATTGTGGATTCCATATTAATCTACCATAACTTAGTTTATAAATATCATGTGTCTTTGTAACAACTTAATTTGCTTTCTTATAATGAGGTGCTATAAACATGACACTTGATCTTAATGTTCCAAATGACTTTTTACGGTTTCATTGCAATGGAAATGAGGATTCTCTTCATGATTGCTCAGTGGCTAATAAGTATGACTGTCCCTCAGATATAGCAGCAGGACTCACTTGTGGAGGTAATGACATTTTTATGCAAAATATAAAGTAATCAAAATTTCAGAATGGCCTAATCCACCTCACAACTTATCAATCCAACAACTGGAATCTTCAATACAACTCTATTGGGTATATAGTATCAAACACAAAACTAATGTTATTGCTTTCAACATATCTTGTGAGAGTAAAACACAACAGAGCAACTACTGGTATTCTATTGAGGCAATACAATATAACAATACTGTTAATACATCTATTACTGGTCTATTACCTAATACTACATACACATGTTGTGTATTAGCAGTAACATTATATGGAGAGAGTGAACCAATATGTCAAAACATCACTACTGTTACTATTAATACAACAAGTTAGTCTAAAATTATTGTCTTAAAGTATGTTATATGATCTTTTAATGTTTATTCAGGTGATATCTGCTCTGAAGTTGTATCCAGTGTTGTGACAACTGTTACTACTACTACCATAGCACAGACTAATAATGAAACCTGTGAGATTTCTATATATCCTCATTGTTTTTGTTTGAAATGATTCACTCATTATTGTTTATACAGTTATGACCTGCTCTTCTACTGATATCAAAACATCCAGTGTTGTTGCCATGACAACTGTTACTCCTGTTACCATACCTACCCCTATTGAAAGTAGTGATACAATCAATAGTGGTGGTCTGTGGGCAGTAGGTGGTATAATAGTGGGTGTAGTGAGTGGTGTTCTTGTGACAGTAGTAGTATGGGTACTAGTAGTAGTTGTTAGGAAATACAGAAACAAAAAAGTGGACAACACTATAAAATATCATAACAGGTAATCTTATGGTGGCATGTTTACATTCTTTCTCCTTGTCAAAACATGTAATTGATTTCATTTTCCATATATGCAGCTGTACTACATCACAAGATACAGCTATGGAAGGTTTAGGTAATCCCACATATGGTGGACAAGTACATCAAAAGAACAATTATGACATAACAGAACTACCTGAGGCTGAGGCACAATATAGTTATGCAGTATTGCCACAGACACACCACAATAATGTAAATGATTCTGTTAATGGTACTGGTATAGAAGGACCATCAACAAACCAAGGTTCTACTGTTAACAATGGTATATACTCTTATGCTGAAGTTAACAATGAAAAAATTGAAGGAGTGTATTCATTAGCTGAAGATGAAATTGAGACTTATTCAAAATTACAAAGAAAATAACTCAAAATGAATTTCAATATACATTTAACTACAACAATGATAATTAAGATTATATTATTTACTGAACTTATATATAACTTATACTGTGTTGACACTGTCATTAAACTATAACTCTATTACATATAATACTGAAAGTTATAGTGTTTCACTAATCAGGAGTGTATTCATAACATGCTGACTTTTAAGTTTATTGTATCAAAAACATCAATACACATGGCTATATTTAGTGATCATTTTCATTTCACACGTCATGTACACAGTGTTGTTACAACAACACAGTACATTAGGAGGACAGTGGCAAGAGTGCATTAATGATGCTCATGTACTCCTGTTACTGGCAATCAACATCTGTATTTACTGCCAGAAATTGGAAACCCTTGTTTAGTTAGTAAACTCATGTGCTTAATTTTTATAGGAGTTGATTTTATGTGGCACATCATAAAGAGATGGTCATTTGATACATTGACATCCTACAAGCTGACATCATTATGGAATAGATATTATAGCATATTACGTATTGGACATCCCTTGTTTTCATTTCCAATATACTAAACATCAGTTAGGGGAAATACAGCAGGTCACAATCAGCATCCTGAGTCAGAGTACTTATAGGACAAGTTTTTATGGGCTGATGCATAAGATGAAGTCATCTTTACATTTACTTCATTTCCTATTGTTTTGGATTCACATTTTACTAATAATTATTTCAATAGTGTTGACATCCCAAAAAAGGAATGTATTTTGTTTATTACAAAATGAAATGAGCCAAAGTACACATACTGTATATGCAATATTATTAAAGTCAGTGGTACTTTAATAGTAACAATGGTAGATAATAAGGCCATACTTATACATAGTTGAAAGGTAAATGTTATGATATCAATTACAATAGTACTATAATAATAGATAATACAGCCACACTTTTATATAGTTGTAAAGTGAATGCTGTCATATCAATTATAATACTCACTTGACATTTTCATTTAACAAGAAGCCAAGATCTACCTACATTGCTCATACATAACCACAACACATAAAGACTCTCACAACAGTGCTGGTCTGATATACTAATAGCATATTACATATGTTATTGTGAAAATATAGATGAAGTGGATGAACGAAGTATTTAATAAAAATTAATAATGCCTGTAGGTCTGACAGGAAGTCATACTTTGCTTTGTACAGTTAATTGTTTAGGTTTAGGAGTTAGGTTTCTGTTTAATACACAGAAAAGTATGAATGTCCTGTCTGACAAATAGGCATTGCCATAAAAATAAGCATATTATCCTGTGTTATTAACGTTCATGTCTTCCATTACAGCATTCACAACATATCTTAGCCACTGATATGTGCTCAAAGAATAGAGCCTGAATAGTCTAAATCGGTACCCTCATTACTGAAATAATGATGATTTTCTGGTCTTTGAGACTCTTCATGCTTCACGATGGAGTCATAATTATCATTATAATATTAGGTTTTTCTGGCAGATCGTGTCCTACTGTTATAAAAACAGAAAATCAACCATCTGTTATCTGTTATGAGTATCATCTGTTTAAAAGATTTTGTTAAGATAAGATTCCTAAAAATTTTTGGAAACAGAAGAACATTTTATTATAATATTGAATTGTGACTAATAACTTCTTGTTTTGATATACTGATATAAATTTTAAATCTTGAAGGTTTTTATATAAGCTATTCATATATTAATTGGCCCAACCTATTCCTGTTACATAGCTTTTAAAAATGCAATTGTTTTTTTATTATAATAATTGAGTATTGTATCACCATTTTTATCACCAGTCAGCTATACATGTGTACATATTAGGTGGTACATACCATATATGGTAATTGTAATTATTAATGTAATTGTATCCTTTTATTAGGAAATATCACATATCATGATTAATTATCAGACAGTATTTAGAAAGACAATCATATTTTCTAGCCCACAACTAACTGGAGTAACTTTGAAAACAAAGCTCCTGATTCTGTACCAGGTTGGGTCAGTTAATTCACAATTCTATGATAATGTACACAGTATTGTCATTCACAAATGACAATAAGTTAATTTAAGAAGAAAATAAGCCAGCTATCCTCTTTACTAATACAAAGTTCTACCTAATTTGTTATTGCTTACATCTGGTGATGTCAACTAATGAAATAATTAGATCAATTTACAAGCAATTAGGTACATTCCTCTTTGTCTACTGTTGATACTGAGTTGGTCGCAAATCAAATTAACATGTCTCAATATGGAAATGAGGTCCTAGACCTGTTTGACAAAGCCATGCTTGTGTATAATGTATATCTACTACTACAGACTTGTTTGCTTATCCACAAGGCCAGTCAAAAAAGTGGCACACAGCTTTATATCTAGATTGTCCAGGCAGGCCATTGTGTCATACTGATCATGAGATATATACCAAGTCTTCTTATTGTCATCTGTTGTTGGTGTGTATGGAGTCAGAAAGTTGATGGTAAGTAATTCGGATATACCTAATAATTCTATTCTTTACTTTCTAACTGTAGGTTGCTATGAGGGCGAATTAAACGAAGTCCCTTATAATAAAGAAAGTGGTAAACGTGTACACATTGTTCAAATTTGTATTGGTGGCAGCTGGAGTGGGATTTGCTATGGTAACGGACCCAATCAACAATATTGGAATGATATTGATGCTCAAGTAGCATGTCAACAACTGGGCTTTCTTAGCAATGGTAAGACATTGACAAATTAGTGGTAATTAACATGGAATAGGCTCTAATTTTTTGGGTATTAACATTTTGGTATTAAAATCTGAACTACAATGCTTGACAAATTGACAGTAATATAGGTAGTACTACTTAAAAGATGTTAATATGAGAATAATGCATAATATGTGTATTACTTACTACATACAGGTGCTACAGCAGTCTCTATCAATATCAGTAATATTACTCCAACAATATATGTGTATGATGTTATCTGTAGTGCTGTTAGCAGCAGGATAAAGGACTGCCTGACCTATATACAAAACAGCAGCAGTCCTTGTGACTCAGTAGCTGGTATTCAATGTAATGGTAAGTCCATAAAGTCAGATGATTTATTTAACGTTGTAGTATAAAATGTGTTTACATATGTTTGTATGCACTTAAACAAATAAGAACTATATTCATCTTTTAATGAAAGGACCATCACACTGCAAACATGGTGAACTAAGGCGACAATCACCTAATGGAATATTAGAGTTCTGTGATAGAGGTATGTGGTCTGTTATTTGTGGAGACTTTTGGACTGACAGAATTGCTTCAGTTGTTTGTCAACAAATGAGTTATGCCTCAGAAGGTACTAATAGTTTTAGATATATCATTATTTTATTCATTGTTCTTTTGTTATGCTATAGGGGCTGAATTGTTGACAATAATTAATAATATGAGGTCACAAACTTTATCTCGATCACATTTCTATTGTTTTGGTAATGAAGAAAATCTCAACAATTGTTCCAAGGGTGAACTGAAAGATTACAATTGTCAAACTTTAGCTAATGTGTCATGTACGTAAGTTTTAACTTATGATTATGGATTATATTAAGTAAATAATAACATTACTAATATGAGTGCAATGTACTATAATATGGCAAATTGTATAGTGAGCATAATTGTGGTGGCTAGTACTTCCTTTAAGTTGTTGAGTTTACATTAAATGATCAAAGAACCCTAAGTACTAATAGCCACTTCTGAAGAGAACACATGACTATAGAAACAGTACAAGTATATGTTGTTATACTAAATTTGTTATAGTAATTGAGAAATCTTATAAGGTTTCTAAAGGCTAGTACTATAGGTTATTGTACACTCCTAACTATCTATCACTACTAGTGTTGTTTTAGTATGGTAAATTAGTTTTAGTTTTAGTTATAGTTTTCCTACTCTCTTTACTTTAAGTTTTAGTTTTAGTTATAGTAATGTAATTGAAAACAATTTTAGTTATAGTTATTGTTATCAATTCTAAATTGTATTTTAGTTTTAGTTATAGTTCTCGTCACCAAATTCTTTTAGTTTTAGTTTTAGTTATTGTAAAAAATCATCATAATTAATTATCATAATACTAATGAAATAAGACAACTAAGTATCTCGTTCTCTTCGGGTGGTGGAGGAGAATAAGTAGCAGAACACTCAAAAGAACCAGTAAATGAGTTATCAGCCATTTTGTTAATGGTACATGTGAACAAATGCCCCACCTACTTTAAGAAGTCACACCTCTGCTGAATACTGTAATAGTTTTGGTTAATACTGTACAATTTTAGTTTTAGTTTTAGTTAATGTCAGTCACAATTACAGTTATAGTTTTAGTTATAGTTAGACACCAGTAGTTTTAGTTTTAGTTATTGTTATAAGCACTATGGAGTTTGAATTTTAGTTTTAGTTTTAGTATAGGAAAAGTGCTTTACTAAAATATGTTTTAGTTTTAGTTATTGTTAACTAAAACAACACTAATCACTACAGGTCTTCCTCAAGCTCCACAAGACTTCCTAATATGGCCTCTTAATTCAACAGCAATAGCAGCCACATGGCATCTGATATATCCAACTCAAGACATTCCAACTGATGTAGACATTGATTGTATGAACACAAACGATGATCATGATGTAATAATGTATCCAGCACTGCATACATTGGACAATGATGTACCTCAGGTAGTCATCAATGGATTTAAAGCTAGCACAGAGTATATTTGTTGCATCAGTATCACTACTGCATTAGTGGGTACTAGTGAAGAAGTTTGTCGCAATGTTACATTGCTGGAAGCCATTCGTATATCTACAGGTAATAAGAATGATGCATTTCTTCTCTTGCGACTGATAACATTTTGGTTTGTTTAGATTTTTGACTATAAATGTAGTTGAAATATGTACAGCATTATTGACAAAAATGTCATTTTAGTGGTTTTCCTTTAATTTGGGAAGGTGCATATGACATTCATGACACAAAACAAATGACCTTTCAAATTTAAATATTACAGATGATTGGCAATAAGGACTAAATCAGCTGACACGTAATTGAATTAGACAATTTCATAATGTACTAGGTATGATGTGTCTTGTGATAAGTATATTATTGACAAAGCAAAAGCTCAGATAGCACATGACATTTTATGGTATAATGTGACATTCCTTTGTCTATTACAATACATCCATTCATTATTCTATCCATCTATCTCTCAGTCCATCTGTCTGCCTGTCCATCCATTCATTTGTCTATACATCTAATTCAAATGCTTCTTTTATGTTATATAGTTGTCATGGTTACAACAGTTACCATAGCACCAACATCAGAGCCTATTACTCAACAAGCACTCACAACTGAGTCATTACTAATTGGACTCGCCAGTGGACTTATTTTTAGTATTATAATGGTAACCATTGTGGGTACACTAATATGTTGTGTGGTCATTCTTAAAAGAAGGAAGAAGAGACAGATATGGAAAACAAGGTAATATTAAAAAATATATATTATAGATGGATGACCAAGCAGAAAATGGACAGATAGATGGTTGAATGAATGGATAGACAAACAAATGGATTGATGAATAAATGATATAAGATATACATACATATATATATATATATATATGTCACTGGGAAAATTTATTGGTTGCACTATTTGGTTATACAGGTTGTAATCATAAACTAAAAAGTAAACATAACACTGTTTGATTACTAATGTCCACTGGTTATGTACATACATAAATATTCTATTTCAAAGTAATATTATGTTTACTTTTTACATCAAAAAAGTTTCCTATGTGTGTTTCTTATGTGGCTACATAACCATCAATTTCATAGTACATAAGTAATTAAATATAGTATTATGTCTACATTGCAACTAGTATAACTATATGTTAGTTAGTTAAGTCAACTAATCAATTTTCACAGTGGTGCATGCAGTATTATAAAATGTTATATAATAAAAGAAACTAAAATATAATTCCATATATGCTTAATTTAATTTTAATTACAGAGCTCATGACACAGGTTTAGTACTAAGTAATCCCAATTATGAAGCCCCTCCAATTAACGTCATTATTGACAGTAATATCGACCATGAACAATCCTCAAGCCAATCAAGAACTCATAGCCAAGATGAAGATATTGTCAGTAATATATCAAGAAGCCCACCTAATCATCCAAATGAATCTTCGCTGCAAGATTCTGGTAACCAAACAATGGACGAAGTAGAATATACTTATGCTAGACCACAAAAGTTAACCAAGACACCTAATAACAGTCCAAGTTCTGTGAACCCCTCCCCATTACAAACATCCTTAATCTCAGACTATAGTGTTCCAATTGATACCACTCCTACTGAATACCTAGCTCCATTTACCAAAAAAGGAATAGGTACTAAAGTAATCAATGTTTATGATGATGTTGTAGTAACAGAAGATGTTTATGATAGTGTTGCAACTGAAAAAGAAAAGAAACCAAAATTAAAGTCTCAATTAAACACCAAACGAGGCATTAACAGTTCGACCAATAATTCAAAAAACAAAGATGTACCTCCTGTTTCAAGAAAACCATTAGTTTCTCCTCAAAATTCTCATAGAGTTAGCTCTCCTATTGAGATTGGGTCACTACCTGCAGAACATGTTCGAATTACACCAAAAATCAGTCTGCCAATAATGGTTGGCTCAACAGATGAGGACTACTCAAAACAGAGGCACTACAAGTTTTCACCACAAAGTAGTAATGGTAGTAGTAGTCCACTATCAAGTCATTCTGTTACAGAAGACACTAATACACATTCTCTATTAAAGAACACACAACCTATAAAGATACCAGGACGATACAGTCCCCGTCCTTCTGAGAAGAAATGGCCTGATAGTGAACCACCAACAGGATCACACAAGGAACAATTTCTGTCTTCATCCAATCCCAGTGACCAATTTTTTAATATTCTACCTTCACATGACCCTGTGTATTCTTTGGTGGAATCTCCTGATCAGACAACAGAGAATGAAGATGACATATATTCATACCCTACACCATAAAAACTCAGCTTTTAGAAATGCATTGTTTCATTTGATGTGACTATATATAACAATACAAAGACTAATAGAAATGATAGAATTATTGTTTATATTATTTTGTCAACTGGTGTGCTCTAAGAAGGGACTTAAAAGCCTTACAATTAAGTTAAGAGATACAAATCAGCTTACATCCTGCTAACCATCTGTGATCCCTTATCTAATAATAACAGTAGCCTTATATAGAGTATGTGTTCATTCTAAAATATACATAGTTTATACTAGTACATACAATGTATGACACTATTCCCAATTTGTCATACAAGTGTATATTATGTGAAGCCTGTTAAGTAAATGTGCTAGACAAGCTGTTTTCTCCTTCTAAAATAAACCGTAATGTATGGCCATATTGACTGATTTGAGCTCATGTGTGACAACAGTATTTGTCATCTAGTGAGATGGGTTTGTTAAATACTCTGTTGATGTACTGCTTCATGTGGATATCTATCTCAGTATCAAGTTATGGTTAGTTATCTAATATACAGTCTATTCTCTTTACTCACTTATAGTACATGCTTCATGTACAGAGGGAGATTTAAGGCTAAGAGACATATCAGTAAATACAAGTACAGCTATCAGAGGTAGAGTACAGATATGTATTGGTGATAGATGGACTGGAATATGTCGTCGTCGTAATGGAAACTCAAGATTTTGGAATGACAATGATGCTCGCATAGCTTGTAAACAAATGGGATATACAACAGCTGGTAACTATATCATGTCAATTTTAGAAGTTAATGTGAAAAATAATTCAATAGGTGTTACTCCTAGAAGTTTTTCCCATTCTAGTGTATTATTATTTAATGTTATCTGCTATGGGTATGAAGGTAAACTAGTGGAATGCTATACTTTATTCCGTAATCCTTCATCTTCATGCACCGAAGATGCAGGTGTGCAATGTAGTAAACAAGGTATCAACAATTAATGATGCCCAGAGATGACTTCTCTCTTTATTATCATAGTGTTATCATGTACTCAAGGTGATATCAGAAACAATAGCATTGGAATCCTAGAATATTGCAATGCTGGTACATGGAACAATATTTGTGCAGACTACTGGACTAATACTCATGCTACTGTAGCTTGTAAGCAATTAGGATATTCAAATCAAGGTCAGTTTATTGATTACTGGAAATTAATTTCATGACAACATTCTTAATTAGGAGCTGAAATAGCAGCTGTTCAACTAAATCCTTCCTCTTATTTTCGTGGTCACTTTTATTGTTCTGGTAGAGAAGAAAAACTAGATGACTGCTTTAAAGGCAGTATACAATCTCAATACACATGTCAAAGTCTACCAAGACTATTTTGTAAGTATTATCTGACATTCAAACATTCAAATTATTGATTGCTTATCATTATATACCAATTAAGGTATTCCCCAATCACCAAAGATATTTTTTATATGGCCTCTTAACTCAACTACAATAATGGCAAAGTGGCAGCTCTTCTATCCAAATCAAGATATTGCTACTCACCTAAATATTACATGTTTTAATACAAATGATAATGAAGACAATATTATATTTACAATATCAGATCCTATACTAACCACACAAGAGATATCTATTACTGGATTTACTGCCAGTACCAAATACACATGTTGTATTACTGTTAGTAGTAACATTGGAACAAGTCAAAATGTCTGTCAAAATGTTACTTTACTAAACAATGTGGAACAAGGTAAAATAAAATTGTCACTATATGAACCACTCTCCAAGTACAACTGACAAACAGTCTTTATAACCTGTCATACCCACCTGTGTATACTTAAATCTATACACAACAGTAATAATGTCCTATTACATTTGTACATAAGTAATAAATTAATGTCAACACATGCCACGTTTGATAATTTTGACATATACATACTTTTATCACAGTTTGTTTTCCATCTGTAGTTCCAATTACTTTAGTTTTTAAATAATATTGCAATCTGACTTAATACAACACCCAAAAATGCTCTTAATTAATTATTTTATAACCATATTATAGCAAGGCTTTACTCTGTCACTAGCCATAAACACACCACATACAGCTAAACTAATGTTTCATAAAAATTGCATTGATAACATAAAGTTATTTCTCCTTATAGTATCATGTACTCAATGTCCTACAGTAACACAATGTGAACACTCAATGACAATTACCATATATCAAAGTCAAACAGAAATAACTCCATCTGTAACTAGTCAACAAATTATAACTGAGTCTGTAATACCAGCACCTAATGTTGAAGAGAGAGATGTAGTATCTCCTATCATTGGAGGAGTTATAGGATTTGCCCTTGGAGTGACTACAGTTGTCATAATATGGATTATAACCATGTGCATTTTGTCATCTCTTAGGAGAGAGAAGATGAACTTAAAATTTAATGATAATAATCAATATACTACAAGGTAAAGTCAGTATATATACGCTCCACTCCATTCCATTCCATGCAGAATGAGTTGATATATAACTCTCCTTTCTATACAGGGAAGCTGCATCAGATAATGTCCTAAGCAATCCTACTTATGGAGGTGTCCCCTCTTTTCATCACATTACTAAACATTGTATTGCAAGTTCAATGAACAATGATACTAATATATATGACTCTACTGATCAAAATGGATTCAAAAATAAAGAGTATTCATACACTACAATCAACGGGAATGCAGAACGTCTCACCGAAACTGAGAACCTTTATGAAATGGAAGAAGTAAATGATTACTTAGTTCCAACTACCACTTTAAAACGTACAGAGGTGTCAAGTGCTCCTGAAGATACAGATGTGTATTCCACTGTAGATACAATACAAGGCAATAAACTAGTACCAAAGAAACCAGTTCTTCCAAAGGAGTCTAATGAATCTACCACATTGCTATCAGTTAATCCTTTACTTCCCACATCTACTAGTGATGGTCAACACTCTCAGCTAGCATCAATTCGAACAAGTCAACAACCCCTTATCTCCAGTGACGAAGAGGGACAAGGAGAAGGACCAGATGTTTACAATGACATTTACTCTGTTGTTGACAATTGAAAAACAATGCATTATGGATAATAAAAAATTGCATGTATTACCTCATATTTGCTAATTGAGATATTAATGAATCAACGTATGTCTTGTGTCATTGTTCCAGTGTAGTAGTGTTAAGAAGTTGATAATGCTGACATTATATTATGCAGCATGTCATTAAATAATTTATGTATGTTTATGTCACATGTTATTATCATAAATATATTAGTTCATTAAAATAAAATAAACCAGTATTGTCATATACAATGACAATGAACTCTTACTTTATTATATTATATTGAACTAGAGTAAATCATACAGTTAAGATCATGATGATATTACAACTCATTACTATACAACTATAGGTAGCTAGCTAAGAGTATCAATAGCAAGCTTACATATAACTTTTTATTGAAGTTAATACAATATATACTAAAATTGTTTTAAACGTTTTGAATTCTATGTGATAGGAGTTTTATATTAAAATTATAAATGTAAAAAAGTCAATTTTTCCCATAGTATTTGGCATTCATATAATTCCTATTACTAATTACTTGATAAAGAAAGGATTTTGAAAGTGCTGTACATTAGTTCAATGCAAGTGAATAGAATTGGCACCTTCTTCAGGAAACATATTGATTCTAAAAATTAAAATGAACAATGACATAATCATTTTTGAGTGGTGTGAGTTGCTATATCATACATCATATAGTCTATAGTTCCTGAAGATATAGACGTGTATTCATATGAAGATTTACCAATTACTAGTAAGTCTTCAACAGTAGATCCAATACAAGAAGATAAACCAGGTTAAAAGAAACATTGCTCTATAAGAGGTAATGATCATTTCTTTTATACTCATAGATACCTACTCACAATCATCATTATATCATGTCTTCCTTAAAATTTAATACCAATATTCTGTCATATAGCTTTCCCATCACATATCACATATATGTACATCTAACTTAAGCTCAGTTGGTGATTGAGGGATGTACTCATCACTTGCAGTCACAGATACCTACTCATCATTACATCATTAGGTCCAATAATATGTTGTCACATAACTTTCCCATCACACATTACATATGCATACATTTAACTCAACACATATAGATATACATTGACAATAGTCATGTAAATAAATTTGGATATTATAATTTCATTAGAATTATCCACTACAACAGTTCAGATCAAAAAATGGCAATGCTAATAGTTAACATTGAAAGGATTATAATGTGTCTTCATATATCAGAGAAATCAAAGGATTTAGAGTTGGAGCAGCTTGCTAGCTCATAGAGAAAATAGATGAGACTAAATAATAATTAAATAATAATTATGATAAAAATAAATGTAGTTATTTACACAAAATATATTAATATTATTATAAATCCATTCTAAGCAGAGATACAGTAACAACAATCATAATTATGATGAATAATACTAATTTAAATGACACTTTACTGAACAAACAGAAAATAAACAATATCTATACACATCAATATATAAAAGTCAATCCTTCAAGATGATGTAGATATAAACATCATAAAATTATATATAACTATGTGAGTATATGTGTGCTGCTGTTAACGAAGTTAGTTAAACTGATATTAGGTAAAACATACCTAATATATATTAGTCAACAAATAATCAAACAAATAATATTATTTCTAAACCAAAATAAACAATAAATCCAATTATTCTTCAGTTTAAGGATAAAATATGATGTCACATGTAATATGCTATACCTTTCAAAGAGATGACAATGTGTTTATTACATTGTATAAACAATTAACTTTGCTCAGAAGTGTAGATCCTAGTCATCAACAAAAAGCCATAGAAGTGTCAACAAGTTTATTAAAATTTAATGTTTAACTTCAAAAGGATATTGGCTTAGAAGTTCCTGCAGAATCAGCAAACCACGCTATTCATTTATGTATATTAGTAGTGTACTGTACTACAAATAATCTACTTGTAGTCTCTGTAGTGTTGGAACTGATCAGTACAACTAAATATTATGAGGATTGTGAAGTATTGTGTGTATTTTCTGACAATTATAACTTATTTAGAACTCAGTTCAAGTGAGTAGTAGTAGTAATAATCATGTTAGCTAATATATTTGTCCTATATCTTTTGAATTGTCTCTTTCAGGTGAATGTACTGGTGGTTATAAAGATGGTTCATTGAAATTATTAAATGAGTCAACAAGCACTTCACAAAGTGGCCAAGTCATTCAGATTTGTTTTGGTAATACATGGACTTATATTTGTTATCAATCTTTCGATTCACATGATAAATGGGATTTTCGAGAGGCTAAAGTTGCTTGCAGAGAGTTGGGCTACAAAAGTGGCAGTAAGTGAATAAACAATTTAAATTACCATAAATATTATTAATTAACTTTATTAAGCGGCACATTCGTCTCTATTATCATCAACTGAACCAATACAATACGTTGATTATCTAACCAGTTGTACTGGTATAGAAAATAAACTATTACATTGTGGAATTCGTAAATTACTAAATCATCACTGTTCTCAACAAGCCAGTGTAGAGTGTTCAAATTTATCAGGTATAAAAGTATTTAGGAAGTATATATCATCATTATCTTACAATTAGAAAGGCAATCAAACTGTTCCCATGGTGATCTTAGACAAGTAGGATCAACACAGATATTAGAGATGTGTATTCATGGTATATGGAGAAAACTGTGCTCTAAATTTTGGTCTATAGAACAGACCCAAGTTGTTTGTAGACAACTAAAACAAAACCCAGGTAAGAATAGTATATCATACTGTGTATAGTTTATTGTCTGTAATTAATTTTTGATTTATGCTTTATTTTTCATAAGGCACAACAACAGTGATGAGCTCTTCTGAAATCTCTTTCTTTGAATATCACTTCCATTGTTCTGGGGAAGAAAATTCTCTGACTGACTGTATTTTAACATCACTACACAATTCATATTGTGGTAGTGCATTGGACAACACATATTATAATTGTTCAGGTACAGATGAGATAATTAAATGTTTAATCAAAGCCAAAGTAACTCCATACTCTGTTGTGTGTTATATAGACTTCTATTTTAGTAAACACAGAATAATTAATCAGGATCCTATTAGCCCTACACAGATGTAGATTTTATGAGCCATGCCTTTTACATTAAAGTAATCTTTAACTATAAAAGTGATGCATTTTATGGACAATTTGAACAATTCATTCTCTCTCTACAGACTCACAGACTACAGCCTCCTCAACAACAACTCTAACTACAATAATCATGAGTCCTACCAGCACTGTAGTACCTGTTACTGTGTTACAACAGACCCAGTCAGTAACTGGATGGATTGGTGGATTTATTCTAGGAGCTGTAGTTGGTGGTATAGTAGTAGCTCTTCTTTTACTGACTGTAATGATTGTATTGAAAAAAAGACACAAAGAAAATATAGGGTAAGTACTAAACTACATATATATCTACTATATCTTTATATTTAAGGTTAATTAAAGTAATTAGATCAAACCATAGCCAAGATTCATTTACACAATTTCCTCCTATTCACTTACTATCATACTATGTTAAGTATATAGATATTAATGATATATTATATCATATAGGGAAATGACATCAGACAGAGATTATAATCAACCCAGAAACATATATGTTGAAAATACTGAAGTTGAGACTCAACTAGAACATCCTTACTTTACTCTAGAGGGAAATACACAACAAAATGGTACTGATAGGGACACCAACTTGACCCGCAATATTTACGAAACACCAGAATCACCCAATACTGCTACCACAGATCCAGCTGTCATTACAGGAGATTATTCTTACGCCACAAACAATAATAATGAAAACCCTCCAGATTATTTTTATGCTTATGTAAGAGCACCTAATCAAGAAAGTAACAATAATCCAACTATAAGTCAACCTTCTTTAGAAGACTCAGGTTATCACAAGACAAAACATACTCAACAAAGTAACAAACCAACTGACAACACATACTCTGTGCTAGGACAAAAATCCACTTCAAGTCCAGCTGGTGATCCAGGAATGTACTCGTCACTTGCATTAACAGATAATTCTCATCATTAACATGACTTCCTTCAATATATAATATTCTATCACACAAGTTTCTCATCACACATTACATATTAGTCTGTCCACCTCATTATATAACATGATAATACTCATGTACTGAAATTTGAATCAATCTGATATATGATATTGATATAGCTCACATTACCAATGAATAACAGTATAGCAATACTGTTTGTATGTGTTTGTATAGTAACACTGTTTATAAGTGTTAGTGGTTGGTTACCTTGATCAATAGAATCCCTATCATAGTAAGAAGTCACATTATGATATCTCATGTGTGGGTGTATTGTCATTAGCTTTTATCTGCATTTAGTGATGTACTGTAAATATTATATTATAAAGAGGGCTACTTTTAACCTTATTACACAATAGTCTAACCTATATCACACACTGTTATGTGTTACTACAATATGAATGTATATAGTAATAATACTAATGTACACTACATTGTCAATATATGTACCTAAGGTTGTTGTTATCTCAAGTACTGTAGATTACCTCAACTAGAAATTTCAATGATTAATTGTACATTTATGACCATAACATGTCAAGAACAATAAGATTCAATTTTTAACCTGTTACTTTCTTGTATCAACTATGAGTATATTATAAAATTATATTACTACAGTAAACAATTATCTTCATTATGAAATGAACCAATGTTATTTTAATTTGTTAAAATAGAATTAACTTGTACTATAGGTTAGTGACCTCATTTACTTATATAGTATTTGTGTAATCATGTGTAGGAGGGAAGGGTAGTATAACTTTAATTGTAGCAATTCACTTTAATGTTACAGCATATTACTCTTATACTGGGATTATATATAAAGACAATAATATGATGATGCCACTAGTATATATGACAGTTTATAAAAGAGGACAACAGTCATCTATTTAGATGGTTTAATATCAGTACTAATCAAATATTCATTGATATAAACAAGTTATATTTTAATAAAGGGATAATTTATAATGAGGAAATGGTAATATCTCTGATGAGACTTCCACATTGTAATAATATAAATTCTACATAGTGCGTATAAATGGTAACAGATGATGTAACTAGAATGGCTAATAATAGAAAATGTTACTATTTTAAACAACAACTACTTACAATGTCATCATAATAATATGTCAGTTAGCTATTGTAACATCTTTGTCTTTAAAACGCACACAGTCACTACACACCAAAGCCTATAAAAGACAAAAAGGTTTTATAGTTGATATAATAACTCATAACCTCATAACAATAACAATACTAGTTTGAATGTTGATTTATATATCACAACACTCATGTTTTAATAACAAAGTGTGTTATCAAAACGCTCATACACTTTCAGAAAGTTAGATGTCATTGAATCAAATGGCTAAAAGGTAGGAGTTAATCCAGAACACAGAGGGAGGGATGATGACTATATATAGGGTTCTGAAGTAGAGTAGTAGAGTACAGGCCAAATATTTTATTAGCCAACTGCCAATACCCAATATTCTTAGCAAACTGGCAGTTAGTATATGTATGTTTACTATTAGTAACTATTAGTAACTATTAGTAACTGATAGTAACTACTAGTAACTGATAGTAACTGATATGTAGACAGTCAGTCCAGTCTTAATAAAATTATTCTTTTAACGATTTGTATTACTACATAAAGATAAAGAACATAGGGGTAGCTAGCCACGCCCTTTTGAATCACTTTTGCCAAGGAATTAGTGTTATTCTGTAAAATCATGTCATTTGTTGATAGTAATAATGAAGATATAGTTAAGGTCATGACATTTATCATGTTGAAAGGTAAACAGAAGCCACTCTATTCTGTATGAAATTTCTATACATGAATACTTTGACTTAGTATACAATGTTTTTGGAAGAACAGCACAAGTCTTCTAGTACATGATTGTCAAGTGAATGTGTACATGTACATGTTGTGGGTTTATGATCACATGACTGGTCACATGACTTACCTTCCCTAATAATAATTGGCTACACTTGGGGCTAACACAATTCACTTTAATGCCGATTACTCGACCACACCCACATTCTATGATGGAATAACAGATGCCTAATTTATCGTCCCAGATTGCATTAAGTTGATGGGGTTTTGACACTGAGAGAGAGAGAGAGAGAGAGAGAGAGAGAGAGAGAGAGAGATATTATGATTTAAAGAATGATAACAATATCATGGAGAAAATAAAATGATTTTGTTATTATTTATTGTGTATAGTCAATTTTAGGGTCAGTTTCTTTAATACCTTTACTAATTGAATAATTCATTAGACTCTCATCAGTTACACAATAAACAACTAAGTCTTCAGAGCAACAACCAGTAGAATACAACAGAGATATAATTGAACTGGATTGTATCAATGAATGAGATAAGTCAGAACAGTGTAAAATTAAGACTTCCTCTAAACTCTGAGGTGCTGTAGTGAGAAAAACAAAATATAAATTAATTTATTATAAAACATAAAAGTACCTTGAAGGAAATATGAAGGAAAAAAGTATTATACACATACACAAATATGTAAATAAATTAATAACAAGCACTACACTACTACTAGTGATAGCAATGTAGTTGACATTACCTAATGTAGTGTTACATTGGACAACACAATGACCACATCGACATACTAGTGACTGTGAAATAGTGGAGAGGGGATTGACCCTATTTTTTCCCTAGTAAATTAAAAAGGTTTATTAATAAATACTTATAGTCTAAAATAATAATACTATTATGTTATAATTATTAGATATTAATAATTTGATATAGTTCCAAATTTGTAACATTATAAATATTAAATATCTTTACACTTGATTTGACACCTGTTAACAAATTTGTAATCAACTAACATCTGTCATACATAACAAATACACTATATAAAATATACAACATAACAAGGGAGACAACCTATAGCTACAAATATATAACATAACAAGGGAGACAACCTATAGCTACAAATATACAAGATAACAAAGGAGACAACCTATAGCTACAAATATACAACATAACAAAGGAGACAACCTATAGCTACAAATATACAACATAACAAAGGAGACAACCTATAGCTACAAATATACAACATAACAAAGGAGACAACCTATAGCTACAAATATACAACATAACAAGGGAGACAACCTATAGCTACAAATATACAACATAACAAGGGAGACAACCTATAGCTACAAATATACAATGTAACAAAGGAGACGTCTATAGCTACAAATATACAACATAGGAGGGGAGACAACCTATAGCTACTAATATACAATGTAACAAAGGAGACATCTATAGACATGAATAGCTATAAATAGATTAACAACATAAAGGAAGCCTAAATATAAAGGTATTTTAGTATTGTAAATATAACTAATAGTATTATGAAACATTGTAATATATCCAAGGAATTATATTAATACCTTTTGTGGTAAGGAAAGTGATTTCTTTGCCCTTTGAGACTGTTTCTTAACAGGTTTAGTTTCTACAATATTTGTTGTATATCTAGTATTTCTACGTCGAGTTGTACGTACACTTCTTCTGAGGCTATAAGGAGGAGTGTCAAGTTCAACTTCAAGAGTATTCTCATATTTTGTGAGAGGGCAATTTATATTTTTTGTTTCTTTTAATGGACTAGTCACAGATTCTTGTTTTACAATAGGTATTCCCAATGGTACATCTTGTGATCTGGTGATTGGTACATCCTGTGGTTCAGCTTTTGGTACATCTAGTAGTTCATCCTGTGGTTTATCTATTGGTACATTTAGTGGTACATCTTGTGGTGCAGTCATTAGTACATCCTGTGGTGCAGTCATTGGTACATTTAGTGGTACATCCTGTGGTGCAGTCATTACTATATCTTGTGGTCCACCCATTGGCACATTCAGTGATACATCCTCAGGTACAGTCATTGGTATATCATGTGGTCCAGCCATTGGCAAATCCAATGGTACTGATATATCCTGTGATCCACCCATTGGCACATCCTGTTGTCTAATGGTCTGTTGCATTTCCATTGGCACATTTTGTAATGTCAGAGGTCTATAATTCTGTGGGGGACTTTTCAACTGCTGTTCAAGCAACTTTACAGATTCCTGAAGTGCCTCACTTTCAGAAGATATATGTAAGGTTGTATTGTTCAGTTGGTCCTGGTCATATGATTCAACAATGGTCATACTATTGTTAGTCATGTGATCAATAGGAGGAGGAGAATCACCAAATAATAAGGGAGAAGTGGAAGAATCACAAGGGGAGCTCTGTTCTGATTGGAAAGGACTATCAGTAATAGCTAGAGGTATATTAAGACTATTGGGTCGTACAGCTGGATTGTGGAGAGAAGGAGAGGTATCATGAAGAGGTATCAGAGGATATGACTGGATCAGAGAGTCGTGATGAACTATTCGTTGTGTTAGTCGAGGGGTGCTACAATTCTTTGGTTGTCCAAATGTGGTCATGTTAGTATGGGTGGGTATGATCAAGGTTTGGTGTAGTGTATCTGGAGGAGATTTAATGGAATGATTTGAGAGTGGAGCTTGAAGTGATGCTGAGTTGACGTGGAGACTAAGAGGTTGGTTCACAATAGATGCGTGTTGTTCAGTAGTTATCATTGTAGTATTATCTAGTGCCGTTGAACTAATAAAAGAGAATATGTTTCAAATAATAATTATCATGTATTGTCAATTGGATTTGTTGTTTGATGTGCAACTGTCATAAGTATAACTTATCACTACATACTAGTAGCCAATGAAAGTTAAATGCACCAATTTATGCTGTATAATATTAACATTCAATTATTAACCCTTTATGTTTTTATAATAAATTCTACAGTACATAGATATAGTGTATTTTATTGTATTCCTTGAGAATTACATTAACAAACCACGTATTGAAACTAAAAGTCACTTATGACAACATTATAATACAAATATGATATGTCACTATCAATTGTAAGTCAAATAAGGCTTTCCTTTATAAACATGTCATACTTTATAAACACATTTTACTTTCACTTTCATTTTTACATGTACTAATCTATTATCTGTAACCTTACTTTAATGTTGTATTATCTAATATAGTAGTCTCCTCCTGTTGAAGATGTGCTTGAGTGAATTCTCTCAATGAACTAATAGCATCAGTGAAGTGTGGTTGATGTCGTACTCGTTGACGAACCCATTTTGATAAACCCTTAATGTATTTTTGTCCTTTACTAAAACGTTCATCAACAAGAATGAGAGCACCCCAATCTCTCCTATAAAATATACAATAATAAACACTTAATAAGCTTTAAAATTAACAATGTAGTTTAATATTGTGTGAACAAAAGAGTATAGTCATATATTGTACAATATTATTATGTTCATTATAATATATAATAATTATGTCTGTACAATATTTTATATTGTGTATTTTATATTACATCATATGACATACAACTGTGTATTATACTCTCCTAATACATGTTCAGTATAATAATTATATTGACACTACTAAGTACTTCAATTATTTCATATTTGGCTAGAACATACACACATAATACAATTTAATAAATAATGCTCTTTTTTGAAGGATATCATAGATATTCTGTAAATTGTTATTATAGCTTAATGAGAGCATGGAGACAATAAATATTCCTCTTGGCTCATAAAAATATTATTTAAATGTGCTATAAAAATACAATTATTAGTACCAGTGCCAATAATAATAATAATTGATATGCTGTTTACTGATCATCAAAGTTTTTGTAGACATGTATGTTGTTGATATACTCTAAGACTAACAGATTATGAAAACAAAAAATAGAAAGTTTAAATTTAGACAGTTATTAAATAGATAGATAGATGAATGAGTTAGTCCCTTATATTAAGATGATTAATAGTATAGTATATGTCAATAAGATAGATGAATGAGTTAGCCCCTTATATTAAGATGATTAATAGCATAGTATATGACAATAAGATAGATGAATGAATTAGCCCCTTATATTAAGATGATTAATAGTATAGGATATGTCAATAAGATATATGAATGAGTTAGCCCCTTGTATTAAGGTGATTAATAATATAGTATATGTCAATAAGATAGATGAATGAGTTAGCCCCTTATATTAAGATGATTAATAGTATAATATATGTCAATAAAATAGATGAATGAGTTAGCCCCTAATATTAAGATGATTAATAGTATAGATATGTCAATAAGATGTTGCCATAACATAGCACTAATTATTACAATACTAATGTGATACATTATGTGTCGTGAATGGTCATTGTGATATAACACTCATAATAATTACTATAATGTGTCCTGATTTGTAATAAGAGATTGTTGTTAAAACACCTCAAAAAGTTTTGTATGCATACAATTACCATGAATAGCTGTGTATATATATATATAATAACTATACATATACAAAACTGTTTTCTGAGATGTTTTAACAGTGGTCTCATTTTCACAAATCAGGTCACAACTGTTTATCCATTCGTCCATTCATTTATCCATTCATCCATTTCATATCCTTACTTATGTCTTATACATCGTCCAAGAGCTTGATTAATAGCTCTATAAGCTTGTATCTCATACCACTCACTACCAGAGAGAAGTCCACGATGATAGCATAGAGAATTATTATACTCTCGCTTTAACTCCACCTAGGAGAGAGGGGGAGAGAGAGGGGGGAGGGGGGAGGAAGGAGAGAAGAGAGAGAGAGAGGGGGGGGAGAGAGAGAGAGAGGGGGGGGGGGGGAGGGGGGAGGGAAGAGAAAGGAGAGAGAGAGAGGGAAAGAGAGAGGGAGAGAGAGAGAAGAAAGTTATAAACAGTTATTAATAGAACTGCACATAAGTCTATCTAAAATTATTATATTTAAATTAATATACATGTACATGTATTTATATTCACTATTAATCACTTTATCAGTAACACAATAACATTATTATTATAGATTATATTAAAATATAATACTACATGTACCTGTATATCTTTGATACTAGGAAATGGTATACCAACCTAATAATATAACAAAATGAGAGAGTACATAGTAAATGTCTATAAGAACTGACTGTCACAACAGCTCTTGCATTATTATCAGCAAAATCTAGTCCTTCACTGACTTTACCACGACATACTGCAAGGAATAATGAACCGTCTTGTTGAAATTCTGATTCATCTTGAAAGAGAGAGAGAGAGAGTTAATCTAACATGACATACAGTGTTTAACATACTGTCCTCATCACTTCTTTCATTCACTGATTTTTCAGTTGCCATTTTTATATGTTCATAAAAAGTTTTCAGAATAGTCTCAAATTCTATAAAGATACTTAAACATCACTTTTATATCTAAGTCATGTGATCATCACATGATATGTCACATACTGTCACATTACCTTGCTTATCAGAAGCTCTTGGTTCACATACAATATATTTTCTCTTTAATATCCTCTCCCATGTACCAATGTTCTATGGTAGAGGGTTAAAAATTAAAATGGGCTCTACATATCATGTTATTAAATACAGCTGCATTTTGTCATGTTTATTAAGTAACAAAACTTGCTAACATTGGTATATGCAATAACTAGCTGACTTCATGTGCTTTTGTTATGAACAATTGACTCTCAATGATGTCTTGTCATTTGATCATTGGTAAAAATAATGATCATAGTTTGATAAAATAGAAAGTTATACTAACCATTCTATATTAATTTTTATTATTACTTACACTACATTCTATATAGTTTGGTGTTATAATGTATCATACTGACCTTCCATCGACTGCTTAGTTTCTCTAACATCTTGTATGAAGAAAGAAAACAGAGAACACCAAATGGTACAGTCTAAATGAAGGAGATTGTTGATAAAAGAGAAACAAATTGATAGGAAGTACATGTTCAATATAATAAATATTTTCTTACAAACAACAAATATATCAGAACTTTAAGACGTGTACATTTTAAATTACCTCACAAACTTTAAGCAATACTTCTCCAATTTCATCTTGAAATTCAAATGTCTAACAAACAAACTAAATCATTTGCATTATCAGATATATCACTATAATACCTCAGCAAATTGGTAACTAGCATTGAGGAGACGCCCATTAGGTCCATGTGATAAAGTGTATACCCACGTCTAATGATAAAAATGAATGGATTATTGTAATAAATTAGATTGTTATCACCTGAGATTGATTAATAACATGATTAGCTTCTAATTGTATGGAAAACTTAGTGCCGAGTTCTGATGAGAAAGAGTCCATTGGAGAGAGAGTGCCACTTGTAAGAATTATAGTGCGAGCTACTTGTAACTC
The DNA here is from genome assembly GCA_963965975.1 of Xestospongia bergquistia. Lineage (NCBI taxonomy): Eukaryota > Metazoa > Porifera > Demospongiae > Haplosclerida > Petrosiidae > Xestospongia > Xestospongia bergquistia. The sequence goes on from OZ014417.1 coordinate 7,115,315, forward strand.
TGAGAATGCCTAGAAGAGAAATACAGAGAATAGCAGATTAACAAGACATGATAATACTAACCACAGCAGGATTAAGACACCAGAGATAAAGAGTGATGACCCATACATTCTCCTTAGGAGCTATATACAAATACATGACACAGTTTGAATGTTGTCATAGTAGCTTACCATTTCTTCTTCGTTTCCTATAATTACCAGGCTAAACAAGATGGATAGACGTTAAATGTAATGTACGCTACATATACATGTAATGTACGCTACATATACATGTAATGTACGCTACATATACATGTAATGTACGCTACATATACATGTAATGTACGCTACATATACATGTAATGTACGCTACATATACATGTAATGTACGCTACATATACATGTAATGTACACTACATAATATACATGTAATGTACACTTCATATACATGTAATGTACACTACATATACATGTAATGTACACTACATATACATGTAATGTACAAATCTTACCCCAATACGTGCTGTTTGTTGAACACATGTTCTCTTGAGAGCTATTCTATTTTTAAAAAGTGTAATACTCCACACACATATACTCATTATAGTACTGTACCTGTAGTCATTGAGATATTTTGATTCTTGTATAAATAAGTATCCAATAATAATAAAAGTACTATCTAAAATATTGAGTGCCCCTACAGACATTGTGGGCTTTGATAAATACTCTTTACTATAAGGGAGAGAGAGAGAGAGAGAGAGAGAGAGAGAGAGAGAGAGAGAGAGGGAGAGAGAGGGACAGAGGAGAGAGAGAGAGGGAGAGAGAGGGACAGAGGAGAAAGAGAGAGAGAGAGAGAGAGAGAGAGAGAGAGAGAGAGACCAAGATATTCTTATTTATCAATCAATTCTTACTCTTTGAATGTTTCATTTCTTTCTTTAAACATATCATTTTTAATAGTTGTAATATGATCCTAAATGTATAGTAAAATATAATAATTAACCCCTTCAATTACTTACCATAATTAATTTATGAGTCTCAGCTGTCACACCAATTTCCTTCAAATAAGGTAGAAAATCCTCCCCATTCCAAATACCACAATTCTCTTCATACAGTTTCTTTGGAAGATCATGTGACTGAGCCTCCATCCATCCAGCCATATTATGGATCTACATTATTTTGAATATATATTTATTAATAATACATATACTGGTAATGGTTGATCCAATATTGTAACAATGTACATTGTGCGATAAAATTTACCAAAGATAGCAGCTGCATTCTTATACTAGTCTTTACACACAACATAATTATAAAGGGAATATTGAAAGTGATAAGTAGAACACTGCGTTTCAAAAATGCAATTCATTACAAAGAGATTCGGAATTCACTCACTGATTTTTAAGTCACATGAAATACAAGATGCTCACATGACTAAAGGGATCTTATTACACAAAAATTCAAACAAATGCCTGTATCCAAACTGTTGCTATATGGCCAACCACTTTAACAGAATGCTCATGAAAGTTCGTATGGAGGAAGAACAATGACTATCTTCCTTTATAATAACTTTTGTAGACTTCCTGGGTGGATAGCAACTGTTTACACACAAGTGTACATTCAAAATGTTTTTGTACAATAAGACTCTTTTGACAGACTAGGTCACATATAACAAGAACTTACACATGCACTGATAATACGATAACTCTCCCTGCTATCTCCAAGATTGTCACACTGCACTATAAAGATATGATGAAGTGTTATATTTAATTTTGAAATGCTTACATAATTGAGTGAGTTCTTCTTCAATATCTTTGAGTTGACGATATGTGATAGACAAACTAGCAGCCTCTCTGGCTGCATCCTCCATATTGTGGGCCTCATCAAGTATTAAAATATTACCTTTAAGATTAATTAACATCTAGTTATAAAATAAGATATATATCATAGTTTGTTAGTGTGTCCATTGGTCTGTCTATCCATCAGTCCAATTGTCAATCCATCTGTCCATCCAACCATCCATCCAGCCATTCACTCATCAATCCATCAAACATTCATTCATCCATTCACCTGGCCTCTGATAAGAGGATCAATTAGATAATTATAAGGACAAAATATAATATCTGCATCATCTATTAAAGCTCTAGTGGCATAATAAGGACATGCCTACAAATGTATATATATTATTATCATTACAATAATATAATATCAGTAGTATCTACTTTTATTTTAGTTCCTAAAGTGACCAAATCTTCAATATCCCAAGCTGTAGAGAAACCATACTCTTTTAATTTACTTTGACTACCTAGTCTCTGTTGTACTCTATGATAATAGGGACATGATATACCCTTTGAGAGAGAGAGAGAGACAGACAGAGACAGAGAGACAGACAGACAGACAGACAGACAGAGAGAGCAGAAAGAGAGAGACAGAGAAATAAAATCAAAGACAGACGAAGAGTATCCTCTTGTCTAATCCAATGAATATCTTACCTCTTTAAAGTCTAGTAGTTTCTTGCACTCATCTTTCTTATTCATTGATATAGAGACAAGTGGATGTATGCAGGCATGATCACGACTAGCTAATATTACCATTCTATAAAAGAAAAGAACACTACAATAGTAAAGTGTAGAGCTGTAAATATCATTATAATTATATATATTCTTAATAATATACAAATCAATGTGTCTTACGGTGTTGTGGCATAGTCAGTTCTAGCTAGCTCATGTGTAATTTGAGTAATTTGTTTGTGAGTACGAGTACCATAGAAGATCTTGATATTTCTACAGAGAGTGCAATTAAATGGATGAATAGATAGATGGATGGATGGAATACTGTATAGCTCCAAATTTCTGTGATTTTATTTTATTTAATTTTGCAATACAAATTATTTACCCTTTAATTGCAATTAATAATAATAATCATTATTATTATTAATGAAAGACTGCCGCACTTACTTTCTATTTGCTTGTTCTGGAGGATGAATTGGTACGCTAGTTTTCTCATTACCAACCAAGGGACTCAAATGAAGAGTCGGATGTAATAATGATGTTCCATTAGTTGCATTATGTGGTATAATACACTTACATAGAGAACATGATGGCCCTCCATTAACAGGGATAGTAGATGATACATTAGTAGATAAAAGCTGGTTTGAACCAGATTGATGAACCTGAAAGAACATGCATGAGTAAGCCAATGTTAAGAGAATGAAGTTACGAGAATGAAAATGACAAATTGATTATAGGATAAAGGATAAAGAGATAGACATGCTAAGATACCTGTGTATTGTCATTCATCAAAGTCATTCTCCATGTTGGTCGGCCATGTTCATCAGGGAGAAGTTGAGAGTCCACTATATCAGCTTCAGAGTCTGTGTACTCAATACCAACAAATTTTTGTCTCTTTTTCTTAGGAAAGAGGGAGGGTGAAAGAGAGGGAGGGAGACAGTGTGCATGAGTGGAAGAGAGAGAGAGAGAGAGAGAGAGAGAGAGAGAGAGAGAGAGAGAGAGAGAGAGAGAGAGAGAGAGAGAGAGACATTAATTTGTGAACAGAGGTAAACATCATGACTTACAGACAATTTATAACTACTTGTAGGTATTCTAAATCTCTTTTTTGTTTCTTTAAAATCATCACTCTGAAATTCACTTTTATCTTCACAACACACCCTCACAGGAGCTGTACTAGGACCATACTCTGTCTTACAGCTAGTTAAAACTGATCCAGTTGGAATATGTCCTAATGAGGTACTAGATGTTCCATTGTTAACAGAACAGCACGTGTCATTTATTATACAGCTTGGTGCAATATCTGTGACAACTTGAGGAGGTGAAGTCACTTTAATACTAGATATACAACCATTATTGCCATATGATGACATGTGACACGTGCATTTACAGTGAAGTTGAAGAATAGGGGATGCTCCTGTAGTTGGTTTAAGAGAAGGTTCATAATCATTAGTAGCTATATCTCCATTACTGCAACTAGTTGAGGTTGTAGGTTGAACGACAGATGAATTTAATTGATTTTGTTGTTGCCACGCCAAAGTGGAACACAATAGTGCTAAACTTTTACCGCTACCAGTGGGACTTTCAAGAAGAGCATTTTCACTAATGTTAAGTGCTTTAATTATCTAAAGAAATTTAAGAATCATTCATAAATTTAATCAAAATATGAAGTAATTATCTTAAGTAATTTAAGAATCATTTAAAAATTTAATCAAAATATGAAGCACATTACACTAACAAAGAAAAAAATTATATTAAAATAAGTTCCTCTACTCCAAATTACTACTATAGATGACTTACATGGCTACGTAATATAATGTAAAATTAATATGTTTAGGTTTAAAGGTCTGTGGTCTAAATAGTATAGCAATATACCTCCTCCATACTTCCAAACTCTATCAATTTATCACTTGATGGCACCACCAACTACCATCCATTCACTTCATGGTACAATGGATCCATCCTATCTTTCGTCCCTTCGTTACCAAATCCCTACTCTCAATACTGCCAGTTGCAATCCCTTAGTGGTAACTCCACTAAAACAATTTGATAGATTAACAATTGATTATTGTATTTGCCCTTCATAAATTAATTATAGTTTGACAGTATCACAATGTGACAGTAATTCAGCTTACTGAAAAGCCACACCCCCTATCAAATTTCTTACAAACAGTTACCCTTGCTATATACTTTTGCCTCAATCTGTTCCACAATAATACATTATTACAAAGTCTTACATATTTAAGACATTGTACACTCCCAAATATGTACTACACTATACAAGTTCCCACCCACTCAACTAATGAGACCACACTTACTTTAGACATCATCTGGAATTGTGTTGAGTATGGCTTGAATGGGAACCGAACTGGTACGCCAGATATAGGATATGTCTCATGTTTATGTTTCACATATTCAACATCTGATATGGTACTAGGTTTTATTTTTACAGATATTTGACTGGTCTGGTCCATCTTCAAAAGATAGAAGGCGCGGCAATTGTCTTATAGGCGTGGCTCAAGCTTGTTCACTACAAGTTGGTTTTGTAGTAAGTGATGTCGACGACAAAAGAGGAGAGCTTTGACATAACACACACAAGTGAATCAGACTCAGTTTTATTACTAGAAGAGGAAGAGCAACAAGAACAAGAGAGAGAAAAGGAGAAAGAAGAACAAAGTTAGTCCAGCAATGATCATTTTAAATAGTGAATAATACAATCCTATTGTGTACTTGAAAAATAAAACAAAGAATGATATAATTGTGTCTATAGCAAGGTATTCTAATCAAATTAGTTCAGTGCTAATACTCATCTATACTCTGTCCGAGTTGAGAAGACCTACCCAAACATGTGAATAATTTTGCCACTTAAAGTGCTATCCAAATTGGACTTTCATTAATTGATTCAGCCTGCAAACACACATTTTATATATAAAATTTGGCTCTCTAGTGCTATGAGAAAGTAGCAAACTATTAAACTCCATACATTTTCAATGACATATTTTTCACATACTTCAAATTGTGCACCTTTGAGAACACGAAAGAAAAGGTGGTTTGTTCTTATGACATCAACATGAACAAAAAATCAATAAAATTAAAATGTGTTTCAGTGCTAATTGCATATAATAGGAAATGAAATATCACACCTTACATCCATGCACAAAACACCTTTTTTAATGGATGGCTCTTCTCAACTCAGACAGAGTATAGTTGTTGGTAAAGTAGGTGGGGCTGCAATTATTAACCTATTTGTCCTATAATAGAAGATGCTATAATCAAAATTACCTATGTCACAATATGTGTGATTTGATGTGACCAGCTGTTTTTCTTTGTGTCTCCAGATGTTCTTACTGGACTGACAACAACATTAACACAACAATGTCATTTAGTGTGGCCATTCATCAAAGGATGGTGGAAAACAGCTGTAATTATCATAACTCCTCTTATTCTTTGTCCTTTACCACTAGTATTGCAAGATTCTGTAAGCAAATTAGGGAGTTATATGGGTATTGATAGATGGATGGATGAACAACAGACTGACAGACTGTAATTCCATGAGTGTCATTTCCTCATACTGAAAGGACTATTAATTAATATTGTTATTGTTGTCTATATAAACTAGAAATGGCAAAAATTCTATCAATGTTTATGTATAGTATAAAGTCTGCTATTATGATTGACAGACATAGTATTGAAGTTTGTGTGTGTATATACATATTCTGTAAACATGTGATAAATGATAAAATTACAGCTGGTAATGAAGTTATATTATAATGGGAAATTTTGACACAAAGCTTTAAAGTATAGATTACATTACAATTATAATATTTATTTTTATGCCTTGCCAAAGTTACTGCAAAAATCCAATAGTTAAGTTAATTCCTTCTAATAAATGGTATTCTATTCTATTTATATTCTTTCTTTAGGCAGCTACTGCAGCCTATGCTATTGCAATTATAGCAATCTACTGGATTACTGAAGCAATACCTCTAGCAGCTACAGCACTCCTTCCTCTGGTCCTATTTCCTGCCTTTGGTATCCTTGATGCTGAGAGTACTGCTAAGAATTATCTTCAAGATACTAATATGTTATTTGTGGGCGGCCTGATGATTGCCGTGGCAATTGAGAAGTGGAATTTACATAAGAGGATAGCTCTATTGGTTTTGTTAGGTGTGGGATCCAACCCAAAATGGTAACTGGTAGAAGTAATAGAACGAATGATCTTAACACATGATATCTCTATTTAAAATGATCAATTAATGACTAGTTAAATGAATGAATTGATAGATAGATGGTATATAGATAAATCTTGTGAGTTTTGTCTATATTTTGAATAGATCAAATTCTATGCAACTTCATAATTGTATCACTGTTGTGTCTCACAAGTTCCATTACTAGACACTTGTTCCTGCTTCAATATTTATAGTTACTGTTCATTGTCTAGGTTATTATTAGGGTTTATGAGTGTGACTGCCTTCTTATCAATGTGGATCAGTAACACAGCAACTGCTGCTATGATGCTTCCCATAGCTCATGCTGTACTACAAGAAACAAGAAATCAGACTGAGGAAGAAGTGGCAAGTAATGACAACAAATCTGAGGAAGTCAAACTAGTGTCTGCTCGATATTCAAGATCATATGATAGTGCTAGAGGAGAGAGTGAGGGAGTGTTGATAGAAGAATCACCAACAAATGAAAGCATTATTTTACATGATAGTTTGGAGGAGAAAAATATTGAAGAGAAGAAAGAAAAAGATGATACTGAAAATCTTTTAAAGTAAGTTGTTTTTGTCTGTCTCGGTCTGTGACTGTCTGTCTGTCTGTCTCTCTCTCTATATATATAAATCTTTTCTCTTTTTGAAGAGATAATGATAATAAAGCTACTATCTCAGAAACTCTCAAATCACAGATGAATTCTTCACCAGATCCACCCGGTTTCTCACAGCTTACTAAAGGTCTCATGTTAGGTATAGCATACTCTGCTAACATTGGAGGCACAGCAACCCTCACTGGTACTGGACCTAACTTAATATTAAGTGGAGATATAAGCAAGTAAGCTTATGTATGATAAGTTGTAATAACTAGTAATAATTTATAAACTAGTAATAACTTGTATTTAGTAATAACTAGCTATTAACTAGTAATAACTAGTAATGACTTAATAACTTATAATAAATGATAACTCGCAATAAATATTGATAGCCAATAATAACTACTTCATAACTAGTAATAACTACTAATACTGTATACAAGTAACTTTCATTGTTTTATGTTATTTAATAAAGGTTGTTTCCTGAAAGTCCTGGCATTAATTTTGGGATATGGTTTGTATTTGCTACTCCACTAATGATCTTGTGTTTATTATGTTCATGGCTATATCTATCACTTGTCTTTTGTAATGATTGGTAAGAACACACATACATATAAATATCTCTGATACCTGTGAAAAGTATACTACATTAGATAGATGGTAGTTCTGCCTATATCAGGATAGGACAAGATTCTCTTTTTTTAGCCTACTATATGTAGAAGGCTGTTGTTTTACATTGAAAGTTATAAATTTATTTTGAAGACTTTCCTGTCTAGATGTAAAAAGGCCAACTTTCAAACAAGAGGTTATGGAGTAATTTATCTTAAAGGTCACAGTTTGCTACCCTCTTGTTTTTTTGTATGTATCATATTATGTAGATATATAGGATAAATACGTTGAACAAATTATTATGTTCAAATTATCACTTTAAAATATTCTATATTATAGCTATTAATGTATTCTATATATTTTATAATATGTTTTCACCTTTAATTTTGTAATACTGTTCTTACTTGTAGTCTTCAAGGTTGTAAGAGGGTAGTATGTAGAAGAACTGGATTAGCTTTCTACTCAAATAAGACAGCTCGTCAGGTTCTTAAAAGACAATATCAAAATCTGGGGCCATGGAAGTAAGCAAGTTCCATATAAAAAGAAGTTAGTTTATTATTTTTCTTTATTGTCTCAGATTTGCAGAAATTGTTTTGTTGATTTGTTTTGTGTGTTTGGTATTATTGTGGTTGTTTAGAGAGCCCAGGTTCATAACAGGATGGGGAGCTATCTTTAAAACTGTAGAGGGCTCACAAAAGAGGTAACAACATTTAGTATTATATGGTAGTGTCATCTTATTACATTTTGTTTGATTTGACTTGCAGAATATATTTAACCCTAAACTGTGATACTGCTATCTACATTGATACTTTTCCTAGCCTTATATATATGTACCTTGCAATAGCTTTTTTCAATCCCATTTTTTTTCTTGCTTCTAGTTACTTTTCTGATTCCAGTACTGTGATGTTCATTGTATTCCTACTGTTTGTGCTACCTGCCAAACCTTGCTGTCTATTTTACAGAAAAAAATGTCTTTGTTGTAAGTCACATGATTATCACATGATCATTTGTAAGCTGCATTACCTGTATTTCTTCTCCTTAGCCTGTCCAACTGATGGTACAGAGACACTATTAGATTGGGATAGTGTTCAACATAAGTTACCTTGGAATGTTGTCTTGTGGTTAGGATCTGGATTTGCATTAGCTGATGCTGCGGAGGTATTTAGTTGTAGTCTACTACGTTGAAATTCTCTCCCTTTCTCTTTAGGCATCTGGTCTCTCTTGTTGGATTGGGACTAGATTATTAGGATTCCAGTATTTACCAGATGTGATCAAAGCATTGTCTGTGTCAGTATTGGTTGCCATGGTGACAGAGGTTATTTCTAATGTTGCAACAACAACTCTTTTCTTGCCTGTATTAGCTCAGCTGGTCAGTACATAAATAGATGGATAGACAGCTGGATGAATGGACAGATGCAAGGATGGATGAATCAAGGACTGACAGATAGATGAACAGGTAGATGTATGGATTGATGGATTATAGACAGAAGACAATTCATTATGCCTTTATTACTTCATTTTAGGGTGTGGCATTGTCTATTAATCCTTTGTATCTTATGATACCAGCAACCATCTCGGCATCTTATGCCTTCATGCTACCAGTAGCCACACCTCCAAATGCCATTGCCTTTTCGTATGGATACCTCAAAGTGTATGATATGGTAATAACTAATAACACACCTATTACATATAATTAATGTATTGTTCTTTCTCTCTCTCTCTCTCAGGCACTCACTGGCATACTGATGAATATTATTTGTGTTATTATGGTCAATTTAGCTATTAATACATGGGGTGTTCCCCTTTTTGAACTTCATACATTTCCTAATTGGACAACCAGTAGTAGTACTATATCTAGTCAGTGTAACTATACACTATAAACAAAATTGGCTAATATTATGATAGTTTTCTCAAACATGTACAACATATACAGGTGTTATTTTGTATGAATAAACCATTACAATAATTATAGTGCATTATATTATAATTAATTGGTGCATGCCAAATTTATATATGAACAAAAACAGTGAGCACAGACTGAAAAGTTGTCATTAAAATAAACAGTTATATTACATAGTGATGGATAATGAAATTGTATTAAACTACCATGTTGCACGATGCGTCAAGAACATTAAAAGTGTTTGTATAAATTGAAACTTCCATTCTTACATCATTGTAATTGTACCTCTGATATCTGTAAAAAATATTTTGGCCCTACTATACACTTTTGCCTCGATCTGTTCAACAACAATACATTATTACAAAGTCTTACATATTTAAGACATTGTACACTCCTAAATATGTACTACACTATACAAGTTCCCACCCACTCAACTAATGAGACCACACTTACTTTAGACATCATCTGGAATTGTGTTGAGTATGGTTTGAATGGGAACCGAACTGGTACGCCAGATATAGGATATGTCTCATGTTTATGTTTCACATATTCAACATCTGATATGGTACTAGGTTTTATTTTTACAGATATTTGACTGGTTTGGTCCATCTTCAAAAGATAGAAGGCGCGGCAATTGTCTTATAGGCGTGGCTCAAGCTTGTTCACTACAAGTTGGTTTTGTAGTAAGTGATGTCGACAATAAAAGAGGAGGAGAGCTTTGACATAGCACATACAAGTGAATCAGACTCAGTTTTATTACTAGAAGAGGAAGAGCAACAAGAAAAGGAGAAAGAAGAACAAAGTTAGTCCAGCAATGATCATTTTAAATAGTGAATAATTACAATCTTCTTCTGTGCTTGAAAAATGAAACAAAGAATACTATAATTGTGTCTATAGCAAGATATTTCAATCAAATTAGCTCTGTGCTAGTACTTATCTAGTAGTTGGTAAATTGGTCTCGCATGTGAAAAAGTGGGTGGGGCTGCAATTATTAACCTATTTGTCCTAATAGAAGATGCTATAATCAAAATTACCTATGTCACAATATGTGTGATTTGATGTGACCAGCTATTTTTCTTTGTGTCTCCAGATGTTCTTGCTAGACTGACAACAATGTTAACAAGACAATGTCATTTATTGTGGCCATTCATCAAAGGATGGTGGAAAACAGCTGTAATTATCATAACTCCTCTTATTCTTTGTCCTTTGCCACTAGTATTGCAAGATTCTGTAAGCAAATTAGGGAGTTATATGGGTATTGATAGATGGATGGATGAACAACAGACTGACAGACTAATAAAGGAGTGGCCTTGTAACTAAGTCTTATTACCTCATACTGAAAGAACTATTAGCTAATATTGTTATTGTTATATTTGTTGTCTATAATAACTAAAACTAGCAAAAATTCTATCAATGTTTATGTATAGTACAAAGTCTGCTATTATGATTTACAGACATAGTATTGAAGCTTGTGTGTGTGTATACATATTCTGTAAACATGTGATAAATGATAAAATTACAGCTGGTAATGTAGCTTTATTATAATGAGAAATTTTGACACAAAGCTTTAGAGTATAGATTACATTACAATTATAATATTTATTTTTATGCCTTGCCAAAGTTACTGCAAAAATCCAATAGTTAAGTTAATTTTTTAATAATAAATGTTATTTTATTCTATTTATATTCTTTCTTTAGGCAGCTACTGCAGCCTATGCTATTGCAATTATAGCAATCTACTGGATTACTGAAGCAATACCTCTAGCAGCTACAGCACTCCTTCCTCTGGTCCTATTTCCTGCCTTTGGTGTCCTTGATGCTGAGAGTACTGCTAAGAATTATCTTCAAGATACTAATATGTTATTTGTGGGCGGCCTGATGATTGCCGTGGCGATTGAGAAGTGGAATTTACATAAGAGGATAGCTCTATTGGTTTTGTTAGGTGTGGGGTCCAACCCAAAACGGTAACTGGTAGAAGTAATAGAATGAATGATCTTAACACATGATATCTCTATTTGAAATGATCAATTAATGACTAGTTAAATGAATGAATTGATAGATAGATGGTTTATAGATAAATCTTGTGAGTTTTGTCTATATTTTGAATAGATCAAATTCTATGCAACTTCATAATTGTATCACTGTTGAGTCTCCAAGTACCATTACTAGACACTTGTTCCTGCTTTAATATTTATAGTTACTGTTCATTATCTAGGTTATTATTAGGGTTTATGAGTGTGACTGCCTTCTTATCAATGTGGATCAGTAACACAGCAACTGCTGCTATGATGCTTCCCATAGCTCATGCTGTACTACAAGAAACAAAGAATCAAACTGAGGAAGAAGTGACAAATAATGACAACAAATCTGAGGAAGTCAAACTAGTGTCTGCTCGATATTCAAGATCATATGATAGTGCTGGAGGAGAGAGTGAAGGAGTGTTGATAGAAGAATCACCAACAAATGAAAGCACTTTTTTACATGATAATTTTGAGAAGAGAAATATTGAAGAGAAGAAAGAAAAAGATGATACTGAAAATCTTTTAAAGTAAGTTGTTTTTGTCTGCCAGTCTGAGACTGTCTGTCTGTCTTTCTCTCTATATATAAATCTTTTCTCTTTTTGAAGAGATAATGATAATAAAACTACTATCTCAGAAACTCTCAAATCGCAGATGAATTCTTCACCAGATCCTCCCGGTTTCTCACAGCTTACTAAAGGTCTCATGTTAGGTATAGCATACTCTGCTAATATTGGAGGCACAGCAACCCTCACTGGTACTGGACCTAACTTAATATTAAGTGGAGATATAAGCAAGTGAGCTTATATACGATAAGTTGTAATAACTAGTAATAATTTATAAACTAGCAATAACTCGTATTAAGTAATAGCTAGCTATTAACTAGAAATAACTAGTAATGACTTAATAACTTATAATAAATGATAACTCGTGATAAATATTGATAGCCAATAATAACTACTTCATAACTAGTAATAACTACTAATACTGTATACAGATAACTTTCATTGTTTTATGTATTTTAATAAAGGTTGTTTCCTGAAAGTCCTGGCATTAATTTTGGGATATGGTTTGTATTTGCTACTCCACTAATGATCTTGTGTTTATTATGTTCATGGCTATATCTATCACTTGTCTTTTGTAATGATTGGTAAGAGAACACACATACATACATATAAATACCTCTGATACCTACGAAAAGTGTACTACATTAGGCAGATGGTAGCTCTGCCTATATCAGGATAGTATAAGTTCATTTTCATAGCCTACAATAATTAGAAGCCTGTTAAGGGGTGTTTTACATTGAAAGTTATGAATTTATTTGATTTGTAAGTATAATTTTGAGTTTTTCAATCATTAATTTGGTGATTTGCAAGTTTTAAAACCCCAAATTTTATTGTGAGAGACTAGTTGGTATTTTGACTATAAGTTTATCAAAAAGTCTACTTCAATAACTAGAGTATTTTTAATAATACCAAAAATTAATACATATCTGATTTTGTCCTTTACTTGCGACGAACCATCATCTTGGTATACTTGAGAGAGGTCTTTGGTTTCCAACTAAACCATTGAATTCCTTTGTATTGAGGATCAGATGGTCCACTTAGATAAAGACCATTAAGATGAGAGCCATTTGTATAACAATTATGAAACCACCAGGCACCTTCGTGGAAAACAGCACAATTTCCTGACCCACGAATATCATTATCTCTATCTTTGGTTGAAAACTTCCTTCCATTATGTGCAGTCATACCATCTGTAGCATTACCAGAATAGCCAGAAACTGTTAGAGTATAGCTCATTGTACTACTTCCAACACCAAAACATGAATATTTTGCAATTAGCTCTACCCCACCAAAACTTTTTAAATCAACTCGAAGTGTATTGTGAGGAGTTGTATCTAATGTTTGACTATGTTTTGCTACACCAAGCTGTGTAATACGATGAATTTTGCTCAGACCCAGCCAAAACTCTCCCTGAAGATGTCCAAAACCTTCTTCATAGTCACTCCAGTTACGATAAAAATTAACACAACCATCCATTCTCCATTGGAAAACAGTCCATCCACCACCATCAGTCTCCATATCACAATAAACCTAAGAAATATATGAAATAAAAGCTCATAGAATCAATAGTACCTGAAAAGGAGTTGTTCCATCAGGATTAATAGGATATACACCACTGTTAATAACACCAGCTTCAAACCATTCTTTACAATCACGAGCTACTGGACATACTATTATGAAAACAAAATAATAACGTTGATTATTATAATGTTGGTGACTTACCTGGTTTTGCCCTTACAGCATCATTATTATAAAAAATATTAATACAACTAGCTCCAGTGAGAGTAGCACAGTAGAACAGAGCTACTACTAGAAACAAGAAAGTTGGTTTGTCATAAGTCATGTCAAACAACTTTACTGTTGAAATTGATTTTAGAATTTGGAGGAGTTTTAGCTGTTTTTTTCTGACTGGCAAGTTCTCTTTCTTTTATAGTCCCCTTTCACAAATCTGTGAAACTTTCCTAGTTCAAGGCCAGCCCTCTTGTTGATAACAATCTGAGTGTCTGTACCTTTACAAATTTTGGAGTAATTTGTCTTGAATGTTATCCTATCTCTTAGCTAGATGTGAAAGGCCAGCTTTCAAACAAAGGTTATGGAGTAGTTTATCTTGAAGGTTATCCTATCTCTTAGACTAGATGTGAAAGGCCAGCTTTCAAACAAAGGTAGTTTATCTTGAAGGTTATCCTATCTCTTAGACTAGATGTGAAAGGCCAGCTTTCAAACAAGAGGTTATGGAGTAGTTTGTCTTGAAGGTTATCCTATCTCTTAGACTAGATGTGAAAGGCCAGCTTTCAAACAAGAGGTTATGGAGTAGTGTGTCTTGAAGGTACCAGTCATGTTTATCTATTAACAAAACAGATATGATAGTTATTTGTAACTACTCATGAAATAACTGAGCCTAGTACATAGGAATAATGATTCCAAATATATAACACAGCAAAAAGGTAGGGATGATAAATGTCATTAAAAAATCTCTACACAAATCATTGGTTAATAATGCAAGTGTAATGAAACTGAACATCAGCTGTAATGAGCTACAGACAGTATGTAGGGATTTTTACATAGATTGTATGGACTATAGTCACTATACAAGTATGTAATCTATACTGTCTATGATTTATATGACATTTATCATCACTACTTAGTTTGCCACCTGTTGTTTTTCATATATATCATATTATGTTAATATATAAGATGAATAAGTTGAACAAATTATCTTCAAGTTATCACTTTAAAAATATTCTCTAATATAGCTATTAATGTATTCTATATATTTTATAATTTGGATTCAACTTTAATTTTGTAATGCTGTTCTTACTTGTAGTCTTCAAGGTTGTAAGAGGGTAGTATGTAGAAGAACTGGATTAGCTTTCTACTCAAATAAGGCAGCTCGTCAGGTTCTTAAAAGACAATATCAAAATCTGGGGCCATGGAAGTAAGCAAGTTCCATATAAAAAGAAGTTAGTTTAATATTTTTCTTTATTGTCTCAGATTTGCAGAAATTGTTTTGTTGATTTGTTTTGTGTGTTTGGTATTATTGTGGTTGTTTAGAGAGCCCGGGTTCATAACAGGATGGGGAGCTATCTTTAAAACTGTAGAGGACTCACAAAAGAGGTAACAACATTTAGTACCATAATAGTATCATCTTGTTACATTTTGTTTGATCTGACTTGCAGAACATTTTTTAACCCTAACTTGTAATACTGCTAGCTACACTGATACTTTTACTAGCTTTATTTATAATATATGCATGTACCTTGCAATAGCTTTTCTCAATCCCATTTTTCTTTTCTTGTTTCTAGTTACTTTTCTGATTCCAGTACTGTGATGTTCATTGTATTCCTACTGTTTGTGCTACCTGCCAAACCTTGCTGGCTATTTCACAGAAGAAAATGTCTTTGTTGTAAGTCACATGATTATCACATGATAATTTGTAAACTGTATCACCTGTATTTCATCTCCTTAGCCTGTCCAACTGATGGTACAGAGACACTATTAGATTGGGATAGTGTTCAACATAAGTTACCTTGGAATGTTGTCTTGTTGTTAGGATCTGGATTTGCATTAGCTGATGCTGCAGAGGTATTTAGTTTTAGTCTATTACATTAAAACCCTCTCTCTCTCTCTCTCTCTCTCTCTCTCTCTCTCTCTCTCTCTCTCTCTCTCTCCCTCTCTCTAGGCATCTGGTCTCTCTTGTTGGATTGGCTCTAGATTATTAGGAATCCAGTATTTACCGGATGTGATCAAAGCATTGTCTGTGTCTGTATTGGTTGCCATGGTGACAGAGGTTATTTCTAATGTTGCAACGACAACTCTTTTTTTACCTGTATTAGCTCAGCTGGTCAGTACATAAATAGATGATGGACAGATGCATGGAAAGCATGGATTGATGGATGAATGGAGTACTGACAAATAAATGAACAGGAAGTCGAATAGACAGTCTGATAGATTAATGGATTATAGACAGAAGACAATTTATTATTCTTTTTATTACTTCCTTTTAGGGTGTGGCATTGTCTATTAATCCTTTTTATCTTATGATACCAGCAACCATCTCAGCATCTTATGCCTTCATGTTACCAGTAGCCACACCTCCAAATGCCATTGCCTTTTCGTATGGATACCTCAAAGTGTATAATATGGTAATAACACACTTATTGCATGTAATTAATGTATTGATCTCTCTGTCTCTGTCTCTTTCTCTGTCTCTCTCTCTCTTTCTCTCTCTCTCCAGGCACTCACTGGCATACTGATGAACATTATTTGTGTTATTATGGTCAATTTAGCTATTAATACATGGGGTGTTCCCCTTTTTGAACTTCATACATTTCCTAATTGGACAACCAGTAGTAGTACTATATCTAGTCAGTGTAACTATACACTATAAACAGAATAGGTTAATATTATGACTGTTTTCTCAAACATATACAGCTGTTATTTTGAAAACTTCAATGAAAATAAATCATTGCAATAAATATAATGTATTATACTATATGCCAAATTTAGTGTGTCTAATTTATATATGAATCAAAACATGAGTACAAACTAACAAAACTAATTAATACTTAAAAGTGTTGTTTTGAAAATTATCATTAAAATAAACATTATATTAAATTATTATATTATGTATTATTATATTAATCATTATTATAGTGTATGATGTGTCAAGAATAATAACAGTGTATATGTAAATTTCCATTCCTATGTCAATATAATTGTATGCAGTATTCAGTTTTACCTCAGCTAGTCTAAAACTAATTATTATACATGTGAAGTGGATGTCCACAAATTTATTAAATATTTAACTTCAAAAGGATTTTGATTTAGAAGTTCCTGCAGAGTCAGCAACCACACTATTCATTTATGTATATTAGTAGTGTACTGTACTACAAGTAATCTACTTGTAGTCTCTTTTTTGTTGTAGTGTTGGAACTGATCAGTGCAACTAAATATTATGAGGATAACTTATTTAGAACTCAGTTCAAGTGAGTAGTAGTAGCAATAATCATGTTAGTTAATGTATTTGTCTTATATCTTTTGATTTATCTCTTTCAGGTGAATGTACTGGTGGTTATAAAGATGGTTCATTGAAATTATTAAATCAGTCAACAAGCACTTCACAAAATGTCCGAGCCATTCAGATTTGTTTTGGCAATACATTGACTTATATTTGTTATCAATCTGCCGCCAATCCAAATTATCAATGGAATGTACGAGAGGCTACAGTTGCTTGCGGAGAGCTGGGCTATAAAAGTGGCAGTAAGTGAATAAACAATTTAAATTACCATAACTATTATTAATTAACTTTATTAAGTGGCAGGTTCATTTCAATTATCATCAACTGAACCAATACGATATGTTGATTATCTAACCAGTTGTACTGGTATAGAAAATAAACTATTACAGTGTGGAAGTCGTAAATTACTAAATCGTCATTGTGCTTATCAAGCCAGTGTACAGTGTATAAATTCATCATGTATAAAAGTATTTGGGAAGTATATATCATTTTCTTACAATTAGAAAGGCTATCAAACTGTTTCTATGGTGATTTTAGACAAGTAGGATCAACACAGATATTAGAGATATGTATTCATGGTATATGGAGAAAACTGTGTTCTAAATTTTGAGGTTCCAAAAGCAGTTCTTTAATATTCATTAACTTATTAGTGACTCATGAATAACTTCTCAAGACTTGATCCAATCTCTCTCATTTGAGCAGAGCTGTGGATAGCATCTCAAAAACCTAGTATGAAAAAGGAAATGTTAAAACTATTGCTATCTTTGTTTAAAAAGCATCCATTGATTGACAAATACGAGATAACTAACTCTTATAATGTTGTTTTTTGTAAATTTTTATCTGTCAGGAAATATGGCTATTCTAGTCTGGAACAAATTTATAATGTTTTAGGTATTTTTAATGAGGAACATACAAATGTTTCTATTTCTTGTCCCAAATGTTCAGAACCACTTTTACAACCACTTCTTCAAAAGCCACAATCTAGTTTAGCAGTTGCTTTTGAAAAATTAAATGTTTTTAAACCTGAAGTTTTATGTTAACACTGTGACATCCCTTCTATTCATGAACTAGTAGAGGAGATCCATTCACACAAGTCCTCTCTTCCTCAATCATCTACAAAAGCAGCTACATCATCTTGCTCTGGGGGACCCTTTTCTTTTTTCAGCAACTTCAACTAATGCACCACCATCTTTTCACTATTAAGGGTAGTTTCCATACCATTATTACCATATTACATGTACATGTGTACCTATTGAAGATAGTTTCTATTCCATTATTACCATATTACATGTACATGCTTGCTATTTGTGGTAACTTGACTACCCTAACTGGACTTGAATCAGCTAGTGCCAGCTTTCAAAAATCTGGATTTTGAAATGTACCATTTCTTGCTCTCAATTCAGTTCTAATTTGATAAAATTATACATTAACCATTTAAACATGTTGCTGTATTACATGTAAATCTACTGCAACTGATAAATAAACTTGAATTTTAACAATTAAACACAAAAATAAAATAAAAATTTAAGAAATAAGTTGATTGAAATAACTGATAGGACAACTATAGTCAAATTATAGCCAAATTTTAAGTTTCTAACAAAATACCTCCTATCATTGTTTTGTTTATCGACTGATCAATCATAGCTACATAACATCCATAGATATGAAGAGTTCTTTTGACACTCCCTCTTAATACTCTTGTTCTTGGCACATTCTATTCTATATTTTTAGTGGAACACTAAAACGGAAAGAGTCAGTCAAAGGAGGGAGAGAGTCCAGTCAAAGGACTCCAGCCAATGAGAATTCACATGTTGAAAAGGCGGGAAAATATGACGAGCACACACCTAGGAAGGAACAACAAACGCGTGACCACTACTATTTTGGCGGGAAATATTACATTGCACACGTAAAGAGAACAGCAAGACATTGATAGATTTTTAATTAATTAACTGGTATAGCTTTTTGCTAAAAACATTAATAATAATATGATACAAACTAATATTAATAAAGTTCTTTTAATTTAAAAAAATAAAGTTCTTTTAATTTAAAAATAAAGTTCTTTTAATTTAAAAAAAAAAGAATAAAAACATTAATGATAATATGATACAAACTAATATTAATAAAGTTCTTTTTAACAATTAACAATAATGATAAATGATCTATTAGTTGTAAAAAGATTACTTAACAATAATGATAAATGATCTATTAGTTGTAAAAAGATTACTAAGATATTCAGTGTCTATTGTAGTTGCAAAAAACTCAATTCTTAACAATCTCAATTTTTATGAAACAAATTCAAAGTTAAAAAGTTATAGAATGTTTAATTACTTTTTAAGATTAATAAATAATTTTAACTGAAGATTGACTTTTGACAAAGTTTAGATTAAAAAATGTTTTTGAGAACTTCAAAGCAATATCCAAAAATAAAGTATAAAGAAAAACATTGAAAATAACAAAAAAGAAAAGTAAAAATTAAAATAAGACAGTCTCCATTGTTGAAGAGTCCCCAAGAGCCTTCCAGTCAGTCCACAAGAGCCTTCCAGTCAGTCCACAAGAGTCTTCCAGTCAGTCCACAAGTAGAGAACATAGAGGAAGAAAAAGAAAGTTAGCTGAAACAACTGGATTACTAAAGAATGAATGGATGGATGGAGAGGTAGCTCACCTTTTCAACTGTGCTGCCTGCTCCTGCAGGGAAAGGAAAAGAGTAGTCATAACTGAACTGGTGACAATGAATGGATAGAGAGTGAAGAGAGACAGAGGAAGTGAAAAAGGACTACCAACCTACACACACACACAGCACACACACACGCACTCTAGAAGATCAGAGGTTCCCCCCGCCACCTGGCGGCCTTGGATATTAAAAAAATTTTTTTTTGGCCGCCAGGCGGCGAGGGGAATATGATTTTTAGAGATTGTATGAGTGTGTGTATGGTGTAGATAGGCTAGATAGCCCAAAATAAAATAAAATAAAAAATAAAAGAAGAGGAAAGAAGGCTTGAAGGAAGACAGGAAAGAGTCCAATGAGCAGGAGAGCGACTCATCTTTTACATCCAGAGAACATCAGAGAAGAACAGTCAAGAACATCAGAACAGTCAAAAGAACCTCAGAGAAGAACAGTCAAGAACATCAGAACAGTCAAAAGAACCTCAGAGAAGAGCAGTCAAGAACATCAGAGAACAGTCAAGAAAGAACATCAGACCAATCACAGTAAGAACTTCCAAGTTGAATCCTGTAGAAATGAAGAATGAAATAAAAATCTTTACACAAACAAAGAAATAAAAAAAAGAAAAAAAAGAAAAAGAAAAGTAAAGAACAGATAAGGATGACATAACTAAAACAAAAAGATGATCCAACGATGAAGCGAAGTCGATCCAACGAAGCGATGATCCAACGATGAGGTGAGTCGATCCAACGATGAAGCGAGTCGAAGTGATGATCCAACGATGAGGCGAGTCGATCCAATGAAGTGACGAGATGATCCAGCGACGAGGCAAGTCGTAGAGAACATAGAGGCATGAAAAATGGAGTACCATTTATATCATCAAGAGGTCTTTCTCACGCTTCAATTTGACAATCAGTCAAGAAAACTCGTGAAAAATTTGTCACCTACACCACCACCCACGTGACCAACATTAATTGATTTTTAATTGATCTAATTAACAATTAATTAAAGTCTTCAACAGCAGGTTGTTACTGAAAAGAAATATATTTGTAATGCAATTTATATATGTGATATAGGGTACAATATTTCTGTCAGAAAATTCCAAACTAGTCAGTTTAAATGTCTCAAAGACATTTTCTGTTACAATATGTGTATATCAATATATACTTTGAATTAGTTAAACTATATAGTGTATGTATGTAGGAGACAGCTATCACAGTGTATGAACTCAGATCTGCCAGGGCTATGTAGTAGCTTGGAGAGAAATCCTATATTTGTAAAGGTTGTAGGAATGGTTTTGCACAGTGTAGAATTCTTACAGTAAAATAATATGTTGAGTATTTATAAATCCTACAATAGATATAATAAATACTAACAGTGATTTATAAAAACATAGACTTTATGGAATTTAAGTGCATTTATCATCAGTACTATAAGCCTATTGATTTAATTATGTATCAATCTTTGGCATTGTTTAAAAAACATTAACAACACTAGAAATATATATATATATATAACTATTAATATAACAGACAGCGTTACTATTTATAGCACAAACACATGTTCTATAGTACAAATTTTGACCTTATATGGAGTTCAGATAAGTATTTGTTATTGTCATACATAAAGGTAGACAAACCCATGTTCTATAGTACAAATTTTGACCTTATATGGAGTTCAGATAAGTATTTGTTATTGTCATACATAAAGGTAGACATTTGACACTGGAGTATATCCTTTGGAACTGGACAGGGGGAAGGGGAGAGAGAGAGAAAGAGATAGATAGAGAAAGAGAGAGAGAGAGAGAGAGAGAGAGAGAGAGAGAGAGAGGGAAAGAGAGAGAGAGAGAGAAAGAGAGAGAGAGAGAGAGAGAGAGAGAGAGAGAGAGAGAGAGAGAGAGATAACGTAGGTTTATTTGCTACTCCTCATCTTACCATTTAAAATATTCCTTTCCATCTTTAAATGTTCCATCATTGTTCTTTCCTTGTCCATCTTGCCCTTAAAAAAGAAGGCACATATATTAAAATATAAAACAGACTAGATGGTCAATTAATAACAATGCAATAGATGTATAAATGTTACAATGGATATATATTGTATGTGAATGAAACATGGTAATAGATCTATAAATTTATCAATGGATCTATAATTGTGGTAATGGATCTATGACATAATAATAAATCTAATTATAGCAATAGATGCTTATATTATACTATTCAAAAAGTGACTTCCAACTCAACTCAGCACTGTAGCTGTGTGATAGCTGCTATCACACAGCTACAGTGTGATAGCAGCTATCACACTGCTATCTGCTGAATAACATGTACTGTGTGTATCATGAAGGATAGTTAACATTATTCAATTGTTGTATTCATTATCTCTTCTTGTTTCCTTCACAGCAACTCAATATTGCATCTCCATAACTATTACTGTATCATCCTCAACTTGAAAGGAGGTATTTATTCATTGATTATTGCCATAGAAGGCTATTAAAAGAGCCAAGGGTCTTGCAAGCAGAGGGGTAGGAATGAAGTTTAAGTTGGGGGGGGGGGGCTGACCTTATAATTTAGTTGCGTAATATTATTAGACATGACCAAAAAAAATTTAATTTGTCTGTCGTTAAAGGAGATAAACTCTTTAGCTATTTCTAATAAGTTTATGTTATCAGTATGGTCCTTATGTGTATGTAACAGCATGACATGGTTTAGTTGAAAAATGCGTTCTGTTCTATTAATACTTTTGTTATAGCAATTAATTTTGTAGAAGGTAACATGACCACACAATAATGTGGTGATAGATTGTTAATATACACAAATTAACACAATAGCCACTTCAGTTATTGTGTACATAGTCTAGAGTGTAAATCAGGGGGATCCTGATTTGAAGTTGGGTGGGCTTCAGCCCCCTGCCCTTCCCCCTTTTTTGCATGTATAGATGCAGTTTTTTTAACTTTTTTTTTACTTGCCAGTTCTCTTTCTTTTATAGTCCTATAACAAATCTGTGAAGCCTTCTTTCCTGTTAGTATATATCATTGTAAAAAGTGATTGGTTGATTTAACCAATGGTTAATGGTTATGTGGATTACAGTAAATTAAATTGATATCATGCTGTTTTCATTCCTAACATATTTTCAGATTGACTATAAACAGTTAATCTGATAGTATGTTTGGAATGAAGACAGTATGATGTTTACTTTCAGTTTGCATCAAATAATTTGTTACATACATGGAACATGTATAACCATATATTGACTAATCAGCCAAACAATTTTTTTACAATGTATAAGATCATCCCTTTTGTTGATAACAATCTGAGTGTCTTTATACCTTCAAAAGGTCAACTTTCAAACAAGAGGTATGGAGTAGTTTGTTTTGAAGGTCATGAATACATTTTAAACTGATGTGAAAGGCCACCTTCAAACATATTTCATCATCCTGTTATGAACCAGGGCTCTCTAAACAACCACAATAATACCAAACACACAAAACAAATCAACAAAACAATTTCTCCAAATTTAAGAGAATAGAGAAAAATATTACACTAGATAGTCAGTGTAACTATACACTATAAACAGTATAGGCTAATATGATGACAGTTTTCTCAAACATGTACAACATATATAGGTGTTATTTTGTATGAATATACCATTACAATAATTATAGTGCATTATACTATAATTAATTGGTGTATGCCAAATTTATATATGAACCAAAACAGTGAGCACAGACTGAAAAGTTGTCATTAAAATAAACAGTTACATTATATAGTGATGGATAATGAAATTGTACTAAACTAGCGTTGTTGCAGATGTGTCAAGAACATTAACAGTGTTTGTGTAAATTAAAACTTCCATTCTTACATCATTGTAATTGTACCCCTGATATCTGCAAAAAATATATTGCATTAATTATTCAGGATGGTAGTTCTGCCTATGTCAGGATAGCACAAAGTTCTTTCTTTTTTAGCCCACAACAAGAAGAAAGCTGTTAAGGAATGTATTTACATTAAAAGTTTTGTTGCTTTATACGCTTAATGTTGAGTGCTTCAATCATTAATTTAGTGTTTTTTACATATTGTTGAATTTTCATGAAAACCTACTATTCTTTCATATTTACTATATTTTTCAAAATTCTACTTCAATAAACACAATTATTTAAGAATACCAAAAATACATTATGTTATTTTGTCCTCTACTTTCGGCGAACCATCATCTTGGTGTACTTGAGAGAGGTCTTTGTTTTCCAATTAGTCCATTGAGTTCCATGGTCTTCAGGATCAGATGGTCCACTTAGATAAAGACCATTAAGATGAGAGCCTCCTGGATAACATTTATAAAACCACCAGGCACCTTTGTGAGTGACAGCACAATTTACGGATCCTGCAGTATCATTATCTCTATCTTTGGTTGTAAACTTCCTTCCATTATGTGCAGTCATACCATCTGTAGCATTACCAGAATAGCCTGAAACTGTTAGAGTATAGCTCATTGTACTACTTCCAACTCCAAAATATGAGTATTTTGCAATTAGCTCTACCCCATCAAAACTTTTTAAATCAACTCGAAGTGTATTATGAGGAGTTGTATCTGATGTTTGACTATGCTTTGCTACACCGAGCTGTGTAATACGATGAATTTTGCTCAGACCCAGCCAAAACTCTCCCTGAAGATGTCCAAAACCTTCTTCGTAGTCACTCCAGTTACGATAAAAATCAACAGAACCATCCATTCTCCATTGAATAATAGTCCATCCACCACCATCAGTCTCCATATCACAATAAACCTAACAAATATATGAAATAAAAGCTCATAGAATCAATAGTACCTGAAAAGGAGTTGTTCCATCAGGATTAATAGGATATACACCACTGTTAATAATACCAGCTTCAAGCCATTCTTTACAATCACGAGCTACTGGACACACTATTATGAAAATAAAATAATAATGTTGATTAGTATGGCATTGATATCATACCTGCTTTTGCCCTTACAGCATCATTATTATAAAAAATATTAATACAACTAGCTCCAGTGAGAGTAGCACAGTAGAACAGAACTACTACTAGACAGAGGAGAGTTGCTGCTTTATAATTCATGTTAGCTTTACTGTTGAAATAGATTTTAGAATTTGGATGTTTTTTGATCTTTTTTTTTTCTGACTTGCCATTTCTCTTTCTTTTATAGTCCTATAACAAATCTGTGAAGCCTTCTTTCCTGTTAGTGTATATCACTGTAAAAATTGATTGGTTGATTTAACCAATGGTTAATGGTTATGTGGATTGCAGTAAATTAAATTGATATCATGCTGTTTTCATTCCTAACATATTTTCAGATTGACTGTAAACAGTTAATCTGATAGCATGTTCAGAATGAAAACAGTATGATGTTTACTTTCAGTTTGCATCAAATAATTTGTTACATACATGGAACATGTATAACCATATATTGACTAATCAGCCAAACAATTTTTTACAATATATAAGATCATCCCTCTTGTTGATAACAATCTGAGTGTCTCTATACCTTCAAAAGGCCAACTTTCAAACAAAAAGTATGGAGTAGTTTGTTTTGAAGGTCATGCTTATATTTTAAACTGATGTGAAAGGCCACCTTTCCAATACATCTCATCAATAATACCAAACACACAAAACAAATCAACAAAGCAAATCTGTGACAATAAAGAAAAATATTACACTACTTCTTTTTATATGAACTTGCTTACATCCATGGCCCCCAGATTTTATATTGTTTTAAATTTAAAAACTTATTATAAAATATATAGAACATTAATAGAGAATAATAGAGAATGTTTTTAAGGTGACAATTTAAGCAAAATAATTGTTCAACTTATTCATCTTTCATGCCTACATAATTGATAGATATAGAAAATGAAAGGTACCAAACTAGGTAGGTATGATGAATGTCAGAGTGTATAAATCATAGATTGTATAGATTACATAATTATATAGTCACAAGAAAGAATTCTTTTTTTACCTGTATTAGCTCAGCTGGTCAGTACATAAATAGATGATGGACAGATGCATGGATTGATGGATGAATGGAGTACTGACAAATAAATGAACAGGAAGTCGAATAGACAGTCTGATAGATTAATGGATTATAGACAGAAGACAATTTATTATTCTTTTTATTACTTCCTTTTAGGGTGTGGCATTGTCTATTAATCCTTTTTATCTTATGATACCAGCAACCATCTCAGCATCTTATGCCTTCATGTTACCAGTAGCCACACCTCCAAATGCCATTGCCTTTTCGTATGGATACCTCAAAGTGTATAATATGGTAATAACACATTTATTATATATAATTAATGTATTGATCTCTGTCTCTGTCTCTCTATCTCTGTCTCTGTCTCTCTCTCTGTTTCTCTCTGTCTCTCTCTCCAGGCACTCACTGGCATACTGATGAACATTATTTGTGTTATTATGGTCAATTTAGCTATTAATACATGGGGTGTTCCCCTTTTTGAACTTCATACATTTCCTAATTGGACAACCAGTAGTAGTACTATATCTAGTCAGTGTAACTATACACTATAAACAGAATAGGTTAATATTATGACTGTTTTCTCAAACATATACAAGTGTTATTTTGAAAACTTCAATGAAAAAAAATCATTGCAATAAATATAATGTATTATACTATATGCCAAATTTAGTGTGTCTAATTTATATATGAACCAAAACAGTGAGTACAAACTAACAAAACTAATTAATACTTAAAAGTGTTGTTTTGAAAATTATCATTAAAATAAACATTATATTAAATTATTATATTATATATTATTATATTAATCATTATTATAGTGTATGATGTGTCAAGAATAATAACAGTGTATATGTAAATTTCCATTCCTATGTCAATATAATTGTATGCAGTATTCAGTTTTACCCCAGCTAGTCTAAAACTAATTATTATACATGTGAAGTGGATGTCCACAAATTTATTAAATATTTAACTTCAAAAGGATTTTGATTTAGAAGTTCCTGCAGAATCAGCAAACCACACTATTCATTTATGTATATTAGTAGTGTACTGTACTACAAGTAATCTACTTGTAGTCTCTTTTTTGTTGTAGTGTTGGAACTGATCAGTGCAACTAAATATTATGAGGATAACTTATTTAGAACTCAGTTCAAGTGAGTAGTAGTAGCAATAATCATGTTAGTTAATGTATTTGTCTTATATCTTTTGAATTGTCTCTTTCAGGTGAATGTACTGGTGGTTATAAAGATGGTTCATTGAAATTATTAAATCAGTCAACAAGCACTTCACAAAATGTCCGAGCCATTCAGATTTGTTTTGGCAATACATTGACTTATATTTGTTATCAATCTGCCGCCAATCCAAATTATCAATGGAATGTACGAGAGGCTACAGTTGCTTGCGGAGAGCTGGGCTATAAAAGTGGCAGTAAGTGAATAAACAATTTAAATTACCATAACTATTATTAATTAACTTTATTAAGTGGCAGGTTCATTTCAATTATCATCAACTGAACCAATATGATGAGTTGATTATCTAACCAGTTGTACTGGTATAGAAAATAAACTATTACATTGTGGAAGTCGTAAATTACTAAATCGTCGTTGTGCTTATCAAGCCAGTGTACAGTGTATAAATTCATCATGTATAAAAGTATTTGGGAAGTATATATCATCATTATCTTACAATTAGAAAGGCTATCAAACTGTTTCTATGGTGATTTTAGACAAGTAGGATCAACACAGATATTAGAGATATGTATTTATGGTATATGGAGAAAACTGTGTTCTAAATTTTGAGGTTCCAAAAGCAGTTCTTAATATTCATTAACTTATTAGTGACTCATGAGTAACTTCTCAAGACTTGATCCAATCTCTCTCATTTGAGCAGAGCTGTGGATGGCATCTCAAAAACCTAGTATGAAAAAAGGAAATGTTAAAACTATTGCTATCTTTGTTTAAAAAGTGTCCATTGATTGACAATTACAAGATAACTAACTCTTATAATGTTGTTTTTTGTAAATTTTTATCTGTCAGGAAATATGGCTATTCTAATCTGGAACAAATTTATAATGTTTTAGGTATTTTTAATGAGGAACATACAAATGTTTCTATTTCTTGTCCCAAATGTTCAGAACCATTTTTACAACCACTTCTTCAAAAGCCACAATCTAGTTTAGCAGTTGCTTTTGAAAAAATAAATGTTTTTAAACCTGAAGTTTTATGTTAACACTGTGACATCCCTTCTATTCATGAACTAGTAGAGGAGATCCATTCACACAAGTCCTCTCTTCCTTAATCATCTACAAAAGCACCACCATCTTTTCACTATTAAGGGTAGCTTCCATACCATTATTACCATATTACATGTACATGTGTACCTATTGAAGATAGTTTCTATTCCATTATTATCATATCACATGTACATGCTTACTATTTGTGGTAACTTGACTACCCTAACTGGACTTGAATCAGCTAGTGCCAGCTTTCACAAATCTGGATTTTGAAATGTACTATTTCTTGCTCTCAATTCAGTTCTAATTTGATAAATTTATACATTAACCATTTAAACATGTTGCTGTATTACATGTAAATCTACTGCAACTGATAAATAAACTTGAATTTTAACAATTAAACACAAAAATAAAATAAAAATTTAAGAAATAAGTTGATTGAAATAACTGATAGGACAACTATAGTCAAATTATAGCCAAATTTTAAGTTTCTAACAAAATACCTCCTATCATTGTTTTGTTTATCGACTGATCAATCATAGCTACATAACATCCATAGATATGAAGAGTTCTTTTGACACTCCCTCTTAATACTCTTGTTCTTGGCACATTCTATTCTATATTTTTAGTGGAACACTAAAACGGAAAGAGTCAGTCAAAGGAGGGAGAGAGTCCAGTCAAAGGATCAAAGGTCTCCAGCCAATGAGAATTCACATGTTGAAAAGGCGGGAAAATATGACGAGCACACACCTAGGAAGGAACAACAAACGCGTGACCACTACTATTTTGGCGGGAAATATTACATTGCACACGTAAAGAGAACAGCAAGACATTGATAGATTTTTAATTAATTATTTAAAAAAATAATTAATTAACTGGTATAGCTTTTTGCTAAAAACATTAATAATATGATACAAACTAATATTAATAAAGTTCTTTTAATTTAAAAAAAAAGAATAAAAACATTAATGATAATATGATACAAACTAATATTAATAAAGTTCTTTTTAACAATTAACAATAATGATAAATGATCTATTAGTTGTAAAAAGATTACTTAACAATAATGATAAATGATCTATTAGTTGTAAAAAGATTACTAAGATATTCAGTGTCTATTGTAGTTGCAAAAAACTCAATTCTTAACAATCTCAATTTTTATGAAACAAATTCAAAGTTAAAAAGTTATAGAATGTTTAATTACTTTTTAAGATTAATAAATAATTTTAACTGAAGATTGACTTTTGACAAAGTTTAGATTAAAAAATGTTTTTGAGAACTTCAAAGCAATATCCAAAAATAAAGTATAAAGAAAAACATTGAAAATAACAAAAAAGAAAAGTAAAAATTAAAATAAGACAGTCTCCATTGTTGAAGAGTCCCCAAGAGCCTTCCAGTCAGTCCACAAGAGCCTTCCAGTCAGTCCACAAGAGTCTTCCAGTCAGTCCACAAGTAGAGAACATAGAGGAAGAAAAAGAAAGTTAGCTGAAACAACTGGATTACTAAAGAATGAATGGATGGATGGAGAGGTAGCTCACCTTTTCAACTGTGCTGCCTGCTCCTGCAGGGAAAGGAAAAGAGTAGTCATAACTGAACTGGTGACAATGAATGGATAGAGAGTGAAGAGAGACAGAGGAAGTGAAAAAGGACTACCAACCTACACACACACACAGCACACACACACGCACTCTAGAAGATCAGAGGTTCCCCCCGCCACCTGGCGGCCTTGGATATTAAAAAAATTTTTTTTTGGCCGCCAGGCGGCGAGGGGAATATGATTTTTAGAGATTGTATGAGTGTGTGTATGGTGTAGATAGGCTAGATAGCCCAAAATAAAATAAAATAAAAAATAAAAGAAGAGGAAAGAAGGCTTGAAGGAAGACAGGAAAGAGTCCAATGAGCAGGAGAGCGACTCATCTTTTACATCCAGAGAACATCAGAGAAGAACAGTCAAGAACATCAGAACAGTCAAAAGAACCTCAGAGAAGAACAGTCAAGAACATCAGAACAGTCAAAAGAACCTCAGAGAAGAGCAGTCAAGAACATCAGAGAACAGTCAAGAAAGAACATCAGACCAATCACAGTAAGAACTTACAAGTTGAATCCTGTAGAAATGAAGAATGAAATAAAAATCTTTACACAAACAAAGAAATAAAAAAAAGAAAAAAAAGAAAAAGAAAAGTAAAGAACAGATAAGGATGACATAACTAAAACAAAAAGATGATCCAACGATGAAGCGAAGTCGATCCAACGAAGCGATGATCCAACGATGAGGTGAGTCGATCCAACGATGAAGCGAGTCGAAGTGATGATCCAACGATGAGGCGAGTCGATCCAATGAAGTGACGAGATGATCCAGCGACGAGGCGAGTCGTAGAGAACATAGAGGCATGAAAAATGGAGTACCATTTATATCATCAAGAGGTCTTTCTCACGCTTCAATTTGACAATCAGTCAAGAAAACTCGTGAAAAATTTGTCACCTACACCACCACCCACGTGACCAACATTAATTGATTTTTAATTGATCTAATTAACAATTAATTAAAGTCTTCAACAGCAGGTTGTTACTGAAAAGAAATATATTTGTAATGCAATTTATATATGTGATATAGGGTACAATATTTCTGTCAGAAAATTCCAAACTAGTCAGTTTAAATGTCTCAAAGACATTTTCTGTTACAATATGTGTATATCAATATATACTTTGAATTAGTTAAACTATATAGTGTATGTATGTAGGAGACAGCTATCACAGTGTATGAACTCAGATCTGCCAGTGCTATGTAGTAGCTTGGAGAGAAATCCTATATTTGTAAAGGTTGTAGGAATGGTTTCGCACAGTGTAGAATTCTTACAGTAAAATAATGTGTTGAGTATTTATAAATCCTACAATAGATATAATAAATACTAACAGTGATTTATAAAAACATAGACTTTATGGAATTTAAGTGCATTTATCATCAGTACTATAAGCCTATTGATTTAATTATGTATCAATCTTTGGCATTGTTTAAAAAACATTAACAACACTAGAAATATATATATATATATAACTATTAATATAACAGACAGCGTTACTATTTATAGCACAAACCCATGTTCTATAGTACAAATTTTGACCTTATATGGAGTTCAGATAAGTATTTGTTATTGTCATACATAAAGGTAGACAAACCCATGTTCTATAGTACAAATTTTGACCTTATATGGAGTTCAGATAAGTATTTGTTATTGTCATACATAAAGGTAGACATTTGACACTGGAGTATATCCTTTGGAACTGGACAGGGGGAAAGGGAGAGAGAGAGAAAGAGATAGATAGAGAAAGAGAGAGAGAGAGAGAGAAGAGAGAGAGAGAGAGAGAGAGAGAGAGAGAGAGAGAGAGAGAGAGAGAGAGAGAGAGAGAGAGAGAGAGAGAGAGGGAAAGAGAGAGAGAGAGAAAGAGAGAGAGAGAGAGAGAGAGAGAGAGAGAGAGAGAGAGAGAGAGAGAGAGAGAGAGAGAGATAACGTAGGTTTATTTGCTACTCCTCATCTTACCATTTAAAATATTCCTTTCCATCTTTAAATGTTCCATCATTGTTCTTTCCTTGTCCATCTTGCCCTGAAAAAAGAAGGCACATATATTAAAATATAAAACAGACTAGATGGTCAATTAATAACAATGGATGCATGTTAAAATATCAATAGATGTATAAATGTTACAATGGATATATATTGTATGTGAATGAAACATGGTAATAGATCTATAAATTTATCAATGGATCTATAATTGTGGTAATGGATCTATGACATAATAATAAATCTAATTATAGCAATAGATGCTTATATTATACTATTCAAAAAGTGACTTCCAACTCAACTCAGCACTGTAGCTGTGTGATAGCTGCTCATCTATCTGCTGAATAACATGTACTGTGTGTATCATGAAGGATAGTTAACATTATTCAATTGTTGTATTCATTATCTCTTCTTGTTTCCTTCACGACAACTCAATATTGCATCTCCATAACTATTACTGTATCATCCTCAACTTGAAAGGAGGTATTTATTCATTGATTATTGCCATAGAAGACTATTAAAAGAGCCAAGGGTCTTGCAAGCAGAGGGGTAGGAATGAAGTTTAAGTTGGGGGGACTGACCTTATAATTTAGTTGCGTTATATTATTAGACATGACCAAAAAAAATTAATTTGTCTGTCGTTAAAGGAAATAAACTCTTTAGCTATTTCTAATAAGTTTATGTTATCAGTATGGTCCTTATGTGTATGTAACAGCATGACATGGTTTAGTTGAAAAATGCGTTCTGTTCTATTAATACTTTTGTTATAGCAATTAATTTTGTAGAAGGTAACATGACCACACAATAATGTGGTGATAGATTGTTAATATACACAAATTAACACAGTAATCACTTCAGTTATTGTGTACATAGTCTAGAGTGTAAATCAGGGGGATCCTGATTTGAAGTTGGGTGGGCTTCAGCCCCCTGCCCTTCCCCCTTTTTTGCATGTATAGATGCAGTTTTTTTAACTTTTTTTTTACTTGCCAGTTCTCTTTCTTTTATAGTCCTATAACAAATCTGTGAAGCCTTCTTTCCTGTTAGTATATATCATTGTAAAAATTGATTGGTTGATTTAACCAATGGTTAATGGTTATGTGGATTGCAGTAAATTAAATTGATATCATGCTGTTTTCATTCCTAACATATTTTCAGATTGACTATAAACAGCTAATCTGATAGTATGTTCAGAATGAAAACAGTATGATGTTTACTTTCAGTTTGCATCAAATAATTTGTTACTTACATGCAACATGTATAACCATATATTGACTAATCAGCCAAACAATTTTTTACAATGTATAAGATCATCCCTCTTGTTGATAACAATCTGAGTGTCTTTATACCTTCAAAAGGTCAACTTTCAAACAAGAGGTATGGAGTAGTTTGTTTTGAAGGTCATGAATACATTTTAAACTGATGTGAAAGGCCACCTTCAAACATATTTCATCATCCTGTTATGAACCCGGGCTCTCTAAACAACCACAATAATACCAAACACACAAAACAAATCAACAAAACAATTTCTCCAAATTTAAAATAATAGAGAAAAATATTACACTAGATAGTCAGTGTAACTATACACTATAAACAGTATAGGCTAATATGATGACAGTTTTCTCAAACATGTACAACATATATAGGTGTTATTTTGTATGAATAAACCATTACAATAATTATAGTGCATTATACTATAATTAATTGGTGTATGCCAAATTTATATATGAACCAAAACAGTGAGCACAGACTGAAAAGTTGTCATTAAAATAAACAGTTACATTATATAGTGATGGATAATGAAATTGTACTAAACTAGCGTTGTTGCAGATGTGTCAAGAACATTAACAATGTTTGTGTAAATTAAAACTTCCATTCTTACATCATTGTAATTGTACCCCTGATATCTGCAAAAAATATATTGCATTAATTATTCAGGATGGTAGTTCTGCCTATGTCAGGATAGCACAAAGTTCTTTCTTTTTTAGCCCATAATAAGAAGAAAGCTGTTAAGGAATGTATTTACATTAAAAGTTTTGTTGCTTAATGTTGAGTGCTACAATCATTAATATTTAGTGTTTTTTACATATTGTTGAATTTTCATGAAAACCTAGTTAGTATTCTTTGATATTTACTATGTTTTTCAAAATTCTACTTCAACAAATACAATTATTTAAGAATACCAAAAATACATTGTGTTATTTTGTCCTTTACTTGCGGCGGACCATCATCTTGGTATACTTAAGAGAAGTAGCTACTTTCCAACTATACCATTGAATTCCACAGTATTTAGGATCAGATGGTCCACTTAGATAAAGACCATTAAGATGAGAGCCTCCTGTATAACATTTATGAAACCACCAGGCACCTTTGTGGGAAACAGCACAATTTACTGACCCAGCAATATCATTATCTCTATCTTTGGTTGTAAACTTCCTTCCATTATGTACAGTCATACCATCTGTAGCATTACCAGAATAACCAGAAACTGTTAGAGTATAGCTCATTGTACTACTTCCAACACCAAAATATGAGTATTTTGCAATTAGCTCTATCCCATCAAAACTTTTTAAATCAACTTGAAGTGTATTATGAGGAGTTGTATCTGATGTTTGACTATGTTTTGCAACACCAAGCTGTGTAATACGATGAATTTTGCTCAGACCCAGCCAAAACTCTCCCTGAAGATGTCCAAAACCTTCTTCATAGTCACTCCAGTTGCGATAAAAATCGACAGAGCCATCCATTCTCCATTGAATAACAGTCCATCCACCACCATCAGTCTTCATATCACAATAAACCTAAGAAATATATTTAATAAAAGCTCACAGAATCAATAGTACCTGAAAAGGAGTTGTTCCATCAGGATTAATAGGATATACACCACTGTTAATAACACCAGCTTCAAGCCATTCTTTATACAATCACGAGCTACTGGACACACTATTATGAAAAAAAAATAATGTTGGTTAGTATGGCATTGATATCATACCTGCTTTTGCCCTTACAGCATCATTATTATAAAAAATATTAATACAACTAGCTCCAGTGAGAGTAGCACAGTAGAACAGAACTACTACTAGACAGAGGAGAGTTGCTGCTTTATAATTCATGTCAACTTTACTGTTGAAATAGATTTTAGAATTTGGATGTGTTTGATCTTTTTTTTTGACTTCCCAGTTCTCTTTCTTTTATAGTCCTATAACAAATCTGTGAAGCCTTCTTTCCTGTTAGTGTATATCATTGTAAAAACTGATTGGTTGATTTAACCAATGGTTAATGGTTATGTGGATTGCAGTAAATTAAATTGATATCATGCTGTTTTCATTCCTAACATATTTTCAGACTGACTATAAACAGTTAATCTGATAGCATGTTCAGAATGAAAACAGTATGATGTTTACTTTCAGTTTGCATCAAATAATTTGTTACTTACATGCAACATGTATAACCATATATTGACTAATTAGCCAAGCAATTTTTTACAATATATAAGATCATCCCTCTTGTTGATAACAATCTGAGTGTCCTTACCTTCAAAAGGCCCAACTTTCAATTAAGAGGTATGGAGTAGTTTGTTTTGAAGGTCATGAATACATTTTAAACTGATGTGAAAGGCCACCTTTCCAATACAACTCATCAATAATACCAAACACACAAAACAAATCAACAAAGCAATTTCTGCAAATCTGAGACAATAAAGAAAAATATTACACTAATTCTTTTTATATGAACTTGCTTACTTCCATGGCCCCAGATTTTATATTGTTTTAAATTTGAAAACTTATTATAAAATATATAGAAACACTAATAGAGAATAATAGATAATGTTTTGAAGGTGACAATTTAAGCAAAGTAACTGTTCAACTTATTCATCTTTCATGCCTACATAATTGATAGATATAGAAAATGAAAGGTACCAAACTAGGTAGGTATGATGAATGTCAGAGTGTATAAATCACAGATTGTATAGATTACATAGATTATATAGTCTATATAATCTATGTATAAATCCCAATGATTGTTCAGTTACATTTCACTCACATTAAAGTGATTTGCATGGAGACTTTTTACATGACATTTATCATCTCTCTCTACCTTATTTTAACCTCGTTTGAAACTGTAGATGACTCACAAAGCAGTAACTACAAGTAGTAATACAGACTAGTACCATAATAGTGTCACCTTTTTACACTTTGTTTGATTTGACTTTGCAGAATGCTAGCTAATTGATAACATTTGTATGGCTTTGCTTGTAACATATGTACCTTGCAATAGCTTGCAATCCTATTCCTTTTTTCTTGCTCCTAGTTACTTTTCTGATTCCAGTACTGTGATATTCATTGTATTCCTACTGTTTGTGCTACTAGCCAAACCTTGCTGTCTATTTTACAGAAAGTGTCTTTGTTGTAAGTCACATGATTATCACATGATCATCTGTAAGCTGTATTACCTGTATTTCTTCTCATTAGCCTGTCAAACTGATAGTACAGAGACACTATTAGATTAGGATAGTGTTCAACATAAGTTACCTTGGAATGTTGTCTTGTTGTTAGGATCTAGATTTGCATTAGCTGATGCTGCATGG
This sequence comes from Xestospongia bergquistia, assembly GCA_963965975.1. NCBI lineage: Eukaryota > Metazoa > Porifera > Demospongiae > Haplosclerida > Petrosiidae > Xestospongia > Xestospongia bergquistia. The sequence goes on from OZ014417.1 coordinate 7,151,752, forward strand.
GTATTTATTTTAGTCTATTACACTAAAACTCTCTCTCTCTCTCTCTCTCTCTTTCTCTTTCTCTTTCTCTCTCCAGGTATCTGGTCTTTCTTGTTGGATTGGCACTAGATTATTAGGAATCCAATATTTACCAGATGTGATCAAAGCATTGTTTGTGTCTGTATTGGTTGTCATGGTGACAGAGGTTATTTGTAATGTTACAACGACAACTCTTTTCTTGGCTGTATTAGCTCAGCTAGTCAGTGCATAAATAGATGGATAGACATCTGGATGAATGGACAGATGCAAGGATGGATTAATGGATGAATGGAGAATTGATAGATGGATGGACAGACTGATGGATTAATGGATTATAGACAGAAGTCAATTCATTATGCCTTTTTTACTTTCTTTTAGGGTGTGGCATTGTCTATTAATCCTTTGTATCTTATGATACCAGCAACCATCTTGGAATCTTATGCCTTCGTGTTACCAGTAGCCACACCTCCAAATGCCATTGCTTTTTCATGTGGATACCTCAGTGTATGATATGGTAATAACACACTTATTATATATAGTTAATCTATTGATCTCTCTCTCTCTCTTTTTTCCCAGGCACTCACTGGTATACTGATGAACATTATTTGTGTTATTATGGTCAATTTAGCTATTAATACATGGTAATAACCAACCAAAAGTACAAAAACTGAAACATGTGTTCATGGAAGGAAACTCAATTCATTAATGATTACATAATTAAAGTAATGAGATTGAATAATAATAATTAGGATTGGGTTGCTGCAGACTACCAGTAGTAGTACTATATCTAGTCAGTTTAACTATACAGAATAGGCTAATATTATGACAATTTTCTCAAACTTGTACAACATATACAGGTGTTATTTTGAAAAGTTAAATGAAAATAAACCATTGCAATAAATATAATGTATTATACTATATGCCAAATTTAGTGTGTCAATTTATATATGAACCAAAAGAGTGAGCAAAACCAACAAAACTAATTAATACTTAAAGTGTTATTTTGAAAAGTTGTCATTAAAATAAACATTTACATTACATAATGATAGCTATTGAAGTTTCATTAAACTAACATGGGACATGATGTTTCAAGAACTAACAGTGTGTGTGTAATTGAAGCTTCCATTCCTGTCAATATAATTTTATGTAATATCCAGTTTTACCAAGTCAGTAACAAAAATTATATATACGCTGTGTCTAGGTAGCCGATACCAGCTACTAACTTATATAGCCGGCTGAGTGAATAAAGGGTTAATATTCGTAAATTTAACCCCCACACCCTCCACCAGCTGTAATAATGGCTCTGAAACGTGATTCATATTTTTAACCCTCACACCTGACCAAGTTTAAGCAACAGGTTTTAACACTTCACTATTAAGTCACAAATGCTTTTGCTTGTTACAAGATGAGCAAAACCAAAATTTACATTTAGGCCTTGTTTTTATGTTGGCACAATCAAAATGGTTCCAATTTAGGCATGAATCACAAACAATAGACTCTTCAGTGTTGTCATCAATTCTTCTAGAACATTGCCCACAATACCACACAGGATTAGATTTCATCATCAGTAGAGTAGCTTGAACACTGCTCCATGCATCTTCAGTAAAATACTTCTTGCAACTTTCAATATATACATTCTCATCAAGACATGCTGAAGAGAATTTTTTCTGCTACGGAGTTATAGAGTATTGACAATAAATGTAAACTAACTCTATATTTAGAACACACAAACCAGAGAGAAAAAGAGAGAGAAACACACGAACACAACTGAATAACTAACTGAACTAAAATTACAGAAAAACCACATTTATACATAGTCACTATTCCACATGGGCTTGAGGTTAAGTGAGGTGTGGCTGAATGCGTGGGATGTAAATACTACAGGACACTACAGAGTCCTCTTGGATGAGTATACTATTAAGAGTATAGTCCAGAGTATCAGCATCAACAAGCGAACTCAGCATCACTATAATAGATGTATTTAAACAATTTTTATTAATCTATTACCTTTTTCTTTTTCCTTAGGTGTTTTTTTTTACAAAAGGACACAGGTTTATCGGATTTACGATGCTTTGATAAGCCAATCACAGTTGTGTCAATGCCCTTTGGTCTCCCACGTTTCTTGATTTTCTTCGGAATCTTTATATCAGCTAGAGCTGTGAAGATAACTGAGCAATACTTAACAATAGCAACTTACTTTGATTGATAGAGCTTTCAATTGGACAATGTTCATCAGAGGTTTCATGTGGCTCATGCCTACAATAAATAATATGTATGTACATTCTGATACAAAACTTACACATTGTAAAGTGAAGTAAGTATATTAATACATTCAAAATCATCTTCAGACAATCTACAAAGGCCACACTGATAATAGCATCAAGACAATTAATACTTAGTATGTAATGGTACATCTTTTGTTCTAGGTGGGCTCATGTTATCAATCTCTTTGTCTGTAAAGTCAACTTCTTCATCATCAAGATAATCTAAAATAACCATAGGTACTGGTATGTACATGTACATTATAGTGTACAGTACATACAAGTACTTTAACCCTTTCCTGGCACAAAATATACATGTAAACAACAGAAAAATATTGAACCATTCAGTATAGATACACTTACCATACTGCTCTATCAGATCTTCTGCCACAGCAGTAAGGTCATTACGAGATTTTCTTTCTTTTGCCTGTGAAGCTATGTTGGATTTATCCTTCAGCAAAACAATTTTTCCACTCTCTTGAGTAAGTTGCTGTCGGATCAATTTTTTGTTAGCTCGCAACTCAAGTAATTTATTTGTATTTTCTTTGTCTTTCTCTGAAAGAGATCTTTGTCTGGGCAAATGCTTGAAAAGCACCTGCATTAGGTAATGATACACTATCATTGCCATAAACTAATGAAATCACCTTTGAAACTGTATGATTATGATCAGGACAAACACTCTGCACTACTAATGCTGACCCAGCTTTATTTACTCTGAGGTTAACTCTGAATGGACAATTTTGTCGAAATGTCCTGTAAGAAACAAAATCAATTAAAGACAAAGAATGTTAGTTTCTGTATATATGTCACAGTATACTCTGTCCAATCAAAAATCAAAACCACTCCCAATCAGACCACGTGTATATACTTACGAAGTTTTCCGAATTCCTTTCCTTTGCCATTGTACTTTTACCCTCCATTTATACAGCAGAAGCATAGTTCAGAGTACACTAAACTCTGGTTGATCACCTTATCGAATCATCTAGCAGCTGCTGTAATGGTCCTAGAGTCTCTTTTCCATATCTGCACTCCATTCCTTTCTTGGAAGACGTTTATTTTGATCTCAAGTTCCTAATAGCTATGAAATTGGTCACCAACAGAAAAAGATACATCGTCTTGAGTCTTTTGGTCAGCAAGAGATGAAGACACACGTTTCAGAGCCATTATTACAGCTGGTGTGGGGTGTGGGGGGTTAAGTTTACGAATATTAACCCTTTATTCACTCGGCCGGCTATATAAGTTTGTAGCCGGTACCGGCTACCTAGACACAGCGTATGTATATATTAGTACTACAAATAGTTTGTAGTCTATTTTTACCGTAGTGTTAGAACTGATCGGTACAACTAAATATTATGAGGATTATAAAGTATTGTGTGTGTTTACTGACAGTTATAACTTATCTAGAATTCAGTTCAAGTGAGTAGTAGTAGTAATAATCATGTTAGTTAATGTATTTGTCTTATATTTTTGAATTCTCTCTTTCAGGTGAATGTAGTGGTGGTTATAAAGATGGTTCATTGAAGTTATTAAAAGAATTAACAAACACTTCACAAAGTGGCCGAGCCATTCAGATTTGTTTTGGTAATACATGGACTTATATTTGTTATCAATCTTCCAATCCATATCATCATTGGGATTATCGAGAAGCTACAGTTGCTTGCAGACAGCTGGGCTATAAAAGTGGCAGTAAGTGAATAAACAATTTAAATTACCATAACTATTATTAATTAACTTTATTAAGTGGCACTTTCATTTCAATTATCATCAATTGAACCAATACAAAACATTGATTATCTAACCAGTTGTACTGGTGTAGAAAGTAAACTATCACATTGTGGAAGTCGTAAATTACTAAATCATCACTGTTCTCAACAAGCCGGCGTACAGTGTTCAAATTCATCAGGTATAAAAGTATTTAAGAAGTATGTATCAATATCTTATAATTAGAAAAGCAATCAAACTGTTCCTATGGTGATCTTAGACAAGTAGGATCAACACAGATATTAGAGATATGTATTCATGGTATATGGAGAAAACTGTGCTCTAAATTTTGGTCTGTAGAACAGACCCAAGTTGTTTGTAGACAACTAAAACAAAACCCAGGTAAGAAATTATACTGTGTATAGTTTATTGTCTGTAATTAATTTTTGATTTATGCTTTATTTTTCCAAAAGGCACAACAACAGTGATGAACTCTTCTGAATTATATATATTCTTTAAATATCACTTCCATTGTTCTGGAGAAGAAAATTCTCTCACTGACTGTATTTTAACATCACTACACAGTTCATATTGTGGTAATGTATTGGACAACATGTACTATAACTGTTCAGGTCATTAGTCATCATAGTAATGGTTGATATCCTTTTACATGTATATTAAAATATTATGCAAAGAGCTATATGTGATGTAATAATAAACGTTCCTTTACCTTCACAGAATTAGAAGATAGAAAATCAATGACCTTTATAATACAACAAATATGTCCATCAACTACACAACCATCAGTTGTACCAACACTACAAGAAGTCATACAAAATGTTGATACAGTCTCTCTTATTATTGGAGTAGTCGTTGGATTTGGTCTTGCAATAGTTCTTATTATCATAATAGGCATTATAATTATGTGTGTTTTGTTGGCTCTTAAGAGAAACAAGATGATATTAAGTGATAACAGTCAACACAACACAAGGTAAAATTAGTTACACATACATAAATCTACACATAATAAAGATTGCATTTGATAGAGAACAATTAAGTCATTTATCTTGTATAGAAATAACCATATAGGTTATAAAGTATGTTAATATGATACTGTAGTAGAGAGGTTGTTTGTACATGCACGATTACTAGTATCCATCCTTTGTTCATGGCTTCTGCTATTTGGTACTACACTACATATATTACTTTTTGGCTTTACATATCAATTACTATGGGCTGGCTTGACTTAGTTGTGGTTAACTTAATATTGTGCTACACTTTAATGAAACCATAGCAACTAGAACTTGGTTGAAATGACACAGTGCTTTATTAATAATAGATAATTATCTATAATATTATTTTTATAATTCTGATCAATACAGGGATATGTCTCCACCTTTAAAGACTAATGAGAATATTGCATATGTAACTTCAATGGAGATAAACCAAAACTTACATCACTAACACTGTAATATATTGTGTTGAACAAGACACTGTAGTAAATGATATTTTATACATGCATTCATTGTTAGTTCAGTATTGAGCAACAAACACTAACAGCTTAAATTTGGATATATGTTGAACTGCTTAAAAGGATATATTGCTAATTCACTATGGAATTAACATTTGATATACATAGTGGAAGTGGTTAATTATAGGAACAAGTACAGATATCTGTCAAATTCACACCACTATGTGTAATATGATAGCTGATTTCATGGACATACAAAATTTAATACGCAGTCCCTCTTTCCCTTTGTACTATGAACCAATCCATGACTAAGTGATAACATGTGCAAATTTGATTGTTCTATAATTTATGACTGTTACACCTTCAATATAACTTTCTTTGCATCTTCTGTGTCTTAGTCACATGCATTGAGAAGCTATGCAGTTGTTTTTGTCAATCAGTTATAGTCTTCTCTCTTTCCAAGTCTCTCTAAATAACATTGCTGTATATCAATAGAAATAACAGCCACAATAGAATATATCTTAACAATCAAATCTTCAATTTTAGGGAAATCTTAGTAGATAGCTTGTTGCAACAGTAGCACCATCAAAACTACTATGATTTAGAATTTTGCTAGGTATTATGTATATTAACATTTGTGACCTGATTTGCAAAAGGACCACTTCTGTCAAAACAATTGTGACCTGATTTATGAGCAAACCACTGTTAAAACATCTCAAACCTATCAGTTTTGTATGCATGCAGTTGATATATATGCATACCTATTCTATATGTAATAAAAACTGTTTTTTTGATATGTTTTAACAGTGTTTTTTTTATAAATCAAGTCACAAATGTTTTGACAGAAGTGGTTCCTTTTTCCAAATCAGGTCACATTTTAGAGTCTGGAGCCTAGTTTTAGTTATTGTTGCAAAAATCTGTTGTTATTGTACACGATACAAAGCAGTATAGTTTTTCTTCCCTTTCCCAAAATATATATATTGTTTAACATGAGAATAAAAAGGGGTTTCTTTAAAAAAGAAAGTATTAGTATTATAATCAATCACACAAAATAAAGTTGTTGGTCAAAGTGTATAAATGTACAAGATTTCTTGCAATATCACTTGACCAAACAAACAAAAAAAGCTAAAAAATAGACAGTCAAGTAGTAATATAATATTCCGAGTACACATGTCTTGTTGATACATCAAGGATTAACACAAAGTTTGTGGTTCCAACAATGAAAGGTGTTTGGACCAATATCTTGAGGTTGAATCTACACAATTAAATAAACCATAATAACTATGATGTACATTAAAGATTAAATCATGTTACATACCATATTGTACACCCTAAGAAAAGTCCTATGAATGCAACGACCCCATGTCCTCATACACCTCTCATCTAATGGATTTTCACATTCTTGAGGACAAGAGGGAGGCAACTGAGGGAATGGTAGCACATTGAATGAATAGTAGCAAGCCCAACAATTAGTAACTGTACAATTGTCTGATTTACAGTCAAGACCAGATGTCATAGGTCTAAATAATACAATTATGTAAGTTAATGGAAGAGAGGGTTAAAAACTATTTGTATTGGTAACTTACATGGAACAGATGGCACCTCTTTTAACTGTACAAAACTCATGACTACATGTTGGAGGGCAATCTATCATAACATAAGACATTCCATTAATAACAGAGAGCACATTAATTAACAATCAGAGTACAACTTATAGATTATTTTATTTGCTTTTACTGACTTGAACATTGTTGTTGACATTCATGTAGAGTGAAAAAGTTATTATCGTTACCAAAGCAACCTCCATAAATAAAACGTTCACATTTCTGGCTGGTAGCATTATAAAAATATCGTGGAAAAGAGCCATGACATGGACCAGCAAATACAGGGTGATGACATTGACTGATATATTTTCCTACACGAGTACACAAAGATTATAAATACCTACAATTATAGAGTCATACTTGGGCAATTAATAGGATGGACACAGCGATTTTGGTTTTCATCAATAAGTTGTCCAGGAGGACAACCACATCCTGGTACATTGCCATTGCAAAATACATCTGGATTAGAGCATGTTTTTGGACAAGTACGACTTTGTTGATATACTTGACCATCAATAGAGCAATCTACATCAAACACAAATAACTGATAAAAGGTAGTTCTCTCATCTATTGTTACTACTATTTTATTAAGACAAATGTATATACCTCCACAAATAGGACAACCACAACTGTCAGTTAGTGGTCGCGAACAGTTAGCAGGTAGTGAAGTACATGGAGGACAGAAACATTGATCTGGATATACACATCTGTTACTAGATTCATCAACAATCTACAAAAATATGACCACGATTATATTAGCTTGCATAGCTAGCATCTAAGATAAAATTAATGACATCTAACAGTGTGTTACATAATAATTATTATTACACAAACTACATGTAAATTTATACCTGTCCTACTGGGCAGGTACAACCTGGCCTGCAAGTAAGTGAGCACATGGCTGGTAAACGTATTTTTCGTCTAGAACATGTATCAACACATGAAGATCCACATGGTTTAAATATAGCACCCTGTACACTGCAGGATCCTGTTTTAAAGAGATATTCAAATTATAATATTGAAAATAAGTGTTGTGGTAATACTTACTACATTGATCTGTAATATCAGTTCCATTGATTATAAATTTCCCTTGACATTGTCCACAGTTGTCAAGAACACATTGAGCATCAGGAATGTTTGAACAAGTTTGATGATCACAAGGATTACTAGGACAATGTATTGGTGGTTTATTAGCAGGACATGAACCTAATAAAAAATACCACTTTAACTGGATTTTTGTATTTGATAGCACATACTACAGCTACTTGTGACATCATGACCAGTACTGTTGAAGAATTGAGCTAAGCATTGACCACAACTTGATGGGACACATGTAGCATTAGTTATATTTTGACATAGTGCAGTTTCACATGGATTGCTTAGACATTGTACTTCTTGAACACCTTTCTCACATCTATCACCTGTCATAAGAACATAATCATATAGAGTGTTTCCTTTAAATAAAATAGTTAATTTATCAAAAAGAAACAAGTAAATCTGATCAAATTTAATGTTTATTTTAAATGTAAATTTAAGATAGGTCATTCACTACTGCTGTTGTCATATGACATTTTTCTAATATTTCAACTTTAGATATGTGACTATTAGTCATTAAAGTAATAAGATAAACTATAAGAACTTTGTAAAGGGCTGAGTAACTGGGGAAAACTGACTTCATGTAGAATAAAATTTCTCTCTAGCTAAATTTTTAATTGTTAAAGAACTCAGTGTTTCAGCTCTCAGAAATGACACACCTATATATACATGTAGGTATATCCCTTGATATAGACTCTTGGATAAGAGTAGAAACATCAGATTCTTTAACAATGAAAACTATACCTGAAAATATTTCATAATTTATATGATGCATAAACTCACTTTAAAACAAATTGAGATGACTCATCAACTTACCACATTGTTGTAGACATTTTTCTAAAGTGTTAAAGTTGTTTTGGTTACCATCACAACCACTATATGTGAATTGTTGACATCTACCTACTGCACTATTGTAATACCATCGAAGGACATTATTGCTACATAAACCGCTAACTGGTGAGAGCAAACACTTGTCTACAAAAAAATGTAATAGGTTAACAAGACACTATAATTTGCATTCAAAAGAAAGCTATTGTTATTTGGCTTAAGTATCCTTACCACAAACACTTGTAACTTCATTATATCCAATAAAATATCTTGGTTTACAATTTTCACACTCATCAGGATAACAATCTGCTCTAGGATAGTCAGGACAAGTGTTTCTAACACAAATGTCTGAACTACACATTTTGGTTGGTTTACCAAATGAACAGCCTAGATCAAAGTAATGATGAAGCCAGAATAACACTAAAGTTATCACTACAACTCACCACAACTCTTAATACATTCATTAAGAGTCCCAAATTGATTTTTATTTCCATGACAACCACCATATTTGAATAATTCACATTGGCTTGAACTGGAATTGTAAAACCAACGAGGAAAGCTACCTTGACATGGTCCGATATCAGGAGGTAAACGACAAACATCTAGAAAATTATAATTAAACATGATAATATATTAAGGATTAATATATGATGGTTTAGAATCTAAGGAATAGTGATCCATTAATGATTATGTAACCCTGTGACTGATTATATATATTAGCAACAACCTTGTTAGTGAGAACAACTCATAATTACAGTTAATTATGTCCACAACCATTTCTTGTCATTATTTATTTGCAATATATTCCCACACCTATCCCTTATTAAGGTAAAACAGATTTAACTACTATTTTGAACATGCAACTCAATCAAAATCAGAATTTCCAAACTCCTAGTCAATTACTATTAAATTGCTTAGACTAAATTAAACTAATACTTAAGAAAAGGACCAGTTTTAACGATATGCAGAATAGAAACTTTAACAGAGACCTGCAACTATACAAACACAGACTTCACAAAAAGTATATGAAATGCATGCTACATATAAATTTTACCACCTCTATTTTATTGTATATAATAATTTTATTTAAGAATGTATGTGTGTATAAAAGACATACCAAGACTACACTGTACTACAAGATCTATTTCTCCAGTATAGCAGTGCTCTTCAGCATTATGAAGAGTGCATTGAAGATATGAGACAGAATTATTAGGACAAATGAACTGGTTGTAATAGACTGTTCCTGGGAGAGGACTACGACCATAGAGTGATGAATTTGATGGAAGTTGGACACCATCTATTGAGGAGAGAGAGAGAGTTATTGTCCTTACCCACTAATTTCCTACATCCCATGCTACAAAACAAATAATATTATTAACAATGACTGACCTGTGAAGCCTATAGCAATACATACAAGTTTTGCTATGTTAGGTGTATTTGTTCCATCATTACAAATAGATGACCAAGCTCCATGTCTACATAGCTGAGGAATGCCAACAGTGACACTTTTTCCATCAATTACTGCAGTATAGTTATTGTAGAGTCTCAGATCATCATCAGAACAATCTATTTAGAAAAGATACATGTGTTGATGAATGAGCAAATAGTAGATAATAAATTGATAGACAGACTGATACATACATCTTCCACAAGTGATGGCAGCATATCCTCCTCCATGAGAACCACAACCAGAAGATCCAGTAGTGTTAGTACACTCCAAGTTATTGTTACAAGTTAAGTTAGTAACTACATAGTTAGTATCAGTGAGAGGAGGAGCCGTAACACCAGGTGGAGTACCAATAAATCCAGCTATAATAAAATAAAACAATATAGTCATTAATACATTATAAAAGTCATTCAAAAACTATTTCAATAGTGCTGACATTGAAAATAACAATAGGACTTTACTGTAATTGACCACCTGGCTTCATGGATAAAAATATATTATATATATATATATATATATTATACAATTGTACACCGAAGTGTCTGCGTCATGTGACTGGTTACTTTAACTTACTGATAAGAGAGAATCCAGTAGAAGATATACAAACTCTAGTTATTACATTGAAGTCTAGACTAGTACCAATACAGATAGGGAGCTTGTTTCCATTGACACAGACTGTAGGAGTTCCTGTGTAATAACTGACAGAGTTAGAGGTTGTGTTGACTGTAGTGTTGAAACTGAATTGTCCAGGATAGCAAGCAGGTTTAACTACAAAGAAAATCCAGGTAGATTTAATTCCATTTGATTATACAATAAACAGAGCCACGTACAAGTAGACATTTGACAACTTTTAATTTTTTAAATCAAATTAAAACTAGGCAGATACTCATGACATAAAGATTGAGAATGAGTCTTTAAACAAACTATAAAATTAATTAAACCTAATAGTGCAATCATGAAATTTGCTTTAGGCTGATCTTTGTAGAGACTGAGGTTATGCTTTAATTTAAAAGACTGAGATCTATGCTTGTGTATGAATTTATATATAAAAAATTAATTTAGTATAGCTATGTGTATAACAAACATACCAATTGGAAGATTACACTGTACTATAAAGTCTAGTTCTCCAGTATAGCAGTGTTCTCCAGCAAATTGAGGATCACATTGATCTAAAGAGTTAGCATTGTGAGAGCAATTGAACTGATTGTAATAAACTGTTCCTGGTAAAGGACTGCGACCATATATTAATGAATTTGAAGGAAGTTGTATGCCACCTGTGTAAGAGAGGGAGGGAGATGACATTGTGATGCAGTATATCCAAAAATATTAAATGAGTATTATTATTAGATTAATTCATAATAATTATTATACTTTTTCAAATGTCATATCTATTGCATTAATAGATGTAAAATTAAATCTAAAAGATATTTTTTAGATCACAGCTTACCTTCAAAACCAAAATTCCTACAAAGGATATCTGCTACATTATTAGTGTTAGTCCCATCATTACAGATAGATGACCAGGCTCCTAGACTACATTCCTGAGGAATACCAATAATGACATTTTTTCCATCAACTACTGTAGTATAGTTGTTATAGAATCTTGTATCTCCTTCAGAACAGTCTATTAGAAGAAACAGACATTGTTAATTAGGGCTGGGAAAAAAGTATATTTTTGAATTTAAAACTTTGTTCAAGTAACTTTGAATACTCAAAAACTTGTAATTTATACTTTGAATAATTGAATGCAGTTAACTTGTTAAAGCTTACAAGAAATGAATGAACCATCAAATGTGTGGGTTTTTATAAAAATAAACTAACCACATAAGATATTACTGAATGGATAGATAATAAAATAGATAGATGAATATATATAACTGAGGAACAAACATTAATGACAACCATGACATACATCTTGTACAAGTGATGGCAGCATATCCTCCTCCATAAGAACTACAACCAGAAGATCCAGTAGTATTAGTACATTCAAAGTTATCATTGCAAGTCAAGTTAGTAACCACATAGTTAGTATCAGTCAGAGGAGGAGCAGTAACACCAGATGGAGTACCAACAAATCCAGCTATGAATACAAGATACAAAGATACAAATATAGTGATTTCAATACAATAGAATAATTATATAAAAACAAAAATTAAAATAGTTATTAGACTAAACATTTACTATTATTATTTCTACACTGGTTTGACAGACAAAAAATAGCAAAAACAATTTTGAAATGTTGTACATATGTAAAGTGTCTATAACATGTGACTGGTTTCTACTAATAACTTACTAATAAGATAGAGTCCAGTAGAGTAGAAACATACACTAGACACTACATAGTAGTCTAGACTAGTACCATTACAGATAGGGAGCTTGTTCCCATTGACACAGACTGTAGGAGTTCCTGTGTAATAACTGACAGAGTTAAAGGTTGTGCTGACAGAAGTGTTGAAACTCAATTCACCAGGATAGCAAGTAGGTGTATCTTGAGAGAGTACAAAGAGATTCAAATTAAACATATATGTATACAGTTGTCTAGTAGATGTACAAATCTTAAAAAATCTAAATCAAATCTAAGCTCCTTAAACATAGAGAGAACAGACTCTTACATTCAGTCCTTTATAATACATGACATTAAGACTAAGCAATAATCAAGAGACAGGTACAGAACTAGAACAAAGATATTATACAAGCGCAACTACCAATACAGATTAACAAAATGATACAATATAACAATGTTATGTGCAAATGTATAACAGACATACCAATATTACACTGTATTACAAAGTCTAGTTTCCCAGTATAGCAATGCTCTTTAGCAAATTGACCATCACATTCTTCTAAGGATTTAGCATTATCAGAACAATTAAACTGATTGTAATAGATTGTTTCCGGCAGAGGAAGACGACCATAGAGAGTTGAATTTGATGGAAGCTGGATACCACCTTTGTGATTGAGGAATATAAATAAAACATAATTTTACTCTGTAGGTTTTCAAATAACATATCTAGGTAACCAGTCATTCAAACATTTAACACAGAACTACAAGTATGCATCTATAAGTGTGTATCATGGCTTACCTAAAAATCCTGCATTTTTACAAATGATATCTGCTACATTAGCACTGTTTGTTCCATCATTACAAACTGCTGCCCAAGCTCCAAAATTACAGCCAAGAGGAATGCCAATAATCACATTCTTTCCATCAACCATTGTAGTATAGTTATTGTAGAATGTTCCTTCATGATCAGAGCAGTCTATTGGAAGAAATGTTTGCTGACAAATATAGCTAAATAAGTAAATACATGGATTATTAGATGGATTAATTAATTAATGAACAACTAGTTACAGACAAAGTTGTAAGTGACATACATCTTCCACAAGTGATGGCAGCATATCCTCCTCCGTAAGAACTACAACCAGAAGATCCAGTAGTATTAGTACACTCCAAGTTATCATTACAAGTCAAGTTAGTAACCACATTGTTAGTATAAGTAAGAGGAGGAGCAGTAACACCAGGTGGAGTACCAATAAATCCAGCTATGACAAGACGTATGATGTTATCAATAAAAGATCATAATTATATAGACAATATTGAAGTAGTTATTGAAGTGAACATTAGTAAAAATTAATGTCATCTGACTGATCAATTGAACTTACTGATAAGAGAAAATCCAGTAGAAAATAGACAAACTCTAGTTAATACATTGTAGTCTAGAACAGTACCATTACAGATAGGGAGCTTGTTTCCATTCACACAGACTGTAGGAGTTCCTGTGTAATAACTGACAGAGTTAGAGGTTGTGTTGACAGAAGTGTTGAAACTCAATTGACCAGGGTAGCAAGAAGGTGTGCCTAGAGATAAAATATGTGTTCGGGTAGCATAATCAAGTATTACATGTGTGACGTGATATGTCAACTAGAAATTGTGTGTAAAGTAAAATGTGAATATATCTCTGTTCTTATCAATTGAAAATTTTTTCAGACTAAAATAATCTAGCTAGTCTAACATTAATCATACCTCGTTCACATTCAATGTAGAGAGTATCAATATGAGTACTGCAGAGGCCGTCAGTAGTTGTGTTAAAAGAACAATCAGAGAAAGAGTTAACATTCATAGGACAATTAATGGTGTCAATGATAGGATAATTCAATAATGGAACTGGAAAGGAGCTATAACTATGACCAGCTGGAATGGAAAAGAGAGAAATTATAAACTATTTTAGATAATTATAACAAGTTATATTTACAAAGCTTTGCTACATACAAGTGTTGAAATCATTTGTGTATACTATGTCAACATTAAAGTAACTTAACAACAATAAAAATCATCTAATGTTAGTCTATAACTAAACAATATTTTCTCTATAAACAATTTCAATGCCACATTAATCTAACAAGTACTTAGTACTTACAGTTATATCCTAACACATGACAGGCACCATGTGCTATGTCATTTGGATCATAATTGATATCACTCTTAGCAGCACACACAAAGTGATAGTCACCATCAATACATATTTGAAGAAAACCACTAATAGTCTCGACTATTCCATTAAAACCAATAAAGGAATCAAAAAGTTTAATTTGACCATCTTTACATCTTTCTCCAGCTAAGAAAAATAACAAACTATGACTTATTATCACATACTACTACATAATATGACTCATTATCAAATTGAAACTGATAATGTAAACAAAATTTACAAGCAATTTAAAACTAACTAAAAAAGAAATATAAAGTTATTTACACTTACTTATACACTGTACAACATACTCTAGTTCACCAGTATAACATTGGTCTCCACCATATTTAGGAGTGCATTCATCAAATGACATGGAATTATTGGGACATGTAAATTGATTGTAATACACTGTTCCTGGAAGAGGACTGCGACCATAGAGTGAGGAGTTAAATGGAAGTTGAACACCACCTGTGAAACAGAGAAAGAGATAGCTTTCCCCCTTTATAAAGTGTATTAATTGCATCATCAAATCTAATGCTACATAACATAGTGTCCTCTTCAAAATGACTCACCTGTAAAGCCTGCAACTCTACATATTTGTTCTGCTATATTATTACTGTTAGTCCCATCATTACAAATAGATGACCAGGCTCCTTCATTACATTGTTGAGGGATACCAATAATAACGTTCTTTCCATCAACTACTTTTGTAAACTTGTTGTAGAATCTAAAGTCTCCATCATAACAGACTATTTGGAAAAGTATACATGTCTTTATAAAATAAATAAATGTCTATTGATTGAAGGATATACAAATATATTAAATAAATAGATGGATGGATGGTTGATGAAATGGACAGACTGATAAACAGGAATAGTTACATACATCTTCCACAAGTAATGGAAACATATCCTCCTCCATAAGAACTACAACCAGAAGATCCAGTACTGTTACTACACTCAAACTTATCATTACAAGTCAAGTTAGTAACCACATAGTTAGTATTAGCCAGAGGAGGAGCAGTAACACCAGATGGAGTCCCAATAAATCCAGCTATCATAAAATATAACAGTACAGAATTAAGTCAATTAAAATATTAATAGAATTAAAATGATGAAACTAAAAGAAAAAAAATGGCACACAGTAAAAATAGGACTGACTAAATAATGAAATATACCAACTATAGATTACTCTAACTTACTGATAAGAGAATATTTAGTAGAATGAAGACAAACTGAAAACAGGACATTGCGATCTAAACTAGTACCATTACAGATAGGTAAACCACTTCCATTCACACACACTGTAGGACTTCCTGTTAAGTAACTGACAGAGTTAACAACTGTCTTCACTGAACTGTTAAAACTAACTAGACCAGGATAGCAAATAGATGGACCTATTAAAGGTAAAACACATTTATATTATACTTTTTCTTTTCATAACATACAATTTACAAACAACTACACAATTAACATTAAATTATTGAGATTATAACACTCAACATAAACTAATTATTAAAACATCAACTACATCAAACAATAAACAGAAAAAAAACATATACAAATAGATACTATATTTGTCTTACTTTGACCTACACAATATCATTGTAAATATTAATATTTTATTTAGGATATACATATAAATACCACAAACATACCAAGATTACACTGTATTATAAAATCTAGTCTTCCAGTATAGCAGTGTTCTTCAGCAAATTCACCATTGCATTCTTCTAATGATTTAGCATCATCAGAACAATTAAAATGATTGTAATAGATTGTTCCTGGTAGAGGAGGTCTAATGTCAATCAGTGGTATATCAGAAAAAAATTGGGTGCCACCTTTCAGAAGAAAAGAGGGAATAGTTCAATATCGGAAAGTCAGAAATAATAAGTATTCATAAAAATGATACAACTAGTTCATCAATTAATCAAAGATCAGAACAGTCACTTACCTGAGAATCCTGCATTTTTACAAATGATATCAGCTATATTATCACTGTTTGTTCCATCATTACAAATAGCTGCCCAAGCTCCAAAGCTACAGCCCAGAGGGATCCCAATAATCACATCTTTTCCATCAATTACTGTAGTATAGTTGTTGTAGAATGTTCCTTCATGTTCAGAACAATCTATTGAAAAAATTATTTTCATGACATAAAAAAATAAATAAATATGGAAATAATGTGGATTATTAGTTTGATTAATTAATGAATGAATGAACAACTAGTTACAGACAATAATACTCAAGGTAGAGGTGACATACATCTTCCACAAGTGATGGCAGCATATCCTCCACCATAAGAACTACAACCAGAAGATCCAGTAGTATTAGTACACTCCAACTTATCATTACAAGTCAAGTTAGTAACTACATTGTTGGTATCACTCAGAGGAGGAGCAGTAACACCAGGTGGAGTACCAATAAATCCAGCTATAATAGAATGTATAATGTTATCAATAAAAGACAAAATTGAAGTAGTTATTAGACTGAATATCAGTAAAAAATAATGTTATCTGACTGATCACTTTAACTTACTAATGAGAGAAAATCCAGTAGAAAATAGACAAACTCTAGTTACTACATTGTAGTCTAAAACAGTACCATTACAGATAGGGAGCTTGTTTCCATTCACACAGACTGTAGGAGTTCCTGTGTAATAACTGACAGATTTAGAGGTTGTGTTGACAGAAGTGTTGAAACTCAATTGACCAGGGTAGCAAGAAGGTGTACCTAGAAAAAAAATATCTTCATGAAACATCGTCAAATATGACATGTGTCAACAAGACATTGTTGTGAATATATCTATGTTCTACTTATCAATTCACAATTTTTCTCACTAAAATATTCTAGCTAGTATAACACTAATCATACCTCGTTCACATTCAATGTAGAGAGTATCAATATGACTGCTACAGAGGCCTTCGGTAGTTGTGTTAAAAGAACAATCAGAGAAGGATTTAACATTCATAGGACAATTAATGGTGTCAATAATGGGGTAATTTAAAGATGGGATTGGAAAAGAGCTATAAGTATGGCCAGCTGGAATGGAAAAGAGAGAAATTATAAAACTATTTTAGATAATTATAACAACTTCTATTTACAAAGCTTTGCTACATACAATTATTGAAATCATTTGAGTATGTCACGTCAACATTAAAGTAACTTAACAACAATAAAACAAAACAAAATTCATTTATTTCTATAAACAATTTCAACGTTATATTAATCTAACAAGTACTTAGAACTTACAGTTATATCCTAACACATGACAGGCACCATGTGCTATGTCATTTGGATCATAATTGATATCACTCTTAGCAGCACACACAAAGTAATATTCACCATCAATACATATTTGAAGAAAACCACTAATAGTCTCCACATTTCCATTAATACCAATAATAGAGTCGTAAAGTTTAATTTGACCATTTTTACATATTTCTCCAGCTAAAAAAGGTAACAAATCATGACTTATTATCACATACTACTACACAATGTGACTCATTATAAAATTGAAACTGATAATATAAACAAAATATATTTAAAATTTTAAACATTTGTAAACATAGTTTGTTAAACTAAAACTAAAATAAATAAAAAGTTATTTACACTTACTTGTACACTGTACAATATACTCTAGTTCACCAGTATAACATTGGTCTCCACCATATTCAGGATCACATTCATCAAATGACATGGAATTATAGGGACATGTAAATTGATTGTAATACACTGTTCCTGGAAGAGGACTGCGACCATAGAGTGAGGAGTTAAATGGAAGTTGAACACCACCTGTGCATAAGTAAAAGATAGAGATAGCCTTTCCCCTTTTTTATATAGTATATTCACTCATGCATCAAATATAATGCTACATAACATAGTGTCCTTTTCAAAATGACTCACCTGTAAAGCCTGCAACTCTACATATTAGTTCTGCTATATTATTACTGTTAGTCCCATCGTTACAAAGAGATGACCACGCTCCTTTATTACATTGTTGAGGAATACCAATAATAACGTTCTTTCCATCAACTACTTTTGTAAACTTGTTGTAGAATCTAAAGTCTCCATCATAACAGACTATTTGGAAAAGTATACATGTCTTTATAAAATAAATAAATGTCTATTGATTGAAGGATATACAAATATATTAAATAAATAGATGGATGGATGGTTGATGAAATGGACAGACTGATAAACAGGAATAGTTACATACATCTTCCACAAGTAATGGAAGCATATCCTCCTCCATAAGAACTACAACCAGAAGTTCCAGTACTGTTACTACACTCAGACTTATCATTACAAGTCAAGTTAGTAACCACATAGTTAGTATTAGCCAGAGGAGGAGCAGTAACACCAGATGGAGTCCCAATAAATCCAGCTATCATAAAATATAACAGTACAGAATTAAGTCAATTAAAATATTAATAGAATTAAAATGATGAAACTAAAAGAAAAAAATGGCACACAGTACAAAGAGGACTGACTAAATAATGAAATATACCAACTATAGATTGCTCTAACTTACTGATAAGAGAATATTTAGTAGAATGAAGACAAACTGAAAACAGGACATTGCGATCTAAACTAGTACCATTACAGATAGGTAAACCGCTTCCATTCACACACACTGTAGGACTTCCTGTTAAGTAAGTGACAGAGTTAACAACTGTCTTCACTGAACTGTTAAAACTAACTAGACCAGGATAGCAAATAGATGGACCTATTAAAGGTAAAACACATTGATATTATACTTTTTCTTTTCATAACATACAATTTACAAATAACTACACAATTAATATTAAATTATTGAGATTATAATACTCAACATAAACTAATTATTAAAACATCAACTACATCAAACAATAAACAGAACAAAAACATATACAAATAGATACTATATTTGTCTTACTTTGACCTCCACAATATCATTGTAAATATTAATATTTTATTTAGGATATACATATACATACAACAAACATACCAAGATTACACTGTATTATAAAATCTAGTCTTCCAGTATAGCAGTGTTCTTCAGCAAATTCACCATTGCATTCTTCTAATGATTTAGCATCATCAGAACAATTAAAATGATTGTAATAGATTGTTCCTGGTAGAGGAGGTCTAATGTCAATCAGTGGTATATCAGAAGAAAATTGAGTGCCACCTTTCAGAACAAAAGAGGGAATAAATAGTTCAATATGGGAAAGTCAGAAATAATAAGTATTCATAAAAATGATACAACTAGTTCGTGAATTAATCAAAGATCAAAACAGTCAATATCATAACTTACCTGAGAATCCTGCATTTTTACAAATGATATCGGCTATATTATCACTGTTTGTTCCATCATTACAAATAGCTGCCCAAGCTCCAAAGCTACAGCCCAGAGGGATCCCAATAATCACATCTTTTCCATCAATTACTGTAGTATAGTTGTTGTAGAATGTTCCTTCATGTTCAGAACAATCTATTGAAACAAAATTATTTTCATGACATAAAAAACTAAATAAATATGGAAATAATGTGGATTATTAGTTTGATTAATTAATGAATGAATGAACAACTAGTTATAGACAATACTCAAGTTAGAGGTGACATACATCTTCCACAAGTGATGGCAGCATATCCTCCACCATAAGAACTACAACCAGAAGATCCAGTAGTATTAGTACACTCCAACTTATCATTACAAGTCAAGTTAGTAACTACATTGTTGGTATCACTCAGAGGAGGAGCAGTAACACCAGGTGGAGTACCAATAAATCCAGCTATAATAGAATGTATAATGTTATCAATAAAAGACAAAATTGAAGTAGTTATTAGACTGAATATCAGTAAAAAATAATGTTATCTGACTGATCACTTTAACTTACTAATGAGAGAAAATCCAGTAGAAAATAGACAAACTCTAGTTACTACATTGTAGTCTAGAACAGTACCATTACAGATAGGGAGCTTGTTTCCATTCACACAGACTGTAGGAGTTCCTGTGTAATAACTGACAGATTTAGAGGTTGTGTTGACAGAAGTGTTGAAACTCAATTGACCAGGGTAGCAAGAAGGTGTACCTAGAAAAAAAATATCTTCATGAAACATCGTCAAATATGACATGTGTCAACAAGACATTGTTGTGAATATATCTATGTTCTACTTATCAATTCACAATTTTTCTCACTAAAATATTCTAGCTAGTATAACACTAATCATACCTCGTTCACATTCAATGTAGAGAGTATCAATATGACTGCTACAGAGGCCTTCGGTAGTTGTGTTAAAAGAACATTCAGAGAAGGATTTAACATTCATAGGACAATTAATGGTGTCAATAATGGGGTAATTTAAAGATGGGATTGGAAAAGAGCTATAAGTATGGCCAGCTGGAATGAAAAAGAGAGAAATTATAAAACTATTTTAGATAATTATAACAAGTTCTATTTACAAAGCTTTGCTACATACAATTATTGAAATCATTTGAGTATGTCACGTCAACATTAAAGTAACTTAACAACAATAAAACAAAACAAAATTTATTTATTTCTATAAACAATTTCAACGTTATATTAATCTAACAAGTACTTAGAACTTACAGTTATATCCTAACACATGACAGGCACCATGTGCTATGTCATTTGGATCATAATTGATATCACTCTTAGCAGCACACACAAAGTAATATTCACCATCAATACATATTTGAAGAAAACCACTAATAGTCTCCACATTTCCATTAATACCAATAATAGAGTCGTAAAGTTTAATTTGACCATTTTTACATATTTCTCCAGCTAAAAAAGGTAACAAATCATGACTTATTATCACATACTACTACACAATGTGACTCATTATAAAATTGAAACTGATAATATAAACAAAATATATTTAAAATTTTAAACATTTGTAAACATAGTTTGTTAAACTAAAACTAAAATAAATAAAAAGTTATTTACACTTACTTGTACACTGTACAATATACTCTAGTTCACCAGTATAACATTGGTCTCCACCATATTCAGGATCACATTCATCAAATGACATGGAATTATTGGGACATGTAAATTGATTGTAATACACTGTTCCTGGAAGAGGACTGCGACCATAGAGTGAGGAGTTAAATGGAAGTTGAACACCACCTGTGCATAAGTAAAAGATAGAGATAGCCTTTCCCCTTTTTTATATAGTATATTCACTCATGCATCAAATATAATGCTACATAACATAGTGTCCTTTTCAAAATGACTCACCTGTAAAGCCTGCAACTCTACATATTAGTTCTGCTATATTATTACTGTTAGTCCCATCATTACAAAGAGATGACCATGCTCCTTTATTACATTGTTGAGGGATACCAATAATAACGTTCTTTCCATCAACTACTTTTGTAAACTTGTTGTAGAATCTAAAGTCTCCATCATAACAGACTATTTGGAAAAGTATACATGTCTTTATAAAATAAATAAATGTCTATTGATTGAAGGATATACAAATATATTAAATAAATAGATGGATGGATGGTTGATGAAATGGACAGACTGATAAACAGGAATAGTTACATACATCTTCCACAAGTAATGGAAGCATATCCTCCTCCATAAGAACTACAACCAGAAGTTCCAGTACTGTTACTACACTCAGACTTATCATTACAAGTCAAGTTAGTAATTACATAGTTAGTATTAGCAAGAGGAGGAGCAGTAACACCAGATGGAGTCCCAATAAATCCAGCTATCATAAAATATAACAGTACAGAATTAAGTCAATTAAAATATTAATAGAATTAAAATGATGAAACTAAAAGAAAAAAAATGGCACACAGTACAAAGAGGACTGACTAAATAATGAAATATACCAACTATAGATTGCTCTAACTTACTGATAAGAGAATATTTAGTAGAATGAAGACAAACTGAAAACAGGACATTGCGATCTAAACTAGTACCATTACAGATAGGTAAACCACTTCCATTCACACACACTGTAGGACTTCCTGTTAAGTAAGTGACAGAGTTAACAACTGTCTTCACTGAACTGTTAAAACTAACTAGACCAGGATAGCAAATAGATGGACCTATTAAAGGTAAAACACATTTATATTATACTTTTTCTTTTCATAACATACAATTTACAAACAACTACACAATTAACATTAAATTATTGAGATTATAACACTCAACATAAACTAATTATTAAAACATCAACTACATCAAACAATAAACAGAACAAAAACATATACAAATAGATACTATACACATCTTACTTTCACCTACACAATATCATTGTAAATATTAATATTTTATTTAGTATATGTATCCATATAACAAACATACCAAGATTACACTGTATTATAAAATCTAGTCTTCCAGTATAGCAGTGTTCTTCAGCAAATTCACCATTGCATTCTTCTAATGATTTAGCATCATCAGAACAATTAAAATGATTGTAATAGATTGTTCCTGGTAGAGGAGGTCTAATGTCAATCAGTGGTATATCAGAAAAAAATTGAGTGCCACCTTTCAGAACAAAAGAGGGAATAGTTCAATATGGGAAAGTCAGAAATAATAATTATTGATAAAAATGACACAACTAGTTCATCAGTTAATAAAAATCATTACAGTGCATATCATGACTTACCTGAGAATCCTGCATTTTTACAAATGATATCTGCTATATTATCACTGTTTGTTCCATCATTACAAACAGCTGCCCAAGCTCCAAAGCTACAGCCCAGAGGAATGCCAATAATCACATTCTTTCCATCAACTACTGTAGTATAGTTGTTGAAGAATGTTCCTTCATGTTCAGAACAATCTATTAAAAAATTATTTCATGACAAAAACTAACTAACTAAGTAAATATGTGGATTATTAGATCAATTAATTAACTAATGAATGAACAACTAGTTATAGGCAAAGTTGTAAGTGACATACATCTTCCACAAGTGATGGCAGCATATCCTCCTCCGTAAGAACTACAACCAGAAGATCCAGTAGTATTAGTACATTCCAACTGATCGTTACAAGTCAAGTTAGTAACCACATTGTTAGTATAAGTGAGAGGAGGAGCAGTAACACCAGGTGGAGCACCAAAAAATCCAGCTATGACAAGACGTGTGATGTTATCAATAAAAGATCATAATTATATAGACAATATTGAAGTAGTTATTAAAGTGAACATTAGTAAAAATTAATGTCATCTGACTGATCAATTGAACTTACTGATAAGAGAAAATCCAGTAGAAAATAGACAAACTCTAGTTAATACATTGTAGTCTAAACTAGTACCATTACAGATAGGAAGCTTGTTTCCATTCACACAGACTGTAGGAGTTCCTGTGTAATAACTGACAGAGTTAGAGGTTGTGTTGACAGAAGTGTTGAAACTCAATTGACCAGGATAGCAAGAAGGCATACCTAGAGATAAAACATGTCTTCATGAGGTGTCATCAAGTATTATATGTGTGACATGACATGTCAACTAGAAATTGTGCACAAAGTATTATTGTAAATATATCTCTGTTCTTCTTGTCAATTGAACATTTTCAGACTGAATAATCTATCTAGTCTAACACTAATCATACCTCGTTCACATTCAATGTAGAGAGTATCACTATGACTACTACAGAGGCCTTCAGTAGTTGTGTTAATAGAACAATCAGAGAAGGAGTTAACATTCATAGGACAACTAATGGTATCAATGATGGGGTAATTTATTGATATTGGAAAGGAGCTATAAGTATGGCCAGCTGGAATGGAAAAGAGAGAAATTATAAAACTATTTTAGATAATTATAACAAGTTATATTTACAAAGCTTTCCTACATACAAGTGTTGAAATTATTCCAGTATACTATGTCAACATTAAAGTAACTTCATAACAATAAAAACTCATCTCTTATTAGTCTATAACTAAAGAATATTTTTTTTATTTCTATAAACAATTTCAATGCTACATTAATCTAACAAGTACTTAGTACTTACAGTTATATCCTAAGATATGACAGGCACCATGTGCTACATCATTTGGATCATAATTGATATCACTCTTAGCAGCACACACAAAGTAATATTCACCATCAATACATATTTGAAGAAAACCGCTAATAGTCTCAACCATTCCATGAAAACCAATAATGGAATCAAAAAGTTTAATTTCACCATCTTTACATCTTTCTCCAGCTAAGAAAAATAACAAACTGTGACGTATTACACATACTACTACATAATATGACTCATTATGAAATTGAAACTGATAATGTAAACAAAATTTACAAGCAATTTTAAACTAAATAAATAAGAAATATAAAGTTATTTACACTTACTTGTACACTGTACAACATACTCTAGTTCACCATTATAACATTGGTCTCCACCATATTTAGGATCACATTCATCAAATGACATGGAATTATTGGGACATGTAAATTGATTGTAATACACTGTTCCTGGAAGAGGACTGCGACCATAGAGTGAGGAGTTAAATGGAAGTTGAACACCACCTGTCCAACAAAGAAAAAGAGAGAAACAGCCTTTCCTCTTTATATAGTATATTAAGTCCCTCATTCCATCATCAAGTCTAAAGCTACATAACATAGTTTCCCTTTCGAAATGACTCACCTGTAAAGCCTGCAAATCTACATATTAGTTCTGCTATATTATTACTGTTAGTCCCATCATTGCAAATAGATGACCAGGCTCCTTTATTACATTGTTGAGGGATACCAATAATAACGTTCTTTCCATCAACTACTCTTGTAAACTTGTTGTAGAATCTAACGTCTCCATCATAACAGACTATTTGAAAAGTATATATGTATTTATAAAATAAATAAATGTCTATTGATTGATGGATAACATGAATATATTAAATAAATAGATGGATGGATGGTTGGTGAGATAGATAGACAGACTGATAAATAAGAATAGTTACATACATCTTCCACAAGTAATGGAAGCATATCCTCCTCCATAAGAACTACAACCAGAAGATCCAGTAGTGTTACTACACTCAAACTTATCATTACAAGTCAAGTTAGTAACCACATAGTTAGTATCAGTCAGAGGAGGAGCAGTAACACCAGATGGAGTCCCAATAAATCCAGCTATCATAAAATATAACAGTATAGAATTAATCTAATTAAAATGATGAAACTAGAAACTAATGATAGAACATGGTAAAAATAGGACTGACTAAATAATGAAATATGCCGACTATAAATTGCTCTAACTTACTGATAAGAGAATATTTAGTAGAATGAAGACAAACTGAAAACAGGACATTGCGATCTAAACTAGTACCATTACAGATAGGTAAACCGCTTCCATTCACACACACTGTAGGACTTCCTGTTAAGTAACTGACAGAATTAACAACTGTCTTCACTGAACTGTTAAAACTAACTAGACCAGGATAGCAAATAGATGGACCTATTAAAGGTAAAACACATTGATATTATACTTTTTCTTTTCATAACATACAATTTACAAATAACTACACAATTAATATTAAATTATTGAGATTATAACACTCAACATAAACTAATTATTAAAACATCAACTACGTCAAACAATAAACAGAACAAAAACATATACAAATAGATACTATATTTATCTTACTTTGACCTCCACAATATCATTGTAAATATTAATATTTTATTTAGGATATACATATAAATATAACAAACATACCAATATTACACTGTATTATAAAATCTAGTCTTCCAGTATAGCAGTGTTCTTCAGCAAATTCACCATTGCATTCTTCTAATGATTTAGCATCATCAGAACAATTAAAATGATTGTAATAGATTGTTCCTGGTAGAGGAGGTCTAATGTCAATCAGTGGTATATCAGAAAAAAATTGGGTGCCACCTTTCAGAACAAAAGAGTGAATAGTTCAATATGGGAAAGTCAGAAATAATAATTATTGATAAAAATGACACAACTAGTTCATCAGTTAATAAAAATCATTACAGTGCATATCATGACTTACCTGAGAATCCTGCATTTTTACAAATGATATCTGCTATATTATCACTGTTTGTTCCATCATTACAAACTGCTGCCCAAGCTCCAAAGCTACAGCCCAGAGGAATGCCTATAATCACATTCTTTCCATCAACTACTGTAGTATAGTTGTTGAAGAATGTTCCTTCATGTTCAGAACAATCTATTAAAAAATTATTTCATGACAAAAACTAACTAACTAAGTAAATATGTGGATTATTAGATCAATTAATTAACTAATGAATGAACAACTAGTTATAGGCAAAGTTTTAAGTGACATACATCTTCCACAAGTAATGGCAGCATATCCTCCTCCGTAAGAACTACAACCAGAAGATCCAGTAGTATTAGTACATTCCAACTGATCGTTACAAGTCAAGTTAGTAACCACATTGTTAGTATAAGTGAGAGGAGGAGCAGTAACACCAGGTGGAGCACCAAAAAATCCAGCTATGACAAGACGTGTGATGTTATCAATAAAAGATCATAATTATATAGACAATATTGAAGTAGTTATTAAAGTGAACATTAGTAAAAATTAATGTCATCTGACTGATCAATTGAACTTACTGATAAGAGAAAATCCAGTAGAAAATAGACAAACTCTAGTTAATACATTGTAGTCTAAACTAGTACCATTACAGATAGGAAGCTTGTTTCCATTCACACAGACTGTAGGAGTTCCTGTGTAATAACTGACAGAGTTAGAGGTTGTGTTGACAGAAGTGTTGAAACTCAATTGACCAGGATAGCAAGAAGGCATACCTAGAGATAAAACATGTCTTCATGAGGTGTCATCAAGTATTACATGTGTGACGTGATATGTCAACTAGAAATTGTGCACAAAGTATTATTGTAAATATATCTCTGTTCTTCTTGTCAATTGAACATTTTCAGACTGAATAATCTATCTAGTCTAACACTAATCATACCTCGTTCACATTCAATGTAGAGAGTATCACTATGACTACTACAGAGGCCTTCAGTAGTTGTGTTAATAGAACAATCAGAGAAGGAGTTAACATTCATAGGACAACTAATGGTATCAATGATGGGGTAATTTATTGATATTGGAAAGGAGCTATAAGTATGGCCAGCTGGAATGGAAAAGAGAGAAATTATAAAACTATTTTAGATAATTATAACAAGTTATATTTACAAAGCTTTCCTACATACAAGTGTTGAAATTATTCCAGTATACTATGTCAACATTAAAGTAACTTCATAACAATAAAAACTCATCTCTTATTAGTCTATAACTAAAGAATATTTTTTTATTTCTATAAACAATTTCAATGCCACATTAATCTAACAAGTACTTAGTACTTACAGTTATATCCTAAGATATGACAGGCACCATGTGCTATATCATTTGGATCATAATTGATATCACTCTTAGCAGCACACACAAAGTAATATTCACCATCAATACATATTTGAAGAAAACCGCTAATAGTCTCAACCATTCCATGAAAACCAATAATGGAATCAAAAAGTTTAATTTCACCATCTTTACATCTTTCTCCAGCTAAGAAAAATAACAAACTGTGACGTATTATCACATACTACTACATAATATGACTCATTATGAAATTGAAACTGATAATGTAAACAAAATTTACAAGCAATTTTAAACTAAATAAATAAGAAATATAAAGTTATTTACACTTACTTGTACACTGTACAACATACTCTAGTTCACCATTATAACATTGGTCTCCACCATATTTAGGATCACATTCATCAAATGACATGGAATTATTGGGACATGTAAATTGATTGTAATACACTGTTCCTGGAAGAGGACTGCGACCATAGAGTGAGGAGTTAAATGGAAGTTGAACACCACCTGTCCAACAAAGAAAAAGAGAGAAACAGCCTTTCCTCTTTATATAGTATATTAAGTCCCTCATTCCATCATCAAGTCTAAAGCTACATAACATAGTTTCCCTTTCGAAATGACTCACCTGTAAAGCCTGCAACTCTACATATTAGTTCTGCTATATTATTACTGTTAGTCCCATCATTGCAAATAGATGACCAGGCTCCTTTATTACATTGTTGAGGGATACCAATAATAACGTTCTTTCCATCAACTACTCTTGTAAACTTGTTGTAGAATCTAACGTCTCCATCATAACAGACTATTTGAAAAGTATATATGTATTTATAAAATAAATAAATGTCTATTGATTGATGGATAACATGAATATATTAAATAAATAGATGGATGGATGGTTGGTGAGATAGATAGACAGACTGATAAATAAGAATAGTTACATACATCTTCCACAAGTAATGGAAGCATATCCTCCTCCATAAGAACTACAACCAGAAGATCCAGTAGTGTTACTACACTCAAACTTATCATTACAAGTCAAGTTAGTAACCACATAGTTAGTATCAGTCAGAGGAGGAGCAGTAACACCAGATGGAGTCCCAATAAATCCAGCTATGATAAAATATAACAGTATAGAATTAATCTAATTAGAATGATGAAACTAGAAACTAATGATAGAACATGGTAAAAATAGGACTGACTAAATAATGAAATATGCCGACTATAAATTGCTCTAACTTACTGATAAGAGAATATTTAGTAGAATGAAGACAAACTGAAAACAGGACATTGTGATCTAAACTAGTACCATTACAGATAGGTAAACCACTTCCATTCACACACACTGTAGGACTTCCTGTTAAGTAACTGACAGAGTTAACAACTGTCTTCACTGAACTGTTAAAACTAACTAGACCAGGATAGCAAATAGATGGACCTATTAAAGGTAAAACACATTTATATTATACTTTTTCTTTTCATAACATACAATTTACAAACAACTACACAATTAATATTAAATTATTGAGATTATAACACTCAACATAAACTAATTATTAAAACATCAACTACATCAAACAATAAACAGAACAAAAACATATACAAATAGATACTATACTCCTCTTACTTTGACCTACACAATATCATTGTAAATATTAATATTTTATTTAGGATATACATATAAATACCACAAACATACCAAGATTACACTGTATTATAAAATCTAGTCTTCCAGTATAGCAGTGTTCTTCAGCAAATTCACCATTGCATTCTTCTAAGGATTTAGCATCATCCGAACAATTAAAATGATTGTAATAGATTGTTCCTGGTAGAGGAGGTCGAATGTCAATCAGTGGTATATCAGAAAAAAATTGGGTGCCACCTTTCAGAACAAAAGAGTGAATTGATAAAAATGACACAACTAGTTCATCAGTTAATAAAAATCATTACAGTGCATATCATAACTTACCTGAGAATCCTGCATTTTTACAAATGATATCTGCTATATTATCACTGTTTGTTCCATCATTACAAACTGCTGCCCAAGCTCCAAAGTTACAGCCCAGAGGAATGCCTATAATCACATTCTTTCCATCAACTACTGTAGTATAGTTGTTGAAGAATGTTCCTTCATGTTCAGAACAATCTATTAAAAAATTATCTGATGACAAAAACTAACTAACTAAGTAAATATGTGGATTATTAGATTAATTAATTAACTAATGAATGAACAACTAGTTATAGGCAAAGTTGTAAGTGACATACATCTTCCACAAGTGATGGCAGCATATCCTCCTCCGTAAGAACTACAACCAGAAGATCCAGTAGTATTAGTACATTCCAACTGATCGTTACAAGTCAAGTTAGTAACCACATTGTTAGTATAAGTGAGAGGAGGAGCAGTAACACCAGGTGGAGCACCAAAAAATCCAGCTATGACAAGACGTGTGATGTTATCAATAAAAGATCATAATTATATAGACAATATTGAAGTAGTTATTAAAGTGAACATTAGTAAAAATTAATGTCATCTGACTGATCAATTGAACTTACTGATAAGAGAAAATCCAGTAGAAAATAGACAAACTCTAGTTAGTACATTGTAGTCTAAACTAGTACCATTACAGATAGGAAGCTTGTTTCCATTCACACAGACTGTAGGAGTTCCTGTGTAATAACTGACAGAGTTAGAGGTTGTGTTGACAGAAGTGTTGAAACTCAATTGACCAGGATAGCAAGAAGGCATACCTAGAGATAAAACATGTGTTCATTAGGTGTCATCAAGCATTACATGTGTGACATGACATGTCAACTAGAAATTGTGCACAAAGTATTATTGTAAATATATCTCTGTTCTTCTTGTCAATTGAACATTTTCAGACTGAATAATCTATCTAGTCTAACACTAATCATACCTTGTTCACATTCAATGTAGAGAGTATCACTATGGCTACTACAGAGGCCTTCAGTAGTTGTGTTAATAGAACAATCAGAGAAGGAGTTAACATTCATAGGACAATTAATGGTGTCAATAATAGGGTTGTTAGATGTTACAGGATAAGAAGTATAAGAAAAGCCAGCTGGAAAAAAAAGATATAAACTTTAAAACTATTTAGTTAATGACAACAAGTTCTATTTACAAAGCTTTACAATGTTGAAATGATTTGACAATGTAATGTCAACATTAAAGTAAGTCAGCAACACTAAAACATCATCCGTTGTTTCATTAATAGTCGTTCTATCATTAATGACTGGCTTGATATGAACTCATTGGTCTTGCATCTTACCACTAGTACAGCTGCTAAAAGGGTGTGGTTGACAATAAATAATATGAACTCTTCATTTACCAAGTATGTACCACATAAACATACTAACATTTATTTTTTTTAATACTATGTCAACATTAAAGTAACTTAACAATAATAAAATTTCATCTCTTGTTAGTCTATAACTAAACAAAATTTTCTTACTTCTATAAACAATTTCAATCCTATATTAATCTAACAAGTACTTAGTACTTACAGTTATATCCTAAGATATGACAGGCACCATGTGCTACATCATTTGGATCGTAATTGATGTCACTCTTAGCAGCACACACAAAGTGATATTCACCATCAATACATATTTGAAGAAAACCGCTAATAGTCTCAACCATTCCATGAAAACCAATAATGGAATCCAATAAGTGAACTTGACCCTCTTTACATGGCTCTGCAGCTAAGAAACATGATCATACTAAGATACAATATAACTATGGCATGTTATGACACAACATGACTCACTATGACTAACTAGTTATAAAAGTTATATTATAATGTATTGACTATAACATGTTATGTAATTGACTCTCATGACCACTATGTTGTGACTCATTACAACACATTATGACACAATGATTCATTATGACATAATATAATTATTATAGCTATGCTGACACATTATAATACATTTAAATATGACTCATGATGACACAATATCACTCTTAAACATATTATACTTACAGTTAAGACATTGTATATATGCCACATTATCATGAGAAGTACACTCTCCTGTAACTGTAATACCAAAACTACAAGAAAATAGACTAATAGCGGATTGTGGACAAGAGATAGTGTCAATTATAGTGCCTGGAGAATATGGTCCACTGTTTGGAATAATGAGAGCAACTAATAGAGAGAGAACAGTACTAATAATATCTATTATAGAATAGTTGCTAATATTGTCCTAATTCTTTATGCAGTCTTCCAATGAAAAAGTATATTGCTCATAAAAATGTGACTAAAATTTTAATATACATATGTAATAATAATTATAGCTTTTCTAATTTTCATCTACAGAGGAACTAACATTAATTATAATTAACATTAATAATACGATAAAGTATACTTACCATCTGAGTATCCCAGTTCAGTACAAACAATTTTTCCAATTGTATCATCAATAGAAGCAAAGGTATCATTAGTACAGATACTGTAGTATGTTCCATTATAACACACTTGTAGGTAACCACCAATGCCTTGATAAGTAAAGTTATCACTAGGAGAGATCGTTTGTTTATATTGTATTCTGTACTGGCCATTGTAAAAACATTCAGAAGGTGGTGGAGTAGTTGAAACTGAAAGAGAGAGAGAGAGAGAGAGAGAGTGAGAGAGGAGAGAGAGAGAGAGAGAGTGAGAGAGGAGAGAGACAGACAGACAGACAGACAGACAGACAGACAGACAAACAGACGGGTTATATAGTTACAAGACTCTAGAATCATCAGCACGAATATACAGCATCATACTTCTATTCTATTCCCTTACATCTTCTGCATTGTAAATATGCATCACCATTAATGTAACATGTACTAGTATCATCCACATCAATGTTACAAGAGCTTAAGTTTGGGTAACTGTTGTCAGTACAGTTGATGTAATTGATGATAATAGAATCATCACGATAGTCATAATCTGCCTGTAACTTGGCTCCATCTTTGCATCCGTGTATGCGTGTGTGAGTGAGAGAGAGAGAGAATATAATCTAATGACAGCTATACTTTAATTCTCAATGTTTTTATTAATTTGCACAGCATAAACAAAGCCACTTACCATAATAGCCTAGCTCTCTGCAGGCTCTTTCTGCTATATCATCATCAATATAAACAGCAGTACCATTCAAACACACATTAATAAATGTGTTGTTATAGCACAACTCAAGGAGACCGAAAACAACTTCATATGAGCCATTTAGTGAAGGAATTTCAATGATTTCTTCATTTTTTAAGTTAACTTGTCCTTCGTAACTGCAGTAACTTTGTGAGTTTTCTAGTGAAACACAACTAGCTAAAAATAGAGCTATGAGGGTAATCACTAATGAACCCTTCATATTGAAAGAGCTAGGAAGGAGAGAGAGAGAGAGAAGGGAAGAAAGAATAGTAGTGAAGTCATGGAGAACTGTCCTTAATATAAAAGCATCCCTCCATACAAAGACTATAAATATTAGTATGATAATGCAACCTGTAATCTCATGATAGTGAAGTTGTTTAATCATTACACACACACACCCATATATATATAATATTTATATAATCATTGTCAATCTTTCAAAACTGCTATATGGTTTACCATACAACATTAAGATTGGTAGTGCCATTGAGTCACATTTTGTATTTAATACTTTTGATTGTATTGAGGTATCTATTTTGTCTGATAGACACCTCATATTTCACAAAGAGAATTATTTATAATTTTTCAAAGTCATCATAATATAGATCAGCCTTGTGAGATGACTGGGCTGATTTTGTTGCTCAAAATTATTTAATAGATTAGACAATGAGTTGTTCTATGTGCATTTCTACATAAAATGAAGCACTCAAGTCTGTAGAAACCTCCAGAAATCAAGCCTATTGTCTATACATAACCAGTCAAATTGAATTAAGAAAAATGAGAGACCAAATTGTTAAGAAGTTTAGTAAATTGCATTGAACTCATATCACTGTGACATCATTATTATTCAGTTATACAAGTTACTAAGACACCATGCACTATTCTACAGTTATATTGAAGCTAATGAGGCTGTTAATATCACATGACAGTTATATAAAATGCCAAAACCATACAGGGAAGATTTAGTCTGAAAGAGACATGAAAACCAAAGCTTGACAATATCATCTAGCATCTGATTGAGGACCGGTACCACCATAAGAAAGGATGACTCTTGTAGCAGGAGAATAAGGAGATGCACATAAATCATACAAAATGTTTAGTTTAGTTAATCAAGAGATAGTATTGGTAATGAAACTAATAGAGTATCCATTTAGAGATAATGCCTTGAAAAGATGGGATTCCTCTTGAGAACCAATGACTGGAGAGGAATAGTGAATAGACTACAAGCTCTTTGAAAGAGACTTTGAACCACCTAGTGACAAGATTGGAGGATGAGGAAAACCATTGATCTGCAGGGTAAGTTTAGCAATCCATCATCCTGGTAAGATATTAACATATCCAAAAAGAGCAACCTGCCCTCAGACTCACTTTCTATTGTATACATGGATTGACTGAGTTTTGATGCTGGTGACAAGAATCTACCAAAGAGTCAAGCAAGAGTAGTAATAGAGTCATCTATATTCTGTTCCAAATGGGATACAGGAGATAAGGATTCCAGTGCATGCTCCAATAAATTACCTGATCATCTTGGCAATAATAACAGATACAGAGAGTTGTGTCGTGCATTTGACAATACAGCCATCAACTATATAAGGGCTACTGAGGTTCAGGATGTCAGGGCAGGATCATCAGTCAATGCAAGTTAGTGCAATTAGATCCACCAGCCTAATAAAGCCCTCCTTTCCTCACATTTGTACTCTAGACTCATAGCTTTTAGCACCTAATTGCATTGTCTAACATTTCTATGAAATGGCAAATGGGACAGACCGTTTTGCATTGCAACAATATATATACATATGTATATATATCAGGAACACACTAAGAGAGAGAACAAACATTAATATTCCATTTAGTTATGTGTACTATGTTTCCTTCATTACTTTGACTATATATGAAGGTGCTAATTGGTTCTAAATTTTTGTAGTACAAATGATTATCTTATATCACTTGATAACAAAATAAATAGTAGTAGTGACAAAGCGGAAACTGTATATGGCGTGATCTCCAAACAACAAAGCAGAAGAGAAATTGACTCAAGCATCCTATTTTTAGGTTAAGTTTGCTTGTACTTTAGGCACGAGATCAAAAAAACCTTCATGCATTTGAGATGCTACTGATCAAGTGCTTTAAGTAGATATTAAAGTAGGTATTGGGATTATTATTCTTTATATGGGAAAATGGACTTGGCAAAATACATAGTACAATAGTGAATAACTCTTTCCTCTTCTTTATGTGTTTCTGTATATGCAACAGTGATGGCAATGATATGCTGGCATGTTTTGTTCAATCAAGAAAACATATACACAGGTGTGAGGGGGGGACACATACCATTTAACTGGACTAGTATGCTAATTGTATTTCTCAGTTAGCACATGCATTGACCTTAAAATGACCCTTGTACTCTGCTTTTTACACTAATAACTACTAAACTATTTAAGTTTATAACTTGCTTTGCATTATTGTTGTTTAAAAATTAGGTCTTTAACATTTATTATATTTCTCCTATATAAATAAAATGTAACAATATCATATAAGTGGAAACTTTTAACTGATAAACATATACAGGTTGACACATTATTAGAAATTACCTATTCAAACCAGCATAATTATGTTAACTAATATAATAATATTTGACCAAATTATTAATGTACAGATTCTCATTGCACTATCAATGAGTAAAGTACCACTAAGATTGTCTAAGCTTTCCCTCATGAATATTTTATTTCATCTCTTTACTTTACATATTAGCCTTCGGGCTACAGTACCAAATTAATAGTAAAAAAAGTAATTTAAAAATTTCAAACTCTGATATTGCTAAATAAGTAAGGCATGCATTGCATGACATGTGGCCTGCAGTGCTGCATAACAAAACCAACTACAGCCTTAGGAATCAGATGTATAATAATTATCATTACAATAACTAATATATACATATATATATATATATATATACACACACACACATAGTGCTGTGACATCATTATTAGTGAGTTTGAAGCAGAAAGTAATAACTGCTGCAACAACTATGGTGTTTATAATTAGCTGACTACTACCATTGGATTACTAATAGATATTTCTGTGGATCATGTTACCAACTGTGCATGTTCAACATTTATTAATGGAAATTAAGAACTGAAATGATTAACTCGAAATTTGTAACTGCGGTATGCTTACCTTTGGTGCTTGCTTCTTCGAGCAGACTTGTCTCGTTAGAAGTACTTCGCACACAAGAGAACTTCAAAGAGTGAAAGGTTACCAATTATCTAAAGTACCAGCTGTTATAAGAGTTCAGTAGTTGTTTTAACTCCGCCTACTTCAGATAACTATATAGGCTATAGCTGTATATAAACTGTACATAAAGATAACTGTAAAAGTAATAGTTGTAATTAATGATGGGAATAAGTAGTGCTGGAATAAGTATAGAAGCTATGAGCATAGAACATCTATGGTCAGAGGATTGATCACTGAATTAATGACTATCGGGATGCCATATGGCCGGGATGAATAGATGGATAGACAGAAATGAATTGACAAACAGATAGGCATGATTGGATGATCATGTCATCTTTCATCTCCTGCCTTTGCCATTACAAACTAAATCCATCTTACTGGGCACAAGTTAGACTCATTTAGTAAAGAAACTTGTACACCATGTTAGTAATAGATACAAAATTAAATTTAGCAAGTTCATGTGTTTTGTAATATAACAACTATATTAATTTTTAAATGGATTGATATAGGGATGGTATAGGGATAAAACACTGATGGATTGATATAAAACACTAACAGTAGTGACAATAGAACTTCATTCCTATATGATAGCATGAAATCAAGCATATTAATATCAAAGATGATTGACAACAATGATACTGATAGCAGTGTATTTGGGTGTTATTATTAGAAAGAGACAGATATGACCTAATATTAACCACATAGCTATCATAACACTTCAAGTGTTAAAACTAACAGTTTATAATCCTATATGAACAATGAATGGTACGTTGTCTCATGATCAGATGTTTATGTGCATGTGTTACTTACATTGAAGGAAAATATCAAGATGATTAATGAAATGAATGCTAGTACATGCCTTTGGTACATGCTAAGGCAGGCAAGGACATAGCTCAAAGACTAGGATGTAATTTGGTACAGGTACGCATGCCTCTGGTTCACATTGCTGAGGCATGGACATGTCCTAATTTGATGCATGTCCAACTGTTGTACCAAAGTATATTCAATTCTTATTTCTATCAGTCTAATAGTTCTTGCCTCTGCATGTACCAGAGCTGTCTGGAAATGATTTGTGTATTATGTAAACAAGAGTAGATTCTGTCTGTGATAGTTGCAGTCTCAGAGTGTCAATGAGTTCAATTGCTTATTTGAACCCTTGAGAACTATGTCCTAGTCCATGTTCTCACCACGTGCCACAACTACATCCCATTAGATCATTTCATTGTTCTCTCTTACCATTTATTTCATTGATCGTCCTTACAAGCAATGTCATTAACTATCCATAGCTGACAAAGAGAGACCAAAAATGAAATAACTTGTAAGTGACATTGAGACTAAAGTCATGCAGAGCCAAGAACAGTTTTTTTGGTAGATACAGAGGTAAGAACTAGAACGAAGTTCTCATACATACAGAGGCAAGAGCTAGAATGTATTCTACTCCTGTAAGGAGGATCATCAATAAAATAAATTAGAAAGTGTTCAAGTTATGGATGTTTACATATACATACTAGAACAATCTTTTTTGCCTTGGCATGTACCAAAGGCATGAACCAGAACACAGCATGTATTATAACTATGTCCAGTCATGTATGTGTATGTACCAGATCTATACGTCCTAGTATGTACCAGATCAGTAGAATTATATGTTGCATGTATCAGAACTGCATTGGGAAATGAAAGTATGTAAATAAAGGTTGGCTCTGAATGTGATATTTTATGATGACATTGAGTTCATTATCATTGCCTTCCTATTTCCTGCTCAATAGCTTGTGGAATGTCAATTAATTCTGTAACAGTCTGTTCCAATGTGACCATGTAAGTCACTTTAATGACTTTATATTGTTTTAATACATAACCTTATGTTTGTCCTTACTGTAATAACTTGCTTATGAGTTATACAACTACCTATTTTACTTCAGGAGTGTATAGAAGAGCATTGTACTACTATATAGTATTTTTCTATACATAACTTAGGAGTTCAATGCTCACTTTCTCACGTATTCCTGCTTATATATATATATATATATATATGAATGTATGCATGTATGTATAAACTGCACTACATTACAGAGGGTGCTATCATAGTAATTTGGTAGAGAGAATGGGCAATGGTAGACATATTTTTCTCTCTATATAGAAGGACTGAATTCAATTTATAGTCCAATTTCATGTTTACCTTATAATATGGAGTAAAATTTATTTCAAAAGTTGATTATTAGCAGCAGTCAAAATAGGTTAATTAAATCACACAAAAATTAAAGAGCTGACAATAAAAGGATGAAAAGATGCTATAATTAAGTACAAGAGACTCTAATATAAATCTAATAACTATAATGATTGGCATTAGTTTACAAAAACTTAATTAAGTTACTTAAAGTTAAATTTTCTTATCTTCATCTTGCATAGCCTCTTCATTAGTGATAATAGTGGGAGACTCTTTAAATTTATCACCTTTATCCATCATAGTAGTAGTAACATAGCGAGGCTCTTCATCAGACTACAAAAAACAGAAGGTAAACATGTGAATGCATGTGATGTTACTTCTTAATGATCATTTAGATGAATGTATGCATAGATGAATGGGATAGACA
Organism: Xestospongia bergquistia; assembly: GCA_963965975.1. NCBI lineage: Eukaryota > Metazoa > Porifera > Demospongiae > Haplosclerida > Petrosiidae > Xestospongia > Xestospongia bergquistia. Next base: position 7,190,960 of record OZ014417.1, read on the forward strand.
GTACAATTTGGTGGATCATTGACTTCCTCTAGGTGCAGTCCAAACTTACATCATGCTTTTCCTCAGTGTTATCTTCAATGTTATTGGTATCAGTCAAGTAGTTTCCAGAGGTATCCAAACCATACTCTTCTTGCTGTGATTGAGTGGTCCTAATTCGCACAGCTAGTTCATATTTACCAGTACGACCAGTAATACGACCTAAGAGAGTAAGCCAGATCTCACGAGTGTCTTCAGTTCGAACCAAAGTTAGAACAAACAGCAAGATAGAGTGGATGATAGCCAAGAAACTAAAAATGTATTGGGTTGCAATTGAGACATCACCAGTAATGTTAGCTTGAGTGCCAACTAAAGCAAAGATCCAGATGACATCAAATACAATTAAAAGAATCATTCCAACAAAGAGATGGGTGACAACAGAGTCTTTCCGGACTTGTTTTTCAGCTGTGGTCATTGATGAAGAATGAGCTAGCACAACAGATATGAGATGGAGTATCAAAGAAAGAACAGTCAATACCGCAATAGGAATGACATAGCCATAATAGAATGTAGCCTCCTGAGGTCGGCAGCTGAATAAGAGAAAGAGAGAGAGAGAGAGATCAATTCCTACAACATCATCTACTAAAACTTACAAAGCATTGTCCACAACATAATACTGATGTCCAGCAGCAGCAGAGATGATAACAGCCAGTGTAGAAATAACTGTAAAGGAAAGATAAGCAGTAACAGTAACATTAATGGAATCTTTAAAGCACTTTACTCACTCAAGTTAGCAATGAGCATGATAGAGAAGTAATAACGTGTAAATGGATTAGATCCAATGCCCATTTTAAGTTTAACAAAATAGAACAGTGCTTCAGTGAATAAGAACATAAAGTAGACAATACTGAAGAAGTGAAAGAATCCAGAGAATACACCACAGAATCCTGTAATAAAGGGGAAATTACTATAATCTACTATCAGTAGTTCAGTAAGCCCTAGACTAGTAAACATCAGGACTTACTACAGTGACCTAAGATAGCTACCACTAATGTCAGTACATACAAGAGTAGCCTATGATAGTTACAATTAGTAAGCTCTAAATCAACGTGATGTAGTTACTATATAGTACCTGTTATATCAGTAAATGTTGCTGCAGTGGCAATGATGAACACAACATAGAGAACCAAAAGTATCAGATGAGATGCAATGAAGATACGTCCTTCAGGACAATGACGTTGGGAGCTAGAAGGACAAGGCAAATAGATATTACTCTGAAGTTGTGTTTGACCACATGTCTGATAGATGCCATCAGATCACTTTAGGACATTATATTATAAATATGCTACTTTGCTCTATATTTATTGGCATACTATAACAATTTAACTTGATGCTAATGACTATCTTATATTATGAATATTGGATTGGTTGTAGCTCAAACATTTGTTAATATCAGTAATCAGTAACTTTGTAAGCTTAAAACAACAACAACCATGTGATTGATCAATAATTGAGCTAATGAGCATTATAACAATAGTAATAATATTATAACTTATTGACTATTACTTAGGTCATCAACAGTTACATTAATAGTATAAGAATGTGTACTAGCCCTCAGTTTATTTTAATACTTGTACATTAACTATCTCTTTTGCTAACTATTCTCTCGGTCCTCACAAAATCTACCAATTATTATAAGAATAGACAGTGTTTAATATAACTTACGATGATGCAATGTGACTGATAACTGCCAAGACAATAAAGATAAGTGACAGACCCAGACCTATAAACAGGATAACTTGAGCTTCATATTCAAGTTCTTCAGTTGGAGGAGGTACTGTTGTGGGTGTAGGTGCGGGTGTGGGTGTAGCTGTCTCTATATCCTATGTACAATTGACAAGTTAAATAGACAAATAACATCACAATGTTTTACAGCATATTTGAGGCATTTAAAGTAATATCTTTGACTATCCATGAACATTAAAGTAGAGAATACTACATGTAATCTAATGTGGGCTATAGTATTAAGAAGATATTCCCTTACCACAATGATAGTAAAACTTGAGAGATGGTTACATGAACATTGAATAGTTGTGTCACTTGGATTGCTAGTCATAGCACATCCATCAGTGGACCAATCTAAATCTAAATGTGAAAATAACAAAAGAAGATTTGTAAATATACAAGAGCAGTGTTTGATTTAAGCAGATATCATCTAGTATCAGTATATCAATACTTACTTGTAATACTCCAATAGACACAACGAGGTGTACCAGCAACATTTGTATTTCTTTGGAATGATAACTGAATAGAGTCTGACAAACCAGTGACAGTTATACGAGATCCATTTGAATAGACATCAGCAGATATGACAACACTAACTGTTTGTACTTGATTGGTGGAATTATTTCGTACATATAAATCACTGTCTGTAAAGACACCAAATGACACACGAGCTGAGGCAATTGATCTTCCTTGGAACAAAGAGTTTGGCAAAGAGAGAGAGCCACTAGGATTGGAAGAATCTCCTGACAGAGAATCATCATCAAGATCACCATTGCTATTCAATTCTACAGAGAAACTAAGTCCAGTGAAGCTAGATACTTGAACTTGTTGAACTTGTAATGCTAGTTTAGGACGAGTAAATGTAACATTATCTCCTCCTCCAAGATTGACATTAGCTGCAATATTATCAAGGAAGTCCAAAGCTCTGAAAGAGAATGCAGCACACATCAGGTATTAGATTTGCAGTTAAAAGATTACATAAATTCCTTCTATGTGCATACTCACATAACAAGCAATGCATGTATCTATAATACTAAACAATACGTGTATCTGTAATGCTAAACAATGCATGTATCTATAATGTTGGAAAACCATCTTACTTTTGAGGTCCTCCAGTACTTTGTTGACTTCTTTGAAGGGCATCAGAAGGTACATCAAGTAAATTATCAACAGTAGTCAGTAAATCATCTAATATCTACATGGAATATAGTGTATAATTATAGAGATGTATATGGAGAGGTTCTTAACTTACATCAGGATTATCAAGTGCATCGTCAGTAAAAGTATCTAGTAGATCAACAGTAATGCCAACATCAACATCACTGAAAGATGCAGCACTTGATGAAATAGTTGATAACTGGTCAGCTGCATCAGAAGTATTGGCCACCTAAATAAAGCATAAAATGATAATTCCATTTCTATTATCATATTTTCATTTGAGATTTTTTTATGCTATTGTAAATCCTAAAACAAATAATTATTAGTCTTCTTTAATATCTTTATTCTATTAAAGTTTTTTATTATAATGTTGCATCGATAATCCATTCTCAGGTACTTACATGTCCTCTAAATCCTACTCTAACAACCTCAAACCCATTCTCATATACCCTTAATTCCATTCTTAACTTACAGTAGAGAGTTCACAGAGGCTTATGGTAGTAGCATCAAATACACACTGAGCAGTATTCGGAGTGGTCCAAATACCAATTGATGTAAAGTCACCAGTACAACTTCGAGTAGCAAAGGCACCAAATGCTCTTGTCTGAAAGTAAAAGAAACAATTCACATGAATAAAGAGGAATAATAAGGAATACTTGGAATACTGTGAATAACTGAGGAATATTACAGATTAAACAATGGAGAAAGGCTTACAATGTTTCCACATGGACAAGAGACCTGAACATTCTCTCCAATTCCAACCTCAGGCCATGTAATAGTGATAGATGTACCAGAAAATATCAGTAATGTTTCAGAAAGACATCCATCTGTAAAAATTAAAGGATGGACATTGAACCAGTCCACTGTACATATTAGAGTAAAGGTAATAATTAATGTATATATAATACAGTCTGTCCAGTGAAATCTGTTTGACTAGTACATTATTTTGCCCTTAAAATTCAGAAATTATTAATACTACTGACCAAATCTGGCTACAGGAGAGAAACTGAGAGAAGGATTTGATTGAGCCACTTCAGAGAGAATATTGTCAAGACCACCAGTAATTCCACTTGTATCAGCATCAACAGCAACACGCATAGTGAATATAATCTGAAGTCTACAGTAGAGAAGTTGATTATAGACAAGTCATAACACATATACATTGTCTCTCTCTCTCTTACCTAGGCAATGTTAGAGCACTGATGTTATAAACTATCACTCCAGGTGACACTTCTTCATTGAGGAACATATCTCGTGCCTATAAATAAATTTATTCCTTATAGTACATACAATTTTGATAAATTCATAAAATATTTCTTGTACTTAATAATAGTTACACCTTAGTCTACTAATAATAGAACAGCAAAAAATGTGTGAAAAGTATAACTTACTTGTTCTACAGCATCTTCTATTGGATTTTGTCTCTTACGACGACTACTTGGATTGATGGTCACATTAGACAAGTATTGTCTTACATCTAGCATAAAAGAATAAAATAAAATAATGAGCTTAGTAATAGTAATAATATAGTAATATTGTATACCAATCCTTCCTTAACAAGCTATACAATATGAAGTTGTTGTCTTAATGAGAGATTTTCTTATAATCCATTTGTACCAATCCCAGTATTAGTAAGTAATTGACATACCTTGAATGGTAACTAGAACATTAGAAGACTGAGCAGTCCCTTCAGAGTTTGTCGCACGACATCTGTATTGGCCACGATCTTCGGGTGTAACTTTCTCAATAACAAAATAGGGCAAGTTTCGTCCAGTTAAAGTTTGTCCTTCTTTAAGCCATTCTATTCTAGGTTGTGGTGCACCTGTAACTATACAGGTCAAATTGATGAGACTGCCAAGTGTGACATTCTGAGGAGTGGGTGGAGTCACGATAGAGGGTGGTGAATTAACAGTTACTATGATCGAGAGAGAAAAGAAATGTTAAGAGAAAGTGCAAAAGAAGAGTTGCATGTAACGTATTATGGTACATTTATGCTATAATCTTGCCAAAACACACATTTATATAATCATCACAACAAAGTAGCTTTTAATTATACATCTGATAGCCAATTGGTACAATAGAACCAGTGTTTTTGTGAAATTGAATTTTTCTGAAACCTCCATCAAATTAACATTAAAAAATAATTCTTGCATTGGCAGACAGAAGCAATCACATAAATTACAGTATTGCATGCTGTTAGATATTTTTACCAGGTTGATCGCAGTGAGTTCCAATAAAGTCAGCAAAACATTCACAATAGTAGCTATTGTCTCCATCAACACAATAACCATTGACACAAGGAGTTTGTTGAGTATTAGGTGGATTAATGAGACACTCATTACGAACTAACAGAGAAAGAAAAACAATATAATGTATGTTCTTGGAGTGATGAATGATTGTAAGTAATAGCAGTAACTATATGTACTGACGCAATGCTGAAGGCTGTAACTAATTCTATCTTTAAAATTGCATTTAAATTATATATTAATACAACTACACTTATATAACAACCTTATAATAGAATGTTCTCTAGATTAACCGTAAACTTACTTTGTACAGTGACATTGAAGGAATCAGTGATTGAGGGAAGTATGGTGTTAACTGGAGGTACAGGAGGAGTACGACATCTATACAAACCACCATCTCCTTGAAGTACTTGCTGGATTCTTAGATTGCTAGTGGTAGTGTAGAGGAGTGTAGTTGGGTTTTGTACTGGGGCACCAGTATTGATTTCTACTCCTCCAGATGACACTAAGAGTTCATTGTCTTTGAGCCATGTTACTGTGAGTCCTGGGAAACTATTCATAACAGCACAACTGAGAGAAAGTTGGTCTCCTTCAATGAATGCTGATTGAAGGCCTGTTAAGGCAACTGTTGGAGGAACTGGAAGCAAAAAGAAAGAGATCCATTAAATATCATTATTTCGGTAAACTTACCAAATACAGTCAGAGTAGACAAACTGGTGTTAGGATCACCTGCAGAGTTATTACCAGTACACATATAATTTCCACTATTCTGGAAAGTAACACTTGATAAGAACAAAGTTGTGGTATAACTGTTGTTGCCAATAGAAAAAAGATTGGAGATAGTATACTGTCCACCAGATGTAATAAGTTGAGAACTGCCATTAACAAATATAAAATGCCACTGGATTGAAGGCATTGGTTTAGCACGGAAGACACAAGTAAATGAAGCATTGGAGTTTTGTAAGACTGTCACATTTGTTGATGGCTGAACTATGGCTGGAGGGACTGAATAGCAGAAAAAGAGTACAAAAATAATTGTGTTGACTTAATAGACAATACTAAGTTGTACCTAATTCAATCGTTTACTTTATTTAACACAATAAGCAGTATGAACTTAAATAATAATCAAGTAAAACAATAACAATATTAAAAGAGGCCATTATAGTCAAACATGACTTACTTTGTACTGTCACAGTAAAGGAATCAGAGATTGAGGAAAGTATGGTGTTTACAGGAGGAACAGGAGGAGTACGACAAGTATATATACCTTCATCTCCTAGACTAACTTGCTGGATTCTTAGATTGCTAGTCGTAGTATAGAGGAGTGTGCTGGGGTTTTGTACAGGAGTACCAGTACTGATTTCAACTCCTCCAGATGACACTAAAGTATTACTGTCTTTGAGCCATGCTATTGAGAGTCCTGGGAAACTATCAGTGACTGTACAATTGAGAGAAAGTGAGTTTTCTTCATTAGGTGGTACTTGTGGTCCTGTTAGAGTAACAATTGGAGGAACTGCAAGCAAAAAGAAGATAATGATCAATTAAATATTATCATTCCAATAAATCTTACCAAATACAGTCAGAGTGGACAAACTGGTACTAGGATCACCTGCAGAGTTACTACCAGTACACTTATAATTTCCACTATTCTGGAAAGTAACACTTGATAAGAACAAAGTTGTGGTGTAACTGTTGTTGCCAATGGAAAGAAGATTGGAGATAGTATACTGTCCACCAGATGTAATAAGTTGAGAACTGCCATTAAGGGATATAAAATGCCACTGGATTGAAGGCATTGGTTTAGCACGGAAGACACAAGTAAATGAAGCATTGGAGTTTTGTAAGACTGTCACATTTGTTGATGGTTGAACTATGGCTGGAGGGACTGAATAGCAGAAAAAGAGTACAAAAATAATTGTGTTGACTTAATAGACAATACTAAGTTGTACCTAATTCAATCTTTTACTTTATTTAACACAATAAGCAGTATGAACTTAAATAATAATCAAGTAGAACAATAACAATATTAAAAGAGGCCATTATAGTCAAACATGACTTACTTTGTACTGTCACAGTAAAGGAATCAGAGATTGAGGAAAGTATGGTGTTTACAGGAGGAACAGGAGGAGTACGACAAGTATATATACCTTCATCTCCTAGACTAACTTGCTGGATTCTTAGATTGCTAGTCGTAGTATAGAGGAGTGTGCTGGGGTTTTGTACAGGAGTACCAGTACTGATTTCAACTCCTCCAGATGGCACTAATGTATTACTGTCTTTGAGCCATGCTATTGAGAGTCCTGGGAAACTATCGGTGACTGTACAATTGAGAGAAAGTGGGTTTTCTTCATTAGGTGGTACTTGTGGTCCTGTTAGAGTAACAATTGGAGGAACTGCAAGCAAAAATGGAGAGAATGATCAATTAAATATTATCATTCCAATAAATCTTACCAAATACAGTCAGAGTGGACAAACTGGTACTAGGATCACCTGCAGAGTTACTACCAGTACACTTATAATTTCCACTATTCTGGAAAGTAACACTTGATATGAACAAAGTTGTGGTGTAACTGTTGTTGCCAATAGAAAGAAGATTGGAGATAGTATACTGTCCACCAAATGTAATGAGTTGAGAACTGCCATTAAGAAATATAAAATGCCACTGGATTGAGGGCATTGGTTTAGCACGGAAGACACAAGTAAATGAAGCATTGGAGTTTTGTAAGACTGTCACATTTGTTGATGGTTGAACTATTGCTGGAGGGACTGAATAGCAGAAAAAGAGTACAAAAATAATTGTGTTGACTTAATAGACAATACTAAGTAGTACCTAATTCTATCTTTTACTTTATTTAACACAATAAGCAGGATGAACTTAAATAATAATCAAGTAAAACAATAACAATACTAAAAGAGGACATTATAGTCAAACATGACTTACTTTGTACTGTCACAGTAAAGGAATCAGAGATTGAGGAAAGTATGGTGTTTACAGGAGGAACAGGAGGAGTACGACAAGTATATATACCTTCATCTTCTAGACTAACTTGCTGGATTCTTAGATTGCTAGTCGTAGTATAGAGGAGTGTGCTGGGGTTTTGTACAGGAGTACTAGTACTGATTTCAACTCCTCCAGATGACACTAAAGTATTACTGTCTTTGAGCCATGCTATTGAGAGTCCTGGAAAACTGTTGGTGACTGTACAATTGAGAGAAAGTGAGTTTTCTTCATTAGGAGGTACTTGTGGTCCTGTTAGTGTAACAATTGGAGGAACTGCAAGCAAAAATGGAGAGAATGATCAATTAAATATTATCATTCCAATAAATCTTACCAAATACAGTCAGAGTGGACAAACTGGTACTAGGATCACCTGCAGAGTTACTACCAGTACACTTATAATTTCCACTATTCTGGAAAGTAACACTTGATATGAACAAAGTTGTGGTATAACTGTTGTTGCCAATAGAAAAAAGATTGGAGATAGTATACTGTCCACCAGATGTAATAAGTTGAGAACTGCCATTAAGGGATATAAAATGCCACTGGATTGAAGGCATTGGTTTAGCACGGAAGACACAAGTAAATGAAGCATTGGAGTTTTGTAAGACTGTCACATTTGTTGATGGTTCAACTATGGCTGGAGGGACTGAATAGCAGAAAAAGAGTACAAAAATAATTGTGTTGACTTAATAGACAATACTAAGTTGTACCTAATTCTATCTTTTACTTTATTTAACACAATAAGCAGTATGAACTTAAATAATAATCAAGTAGAACAATAACAATACTAAAAGAGGCCATTATAGTCAAACATGACTTACTTTGTACTGTCACAGTAAAGGAATCAGAGATTGAGGAAAGTATGGTGTTTACAGGAGGAACAGGAGGAGTACGACAAGTATATATACCTTCATCTCCTAGACTAACTTGCTGGATTCTTAGATTGCTAGTCGTAGTATAGAGGAGTGTGCTGGGGTTTTGTACAGGAGTACCAGTACTGATTTCAACTCCTCCAGATGACACTAATGTATTACTGTCTTTGAGCCATGCTATTGAGAGTCCTGGGAAACTATCGGTGACTGTACAATTGAGAGAAAGTGGGTTTTCTTCATTAGGTGGTACTTGTGGTCCTGTTAGAGTAACAATTGGAGGAACTGCAAGCAAAAATGGAGAGAATGATCAATTAAATATTATCATTCCAATAAATCTTACCAAATACAGTCAGAGTGGACAAACTGGTACTAGGATCACCTGCAGAGTTACTACCAGTACACTTATAATTTCCACTATTCTGGAAAGTAACACTTGATAAGAACAAAGTTGTGGTGTAACTGTTGTTGCCAATAGAAAGTAGATTGGAGATAGTATACTGTCCACCAGATGTAATAAGTTGAGAACTGCCATTAAGAAATATAGAATCCCACTGGATTGAGGGCATTGGTTTAGCACGGAAGACACAAGTAAATGAAGCATTGGAGTTTTGTAAGACTGTCACATTTGTTGATGGTTGAACTATGGCTGGAGGGACTGAATAGCAGAAACAAAAAGTATAATATTAATCATGGTGGCTTAGAAAACAAGTCTATTAAATGATATTATTGATAGGGTACAGTTAGAATTATAACTAATAATATTAATGCGTTACTAAATATAGAATACTTACATAATACATTGACAGTCTCTGTTGTTGTATTAAGAACAGTTCTGTCATATCTAAAGTCAGTAATATTGATCATACAAATATACTCTCCAGCATCAGACAACATGAGATTATCAAAATCCAGTACAACTTGAATAGCATATAATACATCACTATGACACACATATTGAGAACCATTATAATAGCATGCTGGCCGTGTTAGACTAGTCACATTAATATTATATTGATCAGGAGTGTTGGTTAGTCTTTGGCCATTTCGATACCAACCAATGGAATTAACAGAGAAGTTACCAACTTGAAGATGTTCAAAATAAGCAGTACAAGTCAGTGAGAGTGTGTTATCAGGACCATCTATAGCCATACCATCACTTGTACTGTTGAAGAGGACTGCATCAAAGGAGAGATTAGTAAGAGAGAGAAAACAATAAAGATAAAAATTAGAATGACCAGTAAAATGTACATATAGGCCATAAACAAACTCTTTGAAAACCCTCAAACGTAGCACACAACTTTGCTTATTTAAAATGCTTCAATGTAAAATGTTGCCAATCTTTGCTAAAAAAAATAAAAGTGATTTCTATTTACACAAACACACGATGGTAGCAATCCTACATGTACATACAATAGATGGATACTTTAAAAATACTATTGGACTCCTGTTGTAAAGTTGATGAAATGATTTATAAGCAACATCTACTATTCTACAAAGATATAGACAAACAAATAGGACATTACCAATGACTGGTTCACAAGCAACTGCTGCAGTTTGTTGAGAAGTACAAGAGTTGAGTAAATCCCCGTTAATTGGAGTACAATTAGAGAAGGAACCCTCGGCTCCATTACATTGTAAACCAGCTAGAACAGGAGGATAGGAGTTGCCACCAAATAAACCAGCTGTCAAATTTTGAGCCACTATAAATGGAATAAATAAATACTTGTAAATTAAAACAGTAACAGTTGAAAGTAGTAGTCTGTAATAGATTATTTCCATTTCATTGTTATTTATTAACATTTTGTACATGTATTTATAACACAGCATTACATATAGGACAACAAATAATACCGAACATTTTATTAAATCAGTTTTAGCAAACTAGCTTGTGGTATTTTAAAGTTCTATCTTTATATGTAAACCTCTATTATTTTATTATCCACAAATGGTTTATAGCTCACAGTTTCTGTTAAATCCTGCAAGTGCACATGATACTGCAGCATCTTGTTGATCAAAGTTAGTACCACAGATAGTTCTCCATTCACCAAAGTAACAGAACTCCACTCTACCAGTATAGTTGTTAGGACCATCTGCTATCCTGACTGTTCCATGTCGACACATACGTGGCACTGTAGAATAGATAAATGAATGAATGGATTGATGGAGGGATTATAGATGGATGGATGTAAAAAGTGGGTGGATGAACAGAAGCAATGACATATGTATCCATTTTCTAACTTACCATCTCTACAGGACAGGAATACTACACCCCCTTGGTTATCACATGTGTTATTACTCATGGACTGAGTGAAGTTACAGTTGTCATATTGACTGAAGATAGGACAAGTGATACTAGTAGCTACTCTTGTATTCATTGGTGTAGTATAGTTAGCAAGAGTACCAGCTACAGGTCCAAGTGTATAATCTATAAGATGACAAAACAATTAGGACAACTTCATTTTGTTTACAATTGAAATAGACATTTTTCTTCCATACTATTATAATTTATTACAATAATAATTTGCTACAATTCCTCTTCTCAGTTATAATAACTTTATGGTAGTAGTCAAGACATACTTGATATTTTGTTATTATAGCTAGTCACATTACAATTGCATAAAACAATGATTCAAACAGCTGATAAAAGAATTATATTTAGTGTACAACTATATATATATAATTATACATATTACTATTAATTACCTATTATATATAATTATATATTTTACTATTAATTACCTATTATATATAATTATATATTTTACTATTAATTACCTATTATATATAATTATATACGTTACTATTAATTACCTATTATATATAATTATAGATGTTACTATTAATTACCTATTATATATAACTATATATTTTACTATTAAGCTAACACACTTAGGTGGACAATGCCCCTATAATAACTGACCATAATATCCTGATCTGGTACAGATATAACGTAGGGAAATGTTACTAGCACCATCTCTACATATTGGTATGTATTCATTATTATCACAGATCTCAATAAAACCAGATTGGATGTTATCATTGTTTATTTGACCATTTCCACCAGCAGTGAATGTAAGATCACGTTGATAACAGACATAATCTAAAAAAGAGAATAATAATTAATAATGTAATGTATGGCCCATGAAGTTAAATCTATGGAATGATTCAAATACTGTTATATTAAGGAAAAGTATCTTTATTGTTATTTACTAGCTTTATAATGATATGACATTATACATGTATAATTACACGAGCATTAGATGAATTTTGTTATATTGCATAATTTGAACTATATACTGTATTACTACTGATTACTGTACTTACTGTTAATACAAGAGATGATACTATTACCACCATATGCAGAACAAGTTGTATCATTAGTAATTGTAACATTGCAGTTGTCAAGATTACTTCCAGTTATTGGACAAGTGATGTTTGTAATGACATTCTGTCTAGTATTAATGCCATAGATTTCTGTGTCACCAAAAATGGGATATGGGAACCCAATATAATTTTGACCACATACACGATTGACAATTGATGGAGCTTTAGTGGAGAAAGAGAGAGAGAATTAAATGCTTTTATTATTTTTTAGTAACTCACTTAAAGTATTGTTACAGAATGAAGCATAGTATTCTTGTCTGCTACTGACACAAACTTCAGGTCGACCAATATTAAAAGAAAAGCCCATTGGATTTCTACCATAGCTACTAAATAAGAACATGTTAGTAGAGTACCCAGGACACCTAGTATTATCTGAGTAAGAGTGAGTGAGGAGGGAGAATCATAAGAGAGCAAGTATTCATATCACTTACTTCGACGGCATTGTAATATGACATCCACTTGTTCATCTACACAGTTTGAAGCATTAGCTGGAACTGCATTGTTAGTACAATCAGATAGTGAATAAGAGTTATTACTACACACAAAGTTAGAGTAGATTCTGTCAGTGTTAGATGACCCATACAAAGTGGAATTATAAGTTAGGAATGTACCATCTGAATATAGAGATAAAAGAGAAATAGTTCATTCATCCACCTATCAATTCTTTCCATCCATTTATCTTATTGAATACATACTTCTAAAGTTGTAGTTAATATCAGAACATGCTAAGTCAGCAAACTGTTGACTCAAACTACTAGTATTACAGACTGAAGTCCAACGACTATCAATGCACACTTGAAGTAGACCAGACACTAGAGCATCACCATTAGGAAGATAGCTCACTCTTTGATTGATTATGCGAGCATTACCACTATAACATTCTAGGAAGGAAAAGATAAACAATCAGTTCTAACTAACATCTTTTGTAACATGACTAATGTTTAACTAACAAATGTCCTAAGTAACTTTATCTTATCATAATATTTACTTACCTTCAGTACAGCGTACTGCAACTCGTCCACTGGGGCATTGGTCAATAGTAGATACGTTATATGTACAACCAGCAAGACTATAGCCACTATTGCGACATGAGACATTAGTAAGGACAATACCACTCTCACTCATGCTATAATGAGATGACCATGGCACAATAGAATAGGTAGCACCTAAAAATAGAATATTTCATATAATGAAAATATTTGAAACTATAGTTAGCAGTAGCTTAAACTACAGGACATTCAAAATTATAACTATTTAGTTTAATTGAATATCTAAGTCTTAATTTAAACATAATAAAATTCTTACTAAAACCTTTAGCTATCAACTAATATGTATCAGTCATTAATATACTATAAAATTCTCTAACTATAGCTATAATACCTGAAGACAAGTAGTAACCTTGATCTTCACATGCACGAGTCACTAGAGTAGTAATATTCAGATAATCAGCACAGATATCAACATAGGTCTCATTGTAACATGTAGTCAGGCGCCCAATGGTCTCTCTACCACTAATATAATATCCAATGGAGGAGTAATTACTCAGGGAGACAGAATTACTTGAACAGACAGGGGAAGGTGTAGGAACTAAATGAGACATAAAAGGATGGAGGGAAAGAGAAATAAATAAATGTCAATAGTTGTTATCTTCTTACCTCTTCTACAGGAGAATATAGCAATACCATCATATGTAGAACAGTCAGCTTGAGTGATATTGAATGAGCATGAGCCAATGTAAGTGCTGAAACAAGAAATGTTAATGACTACATAATCACTGTAGTAAGTAGAGTAATCACTAGGACTTCCTAGTAATGTAGAAAATACTGGCACTGGAGAGAGAGAAAGAAAGAGAAATTACTTTCCATCGCTCTAACATTAAAGTAAACTGTAATTCTACAGTACATAATGTTATCTATTAAATACCTGAACCAGATGAAATACTATTGCAAAAGAATTGAGCAAATGTGTTGTTATTAATAGCACTCATACACACTGGAGTGTACTGTCTAATTGAAGGACACACCTCTACACGACCAGTCTCAACATATCCACCATTGTTGAAATAAAAGTAGCTTCTATTACCAAATCGTGCATCATAATTGGAGTAACATGGAGTAGACGGTATTGGAACTATAGGTAGAAGATAATTGATATCAATTTGGCAACAGTAGAATATTCTTTATAAGTAAGGAACATTGCATCTATGATGCTCTTACCATTTCTGCCAGAACATAGAACAACATAGTCTAGTTCTCCAGTATAACATGATAGAGCAGTAGCAAAATTAGCAGTACAATCATTAATACTAGTAGAATATGAAGGACAGCTAAAATTTCTATAGTATGGAGTTCTAGGAGGACTGATCCCATAGAGAGATGAATTAGATGGTAAGAGAATACCAACTATACAATGAGAGATACAGTTATGAAGACACACACATTAATGTATGAACTTCTAGTAGTAAATAATTCTAATTGTAATACTTACACTGATAGCCTGCATCTCTACAGATATAAAATGGGCTATTAGGATTGTTAGATCCATCATTACACAGGGATGCCCAAGACCCCAAAACACAACGTTGTGGAATACCACCAAAAGCACTGCTTCCATTGATAATTGTAGTAAAGTTATTGTATAATCTGAAATCACCATCACGACATACTATCAAAAGAATAGAGTAAGTGTAATAGTGTTAGATAGAGAGGAAAAGAAAGAGTGAGAAAGAGATTTCTACATACTTCTTTGACAGGTGATAGTAGCATAGTCTCCTCCATAATTCTTACAACCCATATTACTAGAAACAGTAGTATTAGTACAATTGAAGGAGTCAGAACAAGTCAGTTGAGTTATTACTGTTGTTATATTTGTGGTATTAGCTAGAGGAGGGGTCATGATACCAGAAGGTGTCCCAACAAATCCATCTAAGAAAACAAATACCAGGTAGTAAGAAACAAATATAGAATACATCATCACATCATCTTACTAATTGTATATAATACTTTTTTTTGTTTTACAAGCACTAAGATTCTTGATGCAATAACAACACTCAACACCTTATATCTACTACATTCATTATACATCTTACAATTAAAAAAATCTGTTCCTGTATTATAACTGTAACAAATGTTGGATCATCATATTGAACAGTGCACAAATTGTAATAAATTTAATTCAAATATATTGTGATACCATAGTATATTCATTAGTTAAAAATATTATTGTTATTTGAAGTTGTTACTTACAAAGGAAACCAAAAGATAAACATATTGTGTTGAGTTCTGCTGGTCCAAATGTTGTTGAGTTACAAAGAGGGACAAAGTCTCCATTAAAACATGTTATGGGACGTCCTGTGAGATAAGAAACATTATTGCTAACAGTTGTATTGATGGCATTGCTGAAATTGAACTGAAGAGGATAGCAGGAAGGGAAATCTAAAAGAAAGAATGACAGTAAATAGTTAACTGGAATAAACAATTAAGTTAAACAGACAAATGCTCAAACAGTATATGAAGATACAAACTCAAACTACAAACAGAGAACTCATTACAACAAATAAATGATATATTATAAAAAAACAAGGTACTGGTTTAAAACTAAAACAAATAATTAATTAATAAACTATAAAAACTCAAAATAAACAAGACAAATAAACTGATATATATATATATTATATATTCCCTTACATGTCACACATTGTATTACTGCTGGTCCACCATATCCAGAACAACTACTCACGGTATTGACATTATTAGAACATGATGTTAGATTAACAGCACTTGGTGGACAAGTAAAGTTAGAGTAATAAAAATTGTAGAAATTATAAGTTTGACTAACATATTGAGTTGTGACAAAACCAACTATAAAAGAAAAGGATAAATAATTAAATGAAGAGATGGTAGACAAGGTTGATGAATAGATGAGTAAATAAATGAAGACAAAGGTGTTATCTATTGGTTCAGTTACTTACCATGATGTCTATTATACTGACATATTAGGTTTGCTTCATGGTTAGTGAAACCATTTCTACACACTTGACCATATGCATTTTTTAAACACAACACAACCTGATAGAAAATACTATATTGAGTAGTCTCATATCGATAGTCAAGATAGTTCAAATTAGGTTGGAATTGTTGACATGGTCGTGGTACTAAGAGAGAGAGAGAGATTAATCCTCCACACTACTAATACAAACTTACAGTTCACACATGTGATAACAGGAGTATTAGGAAAGGACTGACAGCCATTGGTACTTGAAAACACCTCACGATTACAACTAGAGAGATCATAGTTCAAAACTGGACATGTCAAATTAGATATAACAGTAGTGGCTATACTGTTTACACCAAAGTCAGATGTATTACCAATAATAGGATAAGGACGACCACCTATAAAGAAAATAAATTGTTAAAATACAAATGTGTGTTTATAACTCTATCTATTACTCCAGATAAAAATGATATACACATATAGTAATCCTATAAATATTATTAATTTAGAGATACTTTTATCTGGCAGTACAGTTTGTAAATGCTCTAGAAATTTTAAATGCATAATAATATAATTAGTTATATAAAGTCAATGTCTTCTTTAATTTAATGTAAAGTTTAGAAAAGTCTTCTAATTATAATCCAATAAATATAATCTGATGTCATTCATTATTTTCTATAACTCAGTTATATAGTATTACTAGACTATAGAGCTAGTCAGTATCTATATAGTATACTACACTAACCATAATATCCTCGACTAGAGCCACAGAAAGTCACAGTTTCTGTTTGATTTAAGTCTGTACAGAATGGAGCATAGCTACCATTTACACAAATCTCTGGTCTTCCAATTATAAAAGATGTACTGTTAAAATATGTTCCATAGCCTTGTTCAGCTAAACGAGTGCTATCAGATGAGCAAGAATCTAGTTGAGAAGCTAAAAGCAACAACAAAAAAAACAAAGATATTATATATATATATATATATATATAGAGAGAGAGAGAGAGAGAGAGAGAGTGACATAGAGAGACAAAGAGAGACACAAAGAGAGACAGAGACTTACAAACACAAGTAATAACAGCAGGTCCTCCATTATTATTACATCCATTAGTACTAGTAGTCAAATTATAAAAGCAACTATAATCATTCCAAGAGGTTACACCAGAGTTACAAGAAAGGTTGTACACACCAGTAGAAGTATAGTCATAACGAAATTGATTCCCTTGACCAAACAAAGCATAAGGATAGCCTACATAACTACTGCCTAGAGAAGTCTGACAGAGAACATTAGCCACTTCAGCTGTTAGTCCATTATTACAGACATCAGTGTAAGTTCTATTAACACAAACTTGAACATTTCCAATCTGATAAGTAGTTCCATTAGGGTATTGTCCATTGACATAGGAAGTTGAATAATAGTTGTCACCAAATCTCACACTAGGAGAATAGCACGTGTCTCTGGATAAAATTGAAGCTAAAAGAAGTTAAAAATAATTGTTAACCTTTATATTTACAATTCAACCATCTGTTTACTGACCATTCACCTATTAATCTATTTACTTATACACTATTATTTATCCATCAATTCATCCATACCATCATAACAATAGAGTACAGCACTGTCCATATTGTTAGTACACAATGTATTGTTAAGTTGGATAGAACAAGATGAAGGATCGGAATAAGAGTAGTACTGAGGACAAGAGAGATTCAGGTACATACTAGCATTGCTCATACCACCAGAAGGATTACTAGAGACAACACTACCATCTATAAAGAAAGTATCAACATCACTACTTAATACAATTGTAGATAAGTATATGATATTCCTTTATCAATGATATAATAGAAATGTTTTAATATGCACTTACTTGCATAGCCAAATTGTCGGCAAAATATCATGGCATCCATCTCTGTGATACTTCCACAACAAACTGAGCCCCATCGTCCTGAATCACAAAATTCTATAAAACCATAAGTTCCTGAAGTGCCATTTTCATAATAGCTAATAGAGGTTTGTGTGAGACGAACTTGACCATAATTTCTGCATTCTGTAATATATAAGGTACAATTTGTAATTAATAATACAAACTAGTAGTAGTACCAAGTAAATGATAAATGTTTACAATATTAACTAATTATGCTTATAATTGTTAATTCTAGTTATAAACTAATATTCAAATTACACAATTTAGGCATTAGATTATATAGAGTCTCATCTCTATAATTATATAGTATAGATATTACCTCCTGTACAGTTAACTGTTAAAGGTTGAGCAGTACATTGTCCCATACGGATAGTTTGATTACAATTGAAAGAAGAGAATCCACCACTCCTGGGATCATTTTGACAGTAATGAAGCACAACATTAAGATTAGAGTCAGCTGAAGAGTATATTATATTATAAGGGATGATTGTGTAGTCTGAGAGAGAGAGAGAGAGAGAGAGAGAGAGAGAGAGAGAAAGAGAGAGATAAAATACTAGCAACAATAACAACAATGATATCTTACTTGAGATATAAGAACTTTGATCACTGCAGGCTGTACTAGTAAAGTATTCAGAATATGATGTATCGCTGCAGACATCAACAAAATTGCTATCAATACAAACTACAACTCGACCAGTATAGGCAAATGGACCCAGAGGTGACTCATATTGAGAGTAATTAGCTAGAGTAACATAGCTACCACTACATTCAGTATCAGAGGTTCCTAAAACATATTAAGACAATGACATGTCCAGTAAATTGACATTAGTCCATCTATCTTGTCTGAAGAACCATTCATCATTTCCTTTGTTCAACTATTCTATCAAATCACTTACCCAACCACTCATTCAATTCATCCATTAAATCATCCAACCATTCATCACTTTATCATCTCTCTTTCTTACTCATCCACCCAATCACCAATCCATACATCTATAGCCATTCACTTACTCTCAATACAAGTCAGTACAGACTCATCACCATATGAACCACATCCTCCATTACCCATTGTATAGTTACATCCACTAATGTCATTAGCTTCAGGAGAACAAACAATATTTGTTATTACTTCATTTTCATATACATAATAGTCTGAGGGCTTTCCAATATATTGACCCCAAAGAACTTGATAATTACCTATAATAGAATATTATATTATATACAATAGTTATGGGACATTAATGTTCACTAAAGAAGATATACATAATATTGATGAAACATTATTTTATTCACATATCCATGCATGCTATGCCCCACCCCCATGATTGCAAAAGCTATCATTGTTAATTAAAAACTAGAGAACCATTCAGCCAAATCTAGAATTTGTTTCAATTAAGAACTTATTCTATTGAAGATTAAGGCATATATATTTTAAAGGTAAAGTCACAAAAATATCAGCAGACTATGCATTACAAGCACAGCTTGATGTTAATGGGAGAACATGTAATTTTTACTCACTACAGTTAGTTAAACAGTACGTTGGTTAGTAAACAATAATTGTCTTCCTATCAATTCTGGTCCTCAATACAACAAAAGAATAGAATATACAACAAAAACTGTAATGTGTCTATCTGTTACAAATCAAGCAAAGGTGGTAGTATCTGATATACTCATGTGATATCAAAATATAAATATTGTTTTTTTATGTTGGTCAAATTCTCACCAGAAACAGCATTATCACAAACACCATCCAAGGCCTCTGTGTCTGGTAGGGAACCTCCTGTAGTATTCAATCCTTGGCTACATACTTGATAGAAAGTATCATTGACACAGACCTCTACACGACCAGTTCGTATTGAAGTATTATTGGAAAATGAGAAAGTACTACTGTTACGAAGAGTAAAGAGACCAGCACAAGCTGGAGTGACTGAGGAAGGAAGGTTACATCATAATTTTGAATGCAATACATTTATTTAAAATTCAGAATTTAAAGGAGAGCAAAGTTAGGACCATTAATTAGCTAATTAGTAATGCTAAGAGATAAATGAAAGTTTGTTTAGGTTAAAATGTCAAATACACTCAGCTAGACCCTCCCCTTGGCTGATACATGAGAAGGGTCTACTGCAATATATCAGAGAACTTATAACAAAGCTTACTTCCTACCACCCACACATATAATCTGAGTAATGAAATCAGATTGGTCAACTTAAATTTAATCAATCGTGATCTTTGCTAGACCCTTCTCATGCATCAGCAAAGAGGAGGGTATAACTTGTTAGACTACACATACACACACACTCTCTCTTTATATAAATATATTTATCTTACTTCGAGTACAAGTGGCATAGATGGTAGAATATTGAGAAGTACATGAGCTGTTATTAGTATTTGTAGTAGTACTGATATTACACATTGGTAGAAGAGAATAGTTAGATGGACAATTAATGGAATCAATGATAGGACCAGCATTTGATCTAGATGTTGTATAATAGGATGATCCATCTAGTAAAAGGAACAAAGAAGAGAATTAATTTGGCATACAATGTAAGTGAAGCAATAATATAAGAATAGTAAAACAGATTTGGTAATCAGTAGATTAATCAGTAAAATAAATAATATAATTATGTTCCTGGATGACCCAATCAAATTTTAAAAATTTATTTGTTTAATATCAATGCTACAGAGTAATGAGCATTATATTGATACAAATATTAACCTCAGCTGTCAGGCTCAGCATGAAACTCATAAATTAAATGTACTCTATACAGAGAGGGAATTTAAGTTACACATAAATAATTACCATACAGAGATGATGTATATATTATATTGTACATATATTTGTACATGTATATTATAGTCTACAAACTGCAGTATACAAAGAATATGATGTCTGGTTCTTACTGTAATAGTTCAGTTGATGACAGGTAGCATTTACTACAGCAGTAGCATTGAGATTGGCATCACTGTGACCACAGACATAATGATATTCATTGTTATAACAGACCTGCAGATAACCATTAATTCTTTGGACACGTCCACGGTAATCAATATTGGAGTTGGTATTGTTGGAAAAAAGTCTAACATCTCCATTACTACAGATTGGAACAGGTATGACTGTAAGAATAATAAATATGACATTAGAATAAATAGGTTTGTTGCTATTTACTATATTTGTTTGACTGCATGCAAACTCACAGACACACATTCTCTCTCTCTCTCTCTCTCTCTCTCTCTGAATCTTTTACCTCGTTCACATTGAATGTATAAGGTAGCATTATAACTACTACAGAGACCATCAGTAGTTGTGTTAATAGAACAATCAGAGAAGGAGTTAACATTCACAGGACAATTAATGGTATCAATGATGGGATTATTTTGTGATAAAGAAATAGAATAGTAAGTACGAGCTGAAAAGAAAAGAAAAATTATAAAATCAAATTTGTAACTAAAGTTATATGTTCCAAACGTAAAATTATGCTTATAAAAAAGTACAGAAAGATCTACAGTGTTTGTTAAAATTAAATAATTGAGTTGGACTAACAATAAACCCTCATCCAATTATTAAACAATAATTTATCAACATAAATCAATAATGTACATTTACTCTCTATAATACAGTAACATTATTAAGTATATAACTTACAGCTATAACCTAAGAATTGACAGGCACTCTGTGTTACATTATTTAGATTATAGTTGATATCACTCTGAGCAGCACACACAAAACGATATCGATCATTAGTACATATTCGAAGATATCCATTAATATACTCAACAAGTCCACGAGAATCAGTTAAGTTATAAGTAGAATTGACATAAAGTTGAATTTGACCATCACTACATGTTTCTATAGCTAAAGAAAGTGATAAAATATGACTCTTTGTGATTTAATATGTCTAACAATGATAAAATATGACATGATACATTATGTCTTATATATTACTCATTATGACACATTATGAGATGTTATAGTCATTATGATTATGACTCATCATGACACAATATGACTCTTAAACATATAATACTTACAGTTAAGACATGCTATAATAGCCACATCATCATGAGAAGTACATTCTCCAGTATTTGTAATACCAATACTACAAGAAGATAGATTAGTAGTAGATTGTGGACAAGAGATAGTGTCAATAATAGTGCCTGGAGAATATGGTCCACTGTTTGGAATAATATAGGCAACTAATAGAGAGAGAATAATACCAATAATATTTAGTTGTTAATATTGAATATAATTAATATAATACTGATTCTTTACACATTGACTAAAATCAGCCATCTTTTCAATTCTATTGTAATAGCTATGCATATTGCTACTAATAATTTAATTCTATATATACATGTGATGTATTCCATATATATTTTATATAATATACATGTGTAATAATAATTATAGCTTTTCCAATTTTCCATGTACGTTGGATAAATAACAACACTAACATTATTAATAATAGGAAGAGTACACTTACCATCTCTATATCCCAAGTCAGTACAAACAATTTGTGCAATTGTATCATCAATAGAAGCAAAGGTATTATTAGCACAGATACTGTAGTATGTTCCATTATAACACACTTGTAGGTAACCACCAAAGCCTTGATATGGAAAGCCATCACTAGGACGAAGTGATGACTGATATTGTATTCTGTACTGGCCATTGTAGGAGCATTCAGATGGTGATGGAGTGGGGGTAGGTGGAGTAGTTGAAACTGAGAGAGAGACAGAGAGACAGAGAGAGGGAAAGAATCAATTATTCACATATTTATACTCTCACTTACTACTTGTACAAGAGATAACGGCATCACCACCATAACTATTACAGCTATCAGTACTAACAACCATGGCAGTAGCAAAGTTACATGAATAGTATTCAGTACAGTTCAAGAAAATAAGGACTTGTTGAGCATTTGTAGAGTTTCCATACATATCTCTAGAACCACCAATAGGATAAGTGTAGATAAATCGATCTATGGTAAGAAATGAAATAATAAAAGTAACTAATAATGTCATATTATAATGATATTACAATGAACTGCTTTACTAGTTAACTGTTGTTATATGTATGTAATGTACAATTAATACCATTCTTGTTAATTTCCTTTACTATAATAGCTAGATATACTACAGTATATATATCAGTAATATTTACTGTTGTATCCATATGAACTGTAGCAGATATATTCAGCTAATGTTTGGTCTAGAGCATCATTACACACTGGAGTATAGGTATCATTGATACATACTTCAACACGACCTATGAAAACACGGCTACCATTGTTGAAATATCCAGAGCCAGTGTTAACAAATCTAGTTTGAGTCCCAAAACATTGATATGGTTCTGTAGAGTAAGAAAGTCCATAAAATGCATAAAAAAGTTTCATTTCAATTTTAAACTACATATATAGAAAATATAGATGCAAGAAGTTGTATAAGATAAACTTTAAAGATACATTCTTTCTTTTTAATCCTTACCTTGTCGACATGTGACTATACCAGCTCCATCATAACTTTCACAGCCATTACCAGTTTGATATAAACTCTTACAGACACCAAGATTGAAAGCATTCATTGGACAAGTATAGTTATATATGCCATTAGTGGTCAGAACAGGAAAATAATCAGTTGTTTCATTGCCAAACAGTGAATAGTTATAAGCTTCTCCAAGATAATTGACTCCACTACATATATCCATAGCTTCAGATGAATGTAATATATTTGAACAGATAGCTGCATAAGTGTAGTTTGGAGTACAATATAAAGGATAACCAATGTGATATTGAGTGCCATTAGAATAGGAGATTGTTGCTTGATCATTTAGGAACACTGATTGACTTGAGTAACAGTTATTGTCAACTGAGAGAAAGAGAGAGAGAGAGAGAGAGAGCTTGTAAACATATGCACATAAAGGGACACATGTACATTTGTAAATGTTATGCCAATTTGTTCATTGCATAGCTAGTATCCATGCAAAGTACATACATATAACACTAATACACTATGGTACATACATATAATACTAATACATTATGGTACATACATATAATACTAATACATTATGGTACATACATATAATATCAATAAATTATGGTACATATAATACTAATACATTATGGTACATACATATAATACTAATACATTATGGTACATATAACACTAATACATTATGGTACATACATATAATACTAATACATTATGGTACATACATATAATATCAATAAATTATGGTACATATAATACTAATACATTATGGTACATACATATAATACTAATAAATTATGGTACATATATACAATACCAATATATTATGGTACATATAACACTAATACATTATAGTATATACATATAATACTAATACATTATAGTATATACATATAATGCCATCCATACCTGCAACACATTGTATGATAGCATCAAATTGATGTGAGGTACACAATGGATCATCAGTAAAATTGTAAGAACAATCACTGAAGGAATAGAAGTATGAAGGACAGCTGACATCAATCAGGACTTGGTCAGCATCACTACTACCATATGAAGAATCATATTCAAAGAGTGTACCACCTTAAAGAGGAGAAATATATAGCAAAACTCTGTGCATCCTAGTAAAACGACTAATGATACATTAATTAACTTCAGTAAAATCAGTAAAACATAGCTAACAAATCATATAAGTCAGTATACTAGAAGAGATTAACCACGTGACCTACCAGTGTAGCCAAGACCAGAACATGCAGCTTGAATACCCATTAGATCTGAGTCTGTCAAATTACTACCATCATAACATATAGAAGACCATTCTCCATTAACACACACTTCAAAAATACCAGCAATAGCTAGTGTACCATTATTTAATTGATAGGTATTGTAGTTCCAAATCCTTGCATTACCTTCAGTACATACTGTGTTAAAAAGGAGGAAAATGAAGGGAGAAAGAGAAAGTAATAGAATAAAAGAGAGAGGGAAGGAGGGAGGAGAGAGGAAGGGAATAAAAGTGAGAGGAAGTAAGAGAGAAAAGGAGGGAGTAAGAGAAGAGGGAGAGAAGGAGGGAGGGAGAAGGGAAGAAAGAGAGCAATATTATATGTAAAAGGAGATCAAAGTACTTTTACCTTCTCTACATTGCACAATGACTGGTGTACCACTGCAATTACTGGAGATATTATAAGTACAAGAGCCTAAGTAGCCATATGGACAGTCTAAGTTGCTAGCATAGAGTCCACTAGAATTGCTACCATAGAGATCACTATTCCAGGGGATGATTGTTGCAATACCTAAAGTTAATAGGATGTAATTACTATTTATGCATCATTGAAGAGACATCCATATATATAATAGTTACAGCAAAGAACATGATGGTAGACATTGTATTTAATGTTGCTAATGTACAAAATATGCAACATTAGTGTATGTAATGGCATATTTATACTGTAAAGAAAAGATCAACACCTTAAAATATCATTTCTATGGAAATTCTATATTATCCATTAATCTCACTGTTTCTGTAGCCATCATTATTGCAGGCAAGTGTAGTTAACTGTGTGACATTCAAGCTATCACTGCAGATATCAACATATTGCCCATTATTGTCACAAGCTTCAAGTCTGAATGTTGTAGTTCGTCTTACAGCATACTCCATAGTAATTTGATAAGATCTTTGGAAATTACCAGGAATACATTGTTGAGCTAGCAAGAGACAGACAGAAAGAAAGAGAGAGTTATTATAGATATAACTCAACTTGGAATGGTAATTGTGTGTTACTAACCATTAATACATGTGACAACTCCATTAAATCCACTAGGACAGGAACTAGATACATTGTAAAAACATTGACTGTCAAAATCAGTGATGTTATCAGGATTAATAGGACAAGCAATACTAGTGAATACTATATTATAAGTATAGTTTGTTAAGTTATAATCTTGGAATTGACCAAACCCAGGAAATGAAAATCCACCACCTGTAAAGAGAATATCGAATACTTTAAATCATCTTAACAATAGAATCATCAATGAAAACACTGTAATTACAATGTCACTATTATTATTAACAAAAGTTATTGCAAGGGGCTTCTAGTTTTAAACTCAAAGGTGTACAAGTGGATAACATACCATTATATCCAGAGCAAAAGTAATTAACATGATCTTGAGTGATGCCAGACAAACAGGTTGGTTGATAGATATTGTTATAACAGATTTGAGGTACAGCCACATTGAGTGAGCCTCCATTGGGCAAATTAAAGTATGCCTTATTAGCAAGTCTGTAGTCGCCATCATTAGTACAGTAGTATGGGTTAGCAATAACTAAAGAAAAGAAAAAATGAAAGAATACTGAATAGTCTCCCATCCTCTAAACAGTCCCATTTAATGTTGCTTAACATCAATGATAGCCGAGAGGCTAGACCACTTGGCTGTCACTGACCTCCTACGATCCTACGTAAGTCTAATTATTGTGTTATAATAATCTCTTACATCTTCTGCATGCTAAATATGCATCACCATTAATGTCACATGTACTAGTATCATCCACATCAATGTTACAAGAGCTTAAGCTTGAGTAGCTATAGGTACAATTGATGTAATTGATGATAACAGAATCATCCCGAAATCCATAACTTGGTAGCAACAGGGCTCCATCTGTGTATGAGCACGTATATGCATGCACAAATGTGTGAGTGTGTGTGTGTGTGTGTGCGCGTAAGAGAGAGACCAAGAGACAAAGAGAGACAGAGAAAAAGACAATTAATTATTGTAATATTATCAATCTACTAAATATATAAGGTAGTATGATATGTACAATTCTATTTCACTATCAAATCCTGTCATTACATGAATGTCTTAATCTAATAAGAAGTACATTGTACATTATGTGTATTTTAATGCTAACTTAAGCTAATATTAATAACATGTATTAATTTTAGGGATTTCCACTAATACAAGATAAGGGTTAAATTTTCTATAGTATAGGCTAAACATTCATTTCATAGATTAGATTGGGCATACCTCAGAATCAATAAAATAAGTTTGTAGTGAGCTGTTAATCATCAATAACCTTATTATTATTTATTAATGTTATCATTATTCATTATTCATTATAATTTTAATTATGCTTCAGGAAGTATCCACATAAAAAGCATGTGTTGTTATTATTATAAAAGCATCTACTTTATTCAGTCATCTAGTTAGTTTTATTTCAAAAAGAAAGAAAAGTTCTCTTTAGAAATTACACTAAAAGTTAATACATGTACTAGATCTGATAGATTTTAAAAAAGCTTGAAATCAATTAAATTATAATGCAATATATAATAAACTATAGTCACTTACCATAATAGCCTAGATCTCTGCAGGCTCTTTCAGCTATATCATTATCAATATAAACATCAGTACCATTCAAACACACATTAATAAATGTGTTGTTATAGCACAACTCAAGGAGACCATAAACAATTTCATATGAACCATTTAGTCCAACAACTTCAGTGTCCATTTGACGATATTTCAAGTTAACTTGTCCTTTGTAACTGCAATAACTTTGTGAGTTTGCTAATAGGACATAACTAGTTAATAATAGAGCTATGAAGGTAATCACTAATGAACCCTTCATGGTGAATGAGCTAGGAGAGAGAGATAGATTATTACAACTAGTCTTACATCTTTTTGAGTTTATATCCAATTATAGAAATTGTAGGGTTTTGTAAATTAACTTACCACTCTTTAAATAAGCAGAAAGTGCACAGTATACAACATTAAGTTTTAAGATTTATTTAATATATCAAAAGACATGTTGTTAAAAATACCAGAACATTATATCAATTTAGAATGGGGGAGTTACTACTACACCTTTTCATCATATATATAACAGTATACATAAGTTAATCCATCTCAAATCTGAGACATTCTAATAATATTCATTAGTCTCAAGGTCAAATGGCAGCTGGTGTTCGTACACATAATTGATGCAACACACAATGGGTTTATAGTACTCCACCATAACATAAGTAAGCAATGTTGCTGACACCATTAAGTCACAAAATATCAAAACCAATATGAAAGTTAACACTACTACCAACTATTGTATACCCTTACCAATCACTGTTTGATATTCTTTCTTACTCTGATTGCACATGGTATAACAATAAAGTTCAATTTGATTTACCAAATATTTGCTATTGTTATTACTGTTGTTACTAACTAACTTTACTGTAATCTATTACTACAGTCATTGATCCATTGTATGTAATCTTTCTATTATCCCATGACTGCTAGATAACATATTTGTTAATGCTGTTTTAATTATGTTTTATTCATTCTAAAAATAAACACTAACTCAATTTTATAACTCTGACTAAGAATGAGCTAGAAAGAAATGGTTTGTACTATGAAAAAGGCCTTACAAGTCATTGGCCAATTACATGTAATCTTTCTATTATCCTATGACTGCTTATTGTATAAATAACATAATTGTAGTTTTGTCTTTAGTTATACTTTGTTTATATTGATAATAAACACTATCTCACTGTTATAACTCTGGCTAGGAATGTAGCTAGAGAGAAATGGTTTGTAGTATGAAAAAGGCTTTACAAGTCTGGAAGTTTATCAAAAGATTTGAGTGCTAACTATTTAGGAAAGTAGCAAATCATAAATCCATATAAAATAAATTGCATTCTTCACATTCCACCATGACCTTATGTCACACATAATTTGCATATTATTAACAAGTGCTTATTACAAGTGTTCAATCATTCTTGACATGAACAGAGTATAACTAAAACTAAAACCCTTTTATTTAAGCCTAGTTTTGTTTATTTAACTAATTATATCTATCTAAAATCATCTGCTGAGAGGACAAGACTAATAATAACTAACTAAAGTTCTGCTAGTTATATTGATACATACAGAAAATGAGCCATAATATATTTTGATGATAGAAATGAATAGCTAATTTTGTCAATACTAATCAATAGAACGTAGTAACACATATATACATACATACATACATACATACATACATACATACATATACATACATATACATACATACATACATACATACATACATACATACATACATATACATACATACATACATACATATACATACATACATACATACATACATACATACATACATACATATACATACATACATACATACATACATATACATGCATATATATATATATATATATATATATATATATATATATATATATATGCATCATTTACAATATCTGTCAGCTAAACACCATACAGTAAATTAGCAGCCATATTGTATCATCTGACTAGTACTATAAAGGGTTAGTATTAGTCATTGTTTGTTTGTCTATGATTGCTTTTAGTTAGTATTAGTTAGTTTTAACTTTTTTATGGCCTTTATGATTGCTTATTGTACCAGGGTTTTTACCATCAATGTGACTTGAGTCAAATGGGCACAAACACAGTAATCTTTGTACATTGATTGCTTTATTCTTTAGAGAACAAAGTGTCAACTAGTCAAAGTGCATTGACAAAATGAAAGCTACAATTCTAAGACATTAAAGCTAAACAGGTTGACAATATTGTTACATTACAATTACTACAATACCAATACAGAACACACTGTTACTATCCCTGACTGGTTTGATAGGATTTGACATCAAAGGACATCACATGACTACTATAGAAGTTACTAAAGAAAAAATACCAATCTTGTAATAGTTATAAAAGTTTCTGTACAGTCAATATTACCAGTATTATACAGTATAAAAGTTACTAAGCTATCAATATCAATATCACATGACAACTAAAGTATATGTTTCCAAAGGATATACTTCTTTTTACGAAGATTTAGTCTTTGCCATGAGAAAAATGTGTAAAATTACAAAATTAATTCAGTAATATAGCAGATAAGAAGCAATCAGAAAAATAGAATCACACGTAAAGTTCTAATGGCAATTGTTGAGTTTACAAAAAAATAATATATATACAATATATATAGTATATATTATTACTTTGTACAGAGGATATTTGCAAGTGAAATAGTATTATATTGTTGTAGTAATGTTTCAGTTTTTCTTTTTCACTTTTAGTTGATTATAGTTATATATTGGCCCTTGAACAATGTTTTTAGATGGCCATAGTTAGTTATTTCTTGTATTATAAATATTTCAGTTATTGTATGTGGTTTTAGTTATAATGTAGATAAAGTGCTGGGAAGAATCACCTAATGAATAGTCTTAAACTAATAGATTATTCAGTATGCTATAGACCAAGTTATATTGTTTACCAAATAAACCAAACTCTTATTGGATGTATATAACTAGACTAAACTAAAAGGAATTTAGTTTTAATTATAATTAAATAAAATACCACTATATTACTGACAAAATATTCTTTGTATTTTGATGATATACTAATACCAGTTAAAGAAGACTGCATCTTACAAAAACTATCACAAAATATTTTGCTCAATTTATGATATCAACATAAAGTGTCATGAATGCTCCATGAAAAAACAACCTTCTAATAAGTGACATAAAATACTACTGTAGAACTTCCCTCCACTTAGCTTGTACAATCTCCAGGTGATCTGATTGGTCAGGAAATCATAAAGCTTTCTTAGCTATTACCAAAGACATGAAACTATATCTGACCTCAATTAGGATCGTGGACCAATATAGAAATTAAGGTAATTAATTTTAGTTTGCATTTAGTTCCCATTAAACCCACATTAAGGTTAGGTTTAGTGTTAAAGTCATTGGGGTCAGGATTAGCAACCAATATAGGAGTATTGAGGTTATGCATCTACTTCTTACACACCCACTGGCTCAAATAAAGCCCTCCCTCCTCACATCTGTACTCTGGCTTCATAGGATTTGTTAGTAGACTTCTAAATTTCATGATTTCAATACTCTTAACCACCAAATCTTACTTATACTGAAGTTATAAAACGATTCATGGCAAATTGACCATACAGGATGTCGTACTTCTGCATGTAACCAGTTACCTAGCAATGTGCCACACAGTTCTATTTTGATAACCTTATAGGTTTAGGGAATTAAAAACCAGACCAATGAACAAATTTACATCCAAAAGCTGTTGCATCAACTAATATACGATGGTTCATTTAAAACCATAAAGAAAATGTGTGGGACACTCACCAATAAGCCTAGCATAGTAATTCTACTCAACACACACACACACACTCTCTCTCTCAAAACCTATGCACACAGCAAACTATTCAAGCCATACAAATATATCTATACATAAATAAGTGTCTTACTTAAGGCTGCATTATTGCAATTGAATTTTTTAAATTACGATTGCAATTGCCCACGCTAACTTCAGACTAATAATATATACAGAATGTAAATGAGAAACAGTAGCTGCAGCCAACAGCAGCTGCTAGTAAATTGTAGCCAGCTGCTAACATAGTATAGGAGTACATTTGTAACTACATCATACTTACATTTCGTGCTTGCTTTTTTGAGCAGACTTGTCTCGTTAGCAGCACTTCACACACCAAAGAAACATCAAAGGGTGAACACTGAGCAACCAGCACTCGCTGTTCTTATAACTGACAGCACATTTGAGCTACTATTAGCTCCGCCCACATTATGTCAATTAACAGTAGTGTAACAATAATTATGAAAGTGTGTCAATAGCTGGATGGATGAGCAGATGGATAGTTGCATTGAATGATGGATAGATTAAAACCAATTAAAGACAGTCAAATTGACATGACTGGATATTGGATATATTAGGCTCTATCCATGATAACGCTTCATGATTCTATACAAACATGTATGAATGAACTCTAAATTTGTAACTAAAAGTGTCTACCATTACTGTAATAGTGTAGTTCTTTATAGAAGTACAAGTTTCACAGAAAGGTATGTTATGTTTGCAATTAAAAAAAACTGTACTTCAACCTGTAGTAATACTAACTTTATTAATAGCTGTCACTTCTATTTTTAGCAGCAAAAGGATTTAGTACTATTTATAGAGTATGTGTTGATCACATGGAGTGTAGTTAACACTTATTCTAATATTAACCATTACCTCATGACTCTTGAAATTAAGAATGTGCTATATACACAGTATAGATTGTAGCTATTGTTGTTCTACTATCAGTGTACATAAATCTGTCACCGAAAAAGTACATGTACATGTATAGATAATAATGAATACATGTGTGTGCATTTGTCTAGGTCATCAATTAAGAATATTTTAATAGGTACATAATTACATGTTAAGTGTTGTTATTAACATTGTATGAGATATGACTAAGATGAGGAGAAGTCATCATGAAGAAGTATTCTTTTTTGTCTACATCTCATTTTAGCTACTCTCATTTATGTCATCTTGCTTACACAAACTAAACCACTAAACCCTACAAGATTATAGGGAAGGTAATATACTTGTAGGCAAAATGAGAGTAGGAGAAATGAGATGTACACAAAGTGAGAAACACCTATCATGAAATAATTATTATATTAGCAATTGAGTTATAACATGTTCATATACTTATGGTACATGTAGCTAGGATTACAATACATAACATATGATATAAATTTTGTGCTAAATTCATTGCTACATTTTACTCACCTAAGACCTACAATGTGACGAAGCTATATTAGAATATCCTATGATATTATATAATACACAATTTATATAGATAGTTCATACTTATATATTAAAATGTGGTTTATGTAGGTTAATTTAGTTGT
This sequence comes from Xestospongia bergquistia, assembly GCA_963965975.1. NCBI lineage: Eukaryota > Metazoa > Porifera > Demospongiae > Haplosclerida > Petrosiidae > Xestospongia > Xestospongia bergquistia. Next base: position 7,224,017 of record OZ014417.1, read on the forward strand.
AGACAGCTTATTATAGTAATTTTGAGATCATAGCTTCAGCTGGAATCACTACTGAACATTGGTATTTTTCCCACACATTTTACTCACTCCATTGTACATGCATTTCCTGACACTGATAGTTCATTGATGCTTCAAAAATAATTATATAATTCATAAGTGATATGCATGCACAAAAGATAATAAGCTATATATAAACTCACCTACCTTATCATATTAATCACAATTCATTGAGTTTTTGACGACCATTCACAAGCAAAGTTTGCTATTCACTAAAATGTATAATAATTTTAGTTACAATATCATTATTGTGAGATAAAATTGAAATTGCTTTTATTAGGTAGACATTAGTACTACCAGTGTAGAGATGGCATAATGTTCTTTCTCTTTTTATGTTTAAAACACCTTTACTAAAATATTTAGCTATAGTTAAATCACATTAAACTACATTAATGGTTTCATTGATTATCCTCATCATAGAACATGTAAAAATTACTTAATATTGAATTGTAGAATATAATTTACTATAAATAGCTACAACAGGAGTAATGTTACTAATTATAGTAAAGTTGACATAGTCGTGTCTAATACTTCATTCATGTAGTTCATTATTACAAACTCCAACAACAAAATTTTAATATTCCTAAAGTTGACTTTCTAATCAATATTAATTATATATATATAGTGTTTATGATACGTCCAACCACTCTTAGTTCAATATATTAATAATATAGATGTGTATATAATATTATTATATATTTTTTTCTTAGTTCAATAAGAGGTTTCAACAGATAATCAGATGTACTCTAATATTGTGATAAATAATTATATGTACTAATAATATGTGTTATTTAACAAGAAACAAATGAAAGCATCTCTCTCTCTCTCTCTCTCTCTCTCTCTCTCACACTATTAAATTGTAACAGATGATTGTTTTGTTATACAATAACATTTTAAGATATTATTGAGAGGTGTAGTAATAACTTAGACCTATGATCTACTAAACCGTAGACTAAATTGATTTGTAAAATTGTTTGTGAGCCAATCTACCTCCTCACATTGTAGTATAAAGTAAGTGACAAATAACAATTTAAAAATAGTATATTAAGTACTGTTAAAGGAATGCTATACTTTAATTGGTAAACATTAAAGCCTAACTGTATTAATTTAGCCACTTTTACCAGTACTTAAAACATTACTTTTTGATAGTTTATATTTGTGACATAGTTTATATATTAGCACTATATATACTTTATAATATAATATGTACATAAGTACATGTAAATAGGTTGTTTATATGTACATATGTACATGTAAATAGGTTATTTATATGTACATATGTACATGATAACATGTATATGTACATAGATACACGATCATACATCATGTGTGTTAAGCTTCACATCTTTAATAATAAAGCAGGTTTCATCCTGTCTAACATTGTTTTTGTCTGTGATATATCCTTTCACGTTGTCTGTGTCTTTGTACACTTAGGGACCTCATATAGCTTCTGTAACATTAGCCGCTTGGACTTGTAATTCTGTGGATTTCCCTGAGCCACCTTACCCTCTGGAGCAAGTAGATTTATTATTATTAGCTAGGATATCTGTACACATATGCATTCTCTATCTCTCTCACACACATACATACATATGCTAGTATTATATGTCCAGATGAAGAATTCTCTTATGACATAACTCTTTGGACAATTATGAGTAAAGTCAGATTGGAGTCATTTATGTGAGTATGAAAAAATTAAATTCCGTCACTATACAAAACTTTAAGCAGCTGCTTTAAGCCATTAATTAATGTAATACTATATTAATAATTATGTATGTATTAATAACTCTACTATATAAACTATATATATAATATATAGGGCTTAGGTACAGCTCTTGGAGAGTTGCCTCCATATTTCATGCCATGAGCAGGTCCATTGTGTTCAATATGCATCTAAATTAAGTGGTTAATACCTTTATAGCACGTCTCTCTGGCTCAGAGGAAGAAGATGAAGAATATGAAGAGTTAGAAGCTGTTTTACACTCACAAAAGAAGGTAGATAGATCTGCTAGATATTGTATGGTATTTAATAGTTTCTTTTATTATAGGATCCATTAACTCGTGCTAAAAAGGCAGTTCATATATTAGTTGAACGAGTTAGTTTTTTTGGTATTTTGTTGAGAACAACTTGTTCCTCCTATGATACCAGTGAAAAATGGATAAATAAAACCTTGATCCATTCACTCATTCATTTGTCCATTCCTAATAGAACAAAATAGATCCATACTAACAGCCACACACCCCATTTTTGCACATGCACCTTGAGGATAGTGAGTTGTTGTTCAGCGGCTCTTTGTATTTCTACAAAATACTTTTTTCTCTTTTAAGTGTTTCTTTAACTTTCTCTGCCGTCATACCTGTTAGTAACGGATACCCTATACCATGTTATAGTTTTAGTACGTCCCTAAGATTATGAGGCGAAATAAAAGCACTGTAATTGTATTATATATAATAATATATATTTGTTGCTTCACGTCTTCTTTTCAAACATCAGCAGTGATAAGTTCTTAGTTACCCGTCGAAGAAGAAATGGCTGAAGTTGAGACTGCTCGACCTACTTTGCGTGACTTATTCGGCAATTACGTGCTCAAAGGCGATATGCGCATCGACATTGATAAACTCGGAGGCGACGGAAAAGTGATCGGCGTCTACATGCCCGGGCATTCGTCTCCAGATAGCAAGGAATTCACATCAAAATTGACTGAACAGTACGAAGAATTCAAAGAAGGTCGGATTCCCGATAAAGACAATTTTGAGATCATATTCGTTAGTTCAGATAAAAACGACTTTGATTTTAAGCGTCATTTCAAGACTATGCCTTGGGCTGCACTACCTTCTGTGGAACGTGGAAGAAAAGTATGCAATCAGAAAATATAATTTAATATTATTATTTGTTATAATTGCAGCTGTAGGTTTGATTATTAAGTGAGGGCTCTAACAATAATGATTGTAACAATATAATTTTTACTAAACTAGTTTTCCTTTAAAAAATAGGATGCATATTATGCAGTTTAATACATAAATTGGTGTCCAGTGCCTACTTCATTTTTCTTAGCTGTGTACTTTCCACTTAGAAATCTTAATGTGGACAGACTCTATCTTTGTATCTAGTCTTACAATTTATTTTTTAGTACATTTACTAAATAATTTATTTTCATTCACATCTCAAATGTGAAATAAATTTCTTTCTGTTTTTCTTTCTTGTCTTTTAGACTATAATTAGCAAAGAATTTAATATATCTAGTTTTCCAGCACTTGTCATTATTAATGGAGCTAACTGTGAACTGTTTACAAATGATAGACGTTCTATAATCACAGATGTCAATGGAGAAGGCTTCACATGGTTGATGGAGACTTTGTTAAAGTAGACAGCTAGCACTGTAGTACCATATGATGGCATAATGGATTTATTTTGTAATATTAAATAATTCATGTGCTATTTCACATCTTTACACTCACTTATTTATCTTATTACCTGCATATTGAGGTTCAGTGCTTTATGAATTAGATATTGATAGTTATTAGTAATGTAATATTAATTAATCTAAAGATAAATACTGTCAGTACACTTTTAAAGTATTTTAGTATTTGACTAATTGTTCTTTTTCATTTAAACAAACTATTATATATTATATTGATATAATAATAACAGATGAATAATTATTGTTTAATTATGTACATTATAGAATGTTATAAAGCTCAATTGTTAGCATTTTTCTTGTTAGTCCTCCTCGACTTCTACATACTCTATTTTTTCTTCTTCTTCAACTATTACCACTGGCTCTGAGCTATTGGTATAGTTAGTGATATAATATAGATGATGTAATTATTAAAGAAGTCATAACTAGCACTTTAATATATACACTTAATGTACTATTATTGACTATGAACACAAAATGTAGTCTAACAATTAAGAGATGGAGCTTAGTGAGGATTGATCTTCCTAAATCTTTTAATAAATTAATAATTATTACACTAATTTAATATTTTTTTCTTGTGACAATTACTGTATTGTTTGTGATGTCACATCTAGTTCTAGTTCTGGTAGTTCCTCTCCTTCTCTTACTTCACTCAATGATGGTCTAATGATAGGGTCAGAGGACTGTTGATGAGACGATGATGACCCTTGACCTTGATGATGTAATATTTGTCTCTCAAGAACAACTTGTTCCGCCTATGATACCAGTGAAAAATGGACAGATAAAACAAAATTGATCCATTCATTCATTTATTTGTCCATTCCTAATACACTAGATATAGTAACAAAAACTGTCAAAACAAATGTAAGCAAATATTACAATGGACAAATAGAATAAAATGGATCCATACTAATGGCCACACCCCTTTTTGCACATGTCTACCTTGAGGATAGTGAGTTGTTGTTCAGCGGCTCTTTGTATTTCTAAAAGATACTTTTTTTCTCTTTTAAGTGCTTCTTTAACTTTCTTGTCAGATGACATTAACAAAAATTAATGTCATCTGACTGATCAATTGAACTTACTGATAAGACAAAATCCAGTAGAAAATAGACAAACTCTAGTTAATACATTGTAGTCTAAACTAGTACCATTACAGATAGAGAGCTTGTTTCCATCCACAGACTGTAGGAGTTCCTGTGTAATAACGGACAGAGTTAGAGCTTGGGTTGACTGTTGTGTTGAAACTCAATTCACCAGGGTAGCAAGAAAGTGTACCTAGAAAAAAAAATGTTCATGAAACATCACCAAATATGACGTGCATCAACTAGAAATTCTTGTGAATATATCTCTGTTCTACTTATCAAGTGACAATTCTTCTCACTAAAATATTCTAGCTAGGCTAACACTAATCATACCTCGTTCACATTCAATGTAGAGAGTATCAATATGACTACTACAGAGGCCATCAGTAGTTGTGTTAAAAGAACAATCAGAGAAGGAGTTAACATTCATAGGACAACTAATGGTATCAATGATGGGGTAACTTAGAAATGGTATTGGAAAATCAACTACTTTTGTGAACTTGTTGTAGAATCTAAAGTCTCCATCATAATAGACTATTTGGAAAAGCATACATGTCTTTATAAAATAATAAATGTCTATTGATTGATGGATAACATGAATAGATAGTAAATAAATAAATGGATGGATGGATGGCGAGATAGACAGACTGATAAACAAGAATAGTTACATACATCTTCCACAAGTAATGGCAGCATATCCTCCTCCATAAGAACTACAACCAGAAGATCCAGTAGTGTTACTACACTCAAACCTATCATTACAAGTTAAGTTAGTAACCACATAGTTAGTATCAGTCAGAGGAGGAGCAGTAACACCAGATGGAGTCCCAATAAATCCAGCTATGATAAAATACAGAATTAAGTCAATCAAAATAGTAATAAAATTAAAATGATGAAACTAAAAAAAAAAGGTACACGGTACAAAAAGGACTGACTACAATTGATAACACACAATTTATAAACAACTACACAATTAATATTAAATTATTGAGATTGTTACATTCAACATAAACTAATTATTAAAACATGAACTACATCAAACAATAAAACAGAACAAAAACATATACAAATAGATACTATATTCATCTTACTTTGACCTCCACAATATCATTGTGCATAGCAATATTTAATTTAGTATATGTATCCATATAACAAAACATACCAAGATTACACTGTATTATAAAGTCTAGTCCTCCAATATAGCAGTGCTCATCAGCAAATTCACCATTGCATTCTTCTAATGATTTAGCATCATCAGAACAATTAAAATGATTGTAATAGATTGTTCCAGGTAGAGGAGGTCGAATGTCAATGAGTGGTATATCAGAAGAAAATTGAGTGCCACCTTTCAAAGAAAAAAGAGGGGATAGTTGAATATGGGAAAGTCAGAAATATTGATAAAAATGACATGACTAGTTCATCAATTAATCAAAGCTCAGAACAGTGCATATCATGACCTACCTGAGAATCCTGCATTTTTACAAATGATATCTGCTATATTATCACTGTTTGTTCTATCATTACAAACAGCTGCCCAAGCTCCAAAGCTACAGCCCAGAGGAATGCCAATAATCACATTCTTTCCATCAACTACTGTAGTATAGTTATTGAAGAATGCTCCTTCAGTACAATCTATTGGAGATAAACAAATTTCTTTTAAGACCAAAATAACTAAGAAAATAATGTGGATTATTAGTTTGATTAATTAACTAATGAATAAACAACTAGTTACAGATAAAACTCATGTTGGAGGTGACATACATCTTCCACAAGTAATGGCAGCATATCCTCCTCCATAAGAACTACAACCAGAAGATCCAGTAGTATTAGTACATTCCAACTGATCGTTACAAGTTAAATTAGTAACCACATTGTTAGTATCAGTCAGAGGAGGAGCAGTAACACCAGGTGGAGTACCAATAAATCCAGCTATGATAAAATGTATAAGGTTATCAATAAAAGATGAAAATTATATAGACAAATTTGAAGTATTTTTTTAGAGTGAACATTAGCAATGCATTAATGTCATCTGACTGATCAATTGAACTTACTGATAAGAGAAAATCCAGTAGAAAATAAAGAAACTCTAGTTACTACATTGTAGTCTAGAATAGTACCATTACAGATAGGGAGCTTGTTTCCATTGACACAAACTGTAGGAGTTCCTGTGTAATAACTGACAGAGTTAGAGGTTGTGTTGACAGAAGTGTTGAAACTCAATTGACCAGGATAGCAAGAAGGTGTACCTAGAGATAAAATATTTGTATATGTAGCGTAATCAAGTAATTAATCTCTGTCTCTCTTATTAATAAACGATTGTTCAGATTAAAATAATCTATCTAGTCTAACACTAATCATACCTCGTTCACATTCAATGTAGAGAGTATCAATATGACTACTACAGAGGCCTTCAGTAGTTGTGTTAATAGAACAATCAGAGAAGGAGTTAATATTCATAGGACAATTAATGAAAATAGACAAAAAGTTTGCTTGTACTTTAGGCACGAGGTCAAAAAACCTTCATGCATTTGAGATGCTACTGATCAAGTGCTTTAAGTAGATATTAAAGTAGGTATTGGGATTATTATTCTTTATATAGGAAAATGGACTTGGCAAGATACATAGTACAATAGTGAATAACTCTTTCCTCTTCTTTATGTGTTTCTGTATATGCAACAGTGATGGCAATGATATGCTGGCATGTTTTGTTCAATCAAGAAAACATGTACACAGGTGTGAGTGGGGGACACATACCATTTAACTGGACTAGTATGCTAATTGTATTTCTCAGTTAGCACATGCATTGACCTTAAAATGACCCTTGTACTCTGCTTTTCACACTAATAACTACTAAACTATTTAAGTTTATAACTTGCTTTGCATTATTGTTGTTAAAAAATTAGGTCTTTAACATTTATTATATTTCTCCTATATAAATAAAATGTAACAATATCATATAAGTGGAAACTTTTAACTGATGAACATATACAGGTTGACACATTATTAGAAATTACCTATTCAAACCAGCATAATTATGTTAACTAATATAATAATATTTGACCAAATTATTAATGTACAGATTCTCATTGCACTATCAATGAGTAAAATACCACTAAGATTGTCTAAGCTTTCCCTCGTGAATATTTTATTTCATCTCTTTACTCTACACATTACATATAACATAGCCTTCAGGCTATAGTACAAAATTAATAGTAAAAAGATAAAAATTTCAAATTTTGACATTGCTAAATAAGTAAGGCATGCATTGCATGACATGTGGCCTACAGTGCTGCATAACAAAACCAACTAAAGCCTTAGGAATCAGATGTATAATAATTATCATTACAATAACTAATATATATATATATATATATATATATATATATATATATATATATATATATATATACACACACACATAGTGCTGTGATATCATTATTAGTGAGTTTGAAGCAGAAAGTAATAACTGCTGCAACAACTATGGTGTTTATAATTAGCTGACTACTACCATTGGATTACTAATAGATATTTCTGTGGATCATGTTACCAACTGTGCATGTTCAACATTTATTAATGGAAATTAAGAACTGAAATGATTAACTCGAAATTTGTAACTGCGGTATGCTTACCTTTGGTGCTTGCTTCTTCGAGCAGACTTGTCTCGTTAGAAGTACTTCGCACACAAGAGAAACTTCAAAGAGTGAAAGGTTACCAATTATCTAAAGTACCAGCTGTTATAAGAGTTCAGTAGTTGTTTTAACTCCGCCTACTTCAGATAACTATATAGGCTATAGCTGTATATAAACTGTACATAAAGATAACTGTAAAAGTAATAGTTGATGAGAATAAGTAGTGCTGGAATAAGTATAGAAGCTATGAGCATAGAACATCTATGGTCAGAGGATTGGTCACTGAATTAATGACTATCGGGATGCCATATGGCCGCGATGAATAGATGGGTAGATAGAAATGAATTGACAAACAGATAGGCATGATTGGATGATCATGTCATCTTTCATCTCCTGCCTTTGCCATTACAAACTAAATCCATCTTACTGGGCACAAGTTAGACTCATTTAGTAAAGAAACTTGTACACCATGTTAGCAATAGATACAAAATTAAATTTAGCAAGTTCATGTGTTTTGTAATATAACAACTATATTAATTTTTAAATAGATTGATATAGGGATGGTATAGGGATAAAACACTGATGGATTGATATAAAACACTAACAGTAGTGACAATAGAACTTCATTCCTATATGATAGCATGAAATCAAGCACATTAATATCAAAGATGATTGACAACAATGGTACTGATAGCAGTGTATTTGCGTGTTATTATTAGAAAGAGACAGATATGACCTAATATTAACCACATAGCTATCATAACACTTCAAGTGTTAAAACTAACAGTTTATAATCCTATATGAACAATGAATGGTACGTTGTCTCATGATCAGGTGTTTATGTGCATGTGTTACTTACATAAATGAAGGAAAATGTCAAGATGATTAATGAAATGAATGCTAGTACATGCCTTTGGTACATCCTAAGGCTGGCAAGGACATAGCTCAAAGACTAGGATGTAATTTGGTACAGGTACGCATGCCTCTGGTTCACATTGCTGAGGCATGGACATGTCCTAATTTGATGCATGTCCAACTGTTGTAGCAAAGTATATTCAATTCTTATTTCTATCAGTCTAATAGTTCTTGCCTCTGCATGTACCAGAGCTGTCTGGAAATGATTTGTGTATTATGTAAACAAGAGTAGATTCTGTCTGTGATAGTTGCAGTCTCAGAGTGTCAATGAGTTCAATTGCTTATTTGAACCCTTGAGAACTATGTCCTAGTCCATGTTCTCACCATGTGCCACAACTACATCCCATTAGATCATTTCATTGTTCACTCTTACCATTTATTTCATTGATCGTCCTTACAAGCAATGTCATTAACTATCCATAGCTGACAAAGAGAGGCCGAAAATGAAATAACTTGTAAGTGACATTGAGACTAAAGTCATGCAGAGCCAAGAACAGTTTTTTTGGTAGATACAGAGGTAAGAACTAGAACGAAGTTCTCATACATACAGAGGCAAGAGCTAGAATGTATTCTACTCCTGTAAGGAGGATCATCAATAAAATAAATTAGAAAGTGTTCAAGTTATGGATGTTTACATATACATACTAGAACAATCTTTTTTGCCTTGGCATGTACCAAAGGCATGAACCAGAACACAGCATGTATTATAACTATGTCCAGTCATGTATGTGTATGTACCAGATCTATACGTCCTAGTATGTACCAGATCAGTAGAATTATATGTTGCATGTATCAGAACTGCATTGGGAAATGAATGTATGTAAATAAAGGTTGGCTCTGAATGTGATATTTTATGATGACATTGAGTTTATTATCATTGCCTTCCTATTTCCTGCTCAATAGCTTGTGGAATGTCAATTAATTCTGTAACAGTCAATCTGTTTTGTTCCAATGTGACCATGTAAGTCACTTTAATGACTTTATATTGTTTTAATACATAACCTTATGTTTGTCCTTATTGTAATAACTTGCTTATGAGTTATACAACTACCTATTTTACTTCAGGAGTGTATAGAAGAGCATTGTACTACTATATAGTATTTTTCTATACATAACTTAGGAGTTCAATGCTCACTTTCTCACGTATTCCTGCTTATATATATATATATATATATATGAATGTATGTATGTATGTATAAACTGCACTACGTTACAGAGGGTGCTTATCATAGTAATTTGGTAGAGAGAATGGGCAATGGTAGACATATTTTTCTCTCTATATAGAAGGACTGAATTCAATTTATAGTCCAATTTCATGTTTACCTTATAATATGGAGTAAAATTTATTTCAAAAGTTGATTATTAGCAGCAGTCAAAATAGGTTAATTAAATCACACAAAAATTAAAGAGCTGACAATAAAAGGATGAAAAGATGCTATAATTAAGTACAAGAGACTCTAATATAAATCTAATAACTATAACGATTGGCATTAGTTTACAAAAACTTAATTAAGTTACTTAAAGTTAAATTTTCTTATCTTCATCTTGCATAGCCTCTTCATTAGTGATAATAGTGGGAGACTCTTTAAATTTATCACCTTTATCCATCATAGTAGTAGTAACATAGCGAGGCTCTTCATCAGACTACAAAAAACAGAAGGTAAACATGTGAATGCATGTGATGTTACTTCTTAATGATCATTTAGATGAATGTATGCATAGATGAATGGGATAGACAGTACAATTTGGTGGATCATTGACTTCCTCTAGGTGCAGTCCAAACTTACATCATGCTTTTCCTCAGTGTTATCTTCAATGTTATTGGTATCAGTCAAGTAATTTCCAGAGGTATCCAAACCATACTCTTCTTGCTGTGATTGAGTGGTCCTAATTCGCACAGCTAGTTCATATTTACCAGTACGACCAGTAATACGACCTAAGAGAGTAAGCCAGATCTCACGAGTGTCTTCAGTTCGAACCAAAGTTAGAACAAACAGCAAGATAGAGTGGATGATAGCCAAGAAACTAAAAATGTATTGGGTTGCAATTGAGACATCACCAGTAATGTTGGCTTGAGTGCCAACTAAAGCAAAGATCCAGATGACATCAAATACAATTAAAAGAATCATTCCAACAAAGAGATGGGTGACAACAGAGTCTTTCCGGACTTGTTTTTCAGCTGTGGTCATTGATGAAGAATGAGCTAGCACAACAGATATGAGATGGAGTATCAAAGAAAGAACAGTCAATACCGCAATAGGAATGACATAGCCATAATAGAATGTAGTCTCCTGAGGTCGGCAGCTGAATAAAAGAAAGAGAGAGAGAGAGATCGATTCCTATAACATCATCTACTAAAACTTACAAAGCATTGTCCACAACATAATACTGATGTCCAGCAGCAGCAGAAATGATAACAGCTAGTGTAGAAATAACTGTAAAGGAAAGATAAGCAGTAACAGTAACATTAATGGAATCTTTAATGCACTTTACTCACTCAAGTTAGCAATGAGCATGATAGAGAAGTAATAACGTGTAAATGGATTAGATCCAATGCCCATTTTAAGTTTAACAAAATAGAACAGTGCTTCAGTGAATAAGAACATAAAGTAGACAATACTGAAGAAGTGAAAGAACCCAGAGAATACACCACAGAATCCTATAATAAAGGGGAAATTACTATAATCTACTATCAGTAGTTCAGTAAGCCCTAGACTAGTAAACATCAGGACTTACTACAGTGACCTAAGATAGCTACCACTAATGTCAGTACATACCAGAGTAGCCTATGATAGTTACAATTAGTAAGCTCTAAATCAACGTGATGTAGTTACTATATAGTACCTGTTATATCAGTAAATGTTGCTGCAGTGGCAATGATGAACACAACATAGAGAACCAAAAGTATCAGATGAGATGCAATGAAGATACGTCCTTCAGGACAATGACGTTGGGAGCTAGAAGGACAAGGCAAATAGATATTACTCTGAAGTTGTGTTTGACCACATGTCTGATAGATGCCATCAGATCATATTAGGACATTATATTATAAATATGCTACTTTGCTCTATATTTATTGGCATACTATAACAATTTAACTTGATGCTAATGACTATCTTATATTAGATTGGTTGTAGTTCAAACATTTGTTAATATCAGTAATTAGTAACTTTGTAAGCTTATAACAACAACAACCATGTGATTGATCAATAATTGAGCTAATGAGCCTTATAATAATAGTCATAATAGTATAACTTATTGACTATTACTTAGGTCATCAACAGTTACATTAATAGTATAAGAATGTGTACTAGCCCTCAGTTTATTTTAATACTTGTACTTTAACTATCTCTTTTGCTAACTATTCTCTCGGTCCTCACAAAATCTACCAATTATTATAAGAATAGACAGTGTTTAATATAACTTACGATGATGCAATGTGACTGATAACTGCCAGGACAATAAAGATAAGTGACAGACCCAGACCTATAAACAGGATAACTTGAGCTTCATATTCAAGTTCTTCAGTTGGAGGAGGTACTGTTGTGGGTGTAGGTGCGGGTGTGGGTGTAGCTGTCTCTATATCCTATGTACAATTGACAAGTTAAATAGACAAATAACATCACAATGTTTTACAGCATATTTGAGGCATTTAAAGTAATATCTTTGACTATCCATGAACATTAAAGTAGAGAATACTACATGTAATCTAATGTGGGCTATAGTATTAAGAAGATATTCCCTTACCACAATGATAGTAAAACTTGAGAGATGGTTACATGAACATTGAATAGTTGTGTCACTTGGATTGCTAGTCATAGTACATCCATCAGTGGACCAATCTAAATCTAAATGTGAAAATAACAAAAGAAGATTTGTAAATATACAAGAGCAGTGTTTGATTTAAGCAGATATCATCTAGTATCAGTATATCAATACTTACTTGTAATACTCCAATAGACACAACGAGGTGTACCAGCAACATTTGTATTTCTTTGGAATGATAACTGAATAGAGTCTGACAAACCAGTGACAGTTATACGAGATCCATTTGAATAGACATCAGCAGATATGACAACACTAACTGTTTGTACTTGATTGGTAGTATTATCTCGTACATATAAATCACTGTCTGTAAAGACACCAAATGACACACGAGCTGAGGCAATTGATCTTCCTTGGAACAAAGAGTTTGGCAAAGAGAGAGAGCCACTAGGATTGGAAGAATCTCCCGACAGAGAATCATCATCAAGATCACCATTGCTATTCAATTCTACAGAGAAACTAAGTCCAGTGAAGGTAGATACTTGAACTTGTTGAACTTGTAATGCTAGTTTAGGACGAGTAAATGTAACATTATCTCCTCCTCCAAGATTGACATTAGCTGCAATATTATCAAGGAAGTCCAAAGCTCTGAAAAGAGAATGCAGCACACATCAGGTATTAGATTTGCAGTTAAAAGATTACATAAATTCCTTCTATGTGCATACTCACATAACAAACAATGCATGTATCTATAATACTAAACAATACGTGTATCTGTAATGCTAAACAATACATGTATCTACAATTGTTGGAAAACCATCTTACTTTTGAGGTCCTCCAGTACTTTGTTGACTTCTTTGAAGGGCATCAGAAGGTACATCAAGTAAATTATCAACAGTAGTCAGTAAATCATCTAATATCTACATGGAATATAGTGTATAATTATAGAGATGTATATGGAGAGGTTCTTAACTTACATCAGGATTATCAAGTGCATCGTCAGTAAAAGTATCTAGTAGATCAACAGTAATGCCAACATCAACATCACTGAAAGATGCAGCACTTGATGAAATAGTTGATAACTGGTCAGCTGCATCAGAAGTATTGGCCACCTAAATAAAGCATAAAATGATAATTCCATTTTTATTATCATATTCTCATTTGAGATTTTTTTATGCTATTGTAAATCCTAAAACACATAATTATTAGTCTTCTTTAATATCTTTATTCTATTAAAGTTTTTTATTATAATGTTGCATCGATAATCCATTCTCAGGTACTTACATGTCCTCTAAATCCTACTCTAACAACCTCAAATCCATTCTCATATAACCTTAATTCCATTCTTAACTTACAGTAGAGAGTTCACAGAGGCTTATGGTAGTAGCATCAAATACACACTGAGCAGTATTTGGAGTGGTCCAAATACCAATTGATGTAAAGTCACCAGTACAACTTCGAGTAGCAAATGCACCAAATGCTCTTGTCTGAAAGTAAAAGAAACAATTCACATGAATAAAGAGGAATAATAAGGAATACTTGGAATACTGTGAACAACTGCGGAATATTACAGATTAAACAATGGAGAAAGGCTTACAATGTTTCCACATGGACAAGAGACCTGAACATTCTCTCCAATTCCAACTTCAGGCCATGTAATAGTGATAGATGTACCAGAAAATATCAGTAATGTTTCAGAAAGGCATCCATCTGTAAAAATTAAAGGATCGACATTGAACCAGTCCATTGTACATATTAGAGTAAAGGTACTAATTAATGTATATATAATACAGTCTGTCCAGTGAAATCTGTTTGACTAGTACATTATTTTGCCCTTAAGATTCAGAAATTATTAATACTACTGACCAAATCTGGCTACAGGAGAGAAACTGAGAGAAGGATTTGATTGAGCCACTTCAGAGAGAATATTGTCAAGACCACCAGTAATTCCACTTGTATCAGCATCAACAGCAACACGCATAGTGAATATAATCTGAAGTCTACAGTAGAGAAGTTGATTATAGACAAGTCATAACACATATACATTGTCTCTCTCTCTCTTACCTAGGCAATGTTAGAGCACTGATGTTATAAACTATCACTCCAGGTGACACTTCTTCATTGAGGAACATATCTCGTGCCTATAAATAAATTTATTCCTTTATAGTACATACAATTTTGATAAATTCATAAAATATTTCTTGTACTTAATAATAGTTACACATTAGTCTACTAATAATAGAACAACAAAAAATGTGTGAAAAGTATAACTTACTTGTTGTACAGCATCTTCTATTGGATTTTGTCTCTTACGACGACTACTTGGATTGATGGTCACTTTAGACAAGTATTGTCTTACATCTAGTATAAAAAAATAAAATAAAATAATGAGGTTAGTAATAGTAATAATATAGTAATATTGTATACCAATCCTTCCTTAACAAGCTATACAATATGAAGTTCTTGTCTTAATGAGAGATTTTCTTATAATCCATTTGTACCAATCCCAGTATTAGTAAGTAATTGACATACCTTGAATGGTAACTAGAACATTAGAAGACTGAGCAGTCCCTTCAGAGTTTGTTGCACGACATCTGTATTGGCCACGATCTTCGGGTGTAACTTTCTCAATAACAAAATAGGGCAAGTTTCGTCCAGTTAAAATTTGTCCTCCTTTAAGCCATTCTATTCTAGGTTGTGGTGCACCTGTAACTATACAGGTCAAATTGATGAGACTGCCAAGTGTGACATTCTGAGGAGTGGGTGGAGTCACGATAGAGGGTGGTGAATTAACAGTTACTATGATCGAGAGAGAAAAGAAATGTTAAGGGAAAGTGCAAAAGAAGAGTTGCATGTAACGTAGTGTGGTACATTTATGCTATAATCTTGCCAAAACACACATTTATATAATCATCACAACAAAGTAGCTTTTAATTATACATCTGATAGCCAATTGGTACAATAGAACCAGTGTTTTTGTGAAATTGAATTTTTCTGAAACCTCCATCAAATTAACATTAAAAAATAATTCTTGCATTGGCAGACAGAAGCAATCACATAAATTACAGTATTGCATGCTGTTAGATATTTTTACCAGGTTGATCGCAGTTAGTTCCAATAAAGTTAGCAAAACATTCACAATAGTAGCTATTGTCTCCATCAACACAATAACCATTGACACAAGGAGTTTGTTGAGTATTAGGTGGATTAATGAGACACTCATTACGAACTAACAGAGAAAGAAAAACAATATAATGTATGTTCTTAGAGTGATGAATGATTGTAAGTAATAGCAGTACCTATATGTACTGATGCAATGTTGAAGGCTGTAACTAATTCTATCTTTAAAATTGCATCTAAATTATATATTAATACAACTACACTTATATAACAACCTTATAATAGAATGTTCTCTAGATTAACCGTAAACTTACTTTGTACAGTGACATTGAAGGAATCAGTGATTGAGGGAAGTATGGTGTTAACTGGAGGTACAGGAGGAGTACGACATCTATACAAACCACCATCTCCTTGAAGTACTTGCTGGATTCTTAGATTGCTAGAGGTAGTGTAGAGGAGTGTAGTTGGGTTTTGTACTGGGACACCAGTAATGATTTCTACTCCTCCAGATGACACTAAGAGTTCATTGTCTTTGAGCCATGTTACTGTGAGTCCTGGGAAACTATCCATAACAGCACAACTGAGAGAAAGTTGGTCTCCTTCAATGAATGCTGATTGAAGGCCTGTTAAGGCAACTGTTGGAGGAACTGGAAGCAAAAAGAAAGAGATCCATTAAATATCATTATTTCGGTAAACTTACCAAATACAGTCAGAGTAGACAAACTGGTGTTAGGATCACCTGCAGAGTTATTACCAGTACACTTATAATTTCCACTATTCTGGAAAGTAACACTTGATATGAACAAAGTTGTGGTGTAACTGTTGTTGCCAATAGAAAGAAGATTGGAGATAGTATACTGTCCACCAGATGTAATAAGTTGAGAACTGCCATTAAGAGATATAAAATGCCACTGGATTGAAGGAATTGGTTTAGCACGGAAGACACAAGTAAATGAAACATTGGAGTTTTGTAAGACTGTCACATTCATTGATGGTTGAACTATGGCTGGAGGGACTGAATAGCAAAAAAAGAGTACAAAAATAATTGTGTTGACTTAATAGACACTACTAAGTTGTACCTAATTCAATCTTTTACTTTATTTAACACAATAAGCAGTATGAACTTAAATAATAATCAAGTAAGACAATAACAATATTAAAAGAGGACATTATAGTCAAACATGACTTACTTTGTACTGTCACAGTAAAGGAATCAGAGATTGAGGAAAGTATGGTGTTTACAGGAGGTACAGGAGGAGTACGACAAGTATATATACCTTCATCTTCTAGACTAACTTGCTGGATTCTTAGATTGCTAGTCGTAGTATAGAGGAGTGTGCTGGGGTTTTGTACAGGAGTACCAGTACTTATTTCAACTCCTCCAGATGACACTAATGTATTACTGTCTTTGAGCCATGCTATTGAGAGTCCTGGGAAACTATTGATGACTGTACAATTGAGAGAAAGTGAGTTTTCTTCATTAGGTGGTACTTGTGGTCCTGTTAGTGTAACAATTGGAGGAACTGCAAGCAAAAAGGCGAGAATGATCAATTAAATATTATCATTCCAATAAATCTTACCAAATACAGTCAGAGTGGACAAACTGGTACTAGGATCACCTGCAGAGTTACTACCAGTACACTTATAATATTATTAACAAGTGCTTATTACAAGTGTTCAATCATTCTTGACATGAACAGAGTATAACTAAAACTAAAACCCTTTTATTTAAGCCTAGTTTTGTTTATTTAACTAATTATATCTATCTAAAATCATCTGCTGAGAGGACAAGACTAATAATAACTAACTAAAGTTCTGCTAGTTATATTGATACATACAGAAAATGAGCCATAATATATTTTGATGATAGAAATGAATAGCTAATTTTGTCAATACTAATCAATAGAACGTAGTAACACATATATACATACATACATACATACATACATACATACATACATATACATACATATACATACATACATACATACATACATACATACATACATACATATACATACATACATACATACATATACATACATACATACATACATACATACATACATACATACATATACATACATACATACATACATACATATACATGCATATATATATATATATATATATATATATATATATATATATATATGCATCATTTACAATATCTGTCAGCTAAACACCATACAGTAAATTAGCAGCCATATTGTATCATCTGACTAGTACTATAAAGGGTTAGTATTAGTCATTGTTTGTTTGTCTATGATTGCTTTTAGTTAGTATTAGTTAGTTTTAACTTTTTTATGGCCTTTATGATTGCTTATTGTACCAGGGTTTTTACCATCAATGTGACTTGAGTCAAATGGGCACAAACACAGTAATCTTTGTACATTGATTGCTTTATTCTTTAGAGAACAAAGTGTCAACTAGTCAAAGTGCATTGACAAAATGAAAGCTACAATTCTAAGACATTAAAGCTAAACAGGTTGACAATATTGTTACATTACAATTACTACAATACCAATACAGAACACACTGTTACTATCCCTGACTGGTTTGATAGGATTTGACATCAAAGGACATCACATGACTACTATAGAAGTTACTAAAGAAAAAATACCAATCTTGTAATAGTTATAAAAGTTTCTGTACAGTCAATATTACCAGTATTATACAGTATAAAAGTTACTAAGCTATCAATATCAATATCACATGACAACTAAAGTATATGTTTCCAAAGGATATACTTCTTTTTACGAAGATTTAGTCTTTGCCATGAGAAAAATGTGTAAAATTACAAAATTAATTCAGTAATATAGCAGATAAGAAGCAATCAGAAAAATAGAATCACACGTAAAGTTCTAATGGCAATTGTTGAGTTTACAAAAAAATAATATATATACAATATATATAGTATATATTATTACTTTGTACAGAGGATATTTGCAAGTGAAATAGTATTATATTGTTGTAGTAATGTTTCAGTTTTTCTTTTTCACTTTTAGTTGATTATAGTTATATATTGGCCCTTGAACAATGTTTTTAGATGGCCATAGTTAGTTATTTCTTGTATTATAAATATTTCAGTTATTGTATGTGGTTTTAGTTATAATGTAGATAAAGTGCTGGGAAGAATCACCTAATGAATAGTCTTAAACTAATAGATTATTCAGTATGCTATAGACCAAGTTATATTGTTTACCAAATAAACCAAACTCTTATTGGATGTATATAACTAGACTAAACTAAAAGGAATTTAGTTTTAATTATAATTAAATAAAATACCACTATATTACTGACAAAATATTCTTTGTATTTTGATGATATACTAATACCAGTTAAAGAAGACTGCATCTTACAAAAACTATCACAAAATATTTTGCTCAATTTATGATATCAACATAAAGTGTCATGAATGCTCCATGAAAAAACAACCTTCTAATAAGTGACATAAAATACTACTGTAGAACTTCCCTCCACTTAGCTTGTACAATCTCCAGGTGATCTGATTGGTCAGGAAATCATAAAGCTTTCTTAGCTATTACCAAAGACATGAAACTATATCTGACCTCAATTAGGATCGTGGACCAATATAGAAATTAAGGTAATATTAATTTTAGTTTGCATTTAGTTCCCATTAAACCCACATTAAGGTTAGGTTTAGTGTTAAAGTCATTGGGGTCAGGATTAGCAACCAATATAGGAGTATTGAGGTTATGCATCTACTTCTTACACACCCACTGGCTCAAATAAAGCCCTCCCTCCTCACATCTGTACTCTGGCTTCATAGGATTTGTTAGTAGACTTCTAAATTTCATGATTTCAATACTCTTAACCACCAAATCTTACTTATACTGAAGTTATAAAACGATTCATGGCAAATTGACCATACAGGATGTCGTACTTCTGCATGTAACCAGTTACCTAGCAATGTGCCACACAGTTCTATTTTGATAACCTTATAGGTTTAGGGAATTAAAAACCAGACCAATGAACAAATTTACATCCAAAAGCTGTTGCATCAACTAATATACGATGGTTCATTTAAAACCATAAAGAAAATGTGTGGGACACTCACCAATAAGCCTAGCATAGTAATTCTACTCAACACACACACACACACTCTCTCTCTCAAAACCTATGCACACAGCAAACTATTCAAGCCATACAAATATATCTATACATAAATAAGTGTCTTACTTAAGGCTGCATTATTGCAATTGAATTTTTTAAATTACGATTGCAATTGCCCACGCTAACTTCAGACTAATAATATATACAGAATGTAAATGAGAAACAGTAGCTGCAGCCAACAGCAGCTGCTAGTAAATTGTAGCCAGCTGCTAACATAGTATAGGAGTACATTTGTAACTACATCATACTTACATTTCGTGCTTGCTTTTTTGAGCAGACTTGTCTCGTTAGCAGCACTTCACACACCAAAGAAACATCAAAGGGTGAACACTGAGCAACCAGCACTCGCTGTTCTTATAACTGACAGCACATTTGAGCTACTATTAGCTCCGCCCACATTATGTCAATTAACAGTAGTGTAACAATAATTATGAAAGTGTGTCAATAGCTGGATGGATGAGCAGATGGATAGTTGCATTGAATGATGGATAGATTAAAACCAATTAAAGACAGTCAAATTGACATGACTGGATATTGGATATATTAGGCTCTATCCATGATAACGCTTCATGATTCTATACAAACATGTATGAATGAACTCTAAATTTGTAACTAAAAGTGTCTACCATTACTGTAATAGTGTAGTTCTTTATAGAAGTACAAGTTTCACAGAAAGGTATGTTATGTTTGCAATTAAAAAAAACTGTACTTCAACCTGTAGTAATACTAACTTTATTAATAGCTGTCACTTCTATTTTTAGCAGCAAAAGGATTTAGTACTATTTATAGAGTATGTGTTGATCACATGGAGTGTAGTTAACACTTATTCTAATATTAACCATTACCTCATGACTCTTGAAATTAAGAATGTGCTATATACACAGTATAGATTGTAGCTATTGTTGTTCTACTATCAGTGTACATAAATCTGTCACCGAAAAAGTACATGTACATGTATAGATAATAATGAATACATGTGTGTGCATTTGTCTAGGTCATCAATTAAGAATATTTTAATAGGTACATAATTACATGTTAAGTGTTGTTATTAACATTGTATGAGATATGACTAAGATGAGGAGAAGTCATCATGAAGAAGTATTCTTTTTTGTCTACATCTCATTTTAGCTACTCTCATTTATGTCATCTTGCTTACACAAACTAAACCACTAAACCCTACAAGATTATAGGGAAGGTAATATACTTGTAGGCAAAATGAGAGTAGGAGAAATGAGATGTACACAAAGTGAGAAACACCTATCATGAAATAATTATTATATTAGCAATTGAGTTATAACATGTTCATATACTTATGGTACATGTAGCTAGGATTACAATACATAACATATGATATAAATTTTGTGCTAAATTCATTGCTACATTTTACTCACCTAAGACCTACAATGTGACGAAGCTATATTAGAATATCCTATGATATTATATAATACACAATTTATATAGATAGTTCATACTTATATATTAAAATGTGGTTTATGTAGGTTAATTTAGTTGTAGACAGCTTATTATAGTAATTTTGAGATCATAGCTTCAGCTGGAATCACTACTGAACATTGGTATTTTTCCCACACATTTTACTCACTCCATTGTACATGCATTTCCTGACACTGATAGTTCATTGATGCTTCAAAAATAATTATATAATTCATAAGTGATATGCATGCACAAAAGATAATAAGCTATATATAAACTCACCTACCTTATCATATTAATCACAATTCATTGAGTTTTTGACGACCATTCACAAGCAAAGTTTGCTATTCACTAAAATGTATAATAATTTTAGTTACAATATCATTATTGTGAGATAAAATTGAAATTGCTTTTATTAGGTAGACATTAGTACTACCAGTGTAGAGATGGCATAATGTTCTTTCTCTTTTTATGTTTAAAACACCTTTACTAAAATATTTAGCTATAGTTAAATCACATTAAACTACATTAATGGTTTCATTGATTATCCTCATCATAGAACATGTAAAAATTACTTAATATTGAATTGTAGAATATAATTTACTATAAATAGCTACAACAGGAGTAATGTTACTAATTATAGTAAAGTTGACATAGTCGTGTCTAATACTTCATTCATGTAGTTCATTATTACAAACTCCAACAACAAAATTTTAATATTCCTAAAGTTGACTTTCTAATCAATATTAATTATATATATATAGTGTTTATGATACGTCCAACCACTCTTAGTTCAATATATTAATAATATAGATGTGTATATAATATTATTATATATTTTTTTCTTAGTTCAATAAGAGGTTTCAACAGATAATCAGATGTACTCTAATATTGTGATAAATAATTATATGTACTAATAATATGTGTTATTTAACAAGAAACAAATGAAAGCATCTCTCTCTCTCTCTCTCTCTCTCTCTCTCTCACACTATTAAATTGTAACAGATGATTGTTTTGTTATACAATAACATTTTAAGATATTATTGAGAGGTGTAGTAATAACTTAGACCTATGATCTACTAAACCGTAGACTAAATTGATTTGTAAAATTGTTTGTGAGCCAATCTACCTCCTCACATTGTAGTATAAAGTAAGTGACAAATAACAATTTAAAAATAGTATATTAAGTACTGTTAAAGGAATGCTATACTTTAATTGGTAAACATTAAAGCCTAACTGTATTAATTTAGCCACTTTTACCAGTACTTAAAACATTACTTTTTGATAGTTTATATTTGTGACATAGTTTATATATTAGCACTATATATACTTTATAATATAATATGTACATAAGTACATGTAAATAGGTTGTTTATATGTACATATGTACATGTAAATAGGTTATTTATATGTACATATGTACATGATAACATGTATATGTACATAGATACACGATCATACATCATGTGTGTTAAGCTTCACATCTTTAATAATAAAGCAGGTTTCATCCTGTCTAACATTGTTTTTGTCTGTGATATATCCTTTCACGTTGTCTGTGTCTTTGTACACTTAGGGACCTCATATAGCTTCTGTAACATTAGCCGCTTGGACTTGTAATTCTGTGGATTTCCCTGAGCCACCTTACCCTCTGGAGCAAGTAGATTTATTATTATTAGCTAGGATATCTGTACACATATGCATTCTCTATCTCTCTCACACACATACATACATATGCTAGTATTATATGTCCAGATGAAGAATTCTCTTATGACATAACTCTTTGGACAATTATGAGTAAAGTCAGATTGGAGTCATTTATGTGAGTATGAAAAAATTAAATTCCGTCACTATACAAAACTTTAAGCAGCTGCTTTAAGCCATTAATTAATGTAATACTATATTAATAATTATGTATGTATTAATAACTCTACTATATAAACTATATATATAATATATAGGGCTTAGGTACAGCTCTTGGAGAGTTGCCTCCATATTTCATGCCATGAGCAGGTCCATTGTGTTCAATATGCATCTAAATTAAGTGGTTAATACCTTTATAGCACGTCTCTCTGGCTCAGAGGAAGAAGATGAAGAATATGAAGAGTTAGAAGCTGTTTTACACTCACAAAAGAAGGTAGATAGATCTGCTAGATATTGTATGGTATTTAATAGTTTCTTTTATTATAGGATCCATTAACTCGTGCTAAAAAGGCAGTTCATATATTAGTTGAACGAGTTAGTTTTTTTGGTATTTTGTTGAGAACAACTTGTTCCTCCTATGATACCAGTGAAAAATGGATAAATAAAACCTTGATCCATTCACTCATTCATTTGTCCATTCCTAATAGAACAAAATAGATCCATACTAACAGCCACACACCCCATTTTTGCACATGCACCTTGAGGATAGTGAGTTGTTGTTCAGCGGCTCTTTGTATTTCTACAAAATACTTTTTTCTCTTTTAAGTGTTTCTTTAACTTTCTCTGCCGTCATACCTGTTAGTAACGGATACCCTATACCATGTTATAGTTTTAGTACGTCCCTAAGATTATGAGGCGAAATAAAAGCACTGTAATTGTATTATATATAATAATATATATTTGTTGCTTCACGTCTTCTTTTCAAACATCAGCAGTGATAAGTTCTTAGTTACCCGTCGAAGAAGAAATGGCTGAAGTTGAGACTGCTCGACCTACTTTGCGTGACTTATTCGGCAATTACGTGCTCAAAGGCGATATGCGCATCGACATTGATAAACTCGGAGGCGACGGAAAAGTGATCGGCGTCTACATGCCCGGGCATTCGTCTCCAGATAGCAAGGAATTCACATCAAAATTGACTGAACAGTACGAAGAATTCAAAGAAGGTCGGATTCCCGATAAAGACAATTTTGAGATCATATTCGTTAGTTCAGATAAAAACGACTTTGATTTTAAGCGTCATTTCAAGACTATGCCTTGGGCTGCACTACCTTCTGTGGAACGTGGAAGAAAAGTATGCAATCAGAAAATATAATTTAATATTATTATTTGTTATAATTGCAGCTGTAGGTTTGATTATTAAGTGAGGGCTCTAACAATAATGATTGTAACAATATAATTTTTACTAAACTAGTTTTCCTTTAAAAAATAGGATGCATATTATGCAGTTTAATACATAAATTGGTGTCCAGTGCCTACTTCATTTTTCTTAGCTGTGTACTTTCCACTTAGAAATCTTAATGTGGACAGACTCTATCTTTGTATCTAGTCTTACAATTTATTTTTTAGTACATTTACTAAATAATTTATTTTCATTCACATCTCAAATGTGAAATAAATTTCTTTCTGTTTTTCTTTCTTGTCTTTTAGACTATAATTAGCAAAGAATTTAATATATCTAGTTTTCCAGCACTTGTCATTATTAATGGAGCTAACTGTGAACTGTTTACAAATGATAGACGTTCTATAATCACAGATGTCAATGGAGAAGGCTTCACATGGTTGATGGAGACTTTGTTAAAGTAGACAGCTAGCACTGTAGTACCATATGATGGCATAATGGATTTATTTTGTAATATTAAATAATTCATGTGCTATTTCACATCTTTACACTCACTTATTTATCTTATTACCTGCATATTGAGGTTCAGTGCTTTATGAATTAGATATTGATAGTTATTAGTAATGTAATATTAATTAATCTAAAGATAAATACTGTCAGTACACTTTTAAAGTATTTTAGTATTTGACTAATTGTTCTTTTTCATTTAAACAAACTATTATATATTATATTGATATAATAATAACAGATGAATAATTATTGTTTAATTATGTACATTATAGAATGTTATAAAGCTCAATTGTTAGCATTTTTCTTGTTAGTCCTCCTCGACTTCTACATACTCTATTTTTTCTTCTTCTTCAACTATTACCACTGGCTCTGAGCTATTGGTATAGTTAGTGATATAATATAGATGATGTAATTATTAAAGAAGTCATAACTAGCACTTTAATATATACACTTAATGTACTATTATTGACTATGAACACAAAATGTAGTCTAACAATTAAGAGATGGAGCTTAGTGAGGATTGATCTTCCTAAATCTTTTAATAAATTAATAATTATTACACTAATTTAATATTTTTTTCTTGTGACAATTACTGTATTGTTTGTGATGTCACATCTAGTTCTAGTTCTGGTAGTTCCTCTCCTTCTCTTACTTCACTCAATGATGGTCTAATGATAGGGTCAGAGGACTGTTGATGAGACGATGATGACCCTTGACCTTGATGATGTAATATTTGTCTCTCAAGAACAACTTGTTCCGCCTATGATACCAGTGAAAAATGGACAGATAAAACAAAATTGATCCATTCATTCATTTATTTGTCCATTCCTAATACACTAGATATAGTAACAAAAACTGTCAAAACAAATGTAAGCAAATATTACAATGGACAAATAGAATAAAATGGATCCATACTAATGGCCACACCCCTTTTTGCACATGTCTACCTTGAGGATAGTGAGTTGTTGTTCAGCGGCTCTTTGTATTTCTAAAAGATACTTTTTTTCTCTTTTAAGTGCTTCTTTAACTTTCTTGTCAGATGACATTAACAAAAATTAATGTCATCTGACTGATCAATTGAACTTACTGATAAGACAAAATCCAGTAGAAAATAGACAAACTCTAGTTAATACATTGTAGTCTAAACTAGTACCATTACAGATAGAGAGCTTGTTTCCATCCACAGACTGTAGGAGTTCCTGTGTAATAACGGACAGAGTTAGAGCTTGGGTTGACTGTTGTGTTGAAACTCAATTCACCAGGGTAGCAAGAAAGTGTACCTAGAAAAAAAAATGTTCATGAAACATCACCAAATATGACGTGCATCAACTAGAAATTCTTGTGAATATATCTCTGTTCTACTTATCAAGTGACAATTCTTCTCACTAAAATATTCTAGCTAGGCTAACACTAATCATACCTCGTTCACATTCAATGTAGAGAGTATCAATATGACTACTACAGAGGCCATCAGTAGTTGTGTTAAAAGAACAATCAGAGAAGGAGTTAACATTCATAGGACAACTAATGGTATCAATGATGGGGTAACTTAGAAATGGTATTGGAAAATCAACTACTTTTGTGAACTTGTTGTAGAATCTAAAGTCTCCATCATAATAGACTATTTGGAAAAGCATACATGTCTTTATAAAATAATAAATGTCTATTGATTGATGGATAACATGAATAGATAGTAAATAAATAAATGGATGGATGGATGGCGAGATAGACAGACTGATAAACAAGAATAGTTACATACATCTTCCACAAGTAATGGCAGCATATCCTCCTCCATAAGAACTACAACCAGAAGATCCAGTAGTGTTACTACACTCAAACCTATCATTACAAGTTAAGTTAGTAACCACATAGTTAGTATCAGTCAGAGGAGGAGCAGTAACACCAGATGGAGTCCCAATAAATCCAGCTATGATAAAATACAGAATTAAGTCAATCAAAATAGTAATAAAATTAAAATGATGAAACTAAAAAAAAAAGGTACACGGTACAAAAAGGACTGACTACAATTGATAACACACAATTTATAAACAACTACACAATTAATATTAAATTATTGAGATTGTTACATTCAACATAAACTAATTATTAAAACATGAACTACATCAAACAATAAAACAGAACAAAAACATATACAAATAGATACTATATTCATCTTACTTTGACCTCCACAATATCATTGTGCATAGCAATATTTAATTTAGTATATGTATCCATATAACAAAACATACCAAGATTACACTGTATTATAAAGTCTAGTCCTCCAATATAGCAGTGCTCATCAGCAAATTCACCATTGCATTCTTCTAATGATTTAGCATCATCAGAACAATTAAAATGATTGTAATAGATTGTTCCAGGTAGAGGAGGTCGAATGTCAATGAGTGGTATATCAGAAGAAAATTGAGTGCCACCTTTCAAAGAAAAAAGAGGGGATAGTTGAATATGGGAAAGTCAGAAATATTGATAAAAATGACATGACTAGTTCATCAATTAATCAAAGCTCAGAACAGTGCATATCATGACCTACCTGAGAATCCTGCATTTTTACAAATGATATCTGCTATATTATCACTGTTTGTTCTATCATTACAAACAGCTGCCCAAGCTCCAAAGCTACAGCCCAGAGGAATGCCAATAATCACATTCTTTCCATCAACTACTGTAGTATAGTTATTGAAGAATGCTCCTTCAGTACAATCTATTGGAGATAAACAAATTTCTTTTAAGACCAAAATAACTAAGAAAATAATGTGGATTATTAGTTTGATTAATTAACTAATGAATAAACAACTAGTTACAGATAAAACTCATGTTGGAGGTGACATACATCTTCCACAAGTAATGGCAGCATATCCTCCTCCATAAGAACTACAACCAGAAGATCCAGTAGTATTAGTACATTCCAACTGATCGTTACAAGTTAAATTAGTAACCACATTGTTAGTATCAGTCAGAGGAGGAGCAGTAACACCAGGTGGAGTACCAATAAATCCAGCTATGATAAAATGTATAAGGTTATCAATAAAAGATGAAAATTATATAGACAAATTTGAAGTATTTTTTTAGAGTGAACATTAGCAATGCATTAATGTCATCTGACTGATCAATTGAACTTACTGATAAGAGAAAATCCAGTAGAAAATAAAGAAACTCTAGTTACTACATTGTAGTCTAGAATAGTACCATTACAGATAGGGAGCTTGTTTCCATTGACACAAACTGTAGGAGTTCCTGTGTAATAACTGACAGAGTTAGAGGTTGTGTTGACAGAAGTGTTGAAACTCAATTGACCAGGATAGCAAGAAGGTGTACCTAGAGATAAAATATTTGTATATGTAGCGTAATCAAGTAATTAATCTCTGTCTCTCTTATTAATAAACGATTGTTCAGATTAAAATAATCTATCTAGTCTAACACTAATCATACCTCGTTCACATTCAATGTAGAGAGTATCAATATGACTACTACAGAGGCCTTCAGTAGTTGTGTTAATAGAACAATCAGAGAAGGAGTTAATATTCATAGGACAATTAATGAAAATAGACAAAAAGTTTGCTTGTACTTTAGGCACGAGGTCAAAAAACCTTCATGCATTTGAGATGCTACTGATCAAGTGCTTTAAGTAGATATTAAAGTAGGTATTGGGATTATTATTCTTTATATAGGAAAATGGACTTGGCAAGATACATAGTACAATAGTGAATAACTCTTTCCTCTTCTTTATGTGTTTCTGTATATGCAACAGTGATGGCAATGATATGCTGGCATGTTTTGTTCAATCAAGAAAACATGTACACAGGTGTGAGTGGGGGACACATACCATTTAACTGGACTAGTATGCTAATTGTATTTCTCAGTTAGCACATGCATTGACCTTAAAATGACCCTTGTACTCTGCTTTTCACACTAATAACTACTAAACTATTTAAGTTTATAACTTGCTTTGCATTATTGTTGTTAAAAAATTAGGTCTTTAACATTTATTATATTTCTCCTATATAAATAAAATGTAACAATATCATATAAGTGGAAACTTTTAACTGATGAACATATACAGGTTGACACATTATTAGAAATTACCTATTCAAACCAGCATAATTATGTTAACTAATATAATAATATTTGACCAAATTATTAATGTACAGATTCTCATTGCACTATCAATGAGTAAAATACCACTAAGATTGTCTAAGCTTTCCCTCGTGAATATTTTATTTCATCTCTTTACTCTACACATTACATATAACATAGCCTTCAGGCTATAGTACAAAATTAATAGTAAAAAGATAAAAATTTCAAATTTTGACATTGCTAAATAAGTAAGGCATGCATTGCATGACATGTGGCCTACAGTGCTGCATAACAAAACCAACTAAAGCCTTAGGAATCAGATGTATAATAATTATCATTACAATAACTAATATATATATATATATATATATATATATATATATATATATATATATATATATATACACACACACATAGTGCTGTGATATCATTATTAGTGAGTTTGAAGCAGAAAGTAATAACTGCTGCAACAACTATGGTGTTTATAATTAGCTGACTACTACCATTGGATTACTAATAGATATTTCTGTGGATCATGTTACCAACTGTGCATGTTCAACATTTATTAATGGAAATTAAGAACTGAAATGATTAACTCGAAATTTGTAACTGCGGTATGCTTACCTTTGGTGCTTGCTTCTTCGAGCAGACTTGTCTCGTTAGAAGTACTTCGCACACAAGAGAAACTTCAAAGAGTGAAAGGTTACCAATTATCTAAAGTACCAGCTGTTATAAGAGTTCAGTAGTTGTTTTAACTCCGCCTACTTCAGATAACTATATAGGCTATAGCTGTATATAAACTGTACATAAAGATAACTGTAAAAGTAATAGTTGATGAGAATAAGTAGTGCTGGAATAAGTATAGAAGCTATGAGCATAGAACATCTATGGTCAGAGGATTGGTCACTGAATTAATGACTATCGGGATGCCATATGGCCGCGATGAATAGATGGGTAGATAGAAATGAATTGACAAACAGATAGGCATGATTGGATGATCATGTCATCTTTCATCTCCTGCCTTTGCCATTACAAACTAAATCCATCTTACTGGGCACAAGTTAGACTCATTTAGTAAAGAAACTTGTACACCATGTTAGCAATAGATACAAAATTAAATTTAGCAAGTTCATGTGTTTTGTAATATAACAACTATATTAATTTTTAAATAGATTGATATAGGGATGGTATAGGGATAAAACACTGATGGATTGATATAAAACACTAACAGTAGTGACAATAGAACTTCATTCCTATATGATAGCATGAAATCAAGCACATTAATATCAAAGATGATTGACAACAATGGTACTGATAGCAGTGTATTTGCGTGTTATTATTAGAAAGAGACAGATATGACCTAATATTAACCACATAGCTATCATAACACTTCAAGTGTTAAAACTAACAGTTTATAATCCTATATGAACAATGAATGGTACGTTGTCTCATGATCAGGTGTTTATGTGCATGTGTTACTTACATAAATGAAGGAAAATGTCAAGATGATTAATGAAATGAATGCTAGTACATGCCTTTGGTACATCCTAAGGCTGGCAAGGACATAGCTCAAAGACTAGGATGTAATTTGGTACAGGTACGCATGCCTCTGGTTCACATTGCTGAGGCATGGACATGTCCTAATTTGATGCATGTCCAACTGTTGTAGCAAAGTATATTCAATTCTTATTTCTATCAGTCTAATAGTTCTTGCCTCTGCATGTACCAGAGCTGTCTGGAAATGATTTGTGTATTATGTAAACAAGAGTAGATTCTGTCTGTGATAGTTGCAGTCTCAGAGTGTCAATGAGTTCAATTGCTTATTTGAACCCTTGAGAACTATGTCCTAGTCCATGTTCTCACCATGTGCCACAACTACATCCCATTAGATCATTTCATTGTTCACTCTTACCATTTATTTCATTGATCGTCCTTACAAGCAATGTCATTAACTATCCATAGCTGACAAAGAGAGGCCGAAAATGAAATAACTTGTAAGTGACATTGAGACTAAAGTCATGCAGAGCCAAGAACAGTTTTTTTGGTAGATACAGAGGTAAGAACTAGAACGAAGTTCTCATACATACAGAGGCAAGAGCTAGAATGTATTCTACTCCTGTAAGGAGGATCATCAATAAAATAAATTAGAAAGTGTTCAAGTTATGGATGTTTACATATACATACTAGAACAATCTTTTTTGCCTTGGCATGTACCAAAGGCATGAACCAGAACACAGCATGTATTATAACTATGTCCAGTCATGTATGTGTATGTACCAGATCTATACGTCCTAGTATGTACCAGATCAGTAGAATTATATGTTGCATGTATCAGAACTGCATTGGGAAATGAATGTATGTAAATAAAGGTTGGCTCTGAATGTGATATTTTATGATGACATTGAGTTTATTATCATTGCCTTCCTATTTCCTGCTCAATAGCTTGTGGAATGTCAATTAATTCTGTAACAGTCAATCTGTTTTGTTCCAATGTGACCATGTAAGTCACTTTAATGACTTTATATTGTTTTAATACATAACCTTATGTTTGTCCTTATTGTAATAACTTGCTTATGAGTTATACAACTACCTATTTTACTTCAGGAGTGTATAGAAGAGCATTGTACTACTATATAGTATTTTTCTATACATAACTTAGGAGTTCAATGCTCACTTTCTCACGTATTCCTGCTTATATATATATATATATATATATGAATGTATGTATGTATGTATAAACTGCACTACGTTACAGAGGGTGCTTATCATAGTAATTTGGTAGAGAGAATGGGCAATGGTAGACATATTTTTCTCTCTATATAGAAGGACTGAATTCAATTTATAGTCCAATTTCATGTTTACCTTATAATATGGAGTAAAATTTATTTCAAAAGTTGATTATTAGCAGCAGTCAAAATAGGTTAATTAAATCACACAAAAATTAAAGAGCTGACAATAAAAGGATGAAAAGATGCTATAATTAAGTACAAGAGACTCTAATATAAATCTAATAACTATAACGATTGGCATTAGTTTACAAAAACTTAATTAAGTTACTTAAAGTTAAATTTTCTTATCTTCATCTTGCATAGCCTCTTCATTAGTGATAATAGTGGGAGACTCTTTAAATTTATCACCTTTATCCATCATAGTAGTAGTAACATAGCGAGGCTCTTCATCAGACTACAAAAAACAGAAGGTAAACATGTGAATGCATGTGATGTTACTTCTTAATGATCATTTAGATGAATGTATGCATAGATGAATGGGATAGACAGTACAATTTGGTGGATCATTGACTTCCTCTAGGTGCAGTCCAAACTTACATCATGCTTTTCCTCAGTGTTATCTTCAATGTTATTGGTATCAGTCAAGTAATTTCCAGAGGTATCCAAACCATACTCTTCTTGCTGTGATTGAGTGGTCCTAATTCGCACAGCTAGTTCATATTTACCAGTACGACCAGTAATACGACCTAAGAGAGTAAGCCAGATCTCACGAGTGTCTTCAGTTCGAACCAAAGTTAGAACAAACAGCAAGATAGAGTGGATGATAGCCAAGAAACTAAAAATGTATTGGGTTGCAATTGAGACATCACCAGTAATGTTGGCTTGAGTGCCAACTAAAGCAAAGATCCAGATGACATCAAATACAATTAAAAGAATCATTCCAACAAAGAGATGGGTGACAACAGAGTCTTTCCGGACTTGTTTTTCAGCTGTGGTCATTGATGAAGAATGAGCTAGCACAACAGATATGAGATGGAGTATCAAAGAAAGAACAGTCAATACCGCAATAGGAATGACATAGCCATAATAGAATGTAGTCTCCTGAGGTCGGCAGCTGAATAAAAGAAAGAGAGAGAGAGAGATCGATTCCTATAACATCATCTACTAAAACTTACAAAGCATTGTCCACAACATAATACTGATGTCCAGCAGCAGCAGAAATGATAACAGCTAGTGTAGAAATAACTGTAAAGGAAAGATAAGCAGTAACAGTAACATTAATGGAATCTTTAATGCACTTTACTCACTCAAGTTAGCAATGAGCATGATAGAGAAGTAATAACGTGTAAATGGATTAGATCCAATGCCCATTTTAAGTTTAACAAAATAGAACAGTGCTTCAGTGAATAAGAACATAAAGTAGACAATACTGAAGAAGTGAAAGAACCCAGAGAATACACCACAGAATCCTATAATAAAGGGGAAATTACTATAATCTACTATCAGTAGTTCAGTAAGCCCTAGACTAGTAAACATCAGGACTTACTACAGTGACCTAAGATAGCTACCACTAATGTCAGTACATACCAGAGTAGCCTATGATAGTTACAATTAGTAAGCTCTAAATCAACGTGATGTAGTTACTATATAGTACCTGTTATATCAGTAAATGTTGCTGCAGTGGCAATGATGAACACAACATAGAGAACCAAAAGTATCAGATGAGATGCAATGAAGATACGTCCTTCAGGACAATGACGTTGGGAGCTAGAAGGACAAGGCAAATAGATATTACTCTGAAGTTGTGTTTGACCACATGTCTGATAGATGCCATCAGATCATATTAGGACATTATATTATAAATATGCTACTTTGCTCTATATTTATTGGCATACTATAACAATTTAACTTGATGCTAATGACTATCTTATATTAGATTGGTTGTAGTTCAAACATTTGTTAATATCAGTAATTAGTAACTTTGTAAGCTTATAACAACAACAACCATGTGATTGATCAATAATTGAGCTAATGAGCCTTATAATAATAGTCATAATAGTATAACTTATTGACTATTACTTAGGTCATCAACAGTTACATTAAT
Organism: Xestospongia bergquistia; assembly: GCA_963965975.1. NCBI lineage: Eukaryota > Metazoa > Porifera > Demospongiae > Haplosclerida > Petrosiidae > Xestospongia > Xestospongia bergquistia. Next base: position 7,258,050 of record OZ014417.1, read on the forward strand.
AGTATAAGAATGTGTACTAGCCCTCAGTTTATTTTAATACTTGTACTTTAACTATCTCTTTTGCTAACTATTCTCTCGGTCCTCACAAAATCTACCAATTATTATAAGAATAGACAGTGTTTAATATAACTTACGATGATGCAATGTGACTGATAACTGCCAGGACAATAAAGATAAGTGACAGACCCAGACCTATAAACAGGATAACTTGAGCTTCATATTCAAGTTCTTCAGTTGGAGGAGGTACTGTTGTGGGTGTAGGTGCGGGTGTGGGTGTAGCTGTCTCTATATCCTATGTACAATTGACAAGTTAAATAGACAAATAACATCACAATGTTTTACAGCATATTTGAGGCATTTAAAGTAATATCTTTGACTATCCATGAACATTAAAGTAGAGAATACTACATGTAATCTAATGTGGGCTATAGTATTAAGAAGATATTCCCTTACCACAATGATAGTAAAACTTGAGAGATGGTTACATGAACATTGAATAGTTGTGTCACTTGGATTGCTAGTCATAGTACATCCATCAGTGGACCAATCTAAATCTAAATGTGAAAATAACAAAAGAAGATTTGTAAATATACAAGAGCAGTGTTTGATTTAAGCAGATATCATCTAGTATCAGTATATCAATACTTACTTGTAATACTCCAATAGACACAACGAGGTGTACCAGCAACATTTGTATTTCTTTGGAATGATAACTGAATAGAGTCTGACAAACCAGTGACAGTTATACGAGATCCATTTGAATAGACATCAGCAGATATGACAACACTAACTGTTTGTACTTGATTGGTAGTATTATCTCGTACATATAAATCACTGTCTGTAAAGACACCAAATGACACACGAGCTGAGGCAATTGATCTTCCTTGGAACAAAGAGTTTGGCAAAGAGAGAGAGCCACTAGGATTGGAAGAATCTCCCGACAGAGAATCATCATCAAGATCACCATTGCTATTCAATTCTACAGAGAAACTAAGTCCAGTGAAGGTAGATACTTGAACTTGTTGAACTTGTAATGCTAGTTTAGGACGAGTAAATGTAACATTATCTCCTCCTCCAAGATTGACATTAGCTGCAATATTATCAAGGAAGTCCAAAGCTCTGAAAAGAGAATGCAGCACACATCAGGTATTAGATTTGCAGTTAAAAGATTACATAAATTCCTTCTATGTGCATACTCACATAACAAACAATGCATGTATCTATAATACTAAACAATACGTGTATCTGTAATGCTAAACAATACATGTATCTACAATTGTTGGAAAACCATCTTACTTTTGAGGTCCTCCAGTACTTTGTTGACTTCTTTGAAGGGCATCAGAAGGTACATCAAGTAAATTATCAACAGTAGTCAGTAAATCATCTAATATCTACATGGAATATAGTGTATAATTATAGAGATGTATATGGAGAGGTTCTTAACTTACATCAGGATTATCAAGTGCATCGTCAGTAAAAGTATCTAGTAGATCAACAGTAATGCCAACATCAACATCACTGAAAGATGCAGCACTTGATGAAATAGTTGATAACTGGTCAGCTGCATCAGAAGTATTGGCCACCTAAATAAAGCATAAAATGATAATTCCATTTTTATTATCATATTCTCATTTGAGATTTTTTTATGCTATTGTAAATCCTAAAACACATAATTATTAGTCTTCTTTAATATCTTTATTCTATTAAAGTTTTTTATTATAATGTTGCATCGATAATCCATTCTCAGGTACTTACATGTCCTCTAAATCCTACTCTAACAACCTCAAATCCATTCTCATATAACCTTAATTCCATTCTTAACTTACAGTAGAGAGTTCACAGAGGCTTATGGTAGTAGCATCAAATACACACTGAGCAGTATTTGGAGTGGTCCAAATACCAATTGATGTAAAGTCACCAGTACAACTTCGAGTAGCAAATGCACCAAATGCTCTTGTCTGAAAGTAAAAGAAACAATTCACATGAATAAAGAGGAATAATAAGGAATACTTGGAATACTGTGAACAACTGCGGAATATTACAGATTAAACAATGGAGAAAGGCTTACAATGTTTCCACATGGACAAGAGACCTGAACATTCTCTCCAATTCCAACTTCAGGCCATGTAATAGTGATAGATGTACCAGAAAATATCAGTAATGTTTCAGAAAGGCATCCATCTGTAAAAATTAAAGGATCGACATTGAACCAGTCCATTGTACATATTAGAGTAAAGGTACTAATTAATGTATATATAATACAGTCTGTCCAGTGAAATCTGTTTGACTAGTACATTATTTTGCCCTTAAGATTCAGAAATTATTAATACTACTGACCAAATCTGGCTACAGGAGAGAAACTGAGAGAAGGATTTGATTGAGCCACTTCAGAGAGAATATTGTCAAGACCACCAGTAATTCCACTTGTATCAGCATCAACAGCAACACGCATAGTGAATATAATCTGAAGTCTACAGTAGAGAAGTTGATTATAGACAAGTCATAACACATATACATTGTCTCTCTCTCTCTTACCTAGGCAATGTTAGAGCACTGATGTTATAAACTATCACTCCAGGTGACACTTCTTCATTGAGGAACATATCTCGTGCCTATAAATAAATTTATTCCTTTATAGTACATACAATTTTGATAAATTCATAAAATATTTCTTGTACTTAATAATAGTTACACATTAGTCTACTAATAATAGAACAACAAAAAATGTGTGAAAAGTATAACTTACTTGTTGTACAGCATCTTCTATTGGATTTTGTCTCTTACGACGACTACTTGGATTGATGGTCACTTTAGACAAGTATTGTCTTACATCTAGTATAAAAAAATAAAATAAAATAATGAGGTTAGTAATAGTAATAATATAGTAATATTGTATACCAATCCTTCCTTAACAAGCTATACAATATGAAGTTCTTGTCTTAATGAGAGATTTTCTTATAATCCATTTGTACCAATCCCAGTATTAGTAAGTAATTGACATACCTTGAATGGTAACTAGAACATTAGAAGACTGAGCAGTCCCTTCAGAGTTTGTTGCACGACATCTGTATTGGCCACGATCTTCGGGTGTAACTTTCTCAATAACAAAATAGGGCAAGTTTCGTCCAGTTAAAATTTGTCCTCCTTTAAGCCATTCTATTCTAGGTTGTGGTGCACCTGTAACTATACAGGTCAAATTGATGAGACTGCCAAGTGTGACATTCTGAGGAGTGGGTGGAGTCACGATAGAGGGTGGTGAATTAACAGTTACTATGATCGAGAGAGAAAAGAAATGTTAAGGGAAAGTGCAAAAGAAGAGTTGCATGTAACGTAGTGTGGTACATTTATGCTATAATCTTGCCAAAACACACATTTATATAATCATCACAACAAAGTAGCTTTTAATTATACATCTGATAGCCAATTGGTACAATAGAACCAGTGTTTTTGTGAAATTGAATTTTTCTGAAACCTCCATCAAATTAACATTAAAAAATAATTCTTGCATTGGCAGACAGAAGCAATCACATAAATTACAGTATTGCATGCTGTTAGATATTTTTACCAGGTTGATCGCAGTTAGTTCCAATAAAGTTAGCAAAACATTCACAATAGTAGCTATTGTCTCCATCAACACAATAACCATTGACACAAGGAGTTTGTTGAGTATTAGGTGGATTAATGAGACACTCATTACGAACTAACAGAGAAAGAAAAACAATATAATGTATGTTCTTAGAGTGATGAATGATTGTAAGTAATAGCAGTACCTATATGTACTGATGCAATGTTGAAGGCTGTAACTAATTCTATCTTTAAAATTGCATCTAAATTATATATTAATACAACTACACTTATATAACAACCTTATAATAGAATGTTCTCTAGATTAACCGTAAACTTACTTTGTACAGTGACATTGAAGGAATCAGTGATTGAGGGAAGTATGGTGTTAACTGGAGGTACAGGAGGAGTACGACATCTATACAAACCACCATCTCCTTGAAGTACTTGCTGGATTCTTAGATTGCTAGAGGTAGTGTAGAGGAGTGTAGTTGGGTTTTGTACTGGGACACCAGTAATGATTTCTACTCCTCCAGATGACACTAAGAGTTCATTGTCTTTGAGCCATGTTACTGTGAGTCCTGGGAAACTATCCATAACAGCACAACTGAGAGAAAGTTGGTCTCCTTCAATGAATGCTGATTGAAGGCCTGTTAAGGCAACTGTTGGAGGAACTGGAAGCAAAAAGAAAGAGATCCATTAAATATCATTATTTCGGTAAACTTACCAAATACAGTCAGAGTAGACAAACTGGTGTTAGGATCACCTGCAGAGTTATTACCAGTACACTTATAATTTCCACTATTCTGGAAAGTAACACTTGATATGAACAAAGTTGTGGTGTAACTGTTGTTGCCAATAGAAAGAAGATTGGAGATAGTATACTGTCCACCAGATGTAATAAGTTGAGAACTGCCATTAAGAGATATAAAATGCCACTGGATTGAAGGAATTGGTTTAGCACGGAAGACACAAGTAAATGAAACATTGGAGTTTTGTAAGACTGTCACATTCATTGATGGTTGAACTATGGCTGGAGGGACTGAATAGCAAAAAAAGAGTACAAAAATAATTGTGTTGACTTAATAGACACTACTAAGTTGTACCTAATTCAATCTTTTACTTTATTTAACACAATAAGCAGTATGAACTTAAATAATAATCAAGTAAGACAATAACAATATTAAAAGAGGACATTATAGTCAAACATGACTTACTTTGTACTGTCACAGTAAAGGAATCAGAGATTGAGGAAAGTATGGTGTTTACAGGAGGTACAGGAGGAGTACGACAAGTATATATACCTTCATCTTCTAGACTAACTTGCTGGATTCTTAGATTGCTAGTCGTAGTATAGAGGAGTGTGGTGGGGTTTTGTACAGGAGTACCAGTACTTATTTCAACTCCTCCAGATGACACTAATGTATTACTGTCTTTGAGCCATGCTATTGAGAGTCCTGGGAAACTATTGATGACTGTACAATTGAGAGAAAGTGAGTTTTCTTCATTAGGTGGTACTTGTGGTCCTGTTAGTGTAACAATTGGAGGAACTGCAAGCAAAAAGGCGAGAATGATCAATTAAATATTATCATTCCAATAAATCTTACCAAATACAGTCAGAGTGGACAAACTGGTACTAGGATCACCTGCAGAGTTACTACCAGTACACTTATAATTTCCACTATTCTGGAAAGTAACACTTGATAAGAACAAAGTTGTGGTATAAATGTTGTTGCCAATAGAAAGAAGATTGGAGATAGTATACTGTCCACCAGATGTAATGAGTTGAGAACTGCCATTAAGAGATATAAAATGCCACTGGATTGAGGGCATTGGTTTAGCACGGAAGACACAAGTAAATGAAGCATTGGAGTTTTGTAAAACTGTCACATTAATTGATGGTTGAACTATGGCTGGAGGGACTGAATAGCAGAAAAAGAGTACAAAAATAATTGTGTTGACTTAATAGACAATACTAAGTTGTACCTAATTCTATCTTTTACTTTATTTAACATAATAAGCAGTATGAACTTAAATAATAATTAAGTAAAACAATAACAATACTAAAAGAAGACATTATAGTCAAACATAACTTACTTTGTACTGTCACAGTAAAGGAATCAGAGATTGGAGAAAGTATGGTGTTTACAGGAGGAACAGGAGGAGTACGACAAGTATATATACCTTCATCTCCTAGATTAACTTGCCTGATTCTTAGATTGCTAGTCGTAGTATAGAGGAGTGTGGTGGGGTTTTGTACAGGAGTACTAGTACTGATTTCAAATCTTCCAGATGACACTAATGTATTACTGTCTTTGAGCCATGCTATTGAGAGTCCTGGGAAACTATCGGTGACTGTACAATTGAGAGAAAGTGAGTTTTCTTCATTAGGTGGTACTTGTGGTCCTGTTAGAGTAACAGTTGGAGGAACTGCAAGCAAAAAGAAGATAATGATCAATTAAGTTTCATTATTCCAATAAATCTTACCAAATACAGTTAGAGTGGACAAACTGGTACTAGGATCACCTGCAGAGTTACTACCAGTACACTTATAATTTCCACTATTCTGGAAAGTAACACTTGATAAGAACAAAGTTGTGGTATAACTGTTGTTGCCAATAGAAAGAAGATTGGAGATAGTATACTGTCCACCAGATGTAATGAGTTGAGAACTCCCATTAAGAGATATAAAATGCCACTGGATTGAAGGAATTGGTTTAGCACGGAAGACACATGTAAATGAAGCATTGGAGTTTTGTAAGACTGTCACATTTTTTGATGGTTGAACTATTGCTGGAGGGACTGAATAGCAGAAAAAGAGTACAAAAATAATTGTGTTGACTTAATAGACAATACTAAGTTGTACCTAATTCAATCTTTTACTTTATTTAACATAATGAGCAGTATGAACTTAAATAATAATCAAGTAAAACAATAACAATACTAAAAGAGGACATTATAGTCAAACATGACTTACTTTGTACTGTCACAGTAAAGGAATCAGAGATTGAGGAAAGTATGGTGTTTACAGGAGGAACAGGAGGAGTATGACAAGTATATATACCTTCATCTCCTAGATTAACTTGCTGGATTCTTAGATTGCTAGTCGTAGTATAGAGGTGTGTGGTGGGGTTTTGTACAGGAGTACTAGTACTGATTTCAACTCCTCCAGATGACACTAATGTATTACTGTCTTTGAGCCATGCTATTGAGAGTCCTGGGAAACTATCGGTGACTGTACAATTGAGAGAAAGTGAGTTTTCTTCATTAGGTGGTACTTGTGGTCCTGTTAGAGTAACAGCTGGAGGAACTGCAAGCAAAAATGGAGAGAATGATAAATTAAATATTATCATTCCTATAAATCTTACCAAATACAGTTAGAGTGGACAAACTGGTACTAGGATCACCTGCAGAGTTACTACCAGTACACTTATAATTTCCACTATTCTGGAAAGTAACACTTGATATGAACAAAGTTGTGGTGTAACTGTTGTTGCCAATAGAAAGAAGATTGGAGATAGTATACTGTCCACCAGATGTAATAAGTTGAGAACTCCCATTAAGAGATATAAAATGCCACTGGATTGAGGGCATTGGTTTAGCACGGAAGACACAAGTAAATGAAGCATTGGAGTTTTGTAAGACTGTCACATTTTTTGATGGTTGAACTATTGCTGGAGGGACTGAATAGCAGAAAAAGAGTACAAAAATAATTGTGTTGACTTAATAGACAATACTAAGTTGTACCTAATTCTATCTTTTACTTTATTTAATGTAATAAGCAGGATGAACTTAAATAATAATCAAGTAAAACAATAACAATATTAAAAGAGGATATTATAGTCAAACATGACTTACTTTGTACTGTCACAGTAAAGGAATCAGAGATTGAGGAAAGTATGGTGTTTACAGGAGGTACAGGAGGAGTACGACAAGTATATATATCTTCATCTTCTAGACTAACTTGCTGGATTCTTAGATTGCTAGTTGTAGTATAGAGGAGTGTGGTGGGGTTTTGTACAGGAGTATTAGTACTGATTTCAACTCCTCCAGATGACACTAATGTATTACTGTCTTTGAGCCATGCTATTGAGAGTCCTGGGAAACTATCGATGACTGTACAATTGAGAGAAAGTGAGTTTTCTTCATTAGGTGGTACTTGTGGTCCTGTTAGTGTAACAATTGGAGGAACTGCAAGCAAAAAGAAGATAATGATCAATTAAATATTATCATTCCTATAAATCTTACCAAATACAGTCAGAGTGGACAAACTGGTACTAGGATCACCTGCAGAGTTACTACCAGTACACTTATAATTTCCACTATTCTGGAAAGTAACACTTGATATGAACAAAGTTGTGGTGTAACTGTTGTTGCCAATAGAAAGAAGATTGGAGATAGTATACTGTCCACCAGATGTAATGAGTTGAGAACTGCCATTAAGAGATATAAAATGCCACTGGATTGAGGGCATTGGTTTAGCACGGAAGACACAAATAAATGAAGCATTGGAGTTTTGTAAGACTGTCACATTTTTTGATGGTTGAACTATGGCTGGAGGGACTGAATAGCAGAAAAAGAGTACAAAAATAATTGTGTTGACTTAATAGACAATACTAAGTTGTACCTAATTCAATCTTTTACTTTATTTAACACAATAAGCAGTATGAACTTAAATAATAATCAAGTAGAACAATAACAATACTTAAAGAGGACATTATAGTCAAACATGACTTACTTTGTACTGTCACAGTAAAGGAATCAGAGATTGAGGAAAGTATGGTGTTTACAGGAGGTACAGGAGGAGTACGACAAGTATATATACCTTCATCTCCTAGACTAACTTGCTGGATTCTTAGATTGCTAGTTGTAGTATAGAGGAGTGTGCTGGGGTTTTGTACAGGAGTACCAGTACTGATTTCAACTCCTCCAGATGACACTAATGTATTACTGTCTTTGAGCCATGCTATTGAGAGTCCTGGGAAACTATCGGTGACTGTACAATTGAGAGAAAGTGAGTTTTCTTCATTAGGTGGTACTTGTGGTCCTGTTAGAGTAACAATTGGAGGAACTGCAAGCAAAAATGGAGAGAATGATCAATTAAATATTATCATTCCAATAAATCTTACCAAATACAGTCAGAGTGGACAAACTGGTACTAGGATCACCTGCAGAGTTACTACCAGTACACTTATAATTTCCACTATTCTGGAAAGTAACACTTGATATGAACAAAGTTGTGGTGTAACTGTTGTTGCCAATAGAAAGAAGATTGGAGATAGTATACTGTCCACCAGATGTAATGAGTTGAGAACTGCCATTAAGAGATATAAAATGCCACTGGATTGAGGGCATTGGTTTAGCACGGAAGACACAAGTAAATGAAGCATTGGAGTTTTGTAAGACTGTCACATTCATTGATGGTGGAACTATTGCTGGAGGGACTGAATAGCAGAAAAAGAGTACAAAAATAATTGTGTTGACTTAATAGACAATACTAAGTTGTACCTACTTCTATCTTTTACTTTATTTAACACAATAAGCAGTATGAACTTAAATAATAATTAAGTAGAACAATAACAATACTAAAAGAGGACATTATAGTCAAACATGACTTACTTTGTACTGTCACAGTAAAGGAATCAGAGATTGAGGAAAGTATGGTGTTTACAGGAGGAACAGGAGGAGTACGACAAGTATATATACCTTCATCTTCTAGACTAACTTGCTGGATTCTTAGATTGCTAGTCGTAGTATAGAGGAGTGTGGTGGGGTTTTGTACAGGAGTACTAGTACTGATTTCAACTCCTCCAGATGACACTAATGTATTACTGTCTTTGAGCCATGCTATTGAGAGTCCTGGGAAACTATTAGTGACTGTACAATTGAGAGAAAGTGAGTTTTCTTCATTAGGAGGTACTTGTGGTCCTGTTAGTGTAACAATTGGAGGAACTGCAAGCAAAAATGGAGAGAATGATCAATTAAATATTATCATTCCAATAAATCTTACCAAATACAGTCAGAGTGGACAAACTGGTACTAGGATCACCTGCAGAGTTACTACCAGTACACTTATAATTTCCACTATTCTGGAAAGTAACACTTGATATGAACAAAGTTGTGGTGTAACTGTTGTTGCCAATAGAAAGTAGATTGGAGATAGTATACTGTCCACCAGATGTAATAAGTTGAGAACTGCCATTAAGAAATATAGAGTGCCACTGGATTGAAGGCATTGGTTTAGCATGGAAGACACAAGTAAATGAAACATTGGAGTTTTGTAAGACTGTCACATTCATTGATGGTTGAACTATGGCTGGAGGGACTAAACAACAGAAACAAAGAGTATAATATTAATCATGGTGGCTTAGAAAACGAGTTTATTAAATGATATTATTGATAGGGTACAGTTTGAATTATAACTAATAATATTAATGCGTTACTAAATATAGAATACTTACATAATACATTGACAGTCTCTGTTGTTGTATTAAGAACAGTTCTGTCATATCTAAAGTCAGTAATATTGATCATACAAATATACTCTCCAGCATCAGACAACATGAGATTATCAAAATCCAGTACAACTTGAATAGCATATAATACATCACTATGACACACATATTGAGAACCATTATAATAGCATGCTGGCCGTGTTAGACTAGTCACATTAATATTATATTGATCAGGAGTGTTGGTTAGTCTTTGGCCATTTCGATACCAACCAATGGAATTAACAGAGAAGTTACCAACTTGAAGATGTTCAAAATAAGCAGTACAAGTCAGTGAGAGTGTGTTATCAGGACCATCTATAGCCATACCATCACTTGTACTGTTGAAGAGGACTGCATCAAAGGAGAGATTAGTAAGAGAGAGAGAACAATATAGATAAAAATTAGAATGACCAGTAAAATGTACATGTAGGCCATAAACAAACTCTTTGAAAACCCTCAAACATAGCACACAACTTTGCTTATTTAAAATGCTTCAATGTAAAATGTTGCCAATCTTTGCTAAAAAAAATAAAATGATTTCTATTTACACAAACACACAATGGTAGCAATCCTACATGTACATACAATAGATGGATACTTTTAAAATACTATTGGACTCCTGTTGTAAAGTTGATGAAATGATTTATAAGCAACATCTACTATTCTACAAAGATATAGACAAACAAATAGGACATTACCAATGACTGGTTCACAAGCAACTGCTGCAGTTTGTTGAGAAGTACAAGAGTTGAGTAAATCCCCGTTAATTGGAGTACAATTAGAGAAGGAGCCCTCGGCTCCATTACATTGTAAACCAGCTAGAACAGGAGGATACGAGTTGCCACCAAATAAACCAGCTGTCAAATTTTGAGCCACTATAAATGGAATAAATAAATACTTGTAAATCAAAACAGTAACAGTTGAAAGTAGTAGTCTGTAATAGATTATTTCCATTTCATTGTTATTTATTAACATTTTGTACAGGTATTTATAACATAGCATTACATATAGGACAAAAAATAATTCTGAACATTTTATTAAATCAGTTTTAGCAAACTAGCTTGTGGTATTTTAAAGTTCTATCTTTATATGTAAACCTCTATTATTTTATAATCCACAAATGGTTTATAGCTCACAGTTTCTGTTAAATCCTGCAAGTGCACATGATACTGCAGCATCTTGTTGATCAAAGTTAGTACCACAGATAGTTCTCCATTCACCAAAGTAACAGAACTCCACTCTACCAGTATAGTTGTTAGGACCATCTGCTATCCTGACTGTTCCATGTCGACACATACGTGGCGCTGTAGAATAGATAAATGAATGAATGGATTGATGGAGGGATTATAAATGGATGGATGTAAAAAGTGGGTGGATGAACAGAAGCAATGACATATGTATCCATTTTCTAACTTACCATCTCTACAGGACAGGAATACCACACCCCCTTGGCTATCACATGTGTTATTACTCATGGACTGAGTGAAGTTACAATTGTCATATTGACTGAAGATAGGACAAGTGATACTAGTAGCTACTCTTGTATTCATTGGTGTAGTATAGTTAGCAAAAGTACCAGCTACAGGTCCAAGAGTATAATCTATAAGATGACAAAACAATTAGGACAACTTAATTTTGTTTACAATTGAAATAGACATTTTTCTTCCATACTATTATAATTTATTATAATAATAATTTGCTACAATACCTCTTCTTAGTTATAATAACGTTATGGTAATAGTCAAGACATACTTGATATTTTGTTATTATAGCTAGTCACATTGCAATTGCATTAAAACAATGATTCAAACAGCTGATAAAAAAATTATATTTAGTGTACAACTATATATATATAATTATACATATTACTATTAATTACCTATTATATATAATTATATATTTTACTATTAATTACCTATTATATATAATTATATATGTTACTATTAATTACCTATTATATATAATTATAGATGTTACTATTAATTACCTATTATATATAATTATATATGTTACTATTAATTACCTATTATATATAAATATAGATGTTACTATTAATTACCTATTATATATAATTATAGATGTTACTATTAATTACCTATTATATATAATTATAGATGTTACTATTAATTACCTATTATATATAATTATAGATGTTACTATTAATTACCTATTATATATAATTATAGATGTTACTATTAAATATCTATTATATATAACTATATATTTTACTATTAAGCTAACACACTTAGGTGGACAATGCCCTGATAATAACTGACCATAATATCCTGATCTGGTACAGATATAACGTAGGGAAATGTTACTAGCACCATCTCTACATATTGGTATGTATTCATTATTATCACAGATTTCAATAAAACCAGATTGGATGTAATCATTGTTTATTCGACCATTTCCACCAGCAGTGAATATAAGATCACGTTGATAACAGACATTATCTAAAAGAGAATAATAATTAATAATGTAATGTATGGCCCATGAAGTTAAATCTATGGAATGATTCAAATACTGTTATATTAAGGAAAAGTATTTTTATTGTTATTTACTAGCTTTATAATGATATAACATTATACTTGTGTAATTACATGAGCATTAGATGAATTTTGTTATATTGCATAATTTGAACTATATACTGTATTACTACTGATTACTATACTTACTGTTAATACAAGAGATGATACTATTACCACCATATGCAGAACAAGTTGTATCATTAGTAATTGTAACATTGCAGTTATCAAGATTACTTCCAGTTATTGGACAAGTGATGTTTGTAATAACATTCTGTCTAGTATTAATGCCATAGATTTCTGTGTCACCAAAAATGGGATATGGGAACCCAATATAACTTTGACCACATACACGATTGACAATTGATGGAGCTTTAGGGGAGAGAGAGAAAGAGAATCAAATGCTTTTATTATCCTTTAGTAACTCACTTAAAGTATCATTACAGAATGAAGCATAGTATTCTTGTCTGCTACTGACACAAACTTCAGGTCGACCAATACCAAAAGAAAAGCCCATTGGATTTCTACCATAGCTACTAAATAAGAGCATGTTAGTAGAGTACCCAGGACACCTAGTATTATCTGAGTAAGAGTGAGTGAGGAGGGAGAATCATAAAAGAGCAAGTATTCATATCACTTACTTCGACGGCATTGTAATATGACATTCACTTGTTGATCTACACAGTTTGAAGCATTAGCTGGAACTGCATTGTTAGTACAATCAGATAGTGAATAAGAGTTATTACTACACACAAAGTTAGAGTAGATTCTGTCAGTGTTAGATGACCCATACAAAGTAGAATTATAAGTTAGGAATGTACCATCTGAATATAGAGATAAAAGAGAAATAGTTCATTCATCCACCTATCAATTCTTTCCATCCATTTATCTTATTGAATACATACTTCTAAAGTTGTAGTTAATATCAGAACATGCTAAGTCAGCAAACTGTTGACTCAAACTACTAGTATTACAGACTGAAGTCCAACGACTATCAATGCACACTTGAAGTAGACCAGACACTAGAGCATCACCATTAGGAAGATAGCTCACTCTTTGATTGATTATGCGAGCATTACCACTATAACATTCTAGGAAGGAAAAGATAAATAATCAGTTCTAACTAACATCCTTTGTAACATGACCAATGTTTTACTCTACTTAACAACCAAAGTCTTACTCAATCTAGTGACTAATGTTTAACTAACAAATGTCCTAAGTAACTTTATCTTATCATAATATTTACTTACCTTCAGTACAGCGTACTGCAACTCGTCCACTGGGGCATTGGTCAATAGTAGATACATTATATGTACAACCAGCAAGACTATAGCCACTATTGCGACATGAGACATTAGTAAGGACAATACCACTCTCACTCATGCTATAATGAGATGACCATGGCACAATAGAATAGGTAGCACCTAAAAATAGAATATTTCATGTAATAAAAATATTTGAAACTATAGTTAGCAGTAGCTTAAACTACAGGACATTCAAAATTATAACTATTTAGTTTAATTAAATATCTAAGTCTTAATTTAAACATAACAAAATTCTTACTAAAACCTTTAGCTATCAACTAATATGTATCAGTCATTAATATACTATAAAATTCTCTAACTATAGCTATAATACCTGAAGACAAGTAGTAACCTCGATCTTCACATGCACGAGTCACTAGAGTAGTAATATTCAGATAATCAGCACAGATATCAACATAGGTCTCATTGTAACATGCAGTCAGGCGCCCAATGGTCTCTCTACCACTAATATAATATCCAATGGAGGAGTAATTACTCAGGGAGACAGAATTACTTGAACAGACAGGGGAAGGTGTAGGAACTAAATGAGACATAAAAGGATGGAGAAAAAGAGAAATAAATAAATGTCAATAGTTGTTATCTTCTTACCTCTTCTACATGAGAAAATAGTAATACCACCATATGTAGAACAGTCAGCTTGAGTGATATTGAATGAGCATGAGCCAACATCAGTGCTGAAACAAGAAATGTTAGAGACTACATAATCACTGTAGTAAGTAGAGTAATCACTAGGACTTCCTAGCAATGTAGAAAATACTGGCACTGGAGAGAGAGAAAGAAAGAGAAATTACTTTCCATCACTCTTACATTAGAGTAAACTGTAATTCTACAGTACATAATGTTATCTATTAAATACCTGAACCATATCTAACTCTATTGCAAAAGAGTTGAGCAAATGTATTGTTATCAATAGCACTCATACACACTGGAGTGTACTGTCTAATTGAAGGGCACACCTCTACACGACCAGTCTCAACATATCCACCATTGTTGAAATAAAAGTAGCTTCTATTACCAAATCGTGCATCATAATTGGAGGAACATGGAGTAGACGGTATTGGAACTATAGGTAGAAGATAATTGATATCAATTTGGTAACAGTAGAGTATTCTTTATAAGTAAGGAACATTGTATCTATGATACATAGAACAGGTATATTTTAGTGAAATCCCTCATAAATGATTGGCTGAATTAAGGACACCATTTCTTGTGCATGCGCTATGGTGTATCATTCAATTGACAATAGCTCTATATTATAATATAATGGTTCTAAACTCCTAAAGTACCCATTATATAGAGGTTATGATGTGTAGGTATATGTAGTACATACTGGTACATTGTACAACAAAGTCTAATTCTCCAGTATAGCAGTGGTCTCCAGCAAATTGAGGAGTGCATAAATCAAATGAGTCTGTATTATTTGGACATGTGAACTTGTTGAAATAAACTGTTCCTGGGAGAGGACTGCGACCATAGAGTGATGAATTTGAAGAAAGTTGAAGACCACCTATGTACATAGAGAGAAGAGAGTAATTGTCTTTTCTCTCTAATTTCCTATGTCCTATGCTACAGAACAAGGGGATCCTTTTGATCATGACTGACCTGTGAAACCTGCAGAGCTACATACAAGTTCTGCTACATTAGGAGTATTTGTTCCATCATTACAAATAGATGACCAGGCTCCTTGATTACATTGTTGAGGAATACCAATAACCACATTGTTTCCATCAACTACTGTAGTGTAGTTATTGTAGAATCTCAGGACTCCGTCAGAACAGACTATTGGAAAGTATACAAGTAAAGTATACTATATATATATATATATATATATATATATTATATGTTTGAGGAAAATAATGCATAAATGAAAGGACAGCAAATAGATAAATTGTTGGATGAAAAAGTGATCACATACATCTTCCACAAGTGATGGCAGCATATCCTCCTCCATAAGAACTACAACCAGAATATCCAGTAGTATTAGTACATTCAAAGTTATCATTACAAGTCAAGTTAGTAACCACATTGTTAGTATCAGTCAGAAGAGGAGCAGTAACACCAGATGGAGTGCCAACAAATCCAGCTATAATAAAAATAAACACAGTTTTGAACCAACTCAATATTGATGTTACTACATTTGTATTTAAAGCAAAAGGTCTTAATCTTTTGAATTTTTTATTAAAATCTAATCAATACTATCAAACAAAATAGAATTAGATGATGAGGAGCCCTGCCTAGTAAGTGAAATATGACAGGCAACAGACTGCTCTGACTTACTGATAAGAGAACCTCCAGTAGACTGCTGACAAACTGAAAACAGTACATAGCGATCTAAACTAGTACCATTACAGATAGGTAAACCACTTCCATTCACACACACTGTAGGAGTTCCTGTTAAGTAACTGACAGAGTTAACAACTGTCTCAACTGAAGTGTTAAAACCAACTAGACCAGGATAGCAAGCAGATGGAGCTAGAGAAAGATTAAGAAGACATAAGCTATAATTTCCTCTTTGAACATACAACTCAACTCAAACCTATACTTCCAACCAACCATCTAGGCAATAAATATTTAATTCTTTAGACTGAGCAGTGAGAATAAATTAATAACAATAAAAACAACAACCAGATCTAACAGTAAATAGAACAAGCCATTCAAATAAAGACACAGACCCAAACTACATAAACAGAGACCCAGATTCTAACTATAAGTAACACATATATGCTATTTATAATTTTATCTCCAAAACATTATAACATTATAATAAGTATGGTTGTGCATTGTGTATAACAAACATACCAAGATTGCACTGTATTACAAAGTCTAGTTCTCCAGTGTAGCAATGTTCTCCAGCAAATTGAGGAGTGCATTCATCTAATGAAGCAGAATTATTGGGACATGTAAAGTGGTTGTAATAGATTGTTCCTGGGATAGGACTGCGACCATAGAGTGATGAATTTGAGGGAAGTTGAACACCACCTTTAGAAGGAATATCATTAAGTTGTACTACAATATAATTTGGTACTGTGCGTTTTAAACAACATGTCTTTTTGATTTGTTGATCAAATATTTAACACAGATGTACAAGTGTAAATCATGACTCACCTGAGAATCCTGAAGTTCTACAGAATATATCTGCTAGATTATTACTGTTTGTGCCATCATTACAAATAGCTGCCCAAGACCCATTGCTACAGCCCTGAGGGATACCGATAATCACATAGCTTCCATCAACTACTGTAGTATAGTTATTATAGAATCTTCCTTCATCAGAACAGTCTATTAGGGAAAATAGATTGTTTTGACAAGAACATATAGCTAATAGGAAAATACATGAATTTTTATATGGAAAGGTAATGAATTAACAGACACAAATAACTAGTCACAAACAAACAAAAGTTGTGGGTGACATACATCTTCCACAAGTGATGGCAGCATATCCTCCTCCATAAGAACCACAACCAGAAGATCCAGTAGTGTTAGTGCACTGAAAGTAATTGCTACAAGTCAAGTTAGTGACTACATAATCAATATAAGTCAAAGAAGGGGTAGTAACGCCAGGTGGAGTACCAACAAATCCAGCTATAATAAAAAGATACTGGTATAGTCATTAAGACAACATAATATTGTATAAATGTTTTGGAGACAAATATTAAAGTAGTAGTTATCCGCCTGAACATTTGTTATTGCATTAGTTTAATAGACAATATAATAATATATATACCAATCAGAAAAATTATGCTGTGATAAAAGAATAAAAAAAAGTGTAAATAAAAGAACTAGCATAAAGGTATGTCTACTAATTATTTCAACTTACTAAGAAGAGAAAAGGACTCTTGACAAACTCTAGTCAACACATTGTAGTCTAAACTAGTACCATTACAGATAGGGAGCTTGTTTCCATTGACACAGACTGTAGGAGTTCCTGTGTAATAACTGACAGAGTTAGAGGTAGTGTTGACTGTAGTGTTGAAACTCAATCCACCAGGAGAGCAAGGTGTCACTGGAACTAGAAATTAAAATATAATTTTATGTAATTACAAACAACTAAAAATTTAATTTTAGAAACTAATGCTAGAACATATAATAATTAAATTTCTATCTGTATATGCAGGACATACTAGTACACTGTACTACAAAGTCTTGTTCTCCAGTATAGCATTGGTCTCCAGCATATTCAGGGGTGCATGAATCAAATGAGTCTGAATTATTTGGACATATATAATGGTTGTAATAGATTGTTCCTGGTAGAGGACTACGACCATACAGTGAGGAATTTGAAGGAAGCTGTATACCACCTATAGAACATGAGAGAGAGAGAGAGAAAGAGTACATGAAATGGTTTTCTCTATAGTTTTACAACATACCATAGGCATGATTCAATCATGACTTACCTGTAAAACCTGCAAGTCTACATACTAGTTCTGCTATATTATTACTATTAGTCCCATCATTACAAATAGATGACCAGGCTCCTTCATTACATTGTTGAGGGATACCAATAATCACATTCTTTCCATCAATTACTTTTGTAAAGTTGTTATAGAGTCTCAGTACTCCATCAGAACAGACTATTTGAAAGAGTGCACACATTTAAGAGATAAACAGAAGAATGAGTAAATGGATGGATAGATAGATAAATGAAAAAAATGGCTGAATGGACATACATAGACAGATAGTCAAAGAAAATGACAAATAAAATACATTTTCTCCACATACATTTAGTACAAGTGATGGCAGCATATCCTCCTCCATAAGAACTACAACCAGAAGATCCAGTAGTGTTAGTACACTCAAACTTATCATTACAAGTAAAGTTCGTAACCACATAGTTAGTATCAGTGAGAGGAGGAGCAATAACACCAGATGGAGTACCAATAAATCCAACTATAAAAAAGTGATAAATATTAATCCCACAAAACTATTAAATTGTAAATTTGGTGATTTTAAAGAAAAAAAACTTCGCATTATGATGACGCAACTAAATAAAGCAATATTTAACCCTTATATCATTGCATCAGTGAGTGATGTAGTAACATCAATACTGTAAAGCATATAGATGCACAATTCTCAAGAGAAATTTTGATTCAACTAAAACCATTATCCATGTTTATGATAACTATTGATAAACTAAATTGACTAAAGCTGTAATCACAGGAATACCTTTGTGCTTATAATATTATGTTCAATGTATTAATTTCATTTTATTCTATTATAACAGATATAACAGCTCTTAGCTTACTTATGAGCTTAGCAGATCTCAGACAAAATCTAGAAACTGCATTCTTATCCAAACTAGTACCATTACATACAGGGAGACTACTTCCATTGACACAGACTGTAGGAGTTCCTGTGTAGTAACTGACAGAGTTGGAAGTTGTGTCGACTGGATTAAAGATTATAGCTTCACCAGGAGAGCAAGTATATTGACCTAGAAAAGATGTATTCATTCTAAGACAAGTACTTTGTTCTAGATTACTCATACTTGAAATACTCTGAAATCAGAGACCTATACCCAGACTAAAGAAGGAAACATTCAAATTTTGAAGTACTCTGAAATCAGAGACCCATACTCAGACTAAAGAAGCAAACATTCAAATTTTGAAGTACTCTGAAATCAGAGACATGTACCCAGACTAAACAAGCAGAGACTCAAGATTGAAATTGTTTCTTTACAAAGCAATAATGTATAATATAATATATAATATATATAGAATACAACAATTTTTAACACTTTTTATTGAAAGAGTATATATAATCTCTATAACATACCAGTACATTGCAAAATATAGTCTAATTCTCCACTGTAGCATTGAGCCGTTGAAGCAACTTGAGACTCAGAGCAATTAGTTATGGACGCAGAACCATTAGGGCAAGTAATGTTGTTGAAATATAATGTTCTTCCAATAGGAAGGCGACCATAGATTGATGAATTTGAAGGAAGTTGGACACCATCTGTATAAGTGAGGAAGAAGAGTAGTGAGAGAGCACAAACAAGTAAGTTAACAGATTTTAACAATATTATCTGTATCTGGAATTTTATTATTTCAACAAATCATTTATATTTTTCACAAGCATCTAATTATTATTTTCTACTAGACATCAATCTCTAAAACTATACACTAACAAGTGCATGATATATCTTTATTGTACCAAACGAATCTCTCAAAATCTTTTTGACTCACCATCAAAACCAAAAGTCCTACAAAACGTTTGTGCTACATTGGAGCCAACTGTACCATCATTACAATAAGATGCATACAATCCAAAGAAACAGACCACTGGGGTACCAACAACAACTAGGTTTCCATCAACTATTCTGGTGTCATTATTGTATATTACTCCCTCTTCTCCTGTGCAATCTATTAGAAAGAAATGATTTAGATACATTGTTGAATGTATAAAAAATGGGATAGTGGCTTAATAGATGATTAGATGGATGGATGTGTGGATAGATACAGAACAAATGGAACAAGTACAAGTTATATATGGCATACATATGATACAAGTGACAGCTGCATATCCTCCTCCATAAGAACTACAACCAGAAGATCCAACTGTGCTAGTACATTGTTCACCTTCTGGACAAGTTAAGTTAGTAACAACATAGTTAGTATCAGTGAGAGGAGGAGCGGTGACACCAGGTGGAGTACCAATAAATCCCACTATGATAAATTATTAGAAGAGTAAATATAATTACTATAAAGGTGTGAAATGGTAATGACAAAAGCTATGGAAACAAGGTAAAGAACAAGGTCTATCATTATATGTTGCTTTCATTTTCACATATAATATAACCTTTATTGTTAACAAGTGTCCAAGACAAATAATTGAAGTTTCTAGATTTACAAATACTACATTGTAGACATGTATTCAAGTAAAATGTAGTGAAGGCCAGTCAAATAATAACTTGTTATAGAGGTTTGTTCTGGTGCTATTAATGTTCTTACATACTAAAGTAATTCCTAATATATTGATGAAATGTCAAAACAAATAAAAGTTAGCTATAATTGTGTCTAAAATACATAAGCATAGGAAATATAGACTTTTTCCTTGTCATTATAGAGTCTTTTCTTGGAGTAAAGATAAAGTATTGTTTGATATGTTAATTCATTTAGTTTATTAATAGAGTGTGATTATTTATTTTCAAAACTTACCAATAGTGCTAAAACCAGTAGAGAACAGACAAATTCCACCAACTGCATTCTCATCCAGGCTAGCACTACAGATAGGGAGTCTGCGTCCATTGACACAGAATGTAGGAGTTCCTGTGATATAAGTTACAGAGTCAATAACTGTGTAGACTGAAGTGTTGAAAGTAAGTTCACCAGGAGAGCAGGTAAGTGTAGGCGTAGCTAGAGATGATAAATCAAGTACATGAATATTAGAGCATGTAAAGACTGCAACTGAAACTAATACTATGGTAAACTAAAATTAATGCTGAAGATACTTGTATATCACTACAGATATTGACTCAGAGGTTAGTTATGCAAATAATAAAACATACCAACTGTACACTGTACAACAAACATACCAATATTACACTGTATTACAAAGTCTAATTCTCCAGTATAGCAGTGCTCATCAGCAAATTGACCATTGCATTCATCTAAAGATTTAGCATCATCTGAACAATTAAAGTGATTGTAATAGATTGTTCCTGGTAGAGGAGGACGACCATAAAGTGATGAATTGGAAGGAAGTAGGATACCACCTATGAGAAATGATGGAATTTCAAAAATGTCAAAGCACATAATTAAAATTACACTATGTATATTTAAATTATATGTTTACTTGATTAATTCATTAAAGCTTTAACATATATCATGACTTACCTGAGAATCCTGCATCTCTACAAATAACATCCGCTACATTAGCACTATTTGTGCCATCATTACAAACAGCTGCCCATGCTCCAAAGCTACAGTCCAAGGGAATGCCAATAGTCACATTCTTTCCATCAACTACCATAGTATAGTTATTGTAGAGTGTTCCATTAGTACAATCTATTGGAGAAAAAAACAACTTTTTTTAAAGATCAAAATAACTAAATAAGTAAATACATGTAATGGATGGATTAATAAAGGAATGAGTGAACAACTAGTTATAAACAAAACTCAAGTTAGAGGTGACATACATCTTCCACAAGTGATAGCAGCATATCCTCCTCCATGAGAACTACAACCAGAATATCCAGTAGTGTTAGTACACTCCAAATCATCATTACAAGTCAAGTTAGTAACCACATAGTTAGTATAAGTGAGAGGAGGAGCAGTAACACCAGGTGGAGTACCAATAAATCCAGCTGTATTAAATGATAAAAGTATAGTAATAAACTTTCTTTTTGAAAGTATAATTCAAATAATGGTACTAAAACTATTTCAATAGCACTCGTGTTAAAACTGATGAATACTAGGACTCCACTGTGATTGAGATGAAAATGCTAAAAGCTAGATATATCTCTTTTAAGTCAGTAGATTTTGATTATGCTTGTTTGATGCACTCACAGTAAAGAAAATTGAATCCATTGGATGTATTGTTGCAATGTACATTATGAGTAACTGATTGGTTTATTAGTAATTACTGATTGTTAACAACAATAATAATCATAGGATCATCTGGCTTCTTGAACAATATTACAATATATAACAAGTCACAAATATATAAATATATGTATAATTGAACATCAGTAAAGTGTCTAAATCATCTGACTGATCACGTTAACTTACTGATAAGAGAAAATCCAGTAGAAAATAGACAAACTCTAGTTAATACATTGTAGTCTAAACTAGTACCATTACAGATAGGGAGCTTGTTTCCATTCACACAGACTGTAGGAGTTCCTGTGTAATAACTGACAGAATTAGAGGTTGTGTTGACTGTAGTGTTGAAACTCAATTGACCAGGATAGCAAGCAGGAGTAACTATATTGAAAGTAGAGTTAATTCCATCTAATGACATAATAAACAGCTAAGCAAGAGTAGACATTAGATGACTTAAGTTATAGACTCGCATTAAAACTAGGCAGATGTTTATAATGTAAAAATAGTGTTTTTTAATAGACTAAAAAACCAATTAAAACTAATGGAACTACAATTATCTCTAAGACAAAGTGTAGTTCCACTTACCATTTCTGCCAGAACATAGAACAACATAGTCTAGTTCTCCAGTATAACATGATGGAGCAGTAGCAAAATTAACAGTACAATCATTAATACTAGTAGCATATGAAGGACAGCTAAAATTTCTATAGTATGGAGTTCTAGGAGGACTGATCCCATAGAGAGATGAATTAGATGGTAAGAGAGTACCAACTATACAATGAGAGATACAGTTATGAAGACACACACATTAATGCATGAACTTCTAGTGAATGATTCTAATTGTAATACTTACACTGATAGCCTGCATCTCTACAGATATAAAATGGGCTATTAGGATTGTTAGATCCATCATTACACAGGGATGCCCAAGACCCCAAAACACAACGTTGTGGAATACCACCAAAAGCACTGCTTCCATTGATAATTGTAGTAAAGTTATTGTATAATCTGAAATCACCATCACGACATACTATCAAAAGAATAGAGTAAGTGTAATAGTGTTAGATAGAGAGGAAAAGAAAGAGTGAGAAAGAGATTTCTACATACTTCTTTGACAGGTGATAGTAGCATAGTCTCCTCCATAATTCTTACAACCCATATTACTAGAAACAGTAGTATTAGTACAATTGAAGGAGTCAGAACAAGTCAGTTGAGTTATTACTGTTGTTATATTTGTGGTATTAGCTAAAGGAGGGGTCATGATACCAGAAGGTGTCCCAACAAATCCATCTAAGAAAACAAATACCAGGTAGTAAGAAACAAATATAGAATACATCATCACATCATCTTACTAATTGTATATAATACTTTTTTTGTTTTACAAGCACTAAGATTCTTGATGCAATAACAACACTCAACACCTTATATCTACTACATTCATTATACATCTTACAATTAAAAAAAATCTGTTCCTGTATTATAACTGTAACAAACGTTGGATCATCATATTGAACAGTGCACAAATTGTAATAAATTTAATTCAAATATATTGTGATACCATAGTATATTCATTAGTTAAAAATATTATTGTTATTTGAAGTTGTTACTTACAAAGGAAACCAAAAGATAAACATATTGTGTTGAGTTCTGCTGGTCCAAATGTTGTTGAGTTACAAAGAGGGACAAAGTCTCCATTAAAACATGTTATGGGACGTCCTGTGAGATAAGAAACATTATTGCTAACAGTTGTATTGATGGCATTGCTGAAATTGAACTGAAGAGGATAGCAGGAAGGGAAATCTAAAAGAAAGAATGACAGTAAATAGTTAACTGGAATAAACAATTAAGTTAAACAGACAAATGCTCAAACAGTATATGAAGATACAAACTCAAACTACAAACAGAGAACTCATTACAACAAATAAATGATATATTATAAAAAAACAAGGTACTGGTTTAAAACTAAAACAAATAATTAATTAATAAATTATAAAAACTCAAAATAAACAAGACAAATAAACTGATATATATATATATTATATATTCCCTTACATGTCACACATTGTATTACTGCTGGTCCACCATATCCAGAACAACTACTCACGGTATTGACATTATTAGAACATGATGTTAGATTAACAGCACTTGGTGGACAAGTAAAGTTAGAGTAATAAACATTATAGAAATTGTAAGTTTGATTAACATATTGAGTTGTGACAAAACCAACTATAAAAGAAAAAGGATAAATAATTAAATGAAGAGATGGTAGACAAGGTTGATGAATAGATGAGTAAATAAATGAAGACAAAGGTGTTATCTATTGGTTCAGTTACTTACCATGATGTCTATTATACTGACATATTAGGTTTGCTTCATGGTCAGTGAAACCATTACCACATACTTGACCGTATGCACTGTTTAAACACAACACAACCTGATAGAAAACACTATATTGAGTAGTCTCATATTGATAGCCAAGATAGTTCAAATTAGGTTGGAATTGTTGACATGGTCGTGGTACTGAGAGAGAGAGAAAGAGGGAGAGAAAGAGAGAGAGAGAGAGAGAGAGAGAGAGAGGGAGAGAGATTAATCCTCCATACTACTAATACAAACTTACAGTTCACACATGTGATAACAGGACTATTAGGAAAGGATTGACAGCCATTGGTACTTGAAGACACCTCATGATTACAACTAGAGAGATCATAGTTCAAAACTGGACATGTCAAATTAGATATAACAGTAGTGGCTACACTGTTTACACCAAAGTCAGATGTATTACCAATAATAGGATAAGGACGACCACCTATAAAGAGATAAAATTGTTAAAATACAAATGTGTCTTTAAAAATGTATCTATTACTCCAGATAAAAATGATATACACATATAGTAATGCCATAAATATTATTAATTTAGAGATACTTTTATCTGGCAGTACAGTTTGTAAATCCTCTAGAAATTTTAAGTGCATAATAATATAATTAGTTATATAAAGTCAATGTCTTCTTTAATTTAATGTAAAGTTTAGAAAAGTAATTATAATCCAATAATTATAATCTGATGTCATTCATTATTTTCTATAACTCAGTTATATGGTATTACTAGACTAAAGAGCTAGTCAGTATCTATATAGTATACTACACTAACCATAATATCCTCGACTAGAGCCACAGAAAGTCACAGTTTCTGTTTGATTTAAGTCTGTACAGAATGGAGCATAGCTACCATTTACACATATCTCTGGTCTTCCAATTATAAAAGATGTACTGTTAAAATATGTTCCATAGCCTTGTTCAGCTAAACGAGTGTTATCAGATGAACAAGAATCTGGTTGAGAAGCTAAAAGCAACAAAAAAAACAAAGGTATTATGGAGAGAGAGAGACAGAGACAGAGACAGAGAGACAGAGAGAGACAGAGAGAGACAGAGAGAAATGGGACTTACGACGAACACAAGTGATAACAGCAGGTCCTCCATTATTATTACATCCATTAGTACCAGTAGTCAAATTATAAAAACAACTATAATCATTCCAATACCTTACACCAGAGTTACAAGAAAGGTTGTACACACCAGTAGAAGTATAATCATAACGAAATTGATTGTCTCGACCAAACAAAGCATAAGGATAGCCTACATAACTACTGCCTAGAGAAGTCTGACAGAGAACATTAGCCAGTTCAGCTGTTAGTCCATCATTACAGACATCAGTGTAAGTTCTATTAACACAAACTTGAACATTTGCTATTTGATAAGAAGTTCCATTAGGGTATTGTCCATTGATATAGTTAGTTGAATAATAGTTGTCACCAAATCTCACATTATAAGAAGAGCATGTGTCTCTGGATAAAATTGAAGCTAAAAGAAGTTAAAAATAATTGTTAATCTATATAATTACTGTTCAAAGATCTATTTGTCTGACTATCCACCAATCTATTTACTTATATACTATCATTCATCCATCAATTCATCCTTACCATCATAACAATAGAGTACAGCACTGTCCATATTGTTAGTACACAATGTATTATTAAACTGGATAGAACAAGATGAAGGACTGTAATAAGTATAGTACTGAGGACAAGAGAGATTCAGGTACATACCAGCATCACTCTTACCACCAGAAGGATTACTAGAGACAACACTACCATCTATAAAGAAAGTATCAACATCACTACTTAACACAAATACAAATGTAGATAAAAATATAATGTTCTTTTATCAATGATGTATCAGCAATGTTATAATAGGTACTTACTCTCATAACCAAATTGTCTGCAAAATATCATGGCATCCCTCTCTGTGATACTTCCACGACAAACAGAGCCCCATCGTCCTGAATCACAAAATTCTATGAAACCATAAGTTCCTGAAGTGTCATTTTCATAATAACTAATAGACGTTTGTGTGAGACGAACTTGACCATAATTTCTGCATTCTATAATATATATGATACAATTTGTAATTAATAATACAAACTATCAAGCAAATGATATATGTTTACAACATTAACTGATTATGCTTATTATTGTTAATTCTAGTTATAAACTCATACTTAAATTACACAATTTAGGCATTAGGTTATATAGAGTCTCATCTCTATAATTATATATAGTATAGATATTACCTCCTGTACAGTTAACTGTTAAAGGTTGAGCAGTACATTGTCCCATACTGATAGTTTGATTACAATTGAAAGAAGAGAATCCACCACTCCTGGGATCATTTTGACAGTAATGAAGCACAATATTAAGATTAGAGTCAGATGAAGAATATATTGTATTGTAAGGGATGATTGTATAGTCTGAGAGAGAGAGAGAGAGAGAGAGAGAGAGAGAGAATGCTACCAACAACAACAACAATGATATCTTACTCGAGATATAAGAACTTTGACTACTGCAGGCCGTACTAGCAAAGTATTCAGAATATGATGTATCACTGCAGACATCAACAAAGTTGTTATCAATACAAACTACAACTCGACCAGTATAGGAAAATGGACCCAGAGGTGAAACATACTCAGAGAAATTAGCTAGAGTAACATAGCTACCACTACATTCAGAGGTCCCTATAAAACATATTAAGAAAATGACACGTACAGTAAATTGACATTAGTCCATCTATCTTGTCTGAAGAATCATTCATCATTTCCTTTGTTCAACTATTCTATCAACTCACTTACCCAACCACTCATTCAATTCAACCATTAAATCATCCAACCATTCATCATTTTATCATCTCTCTTTCTTACTCATCCACCCAATCACCAATCCATACATCCATAGCCATTCACTTACTCTCAATACAAGTCAGTACAGACTCATAACCATATGAACTACATCCTCCATTACCCATTGTATAGTTACATCCACTAATGTCATTAGCTTCAGGAGAACAAACAATATTTGTTATTACTTCATTTTCATATACATAATAGTCTGAGGGCTTTCCAATATATTGACCCCAAAGAACTCGATTATTACCTATATATAATAGAATTATATATTATATACAATAGTTATGAGAACATTAATGTTAATAGTGAACTGAAAACAGATTATGATCATCTACAATATTAGTTAATGATTTTTATTCATTCTAAGGAAAGAATACATAATATTGATGACAACATAAATTTGTCACCTGAATGGAGACATTATAGTGTAAAACACATTATGTATAAATGATATCACTAGTATTGGGTATAGTATCTGATAAAGTTTGTCTTGTATGTTAAACAAATTCTATTCAACTCACTAGAAACAGCATTCTTACAAATGCCATCCAAAGCCTCGATGTCTGGTAGGGAACCTCCAGTGGTATTCAATCCTTGGTTACATACTTGATAGAAAGTATCATTGACACAGACCTCTACACGACCAGTTCGTATTGAAGTATTATTGGAAAATGAGAAAGTACTACTGTTACGAAGAGTAAAGAGACCAGCACAAGCTGGAGTAACTAAGAAAAGAAAATATATGATAAGAAGAATTGATGATGAATAAAATTAAACTTTGAAAAAGAAATATTTGAATGTTAAACTTTAACTATAAAGGAGAACCAAAAGTTAGGATCTCTTTCTCTCTCTTTTTTTCTCTCTCTCTTTATATAAATATATTTATCTTACTTCTAGTACAAGTGGCATAGATGGTAGAATATTGAGAAGTACATGAGCTGTTAGTAGTATTTGTAGTAGTACTGATATTACACATTGGTAGAAGAGAATAGTTAGATGGACAATTAATGGAGTCAATGATAGGACCAGTATTTGATCTAGATGTTGTATAATAGGATGATCCATCTAGAAAAAGGAACAAGGAAGAGAATTAATTTGACATACAATATAAGAGCAATTAATAATATAAGATTATATATCAGTATAGATTGATTTATAAAATAAATATAATCATATATAATATAATTATGTTCCTAGATGTACCAATCAAAGTTAAAAACATATTTATTTAAATATCAATGGCATTAAACATTACATTATTGACGCCAATACTTAACTTTCACAATAACAAGTTACACATAAATAATTACCATACAGACATGATGTATATATTATATTGTACATGTATATTATAGTCTACAAACTGCAGTGTACAAAGAATATGATGTCTGGTTCTTACTGTAATAGTTCAGTTGATGACAGGTAGCATTTACTACAGCAGTAGCATTGAGATTGGCATCACTGTAACCACAGACATAATGATATTCATTGTTATAACAGACTTGGAG
The DNA here is from genome assembly GCA_963965975.1 of Xestospongia bergquistia. Taxonomy (NCBI): domain Eukaryota; kingdom Metazoa; phylum Porifera; class Demospongiae; order Haplosclerida; family Petrosiidae; genus Xestospongia; species Xestospongia bergquistia. The sequence goes on from OZ014417.1 coordinate 7,287,248, forward strand.
ATAACCATAAATTCTTTGGACACGTCCATGGTAATCAATATAGGAGTTGGTATAGTTGGAAAAAAGTCTGACATCTCCATTAGTACAGATTGGAACAGGTATGACTGTAAGAATAATAAATATGACATAAAAATAAATAGGTTTGTTGCTATTTGCTATATTTGTTTGACTGCATGAAAACACACAGACACAAGTTCTCTCTTTAAGCAAGAGTTATAAACTCGCATTAAAACTAGACAGATATTTATAATATGAAGATTGAGTCTTTTGAATAGACTAAAAAACTAATTAAAACTAATGGAATTATGCCTTGTCTCTAAGTGTAGTTCCACTTACCATTTCTGCCAGAACATAGCACAACATAGTCTAGTTCTCCAGTATAACATGATGGAGCAGTAGCAAAATTAGCAGTACAATCATTAATACTAGTAGCATATGAAGGACAGCTAAAATTCCTATAGTATGGAGTTCTAGGAGGACTGATCCCATAGAGAGATGAATTAGATGGTAAGAGAGTACCAACTATACAATGAGAGATACAGTTATGAAGACACACACATTAATGTATGAACTTCTAGTAAATGATTCTAATTGTAATACTTACACTGATAGCCTGCATTTCTACAGATATAAAATGGGCTATTAGGATTGTTAGATCCATCATTACACAGGGATGCCCAAGACCCCAAAACACAACGTTGTGGAATACCACCAAAAGCACTGCTTCCATTGATAATTGTAGTAAAGTTATTGTATAATCTGAAATCACCATCATGACATACTATCAAAAGAATAGAGTAAGTGTAATAGTGTTAAATAGAGAGGAAAAGAAAGAGTGAGAAAGAGATTTCTACGTACTTCTTTGACAGGTGATAGTAGCATAGTCTCCTCCATAATTCTTACAACCCATATTACTAGAAACAGTAGTATTAGTACAATTGAAGGAATCAGAACAAGTCAGTTGAGTCATTACTGTTGTTATATTTGTGGTATTAGCTAGAGGAGGGGTCATGATACCAGAAGGTGTCCCAACAAATCCATCTAAGAAAACAAATACCAGGTAGTATGAAACAAATATAGAATACATCATCACATCATCTTACTAATTGTATATAATACTTTTTTTTTGTTTTACAACCACTAAGATTATTGATGCAATAACAACACTCAATGCCTTATATCTACTACATTCATTATACATCTTACAATTAAAAAAATCTGTTCCTATATTATAATTGTAACAAACCTTGGGTCACCATATTGAACATTGCATGAATTATAATAAATTTAATTCAAATATATTGTGATACCATAGTATATTCATTAGTTAAAAATATTATTGTTATTTGAAGTTGCCACTTACAAAGGAAACCAAAAGATAAACATATTGTGTTGAGTTCTGCTGGTCCAAATGTTGTTGAATTACAAAGAGGGACAAAGTCTCCATTAAAACATGTTGTGGGACGTCCTGTGAGATAAGAAACATTATTGCTAACAGTTGTATTGATGGCATTGCTGAAATTGAACTGAAGAGGATAGCAGGAAGGGAGGTCTAAAAGAAAGAACAACAGTAAATAGTTAACTGGAATAAACAATTAAGTTAAACAGACAAAGGCTCAAACAGAACTCATTACAACAAATAAATGATATATTATAAACAAACAAGGACCTGGTTTAAAACTAAAACAAATAATTAATTAATAAATTATAAAAACTCAAAATAAACAAGACAAATAAACTAATATATATATTATATATTCCCTTACATCTCACACATTGTATTACTGCTGGTCCACCATATCCAGAACAACTACTCACAGTATTGACATTATTAGAACATGATGTAAGATTAACAGCACTTGGTGGACAAGTGAAGTTAGAGTAATAATAATTATAGGAATTGTAAGTTTGACTAACATATTGAGTTGTGACAAAACCAACTATAAAAGAAAAAGGATAAATAATTAAATGAAGAGAGGGTGAATAGATTGATAAATAGATGGGTAAATAAATGAAGACAAAGGTGTTATCTATTGGTTCAGTCACTTACCATGATATCCATTATACTGACATATTAGGTTTGCTTCATGGTCAGTGAAACCATTTCTACACACTTGACCATATGCATTGTTTAAGCACAACACAACCTGATAGAAATCACTATATTGAGTAGTCTCATATCGATAGTCAAGATAGTTCAAATTAGGTTGGAATTGTTGACATGGTCGTTGTACTAAGAGAGAGAGAGAGAGAGAGAGAGAGAGAGAGAGATTAATCCTCCACATTACTAATACAAACTTACAGTTCACACATGTGATAACAGGACTATTAGGAAAGGACTGACAGCCATTGGTACTTGAAGACACCTCACGATTACAACTAGAGAGATCATAGTTCAAAACTGGACATGTCAAATTAGATATAACAGTAGTGGCTATACTGTTTACACCAAAGTCAGATGTATTACCAATAATAGGATAAGGACGACCACCTATAAAGAGATAAAATTGTTAAATATAAATGTGTGTTTATAATTATATCTATTACTCCAGATATAAATGATATATACATACAGTAATCTTATAAATATTATTAATTTAGAGATACTTTTATCTGTCAGTACAGTTTGTAAATCCTCTAGAAATTTTAAATGCATAATAATATAATTAGTTATATAAAGTCAATGTCTTCTTTAATTTAATGGAAAAGTCTTCTAATTCTAATCCAATAATTATAATCTGATGTCATTCATTATTTTCTATAACTCAGTTATATAGTATTACTAGACTAAAGAGCTAGTCAGTATCTATATAGTATACTACACTAACCATAATATCCTTGACTAGAGCCACAGAAAGTCACAGTTTCTGTTTGATTTAAGTCTGTACAGAATGGAGCGTAGCTACCATTTACACATATCTCTGGTCTTCCAATTATAAAAGATGTACTGTTAAAATATGTTCCATAGCCTTGTTCAGCTAAACGAGTGTTATCAGATGAACAAGAATCTGGTTGAGAAGCTAAAAGCAACAACAACAACAAAGGTAATATGGAGAGAGAGAGAGAGATAGATAGATAGATAGATAGAGAGAGAGAGAGAGAGAGAGAGAGAGAGAGAGAGAGAGAGAGAGAGAGAGAGAGAAATGGGACTTACCACGATCACAAGTTATAACAGCAGGTCCTCCATTATTATCACAACCATTATTATCAATAGTCAAATTATAAAAGCAACTATTATCATTCCAATAGGTTACACCAGAGTTACAGAAAGCATTGTACACACCAGTACTAGTATAGTCGTAACGTAATTGATTCCCTTGACCAAACAAAGCATAAGGATAGCCCACATAACTACTGCCTCGAAGAGAGTGACAGAGAACATTAGCCAGTTCAGCTGTTAGTCCATCATTACAAAGATCAGTGTAAGTTCTATTAACACAAACTTGAACATTTCCAATTTGATAATAAGTTCTATTAGGATATTGTCCATTGACATAGGGAATTGAATAATAGTTGTCACCAAATCTCACACTAGGAGAATAGCATGTGTCTCTGGATACAATTGAAGCTAAAAGAAATTAAAAATAATTGTTAACCTTTATATTTACAATTCAACCATCTGTTTACTGACCATTCACCTACTAATCTATTTACTTATATATTATTATTCATCATCAATTCATCCATACCATCATAACAATAGAGTACAGCACTGTCCATATTGTTAGTACACAATGTATTATTAAACTGGATAGAACAAGATGAAGGATCGGAATAAGAGTACTGAGGACAAGAGAGATTCAGGTACGTACTAGCATTGCTCATACCACCAGAAGGATTACTAGAGACAATACTACCATCTATAAAGAAAGTATCAACATCACTACTTAATAAAATTGTAGATAAGTATATGATATTCCTTTATCAATGATATATTAGAAATGTTTTAATATGCACTTACTTGCATAGCCAAATTCTCGGCAAAATATAATGGCATCCCTCTCTGTGATACTTTCACGACAAACTGAGCCCCATTGTCCTGAATCACAAAATTCTATAAAACCATAAGTTCCTGAAGTGCCATTTTCGTAATAGCTAATAGACGTTTGTGTGAGACGAACTTGACCATAATTTCTGCATTCTGTAATATATAAGATACAATTTGTAATTAATAATACAAACTAGTAGTAGTACCAAGTAAATGATAAATGTTTACAATATTAACTAATTATGGTTATTATTGTTAATTTTAGTTATAAACTAATATTCAAATTACACAATTTAGGCATTACGTTATATAGAGTCTCATCTCTATAATTATATATAGTATAGATATTACCTCCTGTACAGTTAACTGTTAAAGGTTGAGCAGTACATTGTCCCATACTGATAGTTTGATTACAATTGAAAGAAGAGAATCCACCACTCCTGGGATCATTTTGACAGTAATGAAGCACAATATTAAGATTAGAGTCAGATGAAGAGTATATTGTATTATAAGGGATGATTGTGTAGTCTGAGAGAGAGAGAGAGAGAGAATACTACCAACAACAACAACAATGATATCTTACTCGAGATATAAGAGCTTTGACTACTGCAGGCTGTACTAGCAAAGTATTCAGAATATGATGTATCACTACAGACATCAACAAAATTGTTATCAATACAAACTACAACTCGACCAGTATAGGCAAATGGACCCAGAGGTGAAACATACTCAGAGAAATTAGCTAGAGTAACATAGCTACCACTACATTCAGTATCAGAGGTTCCTAAAAGATATTAAGACAATGACACGTCCAGTAAATTGACATTAGTCCATCTATCTTGTCTGAAGAACCATTCATCTTTTCCTTTGTTCAACTATTCTATCAACTCACTTACCCAAACTACTCATTCAATTCATCCATTAAATCATCCAACCATTCATCACTTTATCATCTCTCTTTCTTACTCATCCACCCAATCACCAATCCATACAACTATAGCCATTCACTTACTCTCAATACAAGTCAGTACAGACTCATAACCATATGAACTACATCCTCCATTACCCATTGTATAGTTACATCCACTAATGTCATTAGCTTCAGGAGAACAAACAATATTTGTTATTACTTCATTTTCATATACATAATAGTCTGAGGGCTTTCCAATATGTTGACCCCAAAGAACTCGATAATTACCTATATATAATAGAATTATATATTATATACAATAGTTATGAGAACATTAATGTTAATAGTGAACCGAAAACAGATTATGATCATCTACAATATTAGTTAATGATTTTTATTCATTCTAAGGAAGGAATACATAATATTGATGACAACATAAATTTGCCACCTGAGTGGAGACAACATAGTGTAATACACATTATGTATAAATGATATCACTAGTATTAGGTATAGTATCTGATAAAGTTTGTCTTATATGTTAAACAAATTCTATTCAACTCACTAGAAACAGCATTCTTACAAACGCCATCCAAAGCCTCAATGTCTGGTAGGGAACCTCCTGTAGTATTCAATCCTTGGTTACATACTTGATAGAAAGTATCATTGACACAGACCTCTACACGACCAGTTCGTATTGAAGTACCATTGGGAAATGAGAAAGTACTAGTGTTACGAAGAGTAAAGAGACCAGCACAAGCTGGAGTAACTAAGAAAAGAAGATATATGATAAGAAGAATTGGTGATGAATAAAATTAAACTTTGAAAAAAAAATTTTGAATGTTAAACCTTAACTATAAAGGAGAACCAAAAGTTATGATCTCTTTCTTTCTCTCTCTCTCTCTCTCTTCCTGTCTCTTCCTCTCTACTTCTTATGTAAATATCTTTATCTTACTTCGAGTACAAGTGGCATAGATGGTAGAATATTGAGAAGTACATGAGCTGTTAGTAGTATTTGTAGTAGTACTGATATTACACATTGGTAGAAGAGAATAGTTAGATGGACAATTAATGGAGTCAATGATAGGACCAATATTTGATCTAGATCTTGTATAATAGGATGATCCATCTAGAAAAAGGAACAAAGAAGATAATTAATTTGACATACAATATAAGAGCAAATAATAATATAAGATTATATATCAGTATAGATTGATTTATAAAATAAATATAATCATATATAATATAATTATGTTCCTAGATGTACCAATCAAAGTTAAAAACATATTTATTTAAATATCAATGCCATTAAACATTACATTATTGACGCCAATACTTAACTTTCACAATAACAAATTATACATATGTAACGTATCATACATGATATATAATGTATATACTATATTGTACATATATTTGTACATACATATAGTCTATATACTACAATATTTATTTATAAAAATAATATGATGTCTAGTTCTTACTGTAATAGTTCAGTTGATGACAGGTAGCATTTACTACAGCAGTAGCATTGAGATTGGCATCACTGTGACCACAGACATAATGATATTCATTGTTATAACAGACCTGGAGATAACCATAAATTCTTTGGACACGTCCACGGTAATCAATATTGGAGTTGGTATAGTTGAAAAAAAGTCTGACATCTCCATTAGTACAGATTGGAACAGGTATGACTATAAGGATAATAAATATGACATTAGAATAAATAGGTTTGTTGCTATTTACTATATTTGTTTGACTGCATGCAAACACACAGACACACATTCTTTCTCTCTCTCTCTCTCAATCTTTTACCTCGTTCACATTGAATGTATAGGGTAGCATTATGAGTACTACAGAGACCATCAGTAGTTGTGTTAATAGAACAATCAGAGAAGGAGTTAACATTCATAGGACAATTAATGGTATCAATAATAGGATTATTTTGTGATAAAGAAATAGAATAGTGAGTATAGCCAGCTGGGATAGAAAAGAGAAATTATAAATTATATTTTGTAACTAAACTTATACATCCCAAACTTAAAGTTATACTTTAAAAAGTGCAGAAAGATCTGTTTATTAAAATTAAATAATTGAGTTGGACTAACAATAAACCTTCATCCAATTATTAAACAATAATTTATCAACATAAATCAATAATGTACATTTACTCTCTATAATACAGTAACATTGTTAAGTATATAACTTACAGCTATAACCTAAGAGTTGACAGGCACTCTGCGTTATATTATTTAGATCATAGTTGATTTCACTCTGAGCAGCACACACAAAACGATATCGATCATCAGTACATATTTGAAGATATCCATTAATATACTCAACAAGTCCACGAGAATCAGTATAGTTAGAAGTAGAATTGACAAAAAGTTGAATTTGACCATCACTACATGTTTCTATAGCTAAAGAAAGTGATAAAATGTGACTCTTTGTGATTTAATATGTCTAACAATGATAAAATATGACATGATACATTATGTCTTATATATTACTCATTATGACCTATTATGACACAATAGTCATTATGATTATGACTCATAATGACATATATCATAAACATATAATACTTACAGTTAAGACATATTATAGAAGCCACATAATCATGAGAAGTACATTCTCCAGTATTTGTAATACCAATACTACAAGAGGATAGACTAGTAGCAGATTGTGGACAAGAGATAGTGTCAATAATAGTGCCTGGAGAATATAGTCCACTGTTTGGAATAATGTCAGAACCTAACAAAGAGAGAATAATACTATTAATATCTAAGACATTATATATAGTCATGATTTGTACACATTAACAAAAAAATATAACAAAATATATATGCAATGATAATAATAGCATTTCCAATTTTCCATGTACATAGGATAAATAACAACACTAACATTATTAATAATAGGAAGAGTACACTTACCATCTCTATATCCCAAGTCAGTACAAACAATTTGTGCAATTGTATAATCAATAGAAGCAAAAGTATTATTAGCACAGATACTGTAGTATGTTCCATTATAACACACTTGTAGGTAACCACCAAAGCCTTGATATGGAAAGCCATCACTAGGAGGAAATGATTGTTGATATTGTATTCTGTACTGGCCATTGTAGGAGCATTCAGGAGTAGGGGTAGGTGGAGTAGTTGAAACTAAGAGAGAGAGAGAGAGAAAGAGAGAGAGACAGAGAGACAGAGACAGAGACAGAGACAGAGAGACAGAGACAGAGACAGAGAGACAGAGACAGAGAGTGAGAGAGAGAGGGAAAGAATCAATTATTCACATATTTATACTCTCACTTACTACTTGTACAAGAGATAACGGCATCACCACCATAACTATTACAGCTATCAGTACTAACAACCATGGCAGTAGCAAAGTTACATGAATAGTATTCAGTACAGTTCAAGGAAATAAGGACTTGTTGAGCATTTGTAGAGTTTCCATACATATCTCTAGAACCACCAATAGGATAAGTGTAGATAAATCGATCTATGGTAAGAAATGAAATAATAAAAGTAACTAATAATGTCATATTATAATGATATTACAATGAACTGCTTTACTAGTTAACTGTTGTTATATGTATGTAATGTACAATTAATACCATTCTTGTTAATTTCCTTTACTATAATAGCTAGATATACTACAGTATATATATCAGTAATATTTACTGCTGTATCCATATGAATTGTAGCAGATATATTCAGCTAATGTTTGGTCCAGAGCATCATTACACACTGGAGTATAGACATTGTTGATACACACTTCAACATGACCCACAACAACATGGCTACCATTGTTGAAATATCCAGAGCCAGTGTTAACTAATCTAGTTTGAGTCCCAAAACATTGATATGGTTCTGTAGAGTAAGAAATTAAAGTCAATAAAAATAGTTTCATTTACATTTTAAACTGCACATGAAAAATATGGACTCTATGAATTTGTATAAGATAAACTTTAAAGATACAATCTTTCTTCTTAATCCTTCTTACCTTGTCGACATGTGACTATACCTGCTCCATCATAATTTTCACAGCCATTACCAGTTTGATATAAACTCTTACAGACACCAAGATTGGAAGCATTCATTGGACAAATATAGTTATATACACCATTAGTGGTCAGAAGAGGAAAGTAATCAACTGCTTCATAGCCAAACAGTGAATAGTTATAAGCTCCTCCAAGATAATTGACTCCACTACATATATCCATAGCTTCAGATGAATGTAATATATTTGAACAGATAGCTGCATAAGTGTAGTTTGGAGTACAATATAAAGGATAACCAATGTGATATTGAGTGCCATTGGAATAGGAGATTGTTGCTTGATCGTTTAGGGACACTGATTGACTTGAGTAACAGTTATTGTCAACTGAGAGAAAGAGAGAGAGGAACAAAAATTAACCTAAAATTGTTTTGGAAGATATTGACTTTACAATGAAACATTGACTAGAACTACAAGATAAGATATTTAGTAGCAGTGTCTGAGGAAGGCTAATAGCTTTAGGGTGCTAGAAATATAAGCAGAGAAGCAAGCTAGTAAAAAGCTTCAGCCACATTCAGTCACACCCATCGCTGTAGTGCTCCTGGTTAGCATTAATGAAATTTATTTAAGTTCATTTGTCATGTAAACAATATAATATGATCCAAAACAATTATAAGATCACCAAGAACTAACATCATACATCAGAAAAACAAAGAGCTATATAGCTACTGTGTCCATGACACAATATTAATACATTATGGTACATAAGTATAATACTAATACATTATGGTACATATAAATAATACTAAAACATTATGGTACATACATATAATACTAATACATTATGGTACATACATATAACACTAATACATTATGGTACATACATATAATACTAATACATTATGGTACATACATATAATATTAATACATTATGGTACATACATATAATACTAATACATTATGGTACATATAAATAATACTAATACATTAAGGTACATACATATAATACTAATACATTATGGTACATACATATAATATTAATACATTATGGTACATATAAATAATACTAATACATTATGGTACATACATATAATACTAATACATTATGGTACATACATATAATACTAATACATTATGGTACATACATATAATATTAATACATTATGGTACATACATATAATACTAATACATTATGGTACATATAAATAATACTAATACATTATGGTACATACATATAATACTAATACATTATGGTACATACATATAATACTAATACATTATGGTACATACATATAACACTAATACATTATGGTACATATAAATAATACTAATACATTATGGTACATACATATAATACTAATACATTATGGTACATACATATAATACTAATACATTATGGTACATACATATAATATCAATACATTATGGTACATATATACAATACCAATATATTATGGTACATATAACACTAATACATTATGGTATATACATATAATGCCATACCTGCAACACATTGTATGATAGCATCAAATTGATGTGAGGTACACGATGGATCATCAGTAAAATTGTAAGAACAATCACTGAAGGAATAGAAGTATGAAGGACAGCTGACATCAATCAAGACTTGGTCAGCATTGCTACTACCATATGAAGAATCATATTTAAAGAGTGTACCACCTTAAAGAAGAGAAATATATAGTAAAACTCTGTGCATCCTAGTAAAACAAAGCAAGTACTAATGGTACATTAATTAAATTCAGTAAAATCAGTAAAACATAGTTAAACAAATTATATAAGTCAGTATACTAAAAGTGATGCTTACCAGTGTAGCCAAGACCAGAACATGTAGCTTGAATACCCATTAGAACTGAGTGTGTCAAATTACTACTATTATAACATATAGAAGACCACTCTCCATTAACACACACTTCAAAAATACCAGCAATAGCTAGCGTACCATTATTTAATTGATAGGTATTGTAGTTCCAAATCCTTGCATCACCTTCAGTACATACTGTGTTAAAAAGGAGGAAAATGAAGGGAGAAAGAGAAAGGAAGGGAATAAAAAAAGAGAGGGAAGGAGGGAGGAGGGAGGAGAAAAGAAGGGAATAAAAAAGAGAGAGGGAAGGAGGGAGTGAGAGAGAAGGAGGGAGTAAGAGAAGGAGGGAGGGAGAAGGGAAAAGGGAGAGAGCAATATTATATGTACAAGAAGATCAAAGTACTTTTACCTTCTCTACATTGCACAATGACTGGTGTACCACTGCAAGTATTGGAGATATTATAAGTACAAGATCCTAAGTAGCCATATGGACAGTCTATGTTCCTGGCATAGAGTCCACTAGAATTGCTACCATAAAGATCGCTATTCCAGGGAATAATTGTTGCATTACCTAAGTTAATAGGATAGAAAAACATGCTAATTGGTATCTACACACAATTGAAGTGTATGAGTCAAAATTTTACGTGGTTATCTATACAAACTTTAATACAATGTTCCTATATACTTGATAGTTACAGGGAAGAACATGATGGTAGACATTGTATTTAATATTGCTAATGTACAAAATATACAACAGAAATGTATGTAATGGAATGTTTATAATGTAAACAAAAGATAAATACTTAAAATATCATTTCTATGGAAATTCTATATTATCCATTAATCTCACTGTTTCTGTAGCCAGCATTATTGCAGGCAAGTGTAGTTAACTGTGTGACATTCAAGCTATCACTGCAGATATCAACATATTGCCCATTATTGTCACAAGCTTCAAGTCTGAATGTTGTAGTTCGTCTTACAGCATACTTCATAGTAATTTGATAAGATCTTTGGAAATTACCACGGATGCATCGTTGCTCTATTAAGAGACAGACAGAGAGAATGTTATTATAGCTATAACTTGGAATGGTAATTGTGTGTTACTAACCATTAATACATGTGACAACTCCATTAAATCCACTAGAACAGGAACTAGATACATTGTATAAACATTGACTGTCAAAGTCAGTGATGTTAACAGGACAAGCAATACTAGTGAATACTATATTATAAGTATAGTTTGTTAAGTTATAATCTTGGAATTGACCAAACCCAGGAAATGGTAATCCACCACCTATAGAGAGAATATTGAATATTTTAAATCATCTTAGCAATAGAGTCATCTTCTATGGAAACATTGTAATTATAAAAGTTAATTCAAGGGGAATCTAGTTTTATACACAGTGGATAATGTACCATTGTATCCAGAGCAGAAGTAATCGACATGTTTTTGAGTGATGGCAGACAAACAGATTGGTCGATAGATGTTGTTATAACAGACTTGAGGTATAGCCACATTGAGTGAGCCTCCATTGGGCAAATTAAAGTGTGTGTTGTTAGCAAGTCTGTAGTCACCATCATTAATACAGTAGTATGGGTTTGCAACAACTAGAGAGAAAAAATAATGAGAGGAGAGCTAAGTGTACAACACTGCGTAGTCTCCTAGCCTATAAACAATACTGTTTAACAATGTTTAACTTCAATGATAGCCAAGAGGCTAGATCCCTTGGCCGCCAATGCCCCTACACAAGTACTTAATTATATTGTATTATCTATTCCCTTACATCTTCTGCATGCTAGATACGCATCACCATTAATGTCACATGTACTAGTATCATCCACATCAATGTTACACAAGTTTAAGCTTGAGTACCTATAGGTACAATTGATGTAATTAATGATAACAGAATCATCACGAAATCCATAACTTGGTTGCCATATGGCTCCATCTGTGTATGAGCATGTATATACATGCACAAATGTGTGCATGTGTGTGTATGTAAGAGAGAGATTAAAAGACAAAGAGAGACAGAGAAAAAGATAATTGATTATTGAAATATTAGCAATCTACTAAACATAAAAAAGGTAGTGTCGTATGTACAATTCTATTTTACTGTCAAAGCCTGTCATTACATGAATGTTCTAATCTAATAAGAGATATATTGTATATTACATGCACTTTAATGCTAACTTAAGTTTATATAAATAACATGTATTAATTTTAGGGATTTTCATTAATACAAGATAAGGGTTAAATTTTGTACAATACAAGCTAAAAGTTCATTTCATAGATTAGAATGGACATGCCTCAGGAGTCAATAAAATAAATTATTAGAGGGTCTACATGTACAAGATCTGATAGATTTAAAAAGCTTGAAATCAATTAAACTATAATGTAATATACAGTGAACTCTAGTCACTTACCATAATAGCCTAGATCTCTGCAGGCTCTTTCAGCTACATAATCATCAATATAAACATCAGTACCATTCAAACACACATTAATAAATGTGTTGTTATAGCACAACTGAAGTGTACCAAAAACAAGTTCATATGAACCATTTAGTCCAACAACTTCGTTCCTTGTTTGGCGATTCTTCAAGTTAACTTGTCCTTTATAACTGCAATAACTTTGTGAGTTTACTAGTAGGACATAACTAGTTAACAATAGAGCTATGAGGTTAATCACTAATGAACCCTTCATGATGAAAGAGCTAGGAGAGAGAGAGAGAGAGCAGAGACAGAGACAGAAGAGAGAGACAGAGACAGAGAGACAGAGAGATAGAGAAATTAGTGGAGCCTCAGAAGATTCTCCTTAATATAGAGGTGTTCTTCATGTCATATCATGATCAAAAGCACCTATACATTGTAGCAGTTATGTGTGTGTTTCACTCTTAGTTCTACAAAATACTAGTGACATTGGGTCACACGTTTTGATTCCAAAGAAATAGGCAATAAAATAGGAGTCTTTTACATTGTGACTGCATTGCTCTTTGGAAAACAGTCTTACTAACCAAGATGCATTAACAAAATGAAAGGCTTTTACCTTTACATGCAAAATATGCTAGGTTATCCTAAAATAAGCTTTAGTAATAAATGTTGCCTTTCAAAAGTTATATTTTATTATGCATTCAACAATCAAAGAGGTCAAATGAAATGAATGCAGTGTCTGCTGATACACACAGAAACAAATGAATGTAGTTACTTATACAGGAAGTGTTACAACAATAGGTAAGACTGATGAAGTGTCAAATTTAAAGACACTCAATTTACAGCTGATCCTATGTATGCAATATCTCTTCAATTATGTTATTATGATACTATAACATCAACACCATCAAATAACTTTAGGATTATTTTATAGAAGCATAATCTACTAAGATATTTAGACAAAACAGCTTCTACAACATTTCTTATGCACTGTTATTATAAAAACAAACAGCTAATAAATTACTACAGCAAAGTCACTAATTTATGGCAATTACTATGAGATCAATGCAGCATTATCACACATATAAGTTATGAAACTGTATAGTCATCTTATACTATGATCTATAGTGTAGGCAAACAATATCACATTACAGTATAGAATCCCAATAATATACAAGTTATAACATTATATAGTCATCTTATACTACAATCTCAATGAAACTCTTATAGTGTATGCCAACAATATTACACAAAAGTATAGTATCCTGATAATATCAAGATATGCGGAGTTTGCAAGTGAAAACGATATCATATTACTGACGAAGATTCTTTGCATGTTTTTGAAACAAAGAAGATTGTTTGTATTACAAAACTTGAATAATTGGCAAGTGGTAGTCTACCACAATATAGAGTATGCCTTGCACAATTCAAGTGACTAGCTGATTTGTTGGGTGAAAAACTGTTTTTCTTAGATATTACATAGTTATTGTTTTTCTAAGTTTTCACTAAGCAGTGCCAAAGCTCAATTACTATACTTGAACTAAGTTAGGGTCAGCAACCAATAGCCACTCAGCCATTAGCTTGTAGCTTTGTTAACAACCTCTGATTATTAACTGTATAACAAAGCTATAAAATGGCAGAGAATTTTGCACTGTAGAGCAATTACATATAAGTCAGTACTGACATAGTTGCTCATTCAAAACCATAAAAGGAGCACATTTTCAGCAGGGACTCACTAGCAAACCTAGTATGTCAGTTCTATTTAATACTCACATTCTCTCTCACACATACGCACACACACACACTATAGGATCTCCACTACACACAACTTCAACATTATTCAATCTATAGCAAATATGTCTAGGCCTGCATTGCTGCATACTTAGCAACATTATAATTGCATGTACGCTTCAATAAGCATATATAACAACAATTAGTGATAGATATACTGTATATATATATATATATATATATATATATATATATATATATATATATATATATACAATGAAATAGTGAGCAATAGCCTGCAACAATATTACCAATCTGAGTTGCATACATTAAATGAAAGTAAAGTTGTAACTGTATCATACTTACTTTTGATGCTTGCTAAACCGAGCAGATCCGTCTCGTTAGCAGCATTGAAGGGTGAAGGGTGGAGAAGCTACACTTCTTTTATAATAATTAGTTTCGTCTAGCTCCTCCCACTTTAGTTGAGATTGACGGATGTGGGATCATGTAGAATTTGTAAATTGAGACAGACGTATAGATGACCGACGACAGGTGAGTGAATGTATACATAGTTATATCAAAATGAAACTAAAGCCATCCAGACACAAGGTTTATATACATACTATCATCAGTTAGTGTGATGGAAAACAAAAATGTGTTCATTTGTGTACTGAATGTTTTTGCAAACTCATTGTGTGCTATGTTTATTATTAAAAGAATCTTGTACATGTGTGTACAGTATGTACTTGTAATAGGTGTTAATTTGAGTAAGTATGTAATTACAACACTGTTACTATTAAATGTAGATATGGCCAGCAAAAGGAGTCATCTTGCAATAACAATTATACAATAGTAATTGAGTTTAACACATGTTTGTACACTTAGGAAAGGGTGTTTTGGTATGTCACTTATCTCAAGTTTTATTCAGTATATAGACACAATAATTTGAAGAAGTTTGTCAGCAAAACTGCTGCTTTGTCATTTGTGCTTGTTGAAATTTGTTTGACTTGCCTGGCAATATAACAAGGCTCGTCAACCTGAAATAAACAATCTTCCTAAATTAATAAGTTATTTTAAGACACACAACTGGTTGAAAACTATAAGATATCAACAAGGCAATGGCTAATAATGTTTGGTTGCAGCATTAGGCAACAAAAGCACACCCTTCCCAAAGGACAAAACATGCCATCACAAGAGACTAGAAAGAATAAGTACATGGAATATCTTATACCAATCTTTAATGGAACTTAGTTATTTAATTATTTATTACTCAACTTCATTAATTTAGCCTGCAGGCAAAATGACACTAATTTAAAACTAGTAGGCAAAGTGGGAGTAGACAAAGTGGGGCATTCCCAGATTATAGATCTGACATATATATATAACTTTTGTGGTAAGATTATGTTACCTGGCTAGAAACCTGCAATATGCCAATTACAACCAAACCACATTTTAATCTATAAGTGTGAACTATGCATTTAATACTATACAAACATTATATTTGTAAATGCAAACAATTAAAATTCTGAGATCATAGTAAAATTAAACAGGCTAAGTAGAACTTACTTCATTAAATAATTAAGCTCACCTTGTTAGAACTATACCATTTGATCATTTCATTGCTCTTATACTTACTCCTCCCATTTAATTCAACTCGAGTACATTTCTACCATTTATTTCATTGACAGTCATTGTTGCTATGACTAGCCATTTATTTCATTTAATTATCTTTATATTATTTTTATCATAGCATGTGTATGTGTGTGTGTGTGTGTGTGTGTGTGAGATAAAGAGATTAAGAGAGAGAGAATAGTTTCTAGATTCAATCAATATCATGATTACATCATCAATGGTCCCTATAGTAGCCTGAGACCATGTGTTACTATTTTTAGTAAGAGATACAGAAGAGAGAGAGGGAGAAAGACAGAGAGAGTAGTTTCTAGTTTCAATCAATATAATGATTACATCATCAATGGTCCCTATATTAGCACAAGACCATGTGTTAGTAAGAGAGATACAGAAGGGAGTTTCTAGATTCAATCAATATCATGATTACATCATCAATGGTCCCTATATTAGCACAAGACCATGTGTTACTATTTTTAGTAAGAGATACAGAAGAGAGAGAGAGAGAGAGAGAGAGTAGTTTCTAGATTCAATCAATATAATGATTACATCATCAATGGTCCCTGTATTAGCCTGAGACCATGTGTTACTATTTTTAGTAAGAGATACAGAAGAGAGAGAGAGAGAGAGAGTAGTTTCTAGATTCAATCAATATAATGATTACATCATCAATGGTCCCTGTATTAGCCCGAGACCATGTGTTACTATTTTTAGTAAGAGATACAGAAGAGAGAGAGAGAGAGAGAGTAGTTTCTAGATTCAATCAATATCATGATTACATCATCAATGGTCCCTGTATTAGCCTGAGACCATGTGTTACTATTTTTAGTAAGAGATACAGAAGAGAGAGAGAGAGAGAGAGTAGTTTCTAGATTCAATCAATATCATGATTACATCATCAATGGTCCATGTATTAGCCTGAGACCATGTGTTACTATTTTTAGTAAGAGATACAGAAGAGAGAGAGAGAGTAGTTTCTAGATTCAATCAATATCATGATTACATCATCAATGGTCCCTATATTAGCCCAAGACCATGTGTTACTATTTTTAATAAGAGATACAGGAGAGAGAGAGAGAGAGAGAGTAGTTTCTAGATTCAATCAATATCATGATTACATCATCCCTATAGTAGTATGAGACCATGTGTTACTATTTTTAGTAAAAAATGTTGTCACATCAGTCCCGCCCACACATAGATAGTATATCACATGTTGACTTGTGAATATTATAAAATATCAATTATGTTACTATAACTATATTTATACAGGAAATGGTTGAAATAGACAATAGTCTCCCACTTAAAATTCTAAATGCTTATATGATATTTTCATGTGGGAGACTATACTTGTAATTGATGAGGCATGCTAACCATCTATATTATAGTTACAAATATAATAACAATAGTGACAATTTATAATATACATGTTAATCTCTATCAAGTAGTGTCATAAAGATAATAATGTGATATGTAGTACATAACTCAAACATGTGGCATATCTCTACCTCACTACTGTGACACATCTAATTTAATACCATAGGCTGCCAGGAGGAAGCATCTATGTATACATAAAAACATAGCCTTTACATAATAACTGTAGGTTGACATACATAATTATATCCCATTATTGTAACATACATGTACTGTAATAAAAGTCCTTACCATATAGTATATAATATGATGTCTGTGTATTTCATGATCTTACATTTGATGTTCTGACTAAATGATCTGATTAACCACTTCTGTACATCAGTTATATTACAGATTGACATAAATTACACATGCTCTATGGTACACTGAACATAATATAACCGACTACAGTATTTGTATTGAACTAACATATTAATAGAACTGACATTCTGTATATGTAGCATCAATATTATGTATAGTGTATGTTAGTTCTGTGACATATACACACATACATCATGTATTGTACTATAGTCAATCCAGGAAGTCCACTATGATGTAGTGACTATAAGTATTCTTAATTATATTCATGACTCATATACACTGAATGGCAAATCTTTGTATAATTAACTACCATTCAAGGTTCAAGGTATTAGTTAACACAAATCTTTCCAGTACCATAACTGTTAGTTAACACCAAGTTGGGGTCATCAATATTGTACTAATTGCTTCATAAATACAACCTTCAACTTCAAAAAGGCTTTTGTGATTTGCTTGTTGTGTGTGGCTTCTATTTAATTTATAACTTATAATTTCACACCCATTATACATTCCTCCCTGGAAATATGATATGTGAACCAAAAGTCGACTCAATGACACTGCAAATACCATGGGCAAACATCCACCCTCATTTACATAATAATTCACTTCCTTACATAGTTCTGATACATGTGACCTAGTTCCAATACACATAATACAATCTTTAATAACATTACAAATAGAATGATCATGGTATGTATAATGTAATTTACATATAGTAGTAACATGATCAATGAGTGTATATTCATATAGTTTAATTTATATTCATTATTAATTATATTAGGTTTATACAGCAGCAAACGACTGTAGGAAAGCAAGCACATGTGGTTAATGATAATTAATAAAAGTGTAAAATTCAAGTCTCATTTAAAGGGAGACTATCAGCTATATCTTAGTCCATCCTGCAGGGATACCCTACCAAACGTATGCTGATAATCACCTTAAAGGTCATAATGGATTGCAGACGCTGTCCTATCAAGTTTTAGATATTACTGTTCTAGAAACATTCACTTCCTACAGTGGCAATTACCATAGTAATCTCACAGTGTCAGTGAAACATCACTGTACATTGTTGGCAAGGGTTCTCCTTGTGTTATTTACGTTTACATGAAGTAATGATGATAGCATAGAGTAGTGACTGATTTTAATAGTGAGACAATAAGTAGTAGTATAGTTTGATAGGCATTCTTAATAATATTCATAATATGGAATGACTCACATACCAACCAAATCACAGAAGCCTGACTGACATGCACATAATCGAACTGACCAAAATATTTGTAATATAACTATCATTTATAGTGTATATTAGTTCTATTATGTACAGTGTATATCAGTTCTATTATGTACAGTGTATATCAGTTCTATTATGTACAGTGTATGTTAGTTCTATTATGTACTGTGTATATCAGTTCTATTATGTACAGTGTATATCAGTTCTATTATGTATAGTGTATGTTAGTTCTATTATGTACAGTGTATATCAGTTCTATTATGTACAGTGTATGTTAGTTATTTTATGTACAGTATATGTCAGCTTGTTTTGGTTTGTTATAAGATCCATTAACTTGTTCTTAAATTAATTGAATTAATTGGGCTATTTGGTTGGTTGTTATATGATGTGACAGGCTTTGGTGAAGATTGGAGACACAAAAGTAGTAATTTGAAATACTTCATAGCATCAATTTTGTATCACGTGAAATTAGTGACAGGTGTTATTATCCAATAACATTGTTACTTCAATAGTATGAATTACTTACAAATACTATGTAGTTTAATCAAAATTTTAACTCACTATGAATATTATTAAAACTAGTATATACTGGTCTATATAGTAATAGTCTCTAAGGCAGTATGGTTTGGTACAGACAGGAAAATAAGTATCCTCATTAGAGAAATGACTGATACAATTACTGTAAACTAGTATATTGTCCATTGTCTAGATGTAAAGAGTTTACTATCCATTACATTAACCAATAATGGTTAAGTTCTCAATCCAGTAGTCTCCGTCCTCATTAGTATAATGCTGTTCGATGTCCTTGTGCAATCCTGTAAGTGTTAGGATTACAACAATTATGTTTGGAAGTAGAATTGCTACCAGGACTCAGTACATGTACACAGTTGGTATTATAGACATATACAGATATGTAGTTACTTAATGACCTTCTAATGATAACAAAGAGGGACAAGAATAGACTTTTTTATTCACCTAAAGAAGTAACATTACCACATACACCATTCAAAGTATTGGATACTTAGTTGTAGTCATAGGACAGTGGCTTGATTATCGAGATAGATAATGACCATTTGTTTTATAGAATAATGAATATAGTTAAAATATAACACATTATATAAATTCCACAGTTAGAAGGAAGAAGGGTACCATGGTCAATAAATATTTATAACCTCAATTTGTGTCATCCATCTACAACTATGTACAGAAGTTGGAATGTAAAAAGAAGCTTAATCCCTTAAAATAACTTACAGTACATGTACTTACCTCAATTTGCGTCATTGTCATCATAAAAAGATCACAGTTGACCAATAAACCTGCAATAGTACTGAAATACATTAAGACAATAGTACTGAAATACACATTGAAGATAATATTCTATAGTACATGTCCTGCAACACTTTATCTATTGTGAGAATACATAATACTAAAGAAACTCTAAATTTCAGCAGAAACTTCTATAATATTAACAAAGTGTCTGTTAATATATTAGGCATAGTAATTCTAAATTCCTTAAATTATTTTCTTAGCACATCTAACTTTAAAGGAACAACTATATGACAAAGGTCCAATGTTTGGTTATTGATAATGAGCTAAGGATCAATGGTATATTCAGTACTCAGTACATCACAGGGGTAACTATGATGTTCCAGATGACACCGCACGTGGAGGTAGTGCTTTATTGCTGTCTCCCCACCCTTCCACCCTCTCATTCTCTGAAAGGCCACATCAATATGACTGTTTCACAAACTAGTAGGGAGGGCTTAAAATTTTATTGACATACAAGTTCATGCTCTGCAGCTGGTAAATTGTAGATCAATATCGTGAATCTGTTCACAAGAAAGCCAACCATTTCCACATTCAAGATGACCGAAGAGAACCATATTCACATTGACTATTAATTATAATATGGTAGATACATCATGATTAATACAACAGATACAAAAGGGTTAATACATTATGATTGTTTTACAGACACTGGGGTTACATACACACAAGGAAGTTAATGCACACCAAGATTAATACAACAGACACAAAAGGATTGATGCATTACGATTATCAACAGACACTGGGGCTAAATACACTTCAGAAGGTTGACGCACATCATGATTAATGTAACAGACAAATCAAGAGGTTTAATATATCAGGATATAACATGACACATCAGACTCAAGGAGGTTAATAATACACTAGACACAAGAAGGTTACAACACACATCAGAACAACTTGTACAAGGGAATTAATACACACAGGATTATACAACATGACACATGGGGGTTAAATATACATACATCAGACAAAGAGGTTTATACACATCAAGATTAATATGACAGCAGTTTAATACACATACATCAGATACATAATAATTATAATAATAATAATAATAATAATAAGTGTTAATTCATATACATCAGATACATAATAATTATAATAATAATAATAATAATAATAAGTGTTAATACATATACATCAGATACATAATAATAATAATAATAATAATAATATGTGTTAATTCATATACATCAGATACATAATAATAATAATAATAATAATAATAATAATAATAATAATAATAATAAGTTTTTAATATATATTAGTCTAAAACGATGCATTCTGATTTCTTTTTTATAATAATAATAATAATAATAATAATAAGTGTTAATACATATACATCAGATACATAATAATAATAATAATAATAATAATAATAAGTGTTAATACATATACATCAGATACATAATAATAATAATAATAATAATAATAATAAGTGTTAATACATATACATCAGATACATAATAATAATAATAATAATAATAATAATAATAATAAGTGTTAATACACATACATCAGATATATAATAATAATAATAATAATAAGTGTTAATACACATACATCAGATACATAATAATAATAATAATAATAATAATAAGTGTTAATACACATGCATCAGATACATAATAATAATAATAATAATAATAATAATAAGTGTTAATACATATACAACACAGGTTAATTACTATGACACGTTAGACACGAGGAGGTTAAATAAACATCAAAACTGACATAGGAGGTTAAAACAACATCAGACAGTCACACAGAAGGTTAATAATATACATTAATAAATTACACACAAGACAAGAGATGGTTACAATGACATCAGAAAAAATCGCATAAATACAAACAGACAAAAATACAAGGGATTGTAGTATGTGGGAGGGTCAGATCAAGTTTAATATCAAAAAATAATTGTAATAAATAAGGTGGTCATGAAAAGGTCAATTAAAATATGTATGAAGGGTCGCATCAGGAAGGTCATGATATCAAGTTAATATCATGACTCAGTTATATGATTGTCATCCAGTGATAAAGTCATATATGATCCTGGTATTATTGACTGAGGTCATATATAAAGGGCAAGTTTAATACATACCTTCACAAAATACAACGATGAAAAAGACACAAGGAAATTAGATAAAAGATGAATAAAAGCAAAGCAATGCTGAGACAATGCATGAACTCTTCTTCACTATTCAGATCAACACCAAGCTGCCTACTAATGCCGGCCTCAAACCTACAGCTGGCCATACAAATCTTTGACAAGTTATTGATGTTCATGTCTAAAACAAACTATATTAACCTCAAGACTCACGAGGCACGATACATTTGATGTCCATCTCCACAATAAGCCTAAGTTAACCTCAATATTAACGATGCATGATACAATGATCTTAGTTGTATAGGTTCTGTGAGCTCATTAGTTCAATCATTTCAGGTGGATGGCAAAAGTTTGTACAATCCTCTGTAGGAGATAAGTCTTTCACACCTTCCTTTGTAATTACTCAATGGCACAGTTGTACATATTTTAGACAAAGTGCTAAAAAAGTTCTAAACATTTTTTAAATGTGCTTTAAAAAGTGCTAAACTGTTCAAAACATTTTAAAATGTGCTAAAAAAGTGTTACATAATTTCTAGCGCTAAAATGATGCTAAAAGTCTTGCTCATGTCCTAAATTTAGCATTGATTGTGCCAATCTGGTAACACTGATTCTCCGAAGTGCATTATAACTTTGTCGAAGGTGGAGCTCTAGCCATGATGAGCCGCAGTTCAGTTGGACCAGTTCGTGGTTCTGCCAATTTTCCATATTGTCCAGAAGTCTCTAAATATGAAAAACTAGCTAAAGTTGGTCAAGGAACATTTGGGTAAGTCATGAACGCGAAAGATCTTTTATTTGAATAGATATCTATAAATTAATTGAATCTTGATATATTTTTAGGGAGGTATTCAAGGCACGAGATCGCGAGACAGGTCGTCTTGTAGCTTTAAAGAAAGTATGTATGGACAAAGAGAAAAAAGGGGTAAGTATAAACATTATATTGCATCAGTAATTCTGGCAATATTTGAATAGCCTTAAATTCTAATTAATTTGAAATGTAAATGTATTAATTAATGTTACATTAAAGCATATTTCTATCTGCTAGGACACAATCCAAAGTTTATATAATATCACTTGATGTGGTGACAATTCTCTTATACTATAGAGTTAATATTCTTATACTAGAGTTAATATAGTCATGATGTTTGCTCCATGTAGTACACACGACCACATAATGTGGTATAATGTGGTCTTCCTACCTATAAATACACCTGCACTTGAAAACAGACTAGTTTACAATGAGCATACAACACATGGATGAAGTATAGTGTAATATTTTGAAATATTGTCTAATAATGGTATCCTGTTTATGACGGTAGTTTGTGCTAACAACATGGACTTATAATTTAATAACTAGTTATAACTTAATGAGCTAACCTATTTAGTTTCCACTAACTGTCAAATGTGTTGTAAGGCACTAGACAAGTACTAATACTTACTATATTGAGGTTACTATAATTATGTACATGTTATTTATAAATTTCCTTAATTTTAGTTTCCGATAACAGCATTGAGAGAAATACGTATACTACAGGTACTAAAACACAAAAACATCATCAATTTGGTTGAAGTATGTCGTACCAAAGGTAACCCTTACTACACACAAAGACACCATTGTTGTTATGATTACATCTTTTCTACAGCTACTCCCTACAGTAGAGACAAAGGGAGCATTTACTTGGTGTTGGATTTCTGTGAACACGATTTGGCTGGTCTTCTTGAATGTAAAGAAGTCCATTTCTCTCTGGGTGAAATCAAAAATATTATGCAACAACTCTTTAATGCTCTTTTTTACATACATGTCAATAACATACTACATCGCGACATGAAGTCATCTAATATTTTGATGACACGTACCGGAGAATTGAAGCTTGCAGATTTTGGACTAGCTCGTGCATTAAATAAAGGCCCAAATCAACGTTACACTAATGGAGTAGTAACATTGTGGTACCGTCCTCCTGAACTCTTATTGGGTGAGCAAAATTATGGCCCTCCAGTTGATATGTGGAGTGCTGGATGCATTATGGCCGAGATGTGGACTCGACGTCCGATACTGCAAGGAAATACAGAACAAAAACAAATTACTCTTATATGTCAATTGTGTGGATCAATTATTCCCGAGGAATGGCCAGGAGTTGATAAACTTGAACATTATCAAAAGTTGGAACTGCCAGCTAAAGAGAATAGGAAAGTACGAGAGCGTCTCCGTCATTTTGTTGAAGATCCTTATGCACTAGACCTCATTGAGAAACTTCTAGTTTTGGATCCAAAAAAAAGAATTGATGCTGATGCCGCTTTGGAACATGATTTCTTTTGGAAAGATCCGCTTCCAACAGATCTCACTCGTACTTTATCAGCACTCCGCAGTTCAATGTTTGTAATGCATACTGGAAGTCATAGACCAGTAGTTGCTCCACGACCTGGTCGACTACCTTCAAATGTAGTAGCCAGTCATCTTCGTGATCGTGTATTTTAATTGTCATAGCTGTTTTTTATCAATTTTATTGTTACTGACATAACAATAATGATATCATTATTAAATCATCAAAACGAACAAAAGGGAGGGAATGTATTGAGGGATATATATGTATATAAAAAAAATTGAGATCATTTTAAAACCCTAATATGAGTTGAAACTATTATTACAGTAAAAGAAGACAACTCTGGTGAATTGTCTCAAAAACAATAAGTCCAGCTAGAACATCAGATATACATGAATAGAGGTTTTTATCACCTAAAGAAGTAACATTACCACATATACCATTCAAAGTATTGGATACTTAGTTGTAGTCATAGGACAGTGGGTTGATTATCGAGATAGATAATGACCATTTGTTTTATAGAATAATGAATATAGTTAAAATATATAAATTCCACAGTTAGGTCTACTTACTATACAACATAGATAGCATTGAAAATAAGTAGTTACTTCAGTGACAAGTCTAATGTTCTCATGTTTCATAATTCAGTTGAAGTCTTGATCTTCTCTTTACAGGATGAAGTTATGTTTAGAAAACAAAAAGAAATAAGGTCATATTTTTTATTGATGGAGTGTTTTCATTAGTTTTATTCCCAAGGAACCTCATGTCAGCAGCTGAGATCATTGAACAGCTTACTAATCGAATGCCATATCTTTTGTAATACAATCATATCTTTACATTATAGTGATAAACTGTATTAATTACAAACTTCTATCAAATGTGTATACCATACACAAGTAGACCTGAAAGGAAGAAGGGTACCATGGTCGATAAATATTTAGACTGTACTAACCTCAATTTGTGTCATCCATCTACAACTATGTACAGAAATTGGAATGTAAAAAGCTTAATCCCTTAAAATAACTTACAATACATGTACTTACCTCAATTTGCGTCATTGTCATCATAAAAAGATCACACACAGTCGAGCAATAAACCTGCAATAGTACTGAAATACATTAAGACAATAATACTGAAATACATTAAGACAATAATACTGAAATACATTAAGACAATAATACTGAAATACATTAAGACAATAATACTGAAATACATTAAGACAATAATACTGAAATACATTAAGACAATAGTACTGAAATACATTAAGACAATAATACTGAAATACATTAAGACAATAATACTGAAATACATTAAGACAATAATACTGAAATACATTAAGACAATAATACTGAAATACATTAAGACAATAATACTGAAATACATTAAGACAATAATACTGAAATACATTAAGACAATAATACTGAAATACATTAAGACAATAATACTGAAATACATTAAGACAATAATACTGAAATACATTGAAGATAATATTCTATAGTACATCTCCTGCAACACTTTATCTCTAAAAAATATACCTCTAATTGTTAAAATACGTAATACTAAACAATACTTTAATTCAGCAGAAACTTCTATAATATTGACAATGTCTAGAATTATATTAGGCATAATAATTCTAAATTCCATAATTAAATTATTTACAATGATCTTAGTTGTATAGGTTCTGTGAGCTCATTAGTTCAATCATTTCAAGTGGAGGGCAAAAGTTTGTACAATCCTCTGTAGGAGATAAGTCTTTCACACCTTCCTTTGTAATTACTCAATGGCACAGTTGTACATATTTTAGAGATAGTGCTAAAAAAGTTCAAAACATTTTAAAATGTGCTTTAAAAAGTGTTAAAAATGTTCAAAACATTTTAAAATGTGATTTAAAAAGTGTTAAAAATGTTCAAAACATTTTAAAATGTGATTTAAAAAGTGTTAAAAAATGTTCAAAACATTTTAAAATGTGCTAAAATGTGTTACATAACTTCTAGTGCTAAAATGATACTAAAAGTCTTGCTTATGTCCTAAATTTTTTACTGATTGTGCCAATCTGGTAACACTGATTCTCCGAAGTGCATTATAACTTTGTCGAAGGTGGAACTCTAGCCATGATGAGCCGCAGTTCAGTTGGACCAGTTCGTGGTTCTGCCAAATTTCCATATTGTCCAGAAGTCTCTAAATATTTAAAACTAGCTAAAGTTGGTCAAGGAACATTTGGGTAAGTCATGAACGCGAAAGATCTTTTATTTGAATAGATATAAGTTATCTATAAATTAATTGAATCTCGATATATTTTTAGGGAGGTATTCAAGGCACGAGATCGCGAGACAGGTCGTCTTGTAGCTTTAAAGAAAGTATGTATGGACAAAGAGAAAAAAGGGGTAAGTATAAACATTATGTTGTATCAGTAATTCTGGCAGTATTTGAATAGCCTTAAATTCTAATTAATTTGAAATGTAAATGTATTAATTAATGTTACATTAAAGCATATTTCTATCTGCTAGGACACAATCCAAAGTTTATATAATATCACTTGATGTGGTGACAATTCTCTTATACTATAGAGTTAATATTCTTATACTAGAGTTAATATAGTCATGATGTTTGCTCCATGTAGTACACACGACCACATAATGTGGTATAATGTGGTCTTCCTACCTATAAATACACCTGCACTTGAAAACAGACTAGTTTACAATGAGCATACAACACATGGATGAAGTATAGTGTAATATTTTGAAATATTGTCTAATAATGGTATCCTGTTTATGACGGTAGTTTGTGCTAACAACATGGACTTATAATTTAATAACTAGTTATAACATAATGAGCTAACCTATTTAGTTTCCACTAACTGTCAAATGTGTTGTAAGGCACTAGACAAGTACTAATACTTACTATATTGAGGTTACTATAATTATGTACATGTTATTAATAAATTTCCTTAATTTTAGTTTCCGATAACAGCATTGAGAGAAATACGTATACTACAGGTACTAAAACACAAAAACATCATCAATTTGGTTGAAGTATGTCATGACAAAGGTAACCCTTACTACACACAAAGACACCATTGTTGTTATGATTACATCTTTTCTACAGCTACTCCCTACAGTAGAGACAAAGGGAGCATTTACTTGGTGTTGGATTTCTGTGAACACGATTTGGCTGGTCTTCTTGAATGTAAAGAAGTCCATTTCTCTCTGGGTGAAATCAAAAATATTATGCAACAACTCTTTAATGCTCTTTTTTATATACATGTCAATAACATACTACATCGTGACATGAAGTCATCTAATATTTTGATGACACGTACTGGAGAACTGAAGCTTGCAGACTTCGGACTAGCTCGTGCATTAAATAAAGGCCCAAATCAACATTACACTAACGGAGTAGTGACATTGTGGTATCGTCCTCCTGAACTCTTATTGGGTGAGCAAAATTATGGCCCTCCAGTTGATATGTGGAGTGCTGGATGTATTATGGCCGAGATGTGGACTCGACGTCCGATACTGCAAGGAAATACAGAACAAAAACAAATTACTCTTATATGTCAATTGTGTGGATCAATTATACCCGAGGAATGGCCAGGAGTTGATAAACTTGAACATTATCAAAAGTTGGAACTGCCAGCTAAAGAGAATAGGAAAGTACGAGAGCGTCTCCGTCATTTTGTTGAAGATCCTTATGCACTAGATCTCATTGAGAAACTTCTAGTTTTGGATCCAAAAAAAAGAATTGATGCTGATGCCGCTTTGGACCATGATTTCTTTTGGAAAGATCCGCTTCCAACAGATCTCACTCGTACTTTATCAGCACTCCGCAGTTCAATGTTTGTAATGCATACTGGAAGTCATAGACCAGTAGTTGCTCCACGACCTGGTCGACTACCTTCAAACGTGGTAGCCAGTCATCTTCGTGATCGTGTATTTTAATTGTCATAGCTGTTTTTTATCAATTTTATTGTTACTGACATAATAATAATGATATCATTATTAAATCATCAAAAACAAACAAAAGGGAGGGAATGTATTGAGGGATATATATGTATATAAAAAATTGAGATCATCTTAAAACCCTAATATGAGTTGAAACTATTATTACAGTAAAAGAAGACAACTCTGGTGAATTGTCTCAAAAACAATAAGTCCAGCTAGAATACCAGCTAGAACATCAGATATACATGGTGTTGACCAATAAGCACTCTTCAAAGTGACACAGAGAGGGCCCGCAATCCCCAAATTTGAGTCTTTATGTTAAATGATGCTATACAGTAAAAATATACTGCTAATGCAACACACCTTGAATTAATTTCACATTAAAGTATAGCACCATTTCCAGTACTGTAGTCACTCCTTAAAATAAACTTTAGAACACAAGACATCTAATAATATGTGTAGAGTTATGTTTAATCATTTATAACTTAAAATAGAATTTATTTCAAAAAGTTAATTAATGGAATCATAGTCAAAGATCACTAATATTGGGCCAACTAAATCACAAAAAATTAATGAGCAACAATATAATTAAGGACAAAAAACTCTACTATAAATACGAAAACAATAATAATAATGATTATCGACTAATTCACAAATAAACCTAACAAAAGTACTTAAAGGTCAGTTTTCTTATCTTCTTCATCTTCCATAGCATCCTCATTAGTAAGAACAGTAGTAGACTCAGATTTCTCATCTTTCTCCATCATAGTAGTCGTAACATAGCGAGGCTCTTCAGCAACAGCAGGCTAGAGAGAAGACAAGGTAAGTAAGTGTATCTGTCTGTATATTAGCATGGTGTGTGCATGCTCACACACACACAAGCATATGTGCGCTGTTTCACTTAATTTATTAATCATGTGGATGGATGAATGAAAAATAGGACAAGACTTACATCACTAAGTGGTTGTTTTTCCTCAGAGCTACCTTCAATGTTCTTTGTATCAGTCAAGTACTTTCCGGATGTATCCAAACCATACTCTTCTTCTTTCTGTGATTGAGTGGTCCTAATTCGCACAGACTGAGAAGCTACTGCATATTTACCAGTACGACCAGTAATACGACCTAAGAGAGTAAGCCAGATCTCACGAGTGTCTTCAGTTCGAACCAAAGTTAGAACAAACAGCAAGATAGAGTGGATGATAGCCAAGAAACTAAAAATGTATTGGGTTGCAATTGAGCCATCACCAGTAATGTTGGCTTGAGTGCCAACTAAAGCAAAGATCCAGATGACATCAAATACAATTAAAAGAATCATTCCAACAAAGAGATGGGTGACAACAGAGTCTTTGCGGACTTGTTTTTCAGCTGTGGTCATTGATGGAGAATGAGTTAG
The DNA here is from genome assembly GCA_963965975.1 of Xestospongia bergquistia. Classification (NCBI taxonomy): domain Eukaryota; kingdom Metazoa; phylum Porifera; class Demospongiae; order Haplosclerida; family Petrosiidae; genus Xestospongia; species Xestospongia bergquistia. Next base: position 7,317,804 of record OZ014417.1, read on the forward strand.
CAAAATAGATATGAGATGGAGGATCCAAGTAACAATCGTCAATAAAACAATAGGAATGACATAGCCATAATAGAATGTAGCCTCCTGAGGTCGGCAGCTGAATAAGAGAAAGAGAGAGAGAGAGAGAGAGAGATCAATTCCTACAACATCTACTAAAACTTACAAAGCATTGTCCACAACATAATACTGATGTCCAGCTGCAGCAGAAATGATAACAACCAGTGTAGAAATAACTGTAAAGGAAAGATAAGCAGTAACAGTAACATTAATGGAATCTTTAATGCACTTTACTCACTCAAGTTAGCAATGAGCATGATAGAGAAGTAATAACGTGTAAATGGATTAGATCCAATGCCCATTTTAAGTTTAACAAAATAGAACAGTGCTTCAGTGAATAAGAACATAAAGTAGACAATACTGAAGAAGTGAAAGAATCCAGAGAATACACCACAGAATCCTGTAATAAAGGGTAAATTACTATAATCTACTATCAGTAGTTCAGTAAGCCCTAGACTAGTAAATATCAGTACTTACTACAGTGACCTAAGATAGCTACCATTAGACTAGTGAGCATCAGTACTTACTACAGTGACCAGCTACCTTTAGACTAGTGAGCATCAGTACTTACTACAGTGACCAGCTACCTTTAGACTAGTGAGCATCAGTACTTACTACAGTGACCTAGGATATAGCTACCATTAGACTAGTGAACATCAGTACTTACTACAGTGACCTAGGATATAGCTACCATTAGACTAGTGAGCATCAGTACTTACTACAGTGACCTAGGATATAGCTACCATTAGACTAGTGAACATCAGTACTTACTACAGTGACCTAGGATATAGCTACCATTAGACTAGTGAACATCACAGTAACCTACTATATATACCATTATACTGATTAGTAAGCTCCATATCAAAGTGACCTAGCTACCATACAGTACCTGTCAGATCAGCAAATGTTGCTGCAGTGGCTATAAAGAATACAACATAGAGAACCAAAAGTGACAAATGAGATGCAACAAAAATACGTCCTTCAGGACAGTGACGTTGGGAGCTAGAAGAACAAACACAATAGACATTATTACAGAAAGTATGTGCTAGCCATTAGTTTATTTTAATACTCATAAATTAACTATCTTTTTTGCTAACTATTCCCCAGATTCTCACAAAATCTCCCAATTATTATAAGAATGGACAGTCTTTAATATAACTTACGATGATGCAATGTGACTGATAACTGCCAGAACAATGAAGATAAGTGACAGACCCAGACCTACAAACAGGATAACTTGAGCCTCATATTCAAGTTCTTCAATTAGAGGAGGTGTGGGTGTAGGTGTGGGTGTGGCTGTAGGTGTGGGTGTGGCTGTAGGTGTCTCTACATCCTATATATAATTGACAAATTAAATAGAATTTGAGACATTTAAAGTAATATCTTTGACTATACATGAACATTAAAGCAGAGAATACTACATGTAATCTAATGTGGGCTATAGTATTAAGAAGATATTCCCTTACCTCAATGATAGTAAAGCTGGAGAGATGGTTACATGAACATTGAATAGTTGTGTCATTTGGATTGCTAGTCATAGTACATCCATCAGTGGACCAATCTAAATCTAAATGTGAAAATAACAAAAGATTTGTAAACACACAAGAGCAGTGTTTAGTCTAAGCAGGTATTATCCAGTATCAGTATATCAATACTTACTTGTAATACTCCAAAAGACACAACGAGGTGTACCAGCAACATTTGTATTTCTTTGGAATGATAACTGAATAGAGTCTGACAAACCAGTGACAGTTATACGAGATCCATTTGAATAGACATCAGCAGATATGACAACACTAACTGTTTGTACTTGATTGGTAGTATTATCTCGTACATATAAATCACTGTCTGTAAAGACACCAAATGACACACGAGCTGAGGCAATTGATCTTCCTTGGAACAAAGAGTTTGGCAAAGAGAGAGAGCCACTAGGAGTGGAAGAATCTCCTGACAGAGAATTGTCATCAAGATCACCATTGCTATTCAATTCTACAGAGAAACTAAGTCCAGTGAAGCTAGATACTTGAACTTGTTGAACTTGTAATGCTAGTTTAGAACGTGTAAATGTAATATTATCTCCTCCTCCAAGATTGACATTAGCTGCAATATTATCAAGGAAGTCCAAAGCTCTGAAAGAGAATGCATCACACATCAAGTAAACGGTATTAGATTTGGAGTTAAAAGATTACATAAATTCCTTCTATGTGCATACTCACATAACAAGCAATGCATGTATCTACAATTGTTGGAAAACCATCTTACTTTTGAGGTCCTCCAGTACTTTGCTGACTTCTTTGAAGGGCATCAGAAGGTACATCAAGTAAATTATCAACAGTAGTCAGTAAATCATCTAATATCTGCATGGAATATAGCGTATAATTATAGAGATGTATATGGAGAGGTTCTTAACTTACATCAGGATTATCAAGTGCATCGTCAGTAAATGTATCCAGTAGATCAACAGTAATGCCAACATCAACATCACTGAAAGATGCAGCATTTGATGAAATACTTGATAACCGTTCAGCTGCATCAGAAGTATTGGCCACCTAAATAAAGCATAAAATGATAATTCCATTTCTATTATCATATTCTCATTCCATTTGAGATGTCTGTGCTATTGTAAATCCCAAAACACATAGTTATTAGTCTAATCAGTTTATTAGTTTATAAACATATTTAAATTTCCATGCTATATACTTTGAATCCTAAATGTCTAACACACTCATTTGTCATTCTTAAAATTTCATTACTATCATAGTCACATTGGCATTCCTATTATTGTGGATAGCCTCAAACCCATTCTCATATACCCTCAATCCCATTCTTAACTTACAGTAGAGAGTTCACAGAGGCTTATGGTAGTAGCATCAAATACACACTGAGCAGTATTTGGAGTGGTCCAAGTACCAATTGATGTAAAGTCACCAGTACAACTTCGAGTAGCAAAGGCACCAAATGCTCTTGTCTAGAAATGAAAAAGGAACAATTCTTATGAATAAAGAGGAATAATAAGGAATATTTGGAAATACTGTGAACAACTGAGGAATATTACAGATTAAACAATGGAGAAAGGCTTACAATGTTTCCACATGGACAAGAGATTTGGACATTCTCTCCAATTCCAACTTCAGGCCATGTAATAGTGATAGATGTACCAGAAAATATCAGTAATGTTTCAGAAAGACATCCATCTGTAAAAAATTAAAGTATAGAACCAGTCCATTGTACATATTAGAGTAAAGGTACTAATTAATGTATATATAATACAGTCTGTCCAGTGAAATCTGTTTGACTAGTACATTATTTTGCCCTTAAGATTCAGAAATTATTAATACTACTGACCAAATCTGGCTACAGGAGAGAAACTGAAAGAAGGATTTGATTGAGCCACTTCAGAGAGAATATTGTCAAGACCACCAGTAATTCCACTTGTATCAGCATCAACAGCAACACGCATAGTGAATATAATCTGAAGTCTACAGTAGAGAAGTTGATTATAGACAAGTCATAACACATATACATTGTCTCTCTTTCTCTTACCTAGGAGATGTTAGAGCACTGATGTTATAAACTATCACTCCAGGTGACACTTCTTCGTTGAGGAACATATCTCTTGCCTAAAATAAATTCATTCATCATACAATTTTGATAAATTCATAAAATATTTCTTGTACTTAATAATAGTTACACATTAGTCTACTAATAATAGAACAGCAAAAAATGTGTGAAAAGTATAACTTACTTGTTCTACAGCATCTTCTATCGGATTTTGTCTCTTACGACGACTACTTGGATTGATGGTCACATTAGACAAGTATTGTCTTACATCTAGCATCAAAAAATAAAATAAAATAATGAGCTTAGTAATAGTAATAATATAGTAATATTGTATACCAATCCTTCCTTAACAAGCTATACAATATGAACATTTTGTCAGAATAAGAGAATTTCTCATAGTTAGGTAGCCATTTGTACAGATTCCAATATTACTCAGTAATTAACATACCTCGAATGGTGACTAAAACATCAGAAGACTGAGCAGTCCCTTCAGAGTTTGTCGCACGACATCTGTATTGGCCACGGTTATCAGGTATAACTTTCTCAATGACAAGGAAAGGCAGGTTTTGTCCATTTAAAACTTGTCCTTCTTTAAGCCATTCTATTCTAGGCTGTGGAGCACCTGTTACTATACAGGTCAAATTGACCAGACTACCAAGCGTGACATTCTGAGGAGTGGGAGGAGTCACAATAGATGGTGGTGAATCAACAGTGACTATGGGAGTGAGAGAGAAAATGATAAGAGGAAATTGCTATACTATAATAGCCAGTTGTGTAGCCATACAATACATTATAATGTGATACATTTCAACATGTACATGTACTTGTAAGTAATATTAATGAAAACACTAAAGTGTCAAATCTTCATCACAGTAGTATAGCTAATCAATTGCAATAATTTTAGTTTGATGTACTGCAACTGAGAACTTGTTCAAAAAAATTAGAACAATAGGCAACAGACTTTGTCTCAAACTTTAAAACTATTTTCTGCTTAACAACGGAAACAAATTCAAATTTTAATCAAATTTATAGATCATTGTAATTTGTACATACAGTAATTTTGAGCAATCAAGTCTACTGTACTGCCAGTGCTTTTTTATCAGAAAAACAGACAGAAATGAACAAAGCAAGTATTGTTATCCTCACCCAAACAAGAGCAGCAAGAGTAAAGTGTTTATTATCATAGTAATATCTCTTACCAGATTGATCACAGTTGGTTCCAATAAAGCCAGCAAAACATTCACAATAGTAGCTATTGTCTCCATCAACACAATAACCATTGACACAAGGAGTTTGTTGAGTATTAGGTGGATTAATGAGACATTCATTACGAACTAACAGAGAAAGAGACAATATAATTTATGTTCTCTTAGTTATAGATGATTATAAACAATACATATATAATGAAATATTGACATTATTAACTATAATTCAATTTTCTAAGTATATTTCCTTTTAAGAATACCAACTATAAAATAATAACCATTATATAACAACCTTACTATAAAGTGATCCCTAACTTAACTGTCAACTTACTTTGTACTGTCACAGTAAAGGAATCAGAGACTGAGGGAAGTACGATGTTAACGGGAGGTACAGGAGGAGTATGACAAGTATATATACCAGCATCTCCTTGACGAAATTGTTGGATTCTTAGATTGCTAGTGGTAGTATAGAGTAGTGTGGTGGGATTTTGTATAGGAGTACTAGTATTGATTTCAACTCCTCCAGATGACACTAACAGTTCATTGTCCTTGAGCCATGTTATTGAGAGCCCTGGGAAACTATTAGCAACTGTACAACCAAGAGAAAATGAGTTTCCTTCAATGATTGATGATGTAGAAGGGCGTGTTATAGTAATAGTTGGACGAACTGAAGAAAGAGAGAGAGAGAGAGATGAATTAAATATCATAGTACTATAGCATCGAAGGAGACTCACCAAACACTGTCAGAGCAGACATGCTAGTGTTAGGAACACCTATATAGTTAGTACCAGTACATCGATAGTATCCCGTATTCTGGAAAATAACATTTGATATGTACAATGTTGTGGTATATTCATAGTTGCCACTGGAAGTAAGATTGGAGACAGTATATTGTCCACCAGATGTAATACTTCTATTAAGAGATATAAAATACCACTGAACTGATGGAGCTGGATTAGCACGAAAGACACAAGTAAATGAAACATTGGAGTTTTGTAAGACTGTCACATTTGTTGATGGTTGAACTATTGCTGGAGGGACTGAATAACAGAAACAAAGAGTATAATATTAATCATGGTGGCTTAGAAAACAAGTCTATTAAATGATATTATTGATAGGGTACAGTTAGAATTATAACTAATAATATTAATGCGTTACTAAATATAGAATACTTACATAATACATTGACAGTCTCTGTTGTTGTATTAAGAACAGTTCTATTATATCTAAAGTCAGTAATATTGATGATACAAATATACTCTCCATCATCAGACAACAGGAGATTATCAAAATCCAGTACAACTTGAATAGCATCAGGATGACACACATATTGAGAATCATTATAATAGCATCCTGACCGTGTTAGACTAGTCACATTAATATTATATCGATCAGGAGTGTTGGTTAGTCTTTGGCCATTTCGATACCAACCAATGGAATTAACAGAGAAGTTACCAACTTGAAGATGTTCAAAATAAGCAGTACAAGTCAGTGAGAGTGTGTTATCAGGACCAACTATAGCCATACCATCACTCGTACTGTTTAAGAGGACTGCATCAAAAGACAAATGGATAAGAAAAAGATAATATAGATAAAAGTTAGAATGACCAGTAAAATAACAATACAATGTACATATAGGCCATCAACAAACTCTTTGAAAACCCTCAAACATAGCACACAACTTTGTTCTTTTAACATGCTTCAATGTAAAATGTTGCCAATCTTTGCTAAAATAGAGGTAATTTTTATTTACACAAACACACAATGGTACCAATCCTACATGTACATACAATAGATAGAGACTTTAAAAATACTAATGGCCTCTTGTTGTAAAGTTGGTGAAGTGATTTATAGGCAACATCTATTATTTTACAAAGAGATAGACAAACAGATAGGACATTACCAATGACTGGTTCACAAGCAACTGCTGCAGCTTGTTGAGAAGTACAAGAGTTGAGTAAATCCCCGTTAATTGGAGTACAATTAGAGAAAGAGCCCTCGGCTCCATTACATTGTAAACCAGCTAGAACAGGAGGATAGGAGTTGCCACCAAATAAACCAGCTGTCAAATTTTGAGCCACTATAAATGGAATAAATAAATACTTGTAAATTAAAACAGTAACAGTTGAAAGTAGTAGTCTGTAATAGATTATTTCCATTCATTGCTATTTATTAACATTTTGTACATGTATTTATAACATATCATTACATATAGGACAACAAATAATACCAAACATTTTATTAAATCAATTTTAGCAAACTAGCTTGTGGTATTTTAAAGTTCTATCTTTATATGTAAACCTCTATTATTTTATAATCCACAAATGGTTTATAGCTCACAGTTTCTGTTAAATCCTGCCAGTGCACATGATACTGCAGCATCTTGTTGATCAAAGTTAGTACCACAGATAGTTCTCCATTCACCAAAGTAACAAAACTCCACTCTACCAGTATAGTTGTTAGGACCATCTGCTATCCTGACTGTTCCATGTCGACACATACGTGGCACTGTAGAATAGATAAATGAATGAATTGATGGAGGGATTATAGATGAATGGATGAACAGAAGCAATGACATATGTTTTCATTTTCTAACTTACCATCTATACAGGACAGGAATACTACACCCCCTTGGCTATCACATGTGTTATTACTCATGGACTGAGTGAAGTTACAATTATCATATTGACTGAAGATAGGACAAGTGATACTAGTAGCTACTCTTGTATTCATTGGTGTAGTATAGTTAGTAAGAGTACCAACTACAGGTCCAAGAGTATAATCTATAAGATGACAAAACAATTAAAACAATTTAGTTTTGTTTCCAGTTGAAATAGACATTTTCTTCTAAATTATTATAATAATGATTTGCTACAATTCCTCTTCTCAGTTACAATAACTTTATGGTAGTAGTCAAGACATATTTGATATTTTGTTATTATAGCTAGTCACATTACAATTGCATTAAAACAATGATTCAAACTGCTGATAAAAGAATTATATTTAGTGTACAACTATATATATATATATATATAATTATTTATAATTATACATGTTACTATTAATTACATATTATATACAATTATACATGTTACTATTAATTACCTATTATATATAATTATATATTTTACTATTAATTACCTATTATATATAATTATAGATGTTACTATTAATTACCTATTATATATAACTATATATTTTACTATTAAGCTAACACACTTAGGTGGACAATGCCCCTATAATAACTGACCATAATATCCTGATCTGGTACAAATATAACGTAGGGAAATGTTACTAGCACCATCTCTACATATTGGTATGTATTCATTATTATCACAGATCTCAATAAAACCAGATTGGATGTTATTATTGTTTATTCGACCATTTCCACCAGCAGTGAATGTAAGATCACGTTGATAACAGACATAATCTAAAAAAGAGAATAATAATTAATAATGTAATGTATGGCCCATGAAGTTAAATCTATGGAATGATTCAAATACTGTTATATTAAGGAAAAGTATCTTTATTGTTATTTACTAGCTTTATAATGATATGACATTATACATGTGTAATTACACGAGCATTAGATGAATTTTGTTATATTGCATAATTTGAACTATATACTGTATTACTACTGATTACTATACTTACTGTTAATACAAGAGATGATACTATTACCACCATATGCAGAACAAGTTGTATCATTAGTAATTGTAACATTGCAGTTATCAAGATTACTTCCAGTTATTGGACAAGTGATGTTTGTAATAACATTCTGTCTAGTATTAATGCCATAGGTTTCTGTGTCACCAAAAATGGGATATGGGAACCCAATATAACTTTGACCACATACACGATTGACAATTGATGGAGCTTTAGGGGAGAGAGAGAGAGAATCAAATGCTTTTATTATTTTTTAGTAACTCACTTAAAGTATCATTACAGAATGAAGCATAGTATTCTTGTCTGCTACTGACACAAACTTCAGGTCGACCGATATTAAAAGAAAAGCCCATTGGATTTCTACCATAGCTACTAAATAAGAGCATGTTAGTAGAGTACCCAGGACACCTAGTATTATCTGAGTAAGAGTGAGTGAGGAGGGAGAATCATAAGAGAGCAAGTATTCGTATCACTTACTTCGACGGCATTGTAATACAACATCCCCTTGTTCATCTACACAGTTTGAAGCATTAACTGGAACTGCATTGTTAGTACAATCAGATAGTGAATAAGAGTTATTACTACACACAAAGTTAGAGTAGATTCTGTCAGTGTTAGATGACCCATACAAAGTGGAATTGTAAGGTAAGAATGTGCCATCTGACGTATAGAGAGAAAAGAGAGATAATTCCTTCATCCATGTATGAAATCATTTTTCCATCCATTTATCTTATTGAATACATACTTCTAAAGTTATAGTTAACATCAAAACATGCCAAGTCAGCAAACTGTTGACTCAAACTACTAGTATTACAGACTGAAGTCCAACGACTATCAATACACACTTGAAGTAGACCAGACACTAGAGCATCACCATTAGGAAGATAGCTCACTCTTTGATTAATTATACGAGCATTACCACTAGAACATTCTAAAGAAAGAAATACCATGTCAAATTTAATCAATGTTTGTCACTTAGTATGACTAGTAACCAATGTCTTACTTTACTTAGCAACCAATGTCCTATTCTACTTAATAACTTCTACCTAGTAACCAATGTCCTATTCTACTTAATAACTACTATACACAGTAACCAATGTCCTATTTTACTTAATAATATGAAACTGTATCCCTATTAACCAATGTCCTATTTTACTTAATAATATGCAACTGTATACCTATTAACCAATGTCCTAGTAACCAACGTCCTATTTTACTTAATAATATGCAACTGTATACCTATTAACCAATGTCCTATTTTACTTAATAATATGCAACTGTATACCTATTAACCAATGTCTTAGTAACCAATGTACTAAATAACTTGTGTTTTACCAAATTAATTACTTACCTTCAATACAGCGTACTACAACTCGTCCACTGGGGCATTGGTCAATAGTAGATACATTATATGTACAACCAGCAAGATTATAGCCACTATTGTGACATAAGACATTAGTAAGGACAATACCACTCTCACTCATACTATAACGAGATGACCACGGCACAATGGAATAGTTAGCACCTAAAAATAGAATATTTCATGTAATAAAAATGTTTGAAATATGATGAGAATTTAACAGAGGACAACAATGGGACAACTTAATTAAAGGAATTTCCTCTTTTTAGAGAGCCTGGGATATAACTGATATCTTTAATTGTCAAGTGTTGGTTTCACAATTTGTTATACAATTCTAATACCAAGAGACTAATGTATAACAAGAAGTTATCTGTGTATCAATCCAAACCTTAAACTTTAGAAAAGTCAATTACATAGTTCATATTAGGTCATAGTTTCTTTGTAAGCTATTATTAAGACTAATAATGCACCAAATGAACTATGATCAATGTACTCCAGATATCGTATCTCTTGTCTAACTATATTTCTAGTACCTGAATACAAGTAGTAGCCTCGATCTTCACATGCACGAGTCACTAGAGTAGTAATGTTCAGATAATCAGCACAAATATCAACATAGGTCTCATTGTAACATGCAGTGAGGCGCCCAATGGTCTCTCTACGACTAGTATAATATCCAATGGAGGAGTAATTACTCAGAGAGACATAATTATTTGAACAGACAGGGGAAGGTGTAGGAACTAAATGAGACATAAAAGGATGGAGGGAAAAAGAAATAAATAAATGTCAACAGTTATTACCTTCTTACCTCTTCTACATGAGAATATAGCAATACCACCATATGTAGAACAGTCAGCTTGAGTGATATTGAATGAGCATGAGCCAATGTAAGTGCTGAAACAAGAAATGTTAGTGACTACATAATCACTGTAGTAAGTAGAATAATCACTAGGACTTCCTAGCAATGTAGAAAATACTGGCACTGGAGAGAGAGAAAGAAAAAAGAAATTACTTTCCATCTCTCTTACATTAGAGTAAACTGTAATTCTACAGTACATAATGTTATCTATTAAATACCTGAACCAGATGAAACCCTATTGCAAAAGAATTGAGCAAATGTGTTGTTATTAATAGCACTCATACACACTGGAGTGTACTGTCTAATTGAAGGACACACCTCTACACGACCAGTCTCAACATATCCACCATTGTTGAAATAAAAGTAGCTTCTATTACCAAATCGTGCATCATAATTGGAGGAACATGGAGTAGACGGTATTGGAACTATAGGTAGAAGATAATTGATATCAATTTGGTAACAGTAGAGTATTCTTTATAAGTAAGGAACATTGTATCTATGATGCTCTTACCATTTCTGCCAGAACATAGAACAACATAGTCTAGTTCTCCAGTATAACATGATGGAGCAGTAGCAAAATCAGCAGTACAATCATTAGTACTAGTAACATATGAAGGACAGCTAAAATTTCTATAGTATGGAGTTCTAGGAGGACTGATCCCATAGAGAGATGAATTAGATGGTAAGAGAGTACCAGCTAGACAATGAGAGATACAGTTATGAAGACACACACATTAATGTATGGACTTCTAGTAGTAAATAATTCTAATTGTAATACTTACACTGATAGCCTGCATCTCTACAGATATAAAATGTGCTATTAGGATTGTTAGATCCATCATTACACAGGGATGCCCAAGACCCAAAAACACAACGTTGTGGAATACCACCAAAAGCACTACTTCCATTGATCATTGTAGTAAAGTTATTGTATAATCTGAAATCACCATCACGACATACTATCAAAGGGATAGAGTAAGTGTAATGGCATTAGATAGATAGAGAGAGAGAGAGAGAAGGGGGGGGGGGGGGAAATTTCTACATACTTCTTTGACAGGTGATAGTAGCATAGTCTCCTCCATAATTCTTACAACCCATATTACTAGATACAGTAGTATTAGTACAATTGAAGGATTCAGAACAAGTCAGTTGAGTCACTACTGTTGTTACATTTGTGGTATTAGCTAGAGGAGGAGCCATGATACCAGAAGGTGTCCCAACAAATCCATCTAAGAAACAAGTAACCAATTAATATAAACAAAATAAAAACCATATCATCACATCATCTTGTTAATTTTAAATGATCAAAGCACAGAGATAATTGTTTGATAAACATCCTCTGCTACTCTTTTAGTAATTATTTTTATATTTTACATTCCATAATAAATCAGTTTTTACATAACAGCTGTGATATACATGTAGACACTTGATCACTGAATTAATTGTAATACAATTTTAGTATATTATATATGGAGTGCCATGAAATATTGCGGACCATAAAATATTGTGGTTTCAGTGTTAAAACTATAACAATCATTGGATCATCATACTGAATATTACGTGAATTGTAATAAATTTAATTCAAATATATTGTGATACCATAGTACATTCATTAGTTAAAAATATTATTGTTATTTGAAGTTGTTACTTACAAAGGAAACCAAAAAACAAACATATTGTGTTAAGTTCTGCTGGTCCAAATGTTGTTGAGTTACAAAGAGGGACAAATTCTCCATTAAAACATGTTATGGGACGTCCTGTGAGATAAGAAACATTATTACTAACAGTTGTATTGATGGAATTGCTGAAATTGAACTGAAGAGGATAGCAGGAAGGGAGGTCTAAAAGAAAGAATGACAGTAAATAGTTAACTGGAATAAACAATTAAGTTAAACAGACAAAGACTCAAACAGTATATGAAGATACAAACTCAAACTACAAACAGAGAACTCATTACAACAAATAAATGGTATATTATAAACAAACAAGGACCTGGTTTAAAACTAAAACAAATAATTAATTAATAAATTATAAAAACTCAAAATAAACAAGACAAATAAACTAATATATATATATTATATATTCCCTTACATGTCACACATTGTATTACTGCTGGTCCACCATATCCAGAACAACTACTCACAGTATTGACATTATTAGAACATGATGTTAGATTAACAGCACTTGGTGGACAAGTGAAGTTAGAGTAGTAAACATTGTAGGAATTGTAAGTTTGATTAACATATTGAGTTGTGACAAAACCAACTATAAAAGAAAAGGATAAATAATTAAATGAAGAGATGGTAGACAAGGTTGATGAATAGATGGGTAAATAAATGAAGACAAAGGTGTTATATGTTGGTTCAGTCACTTACCATGATGTCCATTATACTGACATATTAGGTTTGCTTCATGGTCAGTGAAACCATTACCACACACTTGACCATATGCATTGTTTAAACACAACACAACCTGATAGAAAATACTATATTGAGTAGTCTCATATTGATAGTCAAGATAGTACAAATTAGTTTGGAATTGTTGACATGGTCGTGGTACTAAGAGAGAAAGAAAGAGAGAGAGAGAGAGAGAGAGAGAGATTAATCCTCCACATTACTAATACAAACTTACAGTTCACACATGTGATAACAGGACTATTAGGAAAGGACTGACAGCCATTGGTACTTGAAGACACCTCACGATTACAACTAGAGAGATCATAGTTCAAAACTGGACATGTCAAATTAGATATAACAGTAGTGGCTACACTGTTTACACCAAAGTCAGATGTATTACCAATAATAGGATAAGGACGACCACCTATAAAGAAATAAAATTGTTAAAATACAATGTGTGTTTATAATTCTATCTATTACTCCAGATAAAAATGATATATACATATAGTAATCCTATAAATATTATTAATTTAGAGATACTTTTATCTGTTAGTACAGTTTGTAAATGCTCTAGAAATTTTAAATGCATAATAATATAGTTAGTTATATAAAGTCAATGTCTTCTTTAATTTAATGTAAAGTTTAGAAAAGTCTTCTAATTCTAATCCAATAAATATAATCTGATGTCATTCATTATTTTCTATAACTCAGTTATATAGTATTACTAGACTATAGAGCTAGTCAGTATCTATATAGTATACTACACTAACCATAATATCCTTGACTAGAGCCACAGAAAGTCACAGTTTCTGTTTGATTTAAGTCTGTACAGAATGGAGCATAGCTACCATTTACACATATCTCTGGTCTTCCAATTATAAAATATGTACTGTTAAAATATGTTCCATAGCCTTGTTCAGCTAAACGAGTGTTATCAGATGAGCAAGAATCTGGTTGAGAAGCTAAAAGCAACAACAAAAAAAACAAAGGTATTACATATATATATATATATATAGAGAGAGAGAGAGAGAGTGACATAGAGAGACAAAGAGAGACACAAAAAGAGACAGAGACTTACAAACACAAGTAATAACAGCAGGTCCTCCATTATTATTACATCCATTAGTACCAGTAGTCAAATTATAAAAGCAACTATAATCATTCCAAGAGGTTACACCAGAGTTACAAGAAAGGTTGTACACACCAGTAGAAGTATAGTCGTAACGTAATTGATTCCCTTGACCAAACAAAGCATAAGGATAGCCCACATAACTACTGCCTAGAGAAGCCTGACAGAGAACATTAGCAACTTCGGCTGTTAGTCCATTATTACAGACATCAGTGTAAGTTCTATTAACACAAACTTGAACATTTCCAATTTGATAAGTAGTTCCATTAGGGTATTGTCCATTGACATAGGGAGTTGAATAATAGTTGTCACCAAATCTCACACTAGGAGAATAGCATGTTTCTCTGGATAAAATTGAAGCTAAAAGAAGTTAAAAATAATTGTTAATCTATATAATTACTGTTCAAATATCTGTTTACTGACTATTCACCTATTAATCTATTTACTTATACACTATTATCCATCCATCAATTCATCCATACCATCATAACAATAGAGTACAGCACTGTCCATATTATTAGTACACAATGTATTGTTAAGTTGGATAGAACAAGATGAAGGATCGGAATAAGAGTATTGAGGACAAGAGAGATTCAGGTACATACTAGCATTGCTCATACCACCAGAAGGATTACTAGAGATAACACTACCATCTATAAAGAAAGTATCAACATCACTACTTAATACAATTGTAGATAAGTATATGATGTTCCTTTATCAACGATATACTAGAAATGTTTTAATATGCACTTACTTGCATAGCCAAATTGTCGGCAAAATATCATGGCATCCATCTCTGTGATACTTCCACGACAAACAGAGCCCCATCGTCCTGAATCACAAAATTCTATAAAACCATAAGTTCCTGATGTCCCATTTTCATAATAGCTAATAGACGTTTGTGTGAGACGAACTTGACCATAATTTTTGCATTCTATAATATATAAGGTACAATTTGTAATTAATAATACAAATTAGTAGTAGTACCAAGTAAATGATAAATGTTTACAATATTAACTAATTATGCTTATTATTGTTAATTCTAGTTATAAACTCATACTTAAATTACACAATTTAGGCATTAGGTTATATAGAGTCTCATCTCTATAATTATATAGT
This sequence comes from Xestospongia bergquistia, assembly GCA_963965975.1. NCBI lineage: Eukaryota > Metazoa > Porifera > Demospongiae > Haplosclerida > Petrosiidae > Xestospongia > Xestospongia bergquistia. Next base: position 7,333,156 of record OZ014417.1, read on the forward strand.
ATAGATGTTACCTCCTATACAGTTAACTGTTAAAGGTTGAGCAGTACATTGTCCCATACTGATAGTTCTATTACAATTGAAAGAAGAGAATCCACCACTCCTGGGATCATTTTGACAGTAATGAAACACAACATTAAGATTAGAGTCGGCTGAAGAGTATATTGTATTGTAAGGGATGATTGTGTAGTCTGAGAGAGAGAGAGAGAGAGAAAGAGAGAGAGAAAATGCTAGCAACAATAACAACAATGATATCTTACTTAAGGTATAAGAACTTTGACTACTGCAGGCACTACTAGCAAAGTATTCAGAATATGATGTATCACTGCAGACATCAACAAAATTGTTATCAATACAAACTACAACTCGACCAGTATAGGTAAATGGACCCAGAGGTGACTCATATTGAGAGTAATTAGCTAGAGTAACAGAGCTACCACTACATTCAGTATCAGAGGTTCCTATAAAACATATTAAGAAAATGATACATCCAGTAAATTGACATTAGTCCATCTATCTTGTCTGAAGAACCATTCATCATTTCCTTTGTTCAACTATTCTATCAACTCACTTATCCAACCACTCATTCAATTCAACCATTAAATCATCCAACCATTCATCACTTTATCATCTCTCTTTCTTTCTCATCCACCCAATCATCAATCCATCCATCTATAGCCATTCACTTACTCTCAATACAAGTCAGTACAGACTCATCACCATATGAACTACATCCTCCATTACCCATTGTATAGTTACATCCACTAATATCATTGGCTTCAGGAGAACAAACAATATTTGTTATTACTTCATTTTCGTATACATAATAGTCTGAGGGCTTTCCAATATATTGACCCCAAAGAACTCGATAATTACCTATATATAATAGAATTATATATTATATACAATAGTTATGGGACATTAATGTTCACTAAAGAAGATATACATAATATTGATGAAACATTATTTATTCACATATCTATGCATGCTACGCCCCACCCCCATGATTGCAAAAGCTATCATTGTTAATTAAAAACTAGAGAACCATTCAGCTAAATCTAGAATTTGTTTCATGTAAGAACTTATTCTATTGAAGATTAAGGCATATATATTTTTAAAGGTAAAGTCACAAAAATGTCAGCAGACTATGCATTACAAGCACAACTTGATGTTAATGGGAGAACATGTAATTTTTACTCACTACAGTTAATTAAACAGTATGTTGGTTAGTAAATAATAATTGTCTTCCTATCAATTCTGGTCCTCAATACAACAAAAAGAATACAACAAAAACTGTAATGTGTCTATCTGTTACAAATCAATCAAAGGTGATACAGTATCTGATATACTCATGTAATATCAAAATATAAATATTGTTTTTTTTTTTATGTTGGTCAAATTCTCACCAGAAACAGCATTATCACAAACACCATCCAAGGCCTCTGTGTCTGGTAGGGAACCTCCTGTAGTATTCAATCCTTGGCTACATACTTGATAGAAAGTATCATTGACACAGACCTCTACACGACCAGTTTGTATTGAAGTACCATTGGCAAATGAGAAAGTACTAGTGTTACGAAGAGTAAAGAGACCAGCACAAGCCGGAGTGACTAAGGAAGGAAGGTTACATCATAATTTTGAATGCAATACATTTATTTAAAATTCAGAATTTAAAGGAGAGCAAAGTTAGGACCATTAATTAGCTAATTAATAATGTTAAGAGATAAATGAAAGTTTGTTTAGGTTAAAATGTCAAATACACTGAGCTAGACCCTCCCCTTGGCTGATACATGAGAAGGGTCTAGCAAGCATGAAACAGCTTCATTTACTGCAATATATCAGAGAACTAATAACAAAGTTTACTTCCTACCACCCACACATATAATCTGAGTAATGAAATCAGATTGGTCAACTTAAATTTAATCAATCGTGATCTTTGCTAGACCCTTCTCATGCATCAGCAAAGAGGAGGGTATAACTTGTTAGACTAGACACACACACACACTCTCTCTCTCTCTCTTTATATAAATATATTTATCTTACTTCGAGTACAAGTGGCATAGATGACAGAATTTTGAGAAGTACATGAGCTGTTAGTAGTATTTGTAGTAGTATTAATATTACACATTGGTAGAAGAGAATAGTTAGATGGACAATTAATGGAATCAATGATAGGACCAGTATTTGATCTAAATGTTGTATAATAGGATGATCCATCTAGTAAAAGGAACAAAGAAGATAATTAATTTAACATACAATATAAGAGCAATTAATAATATAAGATTAGTAAAACAGATTTGGTAATCAGTAGATTAATCAGTAAAATAAATAATATAATTATGTTCCTGGATGACCCAATCAAATTTTAAAAATTTATTTCTTTAATATCAATGCTACAGAGTAATGAACATTATATTGATACAAATGTTTAACCTCAGCTGTCAGGCTCAGCATGAAACTCATAAATTAAATGTACTCTATACACAGAGGGAATTTAAGTTACACATACATAATTTATCACACAGACATGATTATGACAATAATTTATCACACAGACATGATGTATATATATTGTACATATATTTGTACATGTATATTGTAGTCTACAAACTGCAGTGTACAAAGAATATGATATCTAGTTCTTACTGTAATAGTTCAGTTGACGACAGGTAGCATTCACTACAGCAGTAGCATTGAGATTGGCATCACTGTGACCACATACATAATGATATTCATTGTTATAACAGACCTGGAGATAACCATTAATTCTTTGGACACGTCCACGGTAATTAATATCGAAGTTGGTATAGTTGGGAAAAAGTCTGACATCTCCATTAGTACAGAATGGAACTGGTGTGACTATAAGGATAATAAATATGACATTAGAATAAATAGGTTTGTTGCTATTTACTATATTTGTTTGACTGCATGCAAACACACAGACACACATTCTCTCTCTCTCTCTCTCTCTCTGAATCTTTTACCTCGTTCACATAGAATGTATAGGGTAGCATTATGAGTACTACAGAGACCATCAGTAGTTGTGTTAATAGAACAATCAGAGAAGGAGTTAACATTTATAGGACAATTAATGGTATCAATGATGGGATTATTTTGTGGTGAAGAAATAGAATTGTAAGTACCAGCTGAAAAGAAACGAGAAATTATAAAATCAAATTTGTAACTAAAGTTATATGTCCCAAACGTAAAGTTATACTTATAAAAAAGTACAGAAAGATCTACAGTGTTTGTTAAAATTAAATAATTTGTGTTGGACTAACAATAAACCTTCATCCAATTATTAAACAATAATTTATCAACATAAATCAATAATGTACATTTACTCTCTATAATACAGTAACATTGTTAAGTATATAACTTACAGCTATAACCTAAGAGTTGACAGGTACTCTGTGTTACATTATATAGATCATAGTTGATTTCACTCTGAGCAGCACACACAAAACGATATCGATCATTAGTACATATTCGAAGCAATCCATTAATATACTCAACAAGTCCACGAGAATCAGTTAAGTTATAAGTAGAATTGACATAAAGTTGAATTTGACCATCACTACATGTTTCTATAGCTACAGAAAGTGATAAAATATGACTCTTTGTGATTTAATATGTCTAACAATGATAAAAAATGACATGATACATTATGTCTTATATATTACTCATTATGACACATTATGAGACGTTATAGTCATTATGATTATGACTCATGATGACACAATATGACTCTTAAACATATAATACTTACAGTTAAGACATGTTATAATAGTCACATCATCATGAGAAGTACATTCTCCAGTATTTGTAATACCAATACTACAAGAAGATAGATTAGTAGTAGATTGTGGACAAGAGATAGTGTTAATAATAGTGCCCGGAGAATATGGTCCACTGTTTGGAATAATATAGGCAACTAATAGAGAGAGAATAATACCAATAATATTTAGTTGTTAATATTGAATATAATTAATATAATACTGATTCTTTACACATTGACTAAAATCAGCCATCTTTTCAATTCTATTGTAATAGGTATGCATATTGCTACTAATAATGTAATTTTATATATACATGATGATGTATTCCATATATATTTTATATAATATACATGTGTAATAATAATTATAGCTTTTCCAATTTTCCATGTACGTTGGATAAATAACAACACTAACATTATTAATAATAGGAAGAGTACACTTACCATCTCTATATCCCAAGTCAGTACAAACAATTTGTGCAATTGTATTATCAATAGAAGCAAAGGTATCATTAGCACAGATACTGTAGTATGTTCCATTATAACACACTTGTAGGTAACCACTGATGCCTTGATATGGAAAGCCATCACTAGGAGGAAGTGATGACTGATATTGTATTCTGTACTGGCCATTGTAGGAGCATTCAGATGGTGATGGAGTGGGGGTAGGTGGAGTAGTTGAAACTGAGAGAGAGACAGAGAGAGGGAAAGAATCAATTATTCACATATTTATACTCTCACTTACTACTTGTACAAGAGATAACGGCATCACCACCATAACTATTACAGCTATCAGTACTAACAACCATGGCAGTAGCAAAGTTACATGAATAGTATTCGGTACAGTTCAAGGAAATAAGGACTTGTTGAGCATTTGTAGAGTTTCCATACATATCTCTAGAACCACCAATAGGATATGTGTAGATAAATCGATCTATGGTAAGAAATCAAATAATAAAAGTAACTAATAATGTCATATTATAATGATATTACAATGAACTGCTTTACTAGTTAACTGTTGTTATATGCATGTAATGTACAATTAATACCATTCTTGTTAATTTCCTTTACTATAATAGCTAGATATACTACAGTATATATATCAGTAATATTTACTGCTGTATCCATATGAACTGTAGCAGATATATTCAGCTAATGTTTGGTCCAGAGCATCATTACACACTGGAGTATAGGTATCATTGATACATACTTCAACACGACCTACAACAACACGGCTACCATTATTGAAATATCCAGAGCCAGTGTTAACAAATCTAGTTTGAGTCCCAAAACATTGATATGGTTCTGCAGAGTAAGAAAGTCCATGTAAATGCATAAAAATAGTTTCAGTTAAATTTTAAACTACATATAGAAAATATAGATGCTATAGAATATAGAATAAATATAGAAAGTTGTATAATATAAACTTTAAAGTATCAGATTATAATCTTTTTCCTTAATCCTTTACCTTGTCGACATGTGACTATACCAGCTCCATCATAATTTTCACAGCCATTACCAGTTTGATATAAACTCTTACAAACACCAAGATTGGAAGCATTCATTGGACAAATATAGTTATATACACCATTAGTGGTTAGAGCAGGAAAATAATCAGTTGTTTCATTACCAAACAGTGAATAGTTATAACCTCCTCCAGGATAATTGACTCCACTACATATCTCCATAGCTTCAAAGAGACCTAGTCTATTTGAACAGATAGCTGCATAAGTGTAGTTTGGAGTACAATATAAAGGATAACCAATATGATATTGAGTGCCATTGGAATAGGAGATTGTTGCTTGATCATTTAGGGACACTGATTGACTTGAGTAACAGTTATTGTCAACTAAGAGAAAGAGAGAGAGAGAGAGAGAGAGAGAGAGAGAACTTGTAAACATATGCACATAAAGAGACACACAAATATTATGCCAATTTGTTCATTGTATAGCTAGTATCCATGGAAAGTACATACATATAATACTAATACATTATGGTACATATAACACTAATACATTATGATACATACATATAATACTAATACATTATGGTAATACATATAATACTAATACATTATGGTACATACATATAATACCAATACATTATGGTACATATAACACTAATACATTATGATACATACATATAATACTAATACATTATGGTAATACATATAATACTAATACATTATGGTACATACATATAATACTAATAAATTATGGTAATACATATAATACTAATACATTATGGTACATACATATAATACTAATAAATTATGGTACATATATACAATACCAATATATTATGGTACATATAACACTAATACATTATGGTACATACATATAATGCCATACCTGCAACACATTGTATGATAGCATCAAATTGATGTGAGGTACATGATGGATCATCAGTAAAATTGTAAGAACAATCACTGAAGGAAGAGAAGTATGAAGGACAGATGACATCAATCAGGACTTGGTCAGCATCACTACTACCATATGAAGAATCATATTCAAAGAGCGTACCACCTTAAAGAGGAGAAATATATAGTAAAACTCTGTACATCAAAGCAAAGCTAGTACTAATGACATATTGATTTCAGTAAAATCAGTAAAACATAGTTAAACAAATTATATAAGTCAGTATACTAGAAGAGATTAACCACGTGACCTACCAGTGTAACCAAGATCAGAACATGCAGCTTGAATACCCATTAGATCTGAGTCTGTCAAATTACTGCCATCATAACATATAGAAGACCATTCTCCATTAACACACACTTCAAAAATACCAGCAATAGCTAGTGTACCATTACTTAATTGATAGGTATTGTAGTTCAAAATCCTTGCATCACCTTCAGTACATACTGTGTTAAAAAGGAAGAAAACGAAGGGAGAAAGAGAAAGGAATAGAATAAAAGAGAGGGAGCGAGAGAGGAAGTAAGAGAGAGAAGGAGGGAGTAAGAGAAAGAGGGAGAGAAAGAGGGAGGGAGGAGGGTAAAAAAGGGAGAGAGCATTATTGTATGTAAAGATCAAAATACTTTTACCTTCTCTACATTGCACAATGACCGGTGTACCACTGCAATTACTGGAGATATTATAAGTACAAGAGCCTAAGTAGCCATATGGACAGTCTAAGTTGCTAGCATAGAGTCCACTAGAATTGCTACCATAGAGATCACTATTCCAGGGGATGATTGTTGCAATACCTAAAGTTAATAGGATGTAATTACTATTTATGCATCATTGAAGAGACATCCATATATATAATAGTTACAGCAAAGAACATGATGGTAGACATTGTATTTAATGTTGCTAATGTACAAAATATGCAACATTAGTGTATGTAATGGCATATTTATACTGTAAAGAAAAGATCAACACCTTAAAATATCATTTCTATGGAAATTCTATATTATCCATTAATCTCACTGTTTCTGTAGCCAGCATTATTGCAGGCAAGTGTAGTTAACTGTGTGACATTCAAGCTATCACTGCAGATATCAACATATTGCCCATTATTGTCACAAGCTTCAAGTCTGAATGTTGTAGTTCGTCTTACAGCATACTCCATAGTAATTTGATAAGATCTTTGGAAATTACCAGGAATACATTGTTGAGCTAGTAAGAGACAGACAGAGAGAAAGAGAGAGTTATTATAGCTATAACTTGGAATGGTAATTGTGTGTTACTAACCATTAATACATGTGACAACTCCATTAAATCCACTAGGACAGGAACTAGATACATTGTAAGAACATTGACTGTCAAAATCAGTGATGTTATCAGGATTAATAGGACAAGCAATACTAGTGAATACAATATTATAAGTATAGTTTGTTAAGTTATAATCTTGGAATTGACCAAACCCAGGAGATGAAAATCCACCACCTGTAGAGAGAATATTGAATACTTTTAATCATCTTAACAATAGAATCATCTATGAAAACATTGTAATTACAGTGTCACTATTATTATTAACAAAAGTTAGGCTTCTAGTTTTATACTCAAGGGTGTACAAGTGGATAACATACCATTATATCCAGAGCAGAAGTAATTAGCATGATCTTGAGTGATGCCAGACAAACAGATTGGTCGATAGATATTATTATAACAGACTTGAGGCACAGCCACATTGAGTGAGCCTCCATTGGGCAAATTAAAGTATGCATTATTAGCAAGTCTATAGTCACCATCATTAGTACAGTAGTATGGGTTAGCAATAACTAAAGAAAAGAAAAAATGAAAGAACACTAAGTAGTCTCCCATCCTCTAAACAGTCCCATTCAATGTTGCTTAACATCAATGATAGCCGAGAGGCTAGACCACTTGGCTGTCACTGACCTCCTACAATCCTACGTAAGTCTAATTATTGTGTTATAATAATCTCTTACATCTTCTGCATACTATATATGCATCACCATTAATGTCACATGTACTAGTATCATCCACATCAATGTTACAAGAGCTTAAGCTTGAGTAGCTATCAGTACAATTGATGTAATTGATGATAACAGAATCATCCCGCGATCCATAATTTGGTCCCAATATGGCTCCATCTGTGTATGAGCATGTATATGCATGCACAAATGTGTGCATGTGTGTGTGTGTGTATGTAAGAGAGAGATCAAGAGACAAAGAGAGACAGAGAAAAAGACAATTGATTATTGAAATATCATTAATCAACTAAGCATAAAATGTAGTGATGTGTGCAATTCTATTTCACTGTCAACGACTGTCATTACATGAGTCTCTTAATCTAATAAGAGATATATTGTATATTACATGCACAATTCTATTTTACTGTCAAAGCCTGTCATTACATGAATGTCTTAATCTAATAAGAAATACATTGTACATTATGTTAATATTAATAACATGTGTTAATTTAGGGATTTTCACTAATACAAGATAAGGATTAAATTTTATATAGTATAGGCTAAAAGTTCATTTCATACATCAGATCAGGTATGTCTCAGAGGTCAAGTTATTACATGTACTAGATCTAACAGATTTAAAATTTTAAACAACATTATAATTGAAAAAATCATCCTATAATTGTTTTTTACTGACTTAGCAGTGAAACACTGACTAAGTTACATAGATTATATAATTTAGCAGTAGAGTCTACAAGCTATAGGATGCTAGAAAGAATGATCAGTCAACACCCACTGTTGCAACACTCACAGTTAGGGCTAATAAAATTCATTGGTTACTATATGTATTGTCAGTTAAGTTTTATTTCATTTGTCACTCTCAATTGTCACATAAAAAATATAAAATAACTATAATACATAACATGTAGTTCAAAATCATTATAAATTATTATTTATCATTATTGCCTGGTGCACTGCATATGCCAGGAAGTAAACATGATCGAAATAAAATAAACTATAATATAATGTATAGTGAACTATAGTCACTTACCATAGTAGCCTAGATCTCTGCAGGCTCTTTCAGCTACATAATCATCAATATAAACATCAGTACCATTCAAACACACATTAATAAATGTGTTGTTATAGCACAACTCAAGGAGACCATAAACAATTTCATATGAACCATTTAGTCCAACAACTTCAGTGTCCATCTGACGATATTTCAAGTTAACTTGTCCTTTGTAACTGCAATAACTTTGTGAGTTTGCTAGTAGGACATAACTAGTTAATAATAGAGCTATGAGGGTAATCACTAATGAACCCTTCATGGTGAATGAGCTAGGAGAGAGGGAGAGAGAGAGAGATTATTACAACCAGTCTTACATCTTTTTGAGTTTATATCCAATTATAGAAATTATAGGGTTTTGTAAATTAACTTACCACTCTTTAAATAAGCAGAAAGTGCTCTACACATAGAAAGTTCAGAAGAAAAAAAGAAAACGACTAACAGGAAAAAATAAAAAAATAAATGGTAAACATTTGCTCAGTACTTGTATACAACATTAAGTTTTAATATTTATTTAATATAGCAAAAGATATATTGTTAAAAATACCAGAACGTAATATCAATTTAGAATGGGGGAGTTACTACTACACCTTTTCATCATATATATAACAGTATACATAAGTTAATCCATCCCAAATCTGAGGCATTCTAATAATATTCATTAGTCTCAAGGTCAAATGGCAGCTGGTGTTCGTACACATAATTGATGTAACACACAATGGGTTTATAGTACTCCACCATAACACCTTATAATAGTAGTGTTATAAGGAATCTTAACAATCTACTTTACAAAGTAAAATTTAAAGAGAAATGCACTATATCAACATTACAATGACAGCTTACATCCCTCAAGTAAGCAATGTTGCTGACACCATTAAGTCACAAAATATCAAACCAATATGGAAGTTAACACTACTACCAACTATTGTATACCTTTACCAATCACTGTTTGATATTCTTTTTTACTCTGATTGCACACAGTATAACAATAAGGTTCAATTTGATTTACCAAATATTTGCTATTGTTATTACTATTGTTACTTACTAACATTTCTATAATCTACTACTACAGTCATTGATCCATTGTATGTAATCTTTCTATTATCTCATGACTGCTAGATAACATATTTGTTAATGCTGTTTTAATTATATTTTATTCATGCTAAAAATAAACACTAACTCAATTTTATAACTCTGACTAAGAATAAGCTAGAAAGAAATGCTTTATGCCATGAAAAAGACCTTTCAAGTCTGAAAGTTAATCAAAAAATTTGAGTGCTAACTATTTAGGTAAGTAGCAAATCATAAATCCATATAAAATGAATTGCATTCTTCACATTCCACCATGACCTTATGTCACACATAATTTGCATATTATTAACAAATGCTTATTACAAGTGTTCAATCATTCTTGACATGAATAGAGTATAACTAAAACTAAAACACTTTTATTTAAGTCTAGTTGTGTTTAGTTAACTAATTATATCTATCTAAAATCATCTGCTGAGAGGACAAGACTAATAATAACTAACTAAAGTTCTGCTAGTTATATTGATACATACAGAAAATGAGCCATAATATATTTTGATGATAGAAATGAATAGCTAATTTTGTCAATACTAATCAATAGAATGTAGTAGCACATACATACATACATACATACATAGTAGCAAATATATACATACATACATACATACATATATACATATATACATACATACATACATACATACATAGTAGCACATACATACATACATACATACATAGTAGCACATACATACATACATACATATATACATACATACTCATCATTTACAATATCTGTCAACTAACACTATACAGTAATTTGGCAGCCATATTGTATCATCTGACTGGTACTATAAAACTAATATTATGATGCTTATAAACTTAAGTCTAAGTTATATTGTTGACCAAACACTTACTGCATGCACTAATGGAAGGAGGAATTAGCTGAATGAAAATGATATAGAAATAAATGTATTGATGAGTAATACCTATTTGTACATCTATCTAAACATTCAATATAGCATATTGCTATTTAAATTAACTAAAATCACATACAATAACTAAAGCACTTTATGCAGGATATAACTAACTAGAATTATTAGGAGCAAAACTAACTAAAAACAATCATAAAGAAGCCAAAACTAACTAATACTAACTAAACGTAATCATAAAGAAGTCAAAACTAATTAATACCAAACTAAGGCCAAAAATGACTTATACTAACTAAAAGTAAAAAATAACAACAACAAAAACTAGCAAACTACTAACATCTATAGTTAGTGCACGTACTTATTATTACAACATGGAGGATATAATTTGTTTCAACAAATAAATATTGTCACATTTGAAAATGTTATTAGAATAATCTATAAATGCCATAAGTTACAGCCCTACATTATTAGAACAAGTCCAGGAAGTGCATGACAGGTAGAAAGGTAGTGAATATAGTCTTGTTAATAATATTCATGAGCATTAGGAATTCTATTAACACGACTCCTACACACTAATGAATGGATGGATGGATGGATGGATGGATGATTGAATCATTGAAAACAAATATACTTGAAAATGAATGTCTATCAATATTGTTCAAACATTATTCATTTATTAAATGAATGACAAAAAAAGTTGACATGTGCAATAGATTAGGTCTTATCAGTATGAAGACAACTGTTTAGATATCTGGAATTATTTTCACATTCGTAATTAGTGTAAAAGAAAAAACAATTTATCAATGTTACAGATATTATATTTCACTTGTTACTTTGCTTTCAAAACTAGAATAGCCCACTAAAAATACATACAATAGGTAGCTTTAAATCATAAAATATAACTTCAATATACATAACAATATACTCAGCAACATTTAGTGAGAAAATAAATGTTTTATTTGCCAAGGTTAGCATAATCACCAAACTAAGCCCGACATATGATTACAGATAACATTGTCAGATTTTAGTAAATCACAAAAATTTTAACTCAACAATATTTTCTTGGAAGCAATTTGCCAAATTTAATCCTCACTAAATTAACTCATTATAAAATATATATTTAAACTACACAGCTATCAAGACTAGAATTGAGTTGATTACAATTCACCAGTCACAGTCTCAAGAATGCTGTTTATGATGTTGCTGTGTTATTGGTGTAAACATTAACATTAAAAGTTAAATAATTACTGCATGTTATTGTCATGAGAAAACCGGCATATAAAGTGTCAATTGTCAAGAGAGAATACAGGTTGGCAAACGTCTGCTTGTAGGGGACACTTTGAAACCTCTTCAATACATATTTTATGTACACAAAAGTGGGACTAGAACAAGTTTTTACTGAATATAAATGATGTAAATAATATAGTATACTTCTCTTCTACTGAAGTTATGATTGCACTACACAAACCCAAGTGCATGTTGTCTGCACTGAAGCCACCCATTCTTTAGAAATACCCAGCTGTGAATACATGCCTAAAAAGTAGCAGGGTTTTTACCATCTACTAGACTACCAGCCTTCTATGTACGAATATTTTGTGTCATACTTCATGCCTTGGGCATGAATATGATATGATAATAATCTTTGTAATAACACAATGATATCATATGCTATCTAAACTAAAGCCACCCAATCCTTAGAAAACCCAGCCATGAATATAGGCTTGACAAGTAGCAGGGTTTTTACCATCAATGTGATGACCAGTAATACATTATTCTTTGAGTCAAATGGGCACAAACACAGTAATCTTTGTACATTGATTACTTTATTCTTTAGAGAACAAAGTGTCAACTAGTCAAAGTGCATTAACAAAATGAAAGCTACAATTCTAAGACATTAAAGCCAAACAGATTGACAATATCATTACATTACAATTATTGCGATACCAATACAGAACACACTGTTACTATCCCTGACTAGTTTGACAGGTATTTGACATCAATAGACATCGTATGACTACTATAGAAGTTACTACACAAAAAATACCAATCTTGTAATAGTTATGATGTTTCTGTACAGTCAATATTACCAGTATTATATAGTATAAAAGTTACTGGGCTGTCAATATCAATATCACATGACAACTAAAGTATATGCTTCCAAAGAATATATTTCTTTTTACGAAGATTTAGTCTTTGCCATGAGACAATGTGTATACAAATTACAAAATTAATTTAGTAATATAGCAGATAGGAAGCAATCAAAAAAATAGAATCACACGTAAAGTTCTAATGGTAATTGTTGTGTTTACAAAAAAATAATATATATACAATATATATATAGTATATATTATTACTTTGTACAGAGGATATTTACAAGTTAAGTAGTATTATATTATTGTAGTAATGTTTCAGTTTTTCTTTTTCACTTTTAGTTGATTATAGTTATATATTGGCCCTTGAACAATGTTTTTAGATGGCCATAGTTAGTTATTTCTTGCATTATAAATATTTCAGTTATTGTATGTGGTCTTAGTTATAATGTAGATAAAGTGCTGGGAAGAATCACCTAATGAATAGTCTTAAACTAATAGATTATTCAGAATGCTATAGACCAAGTTGTATTGTTTACTAAATAAATCAAACTCTTATTGGATGTATATAACTAGACTAAACTAAAAGGAATTTAGTTTTAATTATAATTAAATAAAATACCACTATATTACTGACAAAATATTCTTTGTATTTTGATGATATAATAATACCAGTTAAAGAGGATTGTGTGTTACAAAAACAAATCTATCACAAAATATTTTGCTCAATTTATGATGTCAATATATAAAGTGTCATGAATGCTCCATGAAAAAACAACCTTCCAATAAGAGACATAAAATACTACTGTAGAACTTCCCTCCACTTAGCTTGTATAATCTCAGGTGATCTGATTGGTCAGGAAATCATAAAGCTTTCTTAGCTATTACCAAAGACATGAAACTATACCTGACCTCAATTAGGATCGTGGACCAATATAGAAATTATTAAGGTAATATTAACTTTAGTTTGCATTTAGTTCCCATTAGACAGACCCACATTAAGGTTAGGGTTAATGTTAGGGTCATTGGGGTCAGGATTAGCAACCAATATAGGAGTATTGAGGCTATGCATCTACTTCTTACGCACCCACTGGCTCAAATAAAGCCCTCCCTCTTCACATCTGTACTATGGCTTCATAAGATTTGTTTGTAGACTTCTAAACTTCATGGTTTCAATACTCTTAACCACCAAATCTTACTTATATTGAAGTTATAAAACGATTCATGGCAAATTGACCATACAGGATGTGGTGCTTGTGCATGTAACCAGTTACCTAGCAATGTGCCACACAGTTATATTTTAGTAACCTTATAGGTTTAGGGAATTAAAAACCAGACCAATGAACAAATTTATGTACAAAAGCTGCTGCATCAACTAATATACGATGGTTCATTTAAAACCACAAAGAAAATGTGTGGGACACTCACCAATAAGCCTAGCATAGTAATTCTACTCAACACACACACTCTCTCTCTTCCAAACAGCAAACAATTCAAGCCATACAAATATATATATATACATAATAAAGTGTCTTAAGGCTGCATTATTGCAATTGAATTTCTAAATTATAATTGCAACTGCGCACGCTAACTTCAGACTAGTGATATATACAGAATGTAATGGAGAAACAGTAGCTGCAGCCAATAGCAGCTGCTAGTAAAATTGTAGCCCAGCTGCAAACACAGCATAGAAGTACATTTGTAACTATATCATACTTACATTTCGTGCTTGCTTTTTCGAGCAGACTTGTCTTGTTAGCAGCACTTCACACACCAGAGAAACTTCAAAGGATGAATGAAGACTCAGCAACCAGCACTCGCTGTTCTTATATCAGACAGCACGTTTGAGCTACTATTAGCTCCGCCCACAATTATATCAATTAAATTAACTAATAAGTATGTTAGAAGGATCAATAGCTGGATGGATGGATGGATGGATGGATGAATGGATAAATGGATGAGCGAATAGATAGTTGTATTGATGGATAGATTAAAACCAATTAAAGCTAGTCAAATTGACATGGCTGGATACATCAGACTATATTCATGACAATGCTTCATCAGTCCATAGAAACACGTATGAATGAACACTAAATATGTAACCAAAAGTGTCTACCATTACTGTACTAGTGTAGCTCTTTATAGAAGTACAAGTTTCACAGAAAGGTATGTTATGTTTGCTATTAAAAAAATTGTACTTCAACCTGTAGTAATACTAACTTTATTAATAGCTGTCACTTCTATTTTTAGCTGCAAAAGGATTTAGTACTATTTATAGAACATGTGTTGATCACATGGAGAGTAGTTAACACTTATTCTAATGCTAATGATTATCTCTTGAATGTACTGTATACAGTATAGATTGTAACTATTGTTGCTGTACTACTAGTACATAAGTCTGTCACTACACATATATAAGTATGAACTATCTATATAAATTGTGTATTATATAATATCATAGGATATTCTAATATAGCTTCGACACATTGTAGGTCTCTAGGTGAGTAAAATGTAGCAATGAATTTGGCATGGAAATTATTATCATATGTCATCTGTAACCGTCACATGTTGTTATATATGTTACATATATAGGCAAGGAATGCATGTGTATGCTTTTGTCTAGATCATCAATTATATACATAGGTGTAGGAACAATTTTCTCATTGGGGGGGCACATATGCAACATTTTAACATTGTTCAGTTTAACAATGAAGTATTTCAAAAACAACCAAAATAAAACTTTCTGTCGTTTACACTGACAAAAAATTTTGAAATGTTTTTACATAAAATGTTCATCTACAGGTGTAAATTATATTATGAGGATAGGGATTGAAAAGTGGCTAATCTAAATCAGTTGATTGCGAAACCATCTCACAATATACCAAAAATATTGGGGGGGGGGGGGCCCACGTGCCCCCTGTTCCTACTCCTATGATATAGGAATATTGTAATAGGTACATAATTATATGTTAAGTGTTGCTAACATAAAATCGTAGTATGAGATATGACTAAGATGAGGAGAAGTCATCATGAAGAAATATTCTTTTTTGTCTACATCTCATTTTAGCTACTCTCATTTATGTCATTTTGCTTATGCAACTAAACCCTAAACCCTACAAAGATTATGGGCAAGGCAATACTTGTAGCTAAAATGAGAGTAGGACAAATGAGATGTAGGCAAAGTGAGAAACACCCATTATGAAATATTTAGTACATTAACAATCGAATTATAATATTTTTGTATATTTATGGTACATGTAGTTAGGATAGCAACAGATGACATATGGTAATTATTTCCATGCCAAATTCATTGCTACATTTTACTCACCTAAAGACCTACAATGTGTCGAAGCTATATTAGAATATCCTATGATATTATATAATACACAATTTATATAGATAGTTCATACTTATATGTTTAAATGTGGTTTATATAGGTTAATGTAGTTGTAGACAGCTTATTATAGTAATTTTGAGATCATAGTTCCAGCTGGAGTCATTATTGAACATTGATACTTTTCCCACACATTTTGCTCACTTGATTGTTCATACATTTCATGACATTAATTAGTTGATCGATGCTTCAATAATACACTTACATAATATTCATAATAAGTGATATGCATGCACAAAAGGTAATGAGCTATATAAAAATTTACCTACCTTATCATATTAGTCACAGTTCAATGAGTTTTGACTACCACTGAACCACTCACAAGCAAAGTTTGCCATTCATTAAAATGTATAATAATTTTAGTTACAATATCATTATTGTGAGATAAAACTGAAATTGCTTTTATTAGGCAGACAATAGTACTACCAGTATAGAAATGGCATGATGTTCTTTCTCTTTTTATGTTTAAAACACCTTTACTAAAAAACATTTAGTTATAGATAAATCACAAAAATATATCGTTGTTTTCATTGATTATCCTCATCATAGAACATGTGAAAATTACTTAATATTGAATTGTAGAATCCAATTTATTAAATAGCTACAGCAGGAATAATGTTACTAATTATAGTAAAATTGACATAGTCGTGTCTATTACCTCACACATGTAGCTCATTATTACAACCTCCAACAACAGAATTTTAATTTCCTAAAGTTGACTTTCTAATCAATATTAATTATATATGCAGTGTGTATGATAAGTCCAACTACTCTTAGTTCACTATATTAATAATATATATATAATATATATAATAATATATGTTATATATAGATAATATATTTTCTTAGTTCAATATATTAATAACAGGTTTCAACAGATAATCAAATGTACTCTAATATTGTGATAAATAATTATATGTACTAATAATATGTGTTATTTAACAAGAAACAAATGAAAGCCTCTCTCTCTCTCTCTCTCTCTCTCTCTATTAAATTGTAACAGATGATTGTCTTATTATACAATAACATTTTAAGATATTATTGAGAGATGTAGTGATAACTTAGACCTACGATCTACGTTAGCTACTACAAATGTAATGTAGATTGATTTGTAAAATTGTTTGTGAGCCAACCTACCTCACCTCATTGTAGTATGAAGTAAGTGACAAAATAACAATTTAAAAGTAGTATATTAAGTACTGTTAAAGGAATGGTATACTTTAATTGGTAAACATTGAAACCTAACTGTATTAATTTAGCCATTTTTACCAATACTTAAAACAGTACTTTTTGATTGTCTATATTTGTCACATAGTTTATATATTAGCACTATATATATATATGTACGTTATAATATAATATAGATACTAACATGTATATAGCATGATGACCTATCAGTCTATATATTAGTTCTAAGACACATTTTTAATATATATATATATATATATATATATATATATATATATATATATATATATATATATATATACGTAGTATCAGTTTTATTTTATACATAGATATACAATTATGTTTGAATTGTTGTATTATACTTCCTCCACAAGTACATGTACTTCCAAATAGGTATACTTCCATTGGTTATTTATATTACTTATCTAGTACTATAGTACCATTCCTAAGCTAGATGACTAATGTCTTTCTCTAGTCTGTTAAGCCACAATTATTAGAACTATGTCTTGATATAATCTTTACATTGGCATATACTAGAAGTACATTCTTGCTACAGCATATACCAACACTATGTCATTGCCTCTACATGAATGAACCATGTCCTAATTCTTGCCTCCTTCCCTCCAGAACTATGTCTTAGTTCTTGCCCTGGCATGCATCAGAGGCATTTGCCTGAATTATATATATATACCAGAACTATGTCTTAGTTCTTGCCCTAGCATGCATTTGAGCTATTTACCAGAATTATTTAACAGAACTATGTAAGGAAACATATTATAAGATGGTATGTAAATGAAGGTGATTCTGTCTATGATATTTGCATCATCATTGAGTTCAATCATTTGCTGTGTCATTGTCTCTGTATTTTCTACACAAGAATTTATGGAATGTGAATTAGTTCTGTTAAAGATTTGGGAGGAAATGACAGGAACTTGTTGATGTTAATTAACATTAACACTGTTCTAACTAGACAGCAAGATTAAATTCTTCATGTAATTAGCTACTACTCTTAATTGACTTAAACATGAACTTTGGTATTCAAAAATACTGGCTTTAATTAGTAAGACTGTTTGTGGATATAATATTACTTCATAAAAAAAAAGATTAATATGTCTGTTTTTGTATAGAATTAGTATTTCTATATACCAGTGTAGGGTACTGGCATTCAGTACATGAGTACAATGTGTTATGCTAATGTACCAATGAAAAGTAACAAGGTATCAATAATGATCACACAATGTTTACACAATTGTGATAGCTTTACACCTACTGTATCAATTTGTCTATACATCTGTTACTTACAGCAACAACTCTTTGTGTGCGATACTCATGGTGGTCACACTTTACTATGCACTGTAGGTAGCTATCAAGTTAGTCAACATTCTGTTCTATGTAGCAAATTGTGCAAAATCAACTTATACACAACTTTTTAATGATGAAATAATCTTTAACAGCTGGATGGGAAACATATTTATAATTTTCAGGCTTAATAATTTTAGAGCACATGTAGACACTTCGGTCACTCCCCTTTACACGCCTGACTTTATCTTGTCACCTTTTATATGAAGATGTCAGAGATTCGACAGAGAAAGAGTAAGACATACTTTATAGTTATGTAATAAAAGTATTATAACTATAAGAAATAGACTGAGTACAATTTGGAAATATATATAATTGTAAAATCGATCTAATCTCAGAATATCAACTCCCAAATATAAAGCAGCTTCCATTATGTTAGCCCCAAATTTATAAGTCTTCCCCTACTCAAAACCCTAAAGCGAGTTACTATAAGAGCATTTGGGAGTTGACATTCTGGGACTACCCCATGAAATCAATGGACTATTCAGTCCTACTATGTCAGATGACAAATCATGTACTAATTGAGTTATAATAATATGTAATTTTGTTATTTAGAAGACAATATCATCAATTCAAAGGAGAACAGTTTAAAAGACTCATCTGGTGTGAAGTTAGCGGAGAAATGTGTGTTATTGCAAGGATTAATGTAGTATGGATAGATTGATTGATTGATTGATTGATTGATTGATTGATTGATTGATTGATAGTGAAAATGGAGGGAATGTATATGCAAATGAGTAAATTTTTGAGCAGATGAAAGTGAATATAACTTGATTGATTAAATGATTGTATTCACTAATTTTATGTTTCATAGCACAAATTGAAAGAAATCACATTATTTTTCTATAGATCCTGAATATGAAGAATTAAAAACTAAACTGAAGAAGGAAAGATCATCTATTGTGATATGGCGGAAACCTATCATAACACTAATGTTTTTCTTTAGAGAACTTATAGTAGAATTACGAAAATTGATTCATGGGTAAGTAACAATTTTGTATGTACATGTGTACTTCTCTCTCTCTCTCTCTCTCTCTCTCTCTCTCTCTCTCTCTCTCTCTCTCTCTCTCTCTCTCTCCCTCCCTCCCTCTTTCTCTCTCTCTCTCTCTCTCTCTCTCAGTATATTACAACATAGAAAGACTGTTACATTACTAGTTATTTTGATCTCTGTATCAACAGCTCTATATTATATTGATGGATCTCATCAAAAGGTGAAAAGGATGGGAGGGGCTAACAATATAAGTCCTAATTCATTCTTCTCTAGTTAGTCCAAAGAATAGAGTGGCAAATACTTTGGTGTGGATACTGGATTGGACTTGGGGTTCTGTCCTCAGTTGGTCTGGGAACCGGCCTACATACCTTTCTTCTCTACCTAGTAAAGCACAAACACTAGAGACACATTTATTTATAATCCCTTTCATGTTAATCACCTCATTGACTATTATGGGAACATATGTACATATGAATTAGGCTGTTTACATGTACATATGTACATGTAAATAGGTTGCTTATATGTACATATGTACATGTAAATAGGTTGTTTATATGTACATATGTACATGATAACATGTATATGTACATAGATACACGATCATACATCATGTGTGTTAAGCTTCACATCTTTAATAATAAAGCAGGTTTCATCCTGTCTAACATTGTTTTTGTCTGTGATATATCCTTTCACGTTGTCTGTGTCTTTGTACACTTAGGGACCTCATATAGCTTCTGTAACATTAGCTGCTTGGACTTGTAATTCTGTGGATTTCCCTGAGCCACCTTACCCTCTGGAGTAAGTGGGTTTGTTATTATTAGCTAGGATATCTGTACACATATGCATTCTCTATCTCTCTCACACACATACATACATATGCTAGTATTATATGTCCAGATGAAGAATCCTCTTATGACATAACTCTTTGGACAATTATGAGTAAAGTCAGATTGGAGTCATTTATGTGGGTAAGAGAAAAAATTAAATTCCATGCCAACAGTCACTACACACAACTTTAAGCAGCTGCTTTAAGCCATTAATTAATGTAATGCTATATTAATAATTATGTATGTATTAATAACTCTACTATATAAACTATATATATTATATATAGGGCTTAGGTACAGCTCTCGGAGAGTTGCCTCCATATTTCATGGCACGAGCAGGTCCATTGTGTTCAATATGCATCTAAATTAAGTGGTTAATACCTTTACAGCACGTCTCTCTGGCTCAGAGGAAGAAGATGAAGAATATGAAGAGTTAGAAGCTGTTTTACACTCACAAAAGAAGGTAGATAGATCTGCTAGATATTGTATGGTATTTAATAGTTTGTTTTGTTATAGGATCCATTAACTCGTGCTAAAAAGGCAGTTCATAGATTAGTTGAGCGAGTTGGTTTTTTTGGCATTTTGTTGTGTGCTTCTGTAAGTTTTAAAAATAATATGAACTACTTTATATTAATAAGTAACAAAATGTTTGGCTAAGTTGACTTGTAGTTCCAACATAATGCATTTAATAACACTCCAATATTATGTTCTACTAGTAACACCTACTAATATTGTATATTACTATCTAACTAGTAGTGGGAGATCTGAGATGTACATGAAGCTGTTGCAAAATTTGCCAGACAAACAGTTGGATTCAATTGACAGTGTATTATTGATTAGATTATAATTAAAATCCCACTCAGATATCTATGCCCATTTCTAAGAGAAGGTGAACTACGACAGAATGAGGAGAGACATATAATGTACTGAACAAGGCAGTACATATCCCCAAATGATGAGACTTGGTTAAAGTCATTTATCATATTGGGTTTTCTCCACAAAGGGCAAGAAGTTGCCTTTTGGGATTCTCGTACCTCATTTCTTTGGTAATTCACCTCTTGAGGATCAGCTTGTGACCAGCTACAAACCTTAGTCTTGGGCATATCATCACTGTAGGAATAGACATGCTATTAGGAAATTGCAGTTACCATGGTTTCTAAGCTACTAATTTATGTACTATTAGGTTGTATAGTGTTCTTGTGGGTTATATGTAAAATGATATTCATGGTTTATTTTTTTTAGATTCCAAATCCACTGTTTGATTTGGCTGGTATTACCTGTGGTCATTTTCTGGTACCTTTCTGGACCTTCTTTGGAGCCACCGTCATTGGCAAAGCTATTATTAAAATGCATATTCAGGTAAGACGTAGAAACATATAACAAGTAATAATAATTAATTAATTAATATAATTTAAAATGATTTTTTTTCTTTTAGCAATTATTTGTCATCATTGCTTTCAGTAAAAATCATGTGGAGTGGGCAGTAGACTTGATAGGGTCAGTATAACTCAGTATACTTTAGTAATTCTTTAGGATATCTTCACTTTAGTCTCATACCCTATATTGGACCATATCTACGTAAACCTTTTAGTGAATACTTAGAGGCTCAAAAACAAAAACTTCACACAAAACCTGGTACAGAATCTACACAGGTACAAGAATAACTTGTCCTTAATTAACGTAATTACTGTTCTCTCTCTATTTAGAGCACAGGTCTACTACAGTTCATATTTGGACAAGTCCTCTTAGCCATGGTAGCATACTTTGTTATCTCTATTATCAATTCAATGGCACAGGCATATGCTAAGAGAGAAGATGAAAAGATGCTTCATTCGTTATTGTCGTCGTTAGACAAATCACAAGACAATATGGTCCATGAACACAAATAATACTCTATGACATAATAATGACATAATAATAATTGTTTAATTATGTACATGATAATCATATCAAGCTCAATTGTTAACGTTTTTCTTGTTAGTCTCCTTCCTTTTCTTCCTCTTCCACTTCTACATACTCTATTTCATCTTCTTCAACTATTACCATTGGCTCTGAGCTATTGGTATAGTGAGTGATATAATATAGGTAATATAGTTAGTAATATAATAATTCTATAATAGGTGATGTTATAATTAAAGAAGTCATGTCTTTACTACAATATGACTTTAATATAATTATACTTAATTAATTACTATGATTGACAAAATGTATTCTAACAATTAATTGGTATATTAAGAGGTAGAGCTTAGGAAAGATCGATCATCCTAAATCATTAATAAATTAATAATTATTACATTATTTTAATATTTTTTTCATGTGACAATTACCGTATTGTTTGTGATGTCACATCTAGTTCTAGTTCTGGTAGTTCCTCTCCTTCTCTTACTTTACTCAATAATGGTCTAATGATAGGGTCATAGGACTGTTGATGAGACGACGACAATGATGTGATATTTGACTCTTGAGAACAACTTGTTCCTCCTATGATACCAGTGAAAAATGGATAAATAAAACCTTTGATCCATTCACTCATTCATTTGTCCATTCCTAATAGAACAAAATAGATCCATACTAACAGCCACACACCCCATTTTTGCACATGCACCTTGAGGATAGTGAGTTGTTGTTCAGCGGCTCTTTGTATTTCTACGAAATGCTTTTCTTCTCTTTTAAGTGTTTCTTTAACTTTCTCTGCCGTCATACCTGTTAGTAACGGATACCCTATACCATGTTATAGTTTTAGTACGTCCCTAAGATTATGAGGCGAAATAAAAGCACTGCAATTGTATATAATAATATATATTTGTTGCTTCACGTCTTCTTTTCAAACATCAGCAGTAATAAGTTCTTAGTTACCCGACGAAGAAGAAATGGCTGAAGTTGAGACTGCTTTGCGTAAATTATTCGGCAATGAGGTGCTCAAAGGCGATATTGATAAACTCGGAGGCGACGGAAAAGTGATCGGCGTCTACATGCCCGGGCGTTCGTCTCCAGATAGCAAGGAATTCACATCAAAATTGACTGAACAGTACGAAGAATTCAAAGAAGTTCATAAAGACAATTTTGAGATCATATTCGTTAGTTCAGATAAAAACGACCTTGATTTTAGGCTTCATTTCGAGACTATGCCTTGGGCTGCACTACCTTTTGTGATATGTCAGGAAAAAAAAGTATGCAATCAGAAAATATAATTTAATATTATTTTTTGTTATAATTGCAGCTGTAGGTTTGATTATTAAGTGAGAGCTCTAACAATAATGATTGTAACAATATAATTTTTACTAAACTAGTTTTCCTTTAAAAGTAGGATCATATTATGCAGTTTAATACATAAATTGGTGTCCAGTACCTACTTCATTTTTCTTAGCTGTGTACTTTCCACTTAGAAAATCTTAATGTGGACAGACTCTATCTTTGTATCTAGTCTTACAATTTATTTTTTAGTACATTTACTAAATAATTTATTTTCATTCACATCTCAAATGTGAAATAAATTTATTTCTGTTTTTCTTTCTTGTCATTTTAGACTAAAATTAGCGAAAAATATAATATATCTGGTTTTCCAGCACTTGTCATTATTAATGGAGCTAACTGTGAACTGTTTAAAAATGATAGACGTTCTATAATCACAGATGTCAATGGAGAAGGCTTCACATGGTTGATGGAGACTTTGTTAAAGTAGACAGCTAGCACTGTAGTACCATATGATGGCATAATGGATTTATTTTGTAATATTAAATAATTCATGTGCTATTTCACATCTTTACACTCACTTATTTATCACCTGCATATTGAGGTTCAGTGCTTTATGTATTAAATATTGATAGTTATTAGTAATGTAATATTAATTAATCTAAAGATAAATATTGTCAGTACACTTTTAAATTATTTTAGTATTTGACTAATTGTTCCTTTTCATTTAAACAAACTATTATATATTATATTAATATAATAATAACAGATGAATAATTATTGTTTAATTATGTACATTATAGAATCTTATAAAGCTCAATTGTTAGCATTTTCTTGTTAGTATTCCTCCACTTCTACATACTCTATTTCTTCTTCTTCTTCTTCTTCTTCTTCTTCAACCATTACCACTGGCTCTGAGCTATTGGTATAGTTAATGATATAATATTGGTGATGTAATTATTAAAGAAGTCATAACAAGTACTTTAATATATACACTTAATGTACTCTTATTGACTATGAACACAAAATGTATTCTAACAATTAATTGGTATATTAAGAGGTGGAGCTTAGTGAGGATTGATCTTCCTAAATCATTAATAAATTAATAATTATTACATTATTTTAATTTTTTTTTTCATGTGACAATTACCGTATTGTTTGTGATGTCACATCTAGTTCTAGTTCTGGTAGTTTCTCTCCTTCTCTTACTTCACTCAATGATGGTCTAATGATAGGGTCAGAGGACTGTTGATGAGACAAGGATGACCCTTGACTTTGATGATGTAATATTTGTCTCTCAAGAACAACTTGTTCCTCCTATGATACCAGTGAAAAATGGATAAATAAAACCTTTGATCCATTCACTCATTCATTTGTCCATTCCTAATAGAACAAAATGGATCCATACTAACAGCCACACACCCCATTTTTGCACATGCACCTTGAGGATAGTGAGTTGTTGTTCAGCGGCTCTTTGTATTTCTACGAAATGCTTTTCTTCTCTTTTAAGTGTTTCTTTAACTTTCTCTGCCGTCATACCTGTTAGTAACGGATACCCTATACCATGTTATAGTTTTAGTACGTCCCTAAGATTATGAGGCGAAATAAAAGCACTGCAATTGTATATAATAATATATATTTGTTGCTTCACGTCTTCTTTTCAAACATCAGCAGTAATAAGTTCTTAGTTACCCGACGAAGAAGAAATGGCTGAAGTTAAGACTGCTCGACCTACTTTGCGTGACTTATTTGGGAATTACGTGCTCAAAGGCGATATGTTGGAGGAGCACATCGACATTGATAAACTCGGAGGCGACGGAAAAGTGATCGGCGTCTACATGCCCGGGCATTCGTCTCCAGATAGCAAGGAATTCACAACAAGATTGACTGAACAGTACGAAGAATTCAAAGAAGGTCGGATTCCTGATAAAGACAATTTTGAGATCATATTCGTTAGTTCAGATAAAAACGAATTTAATTTTACGCGTCATTTCAAGACTATGCCTTGGGCTGCACTACCTTTTGTGGAATGTGGAAGAAAAGTATGCAATCAGAAAATATAATTTAATATTATTTTTTGTTATAATTGCAGCTGTATGTTTGATTATTAAGTGAGAGCTCTAACAATAATGATTGTAGCAATATAATTTTTACTAAACTAGTTTTCCTTTAAAAATAGGATGCATATTATGCAGTTTAATACATAGATTGGCGTCAAGTACCTACTTCATTTTTCTTAGTTGTGTACTTTCCACTTAGAAAATCTTAATGTGGACAGACTCCATCTTTGTATCTAGTCTTACAATTTATTTTTTAGTACATTTACTAAATAATTTATTTTCATTCACATCTCAAATGTGAAATAAATTTATTTCTGTTCTTCTTTCTTGTCATTTTAGACTAAAATTAGTGAAAAATTTAATATATCTGGTTTTCCAGCACTTGTCATTATTAATGGAGCTAACTGTGAACTGTTTAAAAATGATAGACGTTCTATAATCACAGATGTCAATGGAGAAGGCTTCACATGGTTGATGGAGACTTTGTTAAAGTAGACAGCTAGCACTGTAGTACCATATGATGGCATAATGGATTTATTTTGTAATATTAAATAATTCATGTGCTATTTCACATCTTTACACTCACTTATTTATCACCTGCATATTGAGGTTCAGTGCTTTATGAATTAGATATTGATAGTTATTAGTAATGTAATATTAATTAATCTAAAGATAAATACTGTCAGTACACTTTTAAATTTTTTTTAGTATTTGACTAATTGTTCCTTTTCATTTAAACAAACTATTATATATTATATTGATATAATAATAACAGATGAATAATTATTGTTTAATTATGTACATTATAGAATTTTATAAAGCTCAATTGTTAGCATTTTCTTGTTAGTCTTCCTCCACTTCTACATACTCTATTTCTTCTTCTTCTTCTTCTTCTTCTTCTTCAACCATTACCACTGGCTCTGAGCTATTGGTATAGTTAATGATATAATATTGGTGATGTAATTATTAAAGAAGTCATAACAAATACTTTAATATATACACTTAATGTACTATTATTGACTATGAACACAAAATGTGTTCTAACTATTAATTGGTATATTAAGAGGTGGAGCTTAATGAGGATTGATCTTCCTAAATCATTAATAAATTAATAATTATTACATTATTTTAATATTTTTTTCATGTGACAATTACCGTATTGTTTGTGATGTCACATCTAGTTCTAGTTCTGGTAGTTCCTCTCCTTCTCTTACTTCACTCAATGATGGTCTAATGATAGGGTCAGAGGACTGTTGATGAGACGAGGATGACCCTTGACTTTGATGATGTAATATTTGTCTCTCAAGAACAACTTGTTCCGCCTATGATACCAGTGAAAAATGGACAGATAAAACAAAATTCATCCATTCATTTATTTATTTGTCCATTCCTAATACACTAGATATAGTAACAAAAACTAGATGTAAGCAAATATTACAATGGACGAATAGAATAAAATGGATCTATACTAACAGCCACACCCCTTTTTGCAAATGTCTACCTTGAGGATAGTGAGTTGTTGTTCAGCGGCTCTTTGTATTTCTAAAAGATACTTTTCTTCTCTTTTAAGTGCTTCTTTAACTTTCTCTGCTGTCATACCTGTTAGTAACGGATAGCCTGTATCACCTTATGGTTTCAACACGTCCCTAAGATGATTAGTCGAATAAAAACACTATATATATTATATATATTTGTTGTTTCACGTCTTCTTCTCTAACATCAGCAGTGACAAGTTCTTGGTAACCTGACGAAGAAGAAATGGCTGAAGGTGGGACTGTTCGACCTACTTTGCGTGACTTATTTGGCGATTACGTGCTCAAAGGCGATATGTTGGAGCGCATCGACATTGATAAACTCGGAGGCGACGGAAAAGTGATTGGCGTGTACATGTCTGGGCATTGGTGTCCACCTTGCAAGCAATTCACACCAATATTGGCTGAATGGTATGATAGATTCAAAGAAGGTCCTAACAGAGACAATTTTGAGATCATATTCGTGAGTTCAGATAAAAGTGACGTGGAGTTTATGCGTTATTTCATGACGATGCCTTGGGCTGCACTACCTTTTGCGGAACGAGAAAGAAAAGTATGTAATCAATTTAATATTATTTTTTGTTATAAGTGCAGCTGTAGGTTTGATTATTAAGTTAGAGATTAACAATAATGATGTAACAGTATAATTTTTACTAAACTAGTTTTCCTTTTAATCAATTCATGAATAGGATGCATATCATGCAGTTTAATGCATTGATTGGTGTCTAGTACCTACTTTATTTCTCTTAGTTGTGTACTTTGCACTTATAAAATCTTAATATGGACAGTTTAAATCTTTGTATCTTATAATTAATTTCTCTGTACATTTTACTAAATAATTTTTTCATTCATATCTCAAATGTGAAACAAATTTATTTCCATTTTTCTTTCTTGTCATTTTAGACTATAATTAGCAAAGAATTTAATGTATCTGGTATTCCAGCACTTGTCTTTATTAATGGAGCTAACTGTGAACTGATTACAAATGACGGACGTTCCATAGTTACAGAAGATGTCGATGGAGAAGACTTCCCTTGGTTACCCATTCCCATGAAAGAACTACTTGATGGAGACTTTGTTAAAGCAGACGGCACTATAGTACCATATGATGACATAAGTGACAATACTTTGGGGATTTTATTTTCAGCTCAATGGGTATATAGTTCAAATGATATTTGTAATATTAATTGGATTCATGTGCTATTTCACATCTTTACGCTCATTCATTTATCTTACCTGCTACATATTGTGGTTCAGTGCTTCATGTGTTAGATATTGATTGTAATTAGTAATATGTATTAACTAATATAGGAACAAATATTTTAACAGCAACAGTAGCACATATAGCTAACTTGCATGAAGAAATTGCACACAGATCTTCCTCCTTAGTAAGGCTACGGGTTTCCTGCATAGTAACAATAATGCTATGTTACATAGCTCTTGATGCAATGTCGCTTTTAAATCATAGGCACATTAACATGTCTTTTTATTTCTATTTTCTATATCCTAGTGTGCTCCTTGCCAGACATTCCAGCCTCAGTTGATAACAGTTTATGAAGCACTAAAAGCTAAAGGAGAGAAATTTGAAATCATCTTTGCCAGCTCTGATCGCAGTGAAGGAATGTACGAAGATAACATTCAAGAAATGCCATGGCTTCTTATTCCATTCGATGATCGACGGAGAAAGAAACTGACTCGTGTCTTGAAAGTGGAAGGTAATATCTAAAGATGAGAGTCTATGTATAGACAGTTCATTTGATCTATTTCTATAGGTATTCCTACTGTATGTATTATTGGGGCAGACGGTAAAGTTATTAATGAGCAAGCTCGTGATATAATTGAAGATGATCCTGATGGAGAAGTCAGTTCTATTGGAGATTTATTTTAAGGATATAATAATAGTCAATGACTCATTGATATTGTATAATCCAAAATAGTGTTAATGCTACATTATCACTAATTGTTCTTAATTTTAGGAGTTTCCCTGGTATCCTAGACCAGTTTCTGAACTAAATGATGAATCTGTGGATCATATTAATGAGTTCCCTTGTGTTATCTGGCTTACTGGTATGATCTTAGATATAAATACTGTCAATACACTTTTAATTATTTTAGTACTTGACTAATTGTTCCCTACATACTTTTATACATTATATTGAGGCAATGGCTACTGCTCCAGTACTTGTATATATACTTTGATGTGGAAATAATGCAAAACCATATCACTGTAATTATGTTAATCCTTTTATAGTACAAATCATTCTTAAAAGACTTTTTTTAATGATACTACCTTTATTCTATTAGATAAAAGTGATGATCAATTAACTAGGGCTCGTCTCATATTGGAACCAATATCAGAGGCTTATCATAAGACATTAGATGACAGAAATGCAGCTAAAGCAAGGAAAGAGCTCATACACTTTTATTTTGGGAGTGCTACAAGTGATGATGATGTTGGAGAACAGTTGCGTCAGTTTGCCGAACTTCCTGATCAGTTGCCATTGGTAGTGATATTGGATGTTCCTAATCAGAGCAAGTACATTTGTAGTAAGAAGATACTGACTCAGAAAATAGTGAACGAGTTTCTAAAAGGATATAAAGAAGGAACTTTACCTAAACTTGAACTAGAAATGTGATTTTGTCTTTATTGTGCCAATATTTTGATGAACTATTTAAACAAAATGTATTGAAATTTTTTTTGTCTTTAAACCATTCACTATAATTACGGATAAAAAAGTTATAATATAATATTACTAAAATATGTTCATTTAAATAGAATATTTTATGATTTAATGCATGAGTTGAAATTGATATATGCTTTAATTTTATAAGGTATATCTTAATGACACTTTAATTGTAGTATCTTTGACTGTATGACCAATGAAGGTGCTAACAATATTCATGACAGGAAATACAAGGTCAATTTGGTAAATTAATCAGCCCTTGAGTAAACAAACTAAATGTGTTATGGAGAAGCTTTTCCAAGACGTTGACTGTCTCTGTTGTGGTCGTAAAGACACGAGAACTGATGTTCCTGTAAGTAGTTTAAAAAGAGAAGACAAAGTCTTGGGTTTATTTTTCAGTGCTCACTGGTGTCCTCCATGTCGTGTCTTTACACCAAACTTAATAGATTGGTACACAAGATTAAGAGAAGGTGTTGCTAAAGACAAGCTTGAGATTGTATATATTAGTTTAGATAAAGATGAGAAGACATTTGATGAATACTATGAGACAATGCCTTGGTTAGCTTTACCTTACAAGTACAGAGAAAGAGAGGTGAGAAGAATTTATACTATCATATGGTGGGTTATTTTCATGGTATATATAATATTTTCACAATTCTGATTCTCTGTGGCAAATATTTTCTCAATTAATATCTTAGTTAATTAAGGTAGTCATAGCAATTGCTTGGTATATATTCCTTCGATTTGAGCCATGAAAATGTCATTTGTGAAAAGAAATCTTCTCAAATTACCATCCCTTGAAAGTAACTTATATTAAT
Organism: Xestospongia bergquistia; assembly: GCA_963965975.1. NCBI lineage: Eukaryota > Metazoa > Porifera > Demospongiae > Haplosclerida > Petrosiidae > Xestospongia > Xestospongia bergquistia. The sequence goes on from OZ014417.1 coordinate 7,364,465, forward strand.
AGTGTGTAGTGCCTTAAAAATTAATGTGTCAATTCTGTGATGTGCATGGATAACGTAATATCAATAAATAGTTACGTTTTAACATTTATTTCAGGGCCTGACATAATATAATAAAATGATAATTCTATTAAAATTAGCATACAGTGTCTACAATGTGGATTATTGAGACAGATGAGGTTTATTATACATATAAGGATAATGTTGCAGAGAACAGACAATACCATATATTATATATTCAACATTACTAAATATATAACTGTCTTTTTTCTTTAGACTAAGTTAGTTAGGAAGTTTAAAATCTCTGGTATTCCCTCACTGGTTCTCCTTAATGCTCAGACATGTTCAACTATTACTCGTGATGGTCGTTCTTTTGTTGTTGATAATCCTAATGGAGAGGGGTTTCCATGGCATCCACAAAATATCTTATCATGTTTGACAGGAGAGTTTATTAATAAAGATGGTGGGTGTATTTCTTGGGACGATATTAAAGAAATTAAAGTGTTGGGATTATATTTTTCAGCTCAATGGGTAAGAGTGGATAAATGGATGGATGGATGAGTAGATGGACAGACATCAATGTTGTATTTACATGTAAATTACTTCAATGAATTTAGTCAAAGCATCATGATGTATAGATCTTCTTTTAGTTTTATACCTTTCTCTCTTTTCCTCTTTAGTGTCAACCTTGTCAATCTTTCACACCACTCTTAATTGAATTTTATCGCAAAATGAATCAAGATCAACAAAAAAGATTTGAAATCGTCTTTGTAACTTCAGATCGAAGTGAAACAACATTTTATGAATATCTCCCTGATATGCCATGGTTAGCTATACCATTTACTGATGAGAGATGCAAGAAATTAAAACAACTACTAGAAGTAACAAGTATGTACTTTGTAGTATATTAACATTATTATATTACTCTTGCCTTTGTATTTGTCCTCTTTTTTTATTAAGGTATTCCTCTCTTAATTTTATTGGATACAACTACTGGTAAAGTTATCACTACTAATGCAAGAACAATGGTTACAGTTGATCCAGAAGGAGAGGTGACTTACTGATGATGCAACTGCCAAATATTTCACATACTTTAAATAGCATGATTCTGCATGATTCCAAATTTCCTGATTTTCTCTTTTCTTTTTGACTTTTGGTCTAGCCTTATAAAATTGAACACAATATTAGATGATATTATTTCTATTTGTATAGGAATTTCCTTGGTATCCTAAAGCATTAGAGCTACTTCATGATGGAGTTGTGAATGTGGTCAATGATCGTCCTGCTATGGTGTGGTTTACAGGTACAGTATGAACAGATATACATATAGATGAACAGACTAATGTGTATAAGTAGACAATGAATGGATGAATGGGATTAGTGGGTGGAAGGATGAAAGTAGTGATCCTATAATTTTAATTTTCACTTATATTTTCCTATTTCTCAGATGGTTCTCCAGAGCAGTTAGAACAGGCTATACAGTCAATGTCTCCAGTAGCTCAGTTCTATTTTGAACAACACAAAGACAATTTAGATGAAGCTGTGTGTTTTTTCTATGCTAATGATAGTGATCTCTCTGCTAGTTTGAGAGAAGAAGTTATTAAAATGCCAGAAACATTTCCAACATTAGTTATTGTTGATATACCTGATCAAAAGAAATATATCTGTGATACTCCTGAACTAAATGAAGAAGCTGTTAGGAATTTTTTACATTCTTATTCAAATGGTACTCATAAAGCAAAAAGTTTACAGTAGTTTAAATTATATAGTTTTCAAATTATTTTTCTGTATCAATTTTTAAGATTATCTAAACTAAATTATCTGAACTAAATGAAGAAGCTGTTAGTAATTTTTTGTATTTTTACATCAATAGCACTTAAAAGGCACAAATTTTACAGTAGTTGTAGTTTTTTATAATTATTATACAATTGCAACCATATAAGTATGTATATTGTATGCTTTATTTTCAGATACTTTAAATTAGTTAAAATGAAGAGAATATTATTTTTCACATTATTACATAACTTGTAGATGAATGCAATATAAGTGTTAATTAAAAAAGCAGCAAGTGTGCAATACTAGCAAAAATTGAAGTTGGAACTAGCTAGGCTATAGCAATCAAATTATAGTGGCAATATAGTAATACTAATTGCCAAATTACTCTACTTTATTATAGTAGATGTATCTACAAACATAAACGTTGTTTTTTTTGTTGGTCTTCTTTGTATTTCACTGCATACTTCCAGATCTCAGTGACATGTTGAAGTGAAAACTCATTAGGAAACATGTCTTCAAAACTTGGTATCTTCTCCAAATCAAAATAATCACATCCATCAATATAACTATCAATCAATCTGTACATTATATGGAGCTAATATCATATAAGATGGTGTTTGTAACTTACGAATCCTCTGCTTCAAACTCTTGTCTATTTTTAACTTGTGTTACAATAAATTCATAAAATATCTCCAAGAATTGATCCATATCAAAAGGACCTAATGCTGTCTTTAGTGTTTCTGTTTCCTCTTTTGTTAATTCCTGTTTGAAGGCTTTATTTATATCAGGAAATGGGTCCTGTAAATATCAAAATATTTTAAATGAAAACAATCTGTCTTTCATATTTATAACCTACATCTTTCCTTTTTATTATTTGTTGTGCTTGTTCAACATTCAAGATTCTCCATAGTGAGATAATGTGAGTTAGTTGACAATGTTCTTCAATCTAAAAAGCAGATGTCAATAATGTCATATTTTTGTAAGTGCTTCGATTCGTACTGTCTTTGGAAGTTTGCCATCCATTTTAAAGGACACCATATATCGTCTCATCATAGTTTGAGGCTTCCAGTTACCATACTGTATAAATCCCATTGCAATATTTACTATGTCAATACAGTCTTGAAGACACTGTTTTCGGAATATCTCATGGATAATGTCATCTCTTTTCCTTTGTGGAAGTGGCGACTAGTTTAGAAGTATATAGAAATAGTTCTAAAAATGAAAAATTATACCTGTTCTATAGTTTTACGAATCTTTGTAAAAGTAACTGCTTCTAAGACATCACTGCAATAAGACATGATAGGAATGTCACAGAAAATAAGAGGTTTTCCTCGAACAAAACGATCCAGAATATGTTTTTCTAAGGCAACATAATCATAAGTCACATCTGCTCCATGTCCAGCTTTGAGAGAATATTTGCAATGAGAGAAAATAACATGAGAAAGTTGATGTTCAAATGAGATCATCTGACAATGCTGGATTTTACTGAGAGGTACTTCATGTTTTCCAGAACTATACAAAAATATACAAGAATATACAGTAATCATTAAAAATTGTTCCTTACATTGATTTCAGTTTCATCTTCTCCCATGACAAGTCAATGAAGTCATTTTGTAGTCTTGCTAAGTAACGAGCCAGTGCTATACTACATACTCCTTCTCCTTGTTCCATTGGCAGGAAAAAACCAAGAGGTTGTTTGATTGTCATCTTTGTAGACACATATTTTTGTGGCACTATGACATCCACTAAATTTATGAAAGAAAATAGCAGTGGCAAGTGATAGGAACATACTAACTTAAAGTTAATAGTTCACGTTTCACTATGTTCCATGCACAGCAAAATGATTGAGCCCATTTTGTTAGTCTTTGTCTTTGATGCACTGTTAAAATCAATATGAAATGATATGATGTGATTCAAATACAACGGTCATTTATTTTACATATTGTAGCTGTGCCATCATCAACATATTGTTAATGAGTATTATTATGCATGACGCCATACCTTTAGCAAGGTAGTCGTTAATAAACCTTTCTAAACTCATTCTAGCATCATTTTGATCAATACGATGGTGACATATCTCATAAAGTGATGTCTGTAACTGTACTATATCAGGTAGATACTGCAATGCTGACAATAAAGGGACCTTTATAAGTGGACAACATGCAATTCTGATTTATCATAATTAAGATTTAGTATATATACAACCTTTGACAAAAACTTCTGCAAAATAGTGATTCCTGCAACACTTGTGTTATGTTGTAGACTCTGTGCTACATGATCAATAGTGACTTGAGGTCGATAGATCCACAAGTGAGGTACTATATCTGTTGATGCTCTCGGTAATGTCTCATAAACCATTTGCTGCATGGTTCTTTCATCTGAAGTAATGGAGTCACAAAAGATATTTAAAATGTTATTACCTTTCCCTAAATCTTCAATAATACGTTGCCTTCCAATGTGAATATGATCATTAATATCCTGGAAAAAAATAATATTATATATCATAATAACGTGTTATGAACTTTTGTCATTGGTTTGATGAAAATGTTATCAAAACAAACTTCCCAACTTGAGCGAGCTTGGCGTGATTGTAAGGAGGTATCAATACCTGTTATGCAGTAAAATAGTTATATATATATATATATATATATATATATTGTAGCTATGGCTCATATATTACACATACATTAGATGAAGAAGCATGATGTCATATAGTGGGAACTATTGGTGAACAGCTTTAAAAGTTACATTTGGCAAGCTAAAATTTGAGGATTTACAAAATTTGTGCTCAAAAATGTAACAATTTTCCCAAAATACCAAAGATAACCCTCACTAATAACTCCTACTATATAGTGCAGATACTTAGATGAATAGGTGGTCATTTGGACATTGCATACCACTGATATCATCATGTTTCACTGTTAACATGTTGTGGACGAGTGTATGGATAAATAAAACACAATTATCAAAGCTTTGCTGTGTTGCTCTAGCCAATGTTTGAAGGTCTCTCTCAAGATGGTGCCAGAAAAAGTTCAGTATTTGCTCAGGAGGAACTGGTTCATTTTGTATGGCAGCTTGACTGAGTTCCTCACATGCTACCTGTAACAAAGATACATATTATTACCACTGTCATAAGTAACATAACCTTATCATTGGAGCTAGCTACCCACACACATAAAGCATGAAGTAACAACCTCAAAATACAATTAGAGAGAGGAGAAAGGTCTCTTTCAGGAATGGGATCTGTTGTCCTTAAATCAGGTGGGTCAAGAAAATGGCCCAATTTTGTTTCTCCTTTAGAGTCATGGTCATGTCTTTTATAAGTGTTTAATATGCAGTAGCAAATTAAATTGTTTGCCTACTTTTTGACAACTTGGACATTGCCTTTTCTTTCTTTGTGATGTTTTTCTCCACCTATTAGAGCTCCACAAAAACATTTTGCTTGTCCCCCCCTTTTTATCACTGGATTTCCACACTAAATATTTGAAAAATTTAATAAAATAATCATTATTTAGAACTCACATCACCAATAAAGTAGTCATGTCCATTTGGGCATTCTGTATTGATAGATTAATAGTGGCAAAACAAAGAAATGATATTACTTACTCCAACGAGCTTCACCAGCAGTACCATCAACTACAACATCTATGATATCATCACGCATTGTTGGCCAATACATCTCCTAAAACAAAGTATAAGTATAGACTGTAGAGATTATATATATATGTAACCCACCTTTGATTTAGCTGTTTGTGTCAATATTGTCACAAATGGAGTAAGTAGTTTATCATGTGACAGTGCTACTATTACTAAACTATAATGCACTATTATGGCTGTTAGTGCTTCTTGGGTATTATTTTCCCAGGGAGTGAAAATAACTTCAGATAGTTTTTCAGAACTCTTCTTGATGTTAAAAAGTTGTAACATTGGCAGCTATCAAATCATGAAGTTTAACAACAAATTTACATAATTAATATAACTTACACTCTCTTTGCCTAAGACAGTTTGAAAATGATGAATCTCCTAAATTACAGAAAGTGTAAAATAAAACCAGTCCTGTTTTTGACATACTTTTTGCCCTATGACTTCTGTACAGTTTGTTTCCAATGTAGTCTTTCTAAACAATGCTAACAGAGCAATGATTTGGTTTAATTTAGGAAAATCCTGTCAAAAATAATGATGTACAAGCGTAAAGTACAAACATAAGCTATATTATATTATATTATATTATAATATTATATTATTAACCTTCATTTCATTGGAAAATTGACCTATCCTATAGCCTGACTTAGAATAGACCCACTTTGCACGTAATACAGTGTAGTCTGGCCCAATAATGACATAATTATCTGTATCCTTAAAAAAATATTAACAAATAATTGTGTGCTGTTTTACATATACCTTTGATTTTGGTGCAAACCATTCAAATTCAGCTAAATCACCAAGTTGGTATAAATATGGAAATCCATATTGTCTCACTATTTGCTTTATGAGGAATTCTTTAGGCTCCTTCACTGCACTTTTCTCCACCAAATTTTGAACAGTGTTTTTAAATTTCTGAAGGTTTTCTTTTGTAGCCCTTGGTAATTTCTCCATTTTATCTGGGTTACAGTAATATTCATAGAATATTTTTGCAGCAAAACACATTCCAAATCGAACTTGTGCAATACATTGCATGAACTCAACTTGCAATGTCCTTTTGTATTCATTAACAAGGTCTCTATCTCTCAAGACATTTAGTGCTTCAACTAGGCACTTATTTCCCAATTGCAACTGGTCATCTAAATTATTCTTTGAAGTATTTTGATTATGGAGGCCATCCTGAATATATTAAGTCAAAATACATAGTAATTCTATAATTAACTCACTTCTAATGATTTGATTGATAAAAGTATCAGCTCTTGATCATCAGTGACATATTCCTTGCCAAATCTTTTCCCAATGAATCCCTGATAGTTTTGCAACTTTTTCACTAGTTGCTCAGGACTACAACAACATATTTTAAAACACTAATATGTATTTTAAAAGGCTCACTTGTATTCCAGCAAAAGTTGTAGTAATACTGAACGAGCTAATGGACAACTGTGGGCATATTCCTCTTCAAAAAGAAACAAATCTTTATAATCTTCATGTTCTGTGTTTGTCACTATCTCCAGCAGTTTCTTTAAAAATGCATCTGTAGGCTTCTCAGGAGCAATTTGTGAAAAACAACACTGTGACACTAGCTCCATAAAGAAATTTAAGCAATGTTGTTGGACTTGTTTTAACAATTCATAGTCTTTCCTATTTGTATAAAATGAGGGAATTGTAACTAACAGTTTTTTCTAATCACAACATTTCAACCTTTTTTCTTCTGGAATTGGGAATTCCATTTCTCGTGATATAGGAGTGTTACAAATATGACAACAAGGACCATTATGTTCAAGAGAATCTTGATAACAAGCCTTACAAAACATGTGATTATTATCACAAGGTAAATATATCACATCTTTCATGCTGAGATTTAATTTGCAGTCTTGACATTTTGCTGGTTGTTGTCTGTTATGTTTGTGTATAGTGAATAAAAGATCCTTTTATGATAAATTTTTTACTTACATTGGAAGCGTTGACAAAATGCCTTTAATTTGTTTGATGCTTTGCTCAAGTATTTTTGGCTCAGAGAACTTGATATTTTTGAGAAGCTAGTAACAAAAATGAGTTATCATATTAGATATCTAATCACAACTACTTTAATCATACACTATTATATCTTTTCAAAAACACAAATTTGTTTGTACTCATTTGCAAATCAGGTGGTAACTGAGAGATGACATGTTCAGCTAACAATGCCACTGCCCCTACTTTCTGCCAGTTTGATCTGTATTTTAAATTGGAATGTAAAGAAATACTTATAAAATCAAGGTATGTTAACTGTATATATTAATGTACCTTGATTTTATAAGTATTTCTTTACTAGTTTCATCGTGTGACTTTAAGAATAATACAGACTCAATAGCATTTTTACAGGAATGGAAGTCTAAGATCCAGTTATACATGCTTTCATTATTCCAGTTCATTTTATCTGGTGACATGTGATCAATAACACATTCAGCTGCTTCAAAATGAAGAATCTGTTGATTTCCAAAGTCTTACACTACTAGGGTATTATAAACATACTAACCAATTGACCAGATGAGAAGAGTTTCCTTCCTTTTAGTAAACTAGGAAGTTTTGGAAACACTTTAGATAATTCTACAAACCAGAATATTTCTTTTTCCATTAAACCATAAGACCAGTGGACACCAACTATGGCATTAATTAAAGGAAAAGGTTGTTGTGACAGAATTGCAGGCTCAAAAGTACTGACAAGTATATCCATTACTTTACAAAAAATCTGTAGAAACAAAAGTTTAATGCACATTTGCCATAACTTTCTTCTCACCTCATATATACTGTCTATACATGAATCATCAATAGGTAGGACTAGATTTCTGATGAAATCATGAAGATAGTGTTGATACAACTCTAATGAAAGTTCTGTAGGAACTACTTCAATGTCTTCATAGAAAGTGAGATTAGTTGTTGTATGTACTAACTCAGTGAACGTTTTTCTATTATTGCCTGATTATGTATAATATATCATGAATGGCATAGAATTATAATGCAATCATCACCTTCATTGAGATTGCTCTTTTGAATAGTTTTACCAATGACAGCTTCAATTTGATCAATCAGTTCCCATGAAAATGGGAACTTACAACAATAGCTCCTTCCTTTAACATTGGTGGCAGAGGCACTAGAAGTGACGATGTCATTGTAATTAAACTGTAAGAACATTGTGTTGTTAAAAAGGGACAACCATAACTTCTTTATACAAGGGTTGTTATCTCCTCTCAGTAAATCCAAGTTGCTGTTTTGGTCAATTTGAGAGAGAATATAGGACAGAATACACTGAATGTGAACATCCATTAACTTCTTAATTGAATTCACTAGGGTAAGGTGAGATTGCAGCTGATGTCTGTCAAATGCTATATTTACTGCCCATTTGTCAGGATAAATCATAGACTCATCTCTTTCTTTCAAGAGTAATTTCATTCTCATTAACAAACAATTAACAAAAGAGATGGAATCTAAAAAAAAATTGCAACATCAATACAATCAAATGTACTAGCTCACCAAAATCACAGTCAAGGGAGACCTTATTTGATATCAGTTCAAACAGATTATCAATCAGTTTTTCCATATTCTGGCCATGGTATGATTGTACTGTTACAATCTTTTGCACTGCTAGTTGAATGTTGTCTCTAATCCTTGTAGTAATTTTGAAATCAGAAGGAACTTCATTGTCTTTTTCAATTAAGATGTTAAAAAATAAATGAAAAGGTTCAGAGAGGGCATATTTCACTATTTGATCTACTCCTGGTGGGCAGGTTGCATCATCAATGTGAATGGATGTCCATGGTCCTCCTTGAAATGAAGTGAATGCTGTACCACCTGCCACTCGAGGTAATTGAATAATAAAAATCATATGAGTGACACCAAACTCAGGTTTCTTTGGTCTTCTCATCTCATCTATTAGATGATGTTGAGCACAAGCTATGAGATCACTATTCCTTTCATCATAATTGCATTGGATGATCATAAGTTTGTTTTCTGAACTTGATTCGAGCATTTCTCTAGGAAAAATTAAAGAACAAATAAATGCAACAACAATTAAAGTGGTATACCTGACTTCACTGGAGAAATCTAGTTCTGTATCAAAATCAGAAAGTTGAAAAACATTTATACATTTCTTGGGAAAATTAAGACCCAATGATAGCTCTGGTATATAATTCCGTGTTAACAAAGGTCCAAAAGTAGTAATCTTTGTTATTAGTATATCAATTAAAATTTAAAAACATTTTTCTACCTGTATGATTGCTCCATCAGCAAAATTATGTAAATTGTTTTGGAGGTAATCAATTAATGAAAAGTGGTTTTGTTGATCAAAGTAGATGCTGAAAGCTTGATCTTTAGTTTCTTCATCACACATAGCACTACTAGATCTCAAACGAGCTAAAGCATCCATAGAGGCAGTTTGTAGAAGAATATCCATGCTTTGCTTGGTCACCTAAAATATTAAAAGTTATACAATCAATTACAATTAATTAATTATTATTATTAGTTATCAATTACACCTCATCATCCTCAGAAGCATTTAATGTTTGATAAACATGAAGAATAATAGAAGCAGCAGTGTCATCTTGATAACCCACAAATGCATCAGACACAAAAAACCTATAGTATTAAATAGCTCATCAATCATAACCAATAAATTATATTTATCCTACCTTTTACCATTGTGTTCAATATTAGCAAATCTCTCTATCCACTTTTGAAGATTTTTGGCCAGAGACTTCTGCTTTTGTGTCAAAATAGTTTCTGACACAACAAAGTGTTTCTCTAATCGATTGATAAGTGCAATAGGAAATTGTGTAAAGACACGATTCCTCTCAGCTATGATAATAAGCCGAAAATTTGGATTAACTCGACACTTAATTCTGTATGATCGTAAACCCAGATCAACATACCGACCAGTAGGTAATTCAGTGTAACATTGGTTGAGGACATCATAAAGACTTTCATAGATCTGCTCATAGTTCAGTAGTACTACTGGGTAACCTTTCTCCATATATGCTTTAATCTTGTTGATGTTGACACAAACTTGAGTATACTCTGTGTCCTTAGGGAAACTACTGCCATAAAATACATAAAGTGTCTCATCTTTTAACAATTCTGTTTGAAGAATTCTTAATGCTGACTGGTTCTCTGTCATGAATAGAAGATACCGATTTTCTTGTTTTGGTGCATTTTCTCCATGTTGAATCTTCAAAGGCTTCAAACTATCTTTGATAAGCTCTAGTGCTTCATTTTCTTTCTCATCCAGTGACACTAGTGAGGCAGGATTTGGAATTTCCTTCAGAGGAGTAACAGTGGGATGCCCACTAAAATTACGAAGAATGGCACTTCGATAATCTTCAGGTGAAGGAGGGGCTCCTTTCTCAATACATTTCCAACAAAGCATTTTAATCATTGTGTAAAAGTCTCTTAGACCAAAGAATTCACGAACTTCATCTTTCTGATCATCTCTGTACTCTTCTTGTTTAGTACAAATGTTACGATACATTGTAGCTAATGCATCAAATGATTTTGTTAATTCATCTCTGATTGGAGCTTTGTCAACTATATTAGCAATACCATATGCACTTTTCAGTAGCTCTTTTTGGGCTGGTGGACATCGTGTCACCATAATACCTCGATTCATCTTAGCAGGATCCAGAGCCCAATTGGAAATTCCAATAAAAGCAACTCTTTCCTCAGGAGCAATTTCCATTTCATTTGGATTAGTTCCTGCTGTACCATCTTCAAGATAAGGGTGTAAAACTTTTAATGGTAGGCCTGGAGCATCTTCTGCTAAGCCAATCTCTTCCAAAATAACAACAGAGGCAAATCTTTTGGCATCCTGACTTTTCTGAAAAACTGTGGCTTCTTTAAAAATTTCTATCAAAGAATCAGTGGTAGAGAACTGATTACATTGATAAGGAAACAGCTGTATTTGTTTAAGATTCTTTAACAATTCATTTTTTGAATACTGGCCTTGCATTGAGTTAGCAACAATGGATTTTGCTAGTGACTTTGAGCTACCAGGCTTTCCTACAATAAACAGTGGTAGTCTGTTCTCAATACATACCACCATCATAAATACATTCTCACGTAGAGCAGCATTATGTGCAATGTTATGTGGAACATCCATTGCATTTAGAAAGACTGTTTGAATGCTACAAACAAAAATATGGCAGAGACTCATAAATTACAAAATATGACATCAATATTTGTCATAAAATTACAAATAAACTCCTTTTAAAATAGAAAATGCATATTTGTTATTTATGTACCTTTTAATTTCATTTTTAAAAATGCTAATTTTTTCATCAACTGTTTCTCCTGGTATATGATATGGATGTTGAAATTGTGAGACAATTGTTTGAACAAATGTCTGTCTAGCTGTCTTATCTGCTAATCTAACATAATAACAGACACTGATAGAATAAATGAGAGCTCGCATGATATCATAAGAATCCTAAAAACAATATGTTGCATAAATGATGTTTAGTATACATTATATTACTTTAATTCTTTTAGTTCTCAATGTTTTTCTGTTTAATTCCTCTTTTAAAAAAGTAATTGTGTTAAGTTTTTCCAGGAACCATTTAAAAAATATCATAGCTCGAACTATATCTCGTAAACTCACATATTTACATTCGTTCTGATTAAACACATGATTAAAAATGAGTTCATACTTAGCTTAGTTACCTTTTGTTCTCTCATATATTTCTGACATACACAAAGGACTTTTACTACTGTTATTTGTACTTCATCCTTTTTATTAGGAGCAATGAATTGGCAATCAAATAGCTTTAAAATTAATTAAAACTACAATAATGAAAGTATACAAAGCAACTACCTGATTGCTGACAATTTTTTTAATGTATTCTTCTTCTGTTGTTCCAGCAACAGATCCAAAGTCATACACAAATTGATACATACTTGGAGGAAGAGGAAGTACTCGATATACTAACTTCCTGAGAGGAACTGATCCTGAATTCAGAAATGAAACGAGTGATTTCCTTTACTATAATTTCCAAGTCATCATTTTACCTAGTTTTGGAATTCTTTCTTCATCTCTCAAATAAAATCCAAGCCCAGCACTTTGTAAGCTTTTAATTGTATCATTATCATGACTACAGTAACACATATGTAAATAGAATCAGGGCCTAAATTGTGATGGTCTTACATTCTGTATGGATTACAGGCAGCAGCAAACTTGAGTTCATCAGGAATAGGTTTTCCATACAGAGTTCTGTCACATATTACTTCTTTAATTAGTCCTAATGCCTCAGTAGTGTTGACTTCATCAAAGAAAAGAACTGTGTATACAGAATCACCCAAAGTTTTCTTGTTTTCCATTGCATGATAGATAGCAGCTGCAACTTCCTTATATACTCTATCATTAGTAACACCACCATGAACCTGGAGGGAATAATTATCAGAGCATAATTATAGTAGTCTCCAGACCTTTAAACAGATTAGAGTTTTAACCCCAAAAGCCTTTGCTTGCAGTTGACAAAGATAACGAAGTAGACGTGTTTTACCGCAACCAGTTTCTCCCATCATAATAACTGGTATTCCACATCTAATATGTATTAATTTGATCATTATTTGATATTTTCATAAGTTACCTGAATTTCATATGGATTGCTAACATCTTCATTAAATTATCAATTGTTAACACATATGTATCATCTGGGTCAATTCTAGTCAAATCAATGCTTCTATCATCTGTTCTATATTTCTCTTCATTGATTCCTAAAACTCTCATTAATTTTAGAATCATTTCTTCTCTATAACATTGAAAAACAAATCAATCAATATATAATCATCTCATTACATGTTCCTACTTTTTCCAAGAAAAGTAATCTTCTTCAAATGATATTAAGTTTTTCTCTAATTTCTTTCTTAAACGCTTATCAAGAAAATTCTTTGCTATTATTTCCTTAGTCCTGAAGTCAATCAAATTCCCAGCTTTGTCCACCCACAAACCCATGAAGGTCATAGTATATCCATCTTGGTTGAAGAAGAGGTATGGATGGGAACTAAATTGAAATATTTATATATAAGAAAAATGTATGTATCATTGTCTCACCAAGTATCCCAGTTTCTAGTACTAAGTTGTTGTAGACTAATCTCAGTAATATTGCTAAGATTTTCATCTACTTGTGACATTTCTACAGAAGACTCTGTAAACTCCTAAGATCATACAATAATCATCAAATACAAGCATTAAAAACTGTATGTACCTTAGCCATGAGAACAGAAAACTTGACAACAAATTCTTTAAAACCTTTTAAGTCATCAACACTACAATAAGGAGACTTTTCACAATCACAAAGTTGTGCATTAAGAAATTGGATGAAATTTCGAACTTCAGCCCATGATGGGTCACTTTTTTCATTTGATGACATATTCCTGTTATTTATTTTCATAACAAAAAATCTATTAACATTTCACAGTGCTAACTTACATGAGAATGCATTGAAGGCATTCATCTGCATCACTTTCTACAGCTGATTTGTGAGGATCAGATTTTATTTGAAGCCTATTAAGAATATTCTTTTTTTCATTGTTTTTTTGTAAGTATTCAAAAACTCTTTGGACATTTTTTTCTTTAAAAACTAGCTCATCCATTGCAACATTATTTTCTACAGAGAAAATTGAGTGTTACTGACTACAAGGACACCTTACTTAATCCCTTAAATTGATGTTTATCAAATATTTCTTTTGGAGAAAAACATCTTGTTTGTGGAAAAAATGACAGCAATGTATAGACATTTGGAATTTGCTTGTGTCCCTTAATAAAAAGAAATTACATAAGAAAGTCATATGCAAATGTTTGAAAAGACAATGCCAAAAGTACATTAATAGTTTTAAAAAAAATTGAAAGTCACAATTTTTCACATTTACAAAAGCAATGCTAGTATACTAATAATTTCAATTTTAGAAGAACAACAAAGAAATGATGAATAGAAATATTTGCATTTAATAATTGGCCCAAGTATTTACTATTCATCATATTCTGCTTATTTATTGATCCACTAATTTAACCAATATAATAAGGCTATATGTAGCAAATTATTTGATGCAAAAAAGTAAACATCATACTGCTTTGTTACTAATATACTATAGGATTTGACTGTTCATATAGCTAATTTTAGGACAACGATGATTATATTTCTTTCAGACAAAATAAGATGTTGAAACAGTACTATTACTTTGGAATTCATATATGCACTTCAATGTATTTTGTAGAGATACATTCAAGTTGATAAAATCAATGTTTCCATGAATCAGTTAAAACAACCCAGTTTATTTTAACAGTGTTAATAATATGAAACTAGAAATGCTCTTCTTGTACATAACTTATATTATGAAACTTGGAAGTGTATTGTGTAATAATATGAATGCATGTGCCATATATACTTACTGAAGATGCTATGCCATCATTTTCATGATTGAACAATTTAGGTAGAGTACATTCCACAACACATATCTGTTTTTGAACTATTTTCCAAATATTCCCATAATTATCTGACAGACCACCTAATACTAGTATCTTGAACAGTAACCAGTCTACTTTTTCTACCATCTATAATAAATAATATATTGTTAGTGGATTAAATGGACTGAACACTTACAGATTGTGCAATATTAAAATGTATTAGTTGAGGATGTGGATCAGTTGGGTCTTGCATACATTGTTCCATTTGTTCAAGAATGTGTCGCACAGATATCTCTGGTCCATGAATTGAAATGTATGCATAACTTGGTTTTCCAGAGTCATTTGCTCTTTCAATAATTTCTGCCATTCTTTTTACTCGAAGAGATTTACCCATACCAGAACGAGTTGATACAACAATGTGATCAATTGATCTCAAACATGCTATGATCTTACTGCATTGACATAAGATACCACTTTTAATAAAAAAATAATTATCTTCTACCAAACCTTTCTTGAATAGATGAAGTGGATGTTGGCTTAATTCCAAGATTATGACGGATATTTGCAGTAATATAGTTTGTCATATCTGCATCAGATGGCAAAGAAGGTAGTTCCCTCTGATATAAACTAAGTCTCGAGGCAACATAACTTCTGCTTTGATCCTTTGAACTGATCAAAATGATAATTCTAAAATCTAAATAGCAAATACTAAACTTCTAGATTAAATATATCATACCACTACATCCTTGTGTAATAGTTTCCAAGTTGTTAAATACTTCTTCAGAAATGTTGTACGTTAACTTGTCAGCATTAACAAGACAAAAAATCCGTTTCTTGTCTTCATCATTAACAGCACGATGCCAAAGTAAAGTAATCTATTATACTGATGATTGAAGTTGCATTTGTGCTGTTATTAAACTAACCTCTTCAACTGTTGTCTCTTCTGTACAGATGACAACTTCTTCATAAGTAGGAAGAGGCTGGGTAGGATCAACCATGAAAAAGTACAGAACAGCTTTCCAAACTAATGCTAAAAAGGGTGATAGCATAAGAATTAACAACTAGTAATTAATAACAATTAGTAACAATTAATAATGCACACATCAGGTGTATACCTGGATCTACTGTGATCATATTCATATGTCCTGGTTCTATAACAAATTTATGAAGGTCGTTAAGCTCTCTTTGCTTTGAAATGTATTTATCTCCTCCTTCGTCTCTACCCAGATAGGCAAGCTCATTTAGTACTTCTCCAAGTTCAATTAAGTTCAAATATTCTCCTTCTGGAACCTTTTTTTCAATGTAAAGTGGATATTTTGTGGTATTCCTGTGATTAAAGACATTAATTAGTTAATATTAGCAAATTGATTGTAAATATTTACCATTCATTTTCCTCTTCATTTTCAGTTATTTCAGTTATTTCTTTTCCAATATAGAGATCAGCAGCAACTTCTCTTGCAGTTTGAAGATCACCTTTTGATAGTTTGGCAGCTTTTAGTGCTGTTTTTATATCATACTCTTCTTCAATAAGTTCTAAAACTATAGGATTGTCTTCAACTATTTCATCTCCAGATCCTGGTGTAACAGCGCCCTTCTCATCTTTAAATTTACTTTCATTTTCCATACACCACTCTCGTAAAGTGTCTTCGCTAGCGTATTCTCCTAACTCAGAAAATGCACTTAAAACAACTGATTCCTTATATTCATCAATCTGAGTTAGTGTGTCATATATCCTTCTTTGTTTTTCATTAAAGCTAGATGGATCTAGTTGAGAAGTTACAGCTAAGATACCAGTTAATCTGCTCCTTCTCTGTTGGATGCATAGTGACATGCCATCAGTAGCATCTTGCTTTGTTGCATTTGTTAGAGCTATGATTATCTTTGATTGTTTTGGTTGAGGTGTGACAGATAAAAGAAGCTGCTTTAATTTGGTAGAAGCTGTGGAGCTAAGATTTTTCTTCAATTTCCCAAACTCTTGCCGTAAATCAAGCAGCTGTTGAGAGGTGTAGTAATTCAAATGTGGATACTTCTTACGATGACTTTGAACACTTTCCTGCCAGTTAGCTAGTGCTCCCTCCATTTCAAGGATTACTTTGTCAAACTCTGCTTTCTTGTATTGACTACATCCACATTCTAAACGAAAGTGAGTATAATCAACATGACCAGCCTCTTGTAATTTGATTAGAAGCTCAGCTACTTGCTCAATTTTGGAGAGAGTCTGTTCAAATTAAGAGAAAAATAATCTTAGTCTTGGCACCACTCCACTATGAACAACATGTATATGCATGTATTAGTACTAACCTCAATAAACTTCTTAACAATGTCAGTGCTTTCTGCAGATGCTACTAACACCAGTTTGCTTTGTAGTTCTTTAAGGTCTTCTAGTTTATATACTTTCTGACTGGCTTGATCTGGTGTCATCCTCACTCGCAGACGTATAGCATCTTCAGGACAGTGAGATATTCTTCCTGGATTAGCAGTAACATTATAGACACCACTAGCATTTATCATGTCCATTTGTTCAATATTATTACTCTGAAAATCAGAGAGTATTTCTTGAACTCGTTTTAATTCACCAAGTCTCTCATTACAAGATTCCTAGAAGCAAAATATCAGTAAGACATTTAACAGGAGTAAAACTTACAATAATTTCTCTTAAGTTAGGGATTTTGTCTACAAAATTCCATAAATGTTTACATCTGTCAATCAGTTTCTCCAAATTCTCATCATGTCTGACATCATATATCAGAGGTGTAAAGGCACTACCAAATTTGAGGAGATCTTGAAGTAGTTGTTTGACTAAGTCACCCTCCATAGTTTGATTTGCAATTTGTATAAAGTTTTGCAATTGCCCAACATCTAAAAAATGTATACTGTATGTATTATTTAATAAATAATACAACTTACTATTAGCAATGCTTCTAATCCATTCCACTAACTGGATGCAGGAACAAAAGGTTTCTAAACAAGCTCGACGATGAGGATAATCAGCAACATCTTTAAGAATACTAGCTGTATTTTCAACAGTATTAGTATCTACAGTTGCAAGTGTCATTCTTGTGCTATGTTCACTCTAAAATATGTTACTATTAGTACAATACCTATCAACTTTTATCACTTACTTCTTTTAGCAACAAAGCATCAAGGATACCAAAGTCTCCAGTTAATCCAAGTGCTTCTTTTAATTGCATTACTGTTTGTGCAGTGTTAGTATAACAGCAAAGCTTTTGGTATTCTAATATCTTTTGGACAGCATTTTTGATCCAATTATTATTCTTAGTCTCTTTAACAGCAACACACCACTTTTGTAACTCCTCTTCCAACTGTTCCATTTCAGTTATGTCTGCAAAAAAATTAGCTACTTTCTTTATGGGAAGTTTTAGGCCATCACGAAGTTGCTTAAGATCATCTTTGAATTCCTTACAAAGTGGAAACCAAAATTCGCTGACAGCATTTTCCAGAGTTACAACTCTTTGCTTCCTTTTGTGATTATACTCAAACAATTTTAGCTCAAAAACTTTAAGAAAAACAAGTGAATACAGACGCTCATGATGAGTTAAATAGAATACTTGCTCCATCACATCATCAGAAACAAAACTAGGACAATTATTGAAAATTAATGGTGTGCATTCCCAGAGGTCAGATACTGGAGTCATAGTGTAGTCTAACTTGAGGGCTTCCTCAATCTTACTTGTCTGGGCTATTTAAATGATAAGGGAAATGCTTCTTAATCACGAAACACTAACCTTTATTGATTGATCCAAAAATATATGCAAAGTGATGTAGTGTCTTATTTCTTTCCTTGAATTTACTATAAGCATTAACTTCTGACTCAAGTGCTTTGATTATCCCTTTGTAATGTGTAAAATAGCGAATATTAAGAAAAGACTCTACAATCTGCTTGATCTTTATAAAGTCTCCAACTTTAGATAATTCATCTAAAATGTTTGGAGTAATTTGTCGGGTATACAAATCATCAAAAAATTTTTTCAGGTGTATTTTTGCTTCTTCACAAACTCTCTGAGCAGTTTTTTCTTCCGTCAAACTTGGACATATATTTGGATTAAAAATGTTTCCTAGAAGAAATGTTTTAATTTAATTCACTAGTAAGTCAGATTCTGTACATACCATAAATTTCCAAGCATTTAGGGAATGGAATCCAAAAAAGGGAGGTAAATGAAATACTCGAATCATTTGCATATTTTGAAGAGAGAAGAGCACCAAGAATTAACATAGATTGGTCATGAGGAACTTGGTTTAATTGCAATGATGTCAATAATTTACATGCTTTTTCATCCTATGTCATTTTATAAGTTATTATTTGAATAAAGAAATGTCTCACTTCATTTGGCAAAATGTTTCTTGCAGCCTCTATAATGCTTTTTAGTAAAACCTCAAAAATCGTTGGATTGCTATTCAAATGCTTAACAAGAATTTGAAGTTGGATCTATTATTATTAAATTAAATTACATATTTGATTTTAGTTGATTAGTTACTTTACTGAGTCGTGTCAATAGCTCTGAACTAATAATTCTTTTCCAAATTTCTTGCATTTCATTGGACATCTTGATTTGAAACATTTCATTCCATTTCTATCATTTAGTAAACTAGAGTAAATTAATGCATGGACATACCCGTAATTCATCTTCAATTTTTGATTCATGTGATTCTTGACCATAAACATTCTTCATCCAAATGGTTAATTGATTACTTAGTGTCATGATATATGTTTCTGGTTGCCAGCCAGTTTTATTGATGACCATAAGAAATAATTCAAATGAAACTCTCAAAAGATGTGAAGATTTTCTTTTGGCTGTCTTTTCAACAATACTATTAACACCTTTATAACACAGTATAGTTTCTTCTTCCATAAGCTCACTATAATAAAAACAAGATAACAATTGTAAAAAAGGATGGCTCCAATTGTTCATTACAAATTTTATTGATATCTTTTTTCAGTATATATAGTATTCTCATTATGCAAGTAATAATGGATACTTTCAGATAGAATATTCATATGTTATAGCCCACATAGTTTGAAATTTCTGCTTTAAATTTTCTGTTTTCTACTTACCATAATAATCAAGAACTAAAGCAGTTGGTAAACAGATAGAGTCAAGAAAACAATGGGCCATAGGTTGTTAAAATGAAACCAAGACATTAAAAAAAGTTTTGTGGATGATTTTGTAAACATTTATTAGTTAGGACTATCTTAATATGACATGATGTTATTGCAAACTTACTACTTAAACTTTTCAATCAGTGTTGTAACTGCTGTGATAAACTAAAGATAACATTAATTAAAAGGCAGTTACATGAATGAATACCTGATCATTTGACTTTATCTCTTCTGAATGTTTACAACCAATTAGCCAACAAGCAATGGGAGAAACTTCAGGGTACTTCTTGACATAAAAAAGTAATTGTTTAAGAGAACATGTAGTGACAAAGGCTCTAAGCATAAGTAAGTCATGTTTAAAATAAGGCTCCACCAAATCAAATGCATTAGTTGTAAGTGTGTCTCTAAATTGTAATATTAAATTTAAATCATAATTGTATAATTGTACTAACCTTTTTTCTTGAGACAAAGTAGCAAGAAAACTTAGTACATCTAATCCACAAAACAAAACAAGTTCAACTTTGTCTTCAACATTCAAATCCTTTGGAATAAAATTAAATGAATCATATTCGATCAAATGCAGTAATGGTAAAAGACCCATCCACTGGTGCTGTGACTCTTGTATACAGACATTGCATAAAGTACTAATCATTGGAAAGAGAGAGTGTCTTCTGCAATAAATTGTAAAATAGCTCAATATAACAGTTATACTGACTTGTAAGATATGTCAAGATTTTTGATTGTTGCTACGCATCTCTCAAAGTTGACATCATCAGTGGGAATACATAAAGCCTTTAGTATGTCCAAAGTAGAATCTATGTCATCATTGAAACATTTTATCCATCTAACATAAAAGACAAGATTGAGTACTTCAATGAAAATTAAACCAGTATGAAATCTGTCTGAAGTGGTAGCAGGTAGCTGACATAAACATACTGTAGCAGCCATTTTCTTGAGAATCAACTAATAATAATAATTTAACTCATTATAGGAATTTGAAATTAAAGACTAACTTTGTTGATTACATCTGAAAAATACATCCAATTTAGCTTTCCACTTGCAACATACTTTTGTTCACTCAAACAAGATGTTATAGCAACTAAATTTTGGCCCTTCGTCTTAGCTTCTTCTAGTATATAAGCTGTATGTATTGTCATCCATTGCTTGTCATCACATGCCCAATCCCAATAAACTGAAAGTGCACTGCAAGTAGCATCTGCACCAGGTCTTTTCCAAAATTTAAGGCGAGCTGTACTTTGCAATATAATTACAGGATCATATTGAATATACTCTATAAAATATTTCACGTGACAAAATATTTGAAATAAGTAAATTTAATAGCACAAACCTAAATCTGATGATGTCATTTTTACTATTCGCCACTCAGCAAAATTATATACAGAAACTGTTTCAGGTGCACAAACATTCTTTATGATCAAGACATAACGATAACGAAACACACATTGCTGCTCCTTTATGCATAAAAATTCATCAGGAACTAGCAGCTCACAGTGGTATATCTCAAAGTGATCCTTTTTATAAATACTTAATAAATAAATAATACTTTTAACCATTGAACATAAAATCTTTCATCTAACCATTTAAACTTTCCATAAGGACTTTTTCCATCATTTATTTCTTTTGAAATAACTGAAACTACAAATAGAGGAGGGCTTCCTGAGGACCATATAGACTTGTCAATAATTACATAAAACCTTATCTTTCTTTTGCAGTCCTTTATGAGCACTTCAGAAGGCATCCTATATATATATATATATATATATATATATATATATTATGTATATAATGCACACAAAATGCATGCACATATATATCCACAAAATTAAGTAAGCATGCTGCCATATATAATAGGACTAACCAAACTCCTTCATCACCTGCAACAAAAAGACCTTTATTGTCAAAATTAGTAGGAAATATCAGTTCATCTAAAATGCACAAAGTAAGTACATTGTATAACAATGATTTAATCACCATTTAATGTTAACATAAAGAATAAAGAGTCAGCCAATTGAGTTTCGTTAACTGCAGAAGATCTCAGAGCATTTAGAAAGGTATCCCAGGTGTATGACTTGTTTTTTGTATCTTTCCAGGCATCTAATATGCCACAGTAAGCATCCTCATCAAGTTGTAATTGCGACAAATTCTGAAGTCTATTCTTAGGTATATGTAGTTCCTCTCCTAGTGGTTTCCATTTCGTAGCAAGCTTTTCAGCTAAATTTTTAAGATAAGTATCATCAGGACTCTCTTTGAAAATTGAATTTTCTATCAAAATAAGAGGTATAATTATTATAAATATATTGAAATCTAATATACATCAACTGTTCATTGGTTTTTGTGTGAATTTGCTCAACAGTTAAGTCAAACAACAACAAAAATTAAAAGTAAAGACACATATAATATCTACAAATATATTAGAGTAGATAGATAGATAGATAGATAGATAGATGGATGGATGGATGGATGGATAGATAGATAGATATAGATACAATGCATTCACATCAACATTGCCTGTGTCCTGTTACTTTAAAATGGTCATGTGAATAATATCAGAAATGATAGATTTTTGTGCTGTATTGTGTGTATTTATAGCTTAATAAATTCAATAACATATTCTTTTTCACAATTATCTATCTAATTGGCTATGGGCTATAGAAATATATTAAGTACATACCATCATAATTTTGGCTTTGCCTCTTCATAAAAGAAACTATAAAAAAAGATACTCTAATTTGAAAATAACAAAATATGCCCACAAGAACAGTGTGTTAATACAATTAACATTAAAGACATACTAAATACATATGGTAAGCAAGCACAAAATGAGACTGTGTAACAATTTGATTTTAATTCCATTGGCAAATCCTATATTAAAATTAACGTCAAATGTTTGCAGAAAAAATAATGAACACAAATATAGATCTAAAACGCTTGTTATCTCTTCTTTTTATTCCAATTTTCTGTGGATGCTGCATTGATATAAAGTGATACATACAGTCTATGCATTTGACTTTTGGTACAAAGCAGTCTTGTTCCTCACAATAGATTTACCAAAGACTGAATGATGAGAGCTAAGTGTGGAAGTTGAAATGGATATTCTAAAGTGAATCTATGTATGTGTTATAAAAATGCAATTAGATATTACTCTGTGTAATATCCAAAGTGGATAAGATGATTAATCCTACATTTTGGGCAATGGTATTATACTTTAAATTTGACTCAAACTTAAAGTTACATTTTCTGTAGTAACAATAATAGTGACAATCCTGACATATCTATCTCACTTCAGGTCAGTACTCAATATAGTCTTTCATTAATGACACCTTATAGCAGATTAGAAACATAAGTTGCTCCTGTACCATTATCATCTTCAGTAGTATCATCATCTTTGCTCCAACAGCCCTATTTGCTCAACTGTTTTTTTTTGAAACAACAAGGAGAGTTGTAGTCTTTTGTATAAGAAGGTAAGGAGTTCCAGAGAGAGTGCAATAGGTATTAGAAAGCATTTGTGAGGGAGAATTAGACATTGATATTGAGAGGGTAGGAGGAGCAGAAATGATGAGAAAGGCTTGAAAGTCGAGGACAAATATGTATATATGCCTAAATCAATTATTCGTGTAACATTAACTTCATATACCATAGATACAGTATCTAATTTATTTTTGTATATTTATTTGCCTAATCCTTTTCATACTAGTTTTTGCTAGCGCTATTGAACATCGTTATATTTAAAAAACAAAAAAAATTGTTTCTGCATTATGTATATTTCTCACAGGGTCTAATGATAACTTCTTTTTACGTATTGTCAAATCAACATAAAATGATGTGCTTTAATAATGCGGTGACAAAAGAAGGTGTGGCTATACCAGCTTCGTAATACCGAATATTAAAAAAGCTAGAAAGAGGTTGCTGTCAATGTGAGATGATATTTCTTTCAAATTTCTCAACCAACAATAACAACTGCATAAAGTCAATGAAAACCATGAAGTGTCTAAGTGTCTGGCAGAGAAAACCGCACTTTGATACGAATTCTCCAATTAGTAATTACTCATAAGGCGTGGTCATTTGTTTCGCGTTAATTTATACACTAATTACTACTTGTGCGATCTCTAACAAAAAATTTCAATTGTGGTATTTGCATCTTTAGGCATTACAAACATTAAATGAAGGTAACATTAAGCATTTTCAATTGAAATAGCTGACCACAAAAACTTAAAAGCGTGTATAGGGCACCTTAAGCCCCAGTGGGCATTGACCATTTGTGACCACCTGGTTTCCTGTTTCATAAGTACAGCATTCTGCCGGCTATCTATATAGACTCAGCGAAAAAACTAAGCACAGTTAGGCTAAGTGCACCACAGAAAGGGCCTAACAGTTGAAAAAAAATTCTGCGTATATCAATACACAGTTAGAGCTTAGAAGCCAACTCAATGACTGTATTTATGTCAATATCAGAATTGTGGTATTCTAAAGTTGTACTGCATATTTATGTCTGGCACACTATCCTGCAATGAGTGCTTTGTACTTTATTATACTTCTAAAATGCAAATATATATTACCTTGGTGCTGCAGCCTTCGCAGTTGACTTTCGACTTTTTGTTTTTTACTTGCTATTAATATTGGCTGATCAGGTGCAAAAATTGGTTTAGGTGGCTTTGGAGGACGATGTTTTCTGCTTGGACTCTTTGAATGTTTTACTATAGTTGGAGAAGAAACTGGAGTAGGTTCTTTATCATCTTGATTCTCTTCCACATTAGATATTATCTCAATTGGTGAGGATAAAACCCCAGCATTTTTTTTACAAGTTTCACAGATAGTTTCATTATTAGCAATTTCATCATGACAATGAGAGCAATATGTCCTTTCTTCAGATGACATTATTGTAGCTTAAAATGTATGCTATATGCACACACTGTGATAACTCTCTGGAACAATGTTATCATGAATACATCAATATTATAAGGAAATCGTAATCATAGTAGATCACAAGACATAAATATTTACATAAAAGGTCAACATTACACATAATAGAGGTCAAATAATGATTGAGTGATTTAAAGTGTCAATGACACATTGAAGCAAAATCATTATAGTAATGTCACATTTTGTGTGTAGAGTTTTCTATAAAATAAGAAAAAAGTGGAATATATATATATAGTTGAATTTTCATTGCCTACAGACATCACAGGAAGGTAATAATACCTACATGTTGTATCTTAACATTATAATAATGAATAACTAGTTATGATAGGTAATGTTCATAGAAATTAAATCATTTAAATTTAAATCATCCATAGCTAAAGTATCCAACTCATCATTGTCAAGAAAGTTGTAACAGTGTTCAAAGAAACACTGAACTTAACAAATGCATTTATTGGGCAATTTGTAATAAAAATACGTTATTGTTTAACAGCTGCCATCACCCTTATCTCATGGAAAGAATCTTGATAGTTGTTCTTATGATCATTAATTATTAAATATGAAAGTAAAGAAGACAGAACAGCTCTGCATGTAATAGGAAAGATCTCTGACACTAATTGTTTGAGCAACTATGTTAATAAACATCTACTTATTATAGTTTGGTTAAGTCATAACTTAATACTTTTAACTTATTAACCGAGACTAAATTGTCTCCCTTGCCCTTTCCAATAAGAAACTTCTTCCTACAGTCTACTGTATTTCATATACAAGTCAAATATTTAATATATATAATATATAATATGTAACAATATTGATTAATAAATTGTTTAGTTTGTTAATCCTGTCTTTAGTAATGATTAAATTATGACCATACCTAACAACAGAGACTACAACAAGCAGTACATAGTCTATTAATAAAAAAACCTATACAACATTCCTTATAACTATGAATTTAATAATTAAGTGCAATGAGTCAAGGGCAATTACATTCATGATAGACCACACTGAGTAGAGATACATGACAAAACAACAAATTCCATCGATATATCCTAGCAACAAAATGAGTAGTTAGATTAACATGAACTATCGAAGTTCACTTCTAAATACTACTATGACTGACACTTTATTAAAGCAGTGTGTGTGTGTTCATCAACTTGTGTAGATTCTTTTAACTAGTAAAGTACTGCAAGTATTGACCTCAGTGAAGTACCTAGAACAGAACTTACCTTATTTTAGAAGCCACAACCTCTCCTTACGGTAAAAAAAAACAGAAACAAATGTTATTTAGACAACAATGTTCTTCAACCATTCTCAACCCTATTTATATACGAAGTTGAGACAGGACTGAAACTGACTACTTCTGGTCTCCATTTTGCTTTAAGTATTATTTTCAATATAATAAAATGGCGTCGCCAGAGAAGCTAATTCCAAGCCCTAAAAAATAACTACTTTCATAATTAAAGTTACCAATAAATTCTTAAAAGAGGGACTATTCATATAAAATCATAGTTGTTGTGCAAAAACAAAAAATAAGAAAAAATCATGCTATTATAACTTCTTCAGCTGCCTGATTTACCAACTATCCATATACATTTCTTCAGTAGTACAAATTTCCATCTTAACACCATACACTAACAATCTTATCATTTATCCCCAATGTACTTCCACTGAGAAAATTACAAATTTATGAATGTTATAGTAAGCCTAAATCTTACATTCACTTCAGCAAAAAGATTATATTATTATCATCATTATAATAACTACATATCCACTTAATACATGAATAGATACAAAAAAGTACTCATTATAGCAAAGCTTCTAGTGCAGTAACTATTTGTGCACTTGTCAAGCGATTTTGATAGTCGTGAACAATACACTTTTGTACAAGTGGCTTCATTGACTGCCACTGTATAGTCTCAATTCGATGTTCTCTTTCTGAACTTGTAGAAAGAGGAAGCTCACATGAAATCATTTCCATTAGTAACACACCAAAGCTATAAACATCCATTGCTGGAGAGTGGTGATCTGGGAATTGTGCTTCTGGAGCTGCGTAGCGAGGATTTCCAGGGTAAGTACTTGTGGATGATATGTTTTTAATAATATTGGCTGAGCCATAATCAGAAAGTTTGGCCTTCCATTGATCAGTACCACATGGTTCAAGGAGAACGTTAGGGCTGCTCACATCACGATGGAGTATTGGATAGGGTTTCCAAAGATGAAGATAGTTAAGAGCTAGTGCAATATCTCTGCTAATTTTAACAATCTGAGTATGAGTTAGAGAAGATATCTCTAGTTCTTTATACAAACTGGTAGGCATTAATTCGGTTAAAATAATGGCTATACCCTCTCGAGTAGCACCTATAAATTGAAGCAAGTTAGGATGACGAACACGGGCTGCTATCTCCATTTCACGAGTAAATATTTGTAAGATATAAGGTGAAAGAATAACATCATGGAGACATTTAGCAGCCACTCGTAAACCTCGGAAAACAGCCACTTTTACCTCACCGTATCCTCCTTTGCCTATTACCTCCTGAGTCATCATAATCTCTTCCCTATTCACAACCCAATGCAATACTTCTGGCTGCCTTTCTCGATTAGATTGTTCTTGATGAAGAGACTTGTCTTCTAACTGTTGAAATCTTTTTTCATCCTATATTGATATCCTTACTAAACTTCATTTAATATAGAAGCAACTGACTTTAATGGGTACTATGTTCTGTAGTGACTGCATAATACTTTTGATTAAAGCATTAACAATTTCTTGACAGAGTTGCTTGGCAAGTGAGCTCTTGAAAATGTCAACCTTTGCTTGAAGTTGCACCTATTTGCAAAAGCAGTAGTATAATAATGTGTTTAATTAAATACCTACCTTATCCAGGCGAATTGATAATTTAGAATTAATTTTTTCATTCCAAATATGACTTAAATTCTCATGGACTTTTAGTGCAAACATGTCGTTCCAATCCTGTTAACCATTTTGAAAATCCAAAATAATTTTATAGATAATGTAGTACCTGTAGTTCATTCATAAGTTGAAGTGATTCAGAGTCATGCATATTCTGCATCCAAGAAACTAGCTGTTCACTAAGTTCCTTAATTAATTCATCAGTCTGAGCTGTTATCACAGTTTTGCTAATAATCAATAGACATAACTCAAGTGATGCTTTAAAAACAGCTGAAGTATTTTGTGATGTGCAAGCAGCTACCACATGCACAATTTTATTAGCACCATTATAACATAGTGTAGTTTCTTCCTTTTCAATGTATCTGTAATTGTTAAAAACCTGATGTAATTCTATGAAAGAGTTTATTTGTCATCCAATCTGGTATCAGATGTCAATTAGTCTCTCATTAAACATTATATGCCAATTTCATACAAAGATTTTACATATTAACATTAAACTTACACAATATTATGAAGCAGATGAAAAAGTCCTGTTATTACTGCAGTCAACTAAACATCATATTAATAGATGAAATATAGTAATTTATCTAGCTACAATATGACTAACATATACCTGATTACAGTCATTGTCATCCAATTTCAGTTTAGGCACGTGTTTCATGCCAAGTAGCCAACAAGCAAAAGGAGAAGATTCTGGACAGTATTGAACATATGTGAGCAATTCTCTAAATGGACAAACAGCAAGGAACGCTCTGGACATAAGCCAGTCATCTTGAAAATAAGGCTTTACTAAGTTAAAAGCATCAAAGACAAATCTAATAAAATAATCAAAAAGGAGCATGCATACTACAGTGCTAACTAACCTATTATTTGGAGAGAAATTAGAAAGAAAATTTGGTATATCTAAACCACAAAACAAAGTTGGAAGAATATCTCTTTCAACATTTGGCAAAATAAATGGCTTCTTTGAAACAAGTGAATCATGTTTGATTACATGTAATAGTGGCAGGAGACCCATCCATTCATTATGTGATTTCTCCATAGTAACATTACATAAAGAAGTGATTACTGGGAAAAGTTGCTGAGTTCTAAATTCAGAAATTGTCAAATTATCAATAAATTGTTCACTGACTTGTATTGGCTATCAAAACTCTTCACCATTGAAACACATTTCTCAAAATCAGCAGTAGGTATATAAAAACTTCTTACAATTTCTAGAGTGGAAGTCATGTCCTCAGCAAGACATTCTTTGTTAGATAATAAAGAATTAGGAATCAGTACTTCAATCAAAATAAAACCAGCTTGAAATCTCTCTAAACCAGATAGTGATCTCATTATTGCTGCTATTTTATTAAGAAGTAACTATTGCATATGAGAGTGAGGTCATCATTACAGAATATATGTGGAACTAACTTTGTCAAATGCTAAAGAATAAAGGGCATCTGTCTTATGCACACATTTTACATAATGCCTTAAACTATTTATTATAGAATTCAAGTGTTGTCCTTTCTCTTTTGCTTCTTCTAACACATTATCTGTGCATATTGTCATCCATTGTTGCTCATTACAGGCCCAATCCAGATACAAAGGAAGTGCATCATTACAAACAGCTTCTAAAGAATGTCGCTTCCAAAACTTAACCCGACTCTGACTTCCTTGTGGTATAATCACAGGATCAAACTGAACATACTCTAAAAGATTTCATATACAGGCATTACTATGTTGTTACATGTATATATGAATTCCATACCTGAATCTGATGCTACTCCCACTACTCTCCAGTTATCTTCAGAAAGTAATTCAATTGCACTAGTTTTCTTTTTACGAACAATAGCATAAGCATAACGAAATGCAACTTTCCTCTCTTTAATCCATAAAAATTCATTAGGAATTGGTAATTTGCTATGATACATCTGAAAACTTTCTTTCTCGTAGATACTAAGTGACAAATAATACTATAATACTGAACATAGAATTAACCTAACCATTTAAAATTTCCAAATAAAGTTTTTCCATCATCAATTTCCTTTGAAATAATAGAAACTCCAAACTGATCGGATGTAACAATAGATTTGTCCACAATTACATAAAAGTTGATTCTTCTTTTACAATCTTGAACATGGATATCTGGAAGAGACCTACAGTATAATGATTATGAAAATAGATAAACAAGTTAGTCTGCCTCAAACAAGGCATGTATGATCCTATGTAGTGCTAACCAATGTTCCCGAGAACCTTTTAGTGTTGCTACAATGAGTTCACTAAGTGAACTGTTTTCATTACTATCACTAGATTCCTGATTTGAATAAAATAGCTATGAGACACTTAGTGACATGAACTTACCTTATCAATGTTGTCATCTTGTTCTTTGTCATCATAATCAGATGAATACTGAATCAACTTGACTATATATACAAAATAGATCCTATTATATATATAAGTTTGAACCTTGCAGTCATATGATTCTTACATGCTATACTATCGCTACTTAAATTTTTTATAGTCCTACCTTGTGGAGTTAGTGATTTTGTAGATCCAGAGGTCATCTCAAGAGCCTGAGAATTACATTCTTTGCTGGCCACTTCATTTAATGTGATGTCAATTAAACCACAGCCATCAGCACACATAATCACTTCATCATCTTTAAACAGCTCTTCACCACAATTATAGCAGTAATCCATAACGTCTTTATATTGCATTTCTAACTCCTCTGGAGTTATCTCTACTGGAAGAGAAAACTTGTGACTTAATCTACAAGTTGTACAGGTGATTTTTTTTCGTCCCTTTGTGACTTCATTGCCACAAAAGAAGCAATAGCTAACGTCCTTCTCGATCGCTGCCATTGTGAACAAGAGGTCACTGCATCGTCACTGTGACTATGAATAATCTTAAACCTCATAAAGAAATACAGCACCTAATGAATTTCGAAGTTGTTTTGTGGATTTAATAAAATTAGCAATTTTTACCATTTCTGATATGATGAGAGTAACTTATCCGTTTCTGTGTGGTCCTAAAGTGAGTGCTGTATTATCGAAAGCTGGATTAATATTAGATTGTAACATTCTTCCATCAGATGGACTATCTATTTTAGTATCTGAAATAAAGAGAAGTGACAACAGTCCATATATAGCAGCCGATATGCTGTCTTTTAATTTGAACTCTCTATATATGTTTTTGTACCTATGAGATTGTGTGTTATAGGAGGTGGTAAGAAAATGATACTGTTGAAATAAATGAAATGAGTACTTCATCTAATGGAGAAAATTTTGTGAGTTTAAAGTCTAGTGAAGAAACTGTTAGCCACATAGGTCTTGGTCAATTAGCTACTACCAGTGGAGAAAAATGTGTTGAAATGTATGATCCCACAACATCAAATAGCTCAAGTTTATGTTCAGCTCAGTGCTGTGTTGATGAATCCAATGTGTTTCAACCTAAGGACAACCCTACAATTAAATCATTAAAAACCAGTGGCCCTGCTGGGAAGACAAGAAACTTCCAACTGTTGTGGTACAGTCAGTTTCCATGGATTAGTGTGTGTGAATCACAAAAGAGTATTTTGTCTCTACTGTCGATATGCTGAAAAACATCACTGGTTTATGTTCAGCAGGTGTGGTGACAAGGTATTTACTGAAGTAGGATTTCACAATTGGAAGAAAGCCATTGAAAAGTTTAAAAGTCACCAAAGTTCTCATTTTCACAAAGAAGCACAGCTAAAATTGGTTGCTCAAAAAAGACCAACAATTGGAATATAAGAATTTTTTTTACTGAGCCCCCACATTTTGAGTGGTGTCTCTGCCTCTGTAAAAGTAATGCTTTGGTGAAACTTCACAGTGCTAGCACAAAGAAAGGAATTGGTGTCCCTGAGTTCTTGATTGATTCAGAAAGTGTCACTAATTTTCCAATAATTATAATTCAACTTAATTACCTGCAATATATCTTATGTTTATAGGTCCAAGTTTTGGCCTAAATTGCCAGAATTGTGCCAACTACACAGACAATGCCATAGTTAATTACATCTGATGAGTGGGGTAACTGTATGGGGTGTCATGTTCAATCTTTTCAATTACATTCTATGTAGACTCATTATCAAGTGATGTAGTAACAAGTATGAAGAGAACAAATTTAGTAGAAATGTACTCCAGTAGCTCAGTGTGTTTTTCTATGCTAATGACAGTGATCTATCTGATAGTTTGAGAGAAGAAGTTATTAAAATGCCAGAACTATTTCCAACATTAGTTATTATATACCTGATCAAAAGAATTATATCTGTGAACTAAACAAAGAAACTGTTTACAATATTTTAATATTTTTATTCAAATGGTACTCTTAAGACAAAGTTTTACATTATTTCTAATAATAGTTTTCAAATTAACTTTGTATAAATTTTATGATTGACTATAATACTACTGTCCATATGTTCTACATGACTTCAATTTGACTTTAACATCAAAAAATGTTATTATTTTGTAGCAGCTATTCAGCAAAACATATTCTATGCAAAACAATGACTACCATAACAAACTAGAAAATTTATAGCAGCACTGTCTAAGTATATTAGCAAAGCACTACATATTAAAAGTTAATAAAAGTATAAGTACATAACAACTAACTACTACTAATAACTATAATATCAATCCTATTTATTTTGTTGGTCTTCTTTGTATTTCACTGCATACTTCCAAATCTCAGTGACATGTTGAAGTGAAAACTGTTTTGGAAATTTTTCTTCAAAATTAGCTATCTTCTCCAGGTGAAAGTAATCACATGCATCAATGTAACTATCAATTAACCTGTACATTACATGGAGCAATATCATTTTAAAAGACAAAGGCTATACTTACGAATCCTCTGCTTCAATCTCTTGTCTATTTTTAACTTGTGTTACAATAAATTCATATAGTATCTCCAAGAATTGATCCATATCAAAAGGACCTAATGCTGTCTTCAGTGTTTCTGTTTCCTCTTTTGTTAATTCCTGTTTGAACACTTCATTTATACCAGGAAATGGATCCTGTGAAATGAAGTCAAAGGATTCTGTCTGCATGATAACTAAGCTCTTACTTCTTTGCTTCTTGTAATTTTTCGTGCTTGCTCAACATTCAAAATTCTCCATAGTGAGATAATGTGAGCTAATTGACAGTGCTCTTCAATCTAATCGTAAAATTATCTATTTGTGACTTAAAACACAAGTCTTACTGTTGCTGGAAGTTTTCGATCCATTCTAAGGGTATACATGTATCGTTTCATCATAATGTCAGGGTTCCAGTTACAGTATTGAACAAATCCTAGAGCAATATTTACTATGTCAATACAGCTTTGAAGACAATGTTTTCTAGTCATCTCATAAAGAATATTATCTTTTTCTCTTTGTGGAAGTGGTAACTAATATATAAGTGCATAAAGATAGTTATGCATAGGGATATTATACCTGTGGTATAGTTTTACGAATCTTTGTGAAAGTCAGTGCTTCTAAGACATCACTGTAATAAGACATAATAGGAATGTCACAGAAAATGAGAGGTTTTCCTCGAACAAAACGATCCAGAATATGTTTTTCTAAGGCAACATAATCATAAGTTACATCTGCTCCATGTCCAGCTTTGAGAGAATATTTGCAATGAGAGAAAATGACATGAGAGAGTTGGTGTTCAAATGAGATCATCTGACAATGCTGAATTTTACTGAGAGGTACTTCATGTTTTCCAGAACTATATACAAGATTATATAAGAATATACAGTAATCAATGCTCCTTACATTGATTTCAGTTTCAACTTCTCCCATGACAAATCAATGAAGTCATTTTGTAGTCTTGCCAAGTATTTAGCCAGTGCTATACTACATGCTCCTTCTCCTTGTTTCATTGGCAGGAAATATCCAAGAGGTTGTTTGATTGTCATATGTTCTTGTGTGACTGTGACATTTGGATCCACTAGATTATAAATGAGTTAACTAAAGATAAGCATTAATAGATACAAACTTAATGTTGGAGTTAATTCTCCTCTAACTATGTTCCAGGCACTGCAAAATGATTCAGCCCATTTTGTGAACTTGCTTCTTTGATCATCATGTCCTAATAGTATATTACATTAGAATGTTACATTAATATTTATCAAACAAATTCTAAATAAAAACTGCTAAAAGTGAAGACCCTTGCAACAGAATATAATAATGTGGATAACAGACATCTAATTTACACTTTAATTATCAAGCCAATTGTTGGAAACACCATAACAGTCTCATAAAATCAACATTCCTATCCAAGCTTTAAATCTATTTAAATTTTATAAACTTTGCTATCTCAATTAAGCAAAGTTTATAAAAGTTTTAATGCTATGAGACCAGTACAATTTTAAACTGATGTTTCTTATATTGCATTACTTGGATAATAAACAGAAAGACAGTGGATGCTGCATATACATGGACAACAAAAACACACATGTACATCTATGCAATGTACATTATTTAGGGTGACCATGCACTTTGTTCCCTGTTTGTGCCACCACTAAGCACTACCCAATGATACCTTTAGGAATATAATTCTTAATGAAATTTTCTAAACTAATTTTTGCATCATTTTGATGAATACGATGATGACATATCTCATAAAGTGATGTTTGTAACTGTACTATATCAGGTAGATACTGCAATGCTGACAATAGGGTAACCTATAAATTAAACTTAATTTATTTAAAGCTCTTAAATAAAAGACTACCTTTGCTAAGAATTCTTGAAGAATCCTCAATCCTCTATCAGTTGTATCAAGTTGTAAACTCTGTGCTAGATGATCAATAGTAATTTGTGGTCGATAGATCCACAAATGAGGTATTATATTTGTTGATGTTATTGGTAATGTCTCGTATATCATCTGCATCATAGTTCTTTCATCTGAAATGATAACATGATAAATGATGTTTATAGTATAGCTTCAGTACCCTCTTCTAAATCTGCAGTGATACATAGCCTTCCATTTTTGATTTGATCATGAATGTCCTGCAAACCAGGAATTCTAATAAATTAATCATAGGAACAAACCTTTGTGATTGGTTTGATGAAAATGCTATCAAAATATATTTCAAAATTTTTACGAGCTTCACGTGATGTTAAAAATGTATCAATGTCTATAATTTAACAACCAATACAGTAGTCATGTTGATTATATTTACCTATATCATGTTTCACAGATAGCATTTTGTGGATGAGTATATGAATAAATAAAACACAATCATCAAAACTTTGCTGTGTTACTCTAGTCAATGTTTGGAGGTCTTTCTCAAGATGGTGCCAGAAAAAGTTCAGTATTTGTTCAGGAGGAACTGGTTCATTTTGTATAACAACTTCACTGAGTTCTTCGCATGCTGCCTGTATTGAAAAGTGATAATATGTGCACAAATGTAATAAATAACCTTATCATTGGAGCTAGCTACCCACACACACACAGCATGAAGTAACAACCTCATAATACAATTAGAAAGAGGAGAAAGTTCTCTTTCAGGAATTGGATCTGTTGCCTGAAGGTCAGGTGGATCAAAACAATGGCCATACTTTGTGAGTCGATCACACTGAAAAGGTCTTCACAATCATAATAACAACACATTGCCAAGGCTAACATCTATACTTACTTATCAGAAACTTTGATGTTGTCTTCCATTGGTTTATGATGTCCTCTCCCACCTATTGGTGCACCACAGAAACAATATTTTACTTCTCCTACTACAGGACGTCCACACTATAAAATAAAATTAAAATTACATAACTTAAAAGTCTAATAACTCACATTCTGTATGAAGTAGTCATGTCCATTTGGGCATTCTATTAATAGCAATAAATTGCAATAAAGTTAATAACTAATTATAGCAATAAATACAAGGATCCATAATTTCATAAATATAGGTTGTAGCACAACCAAAAGAGCTGTGTTGCAGATGCGATGTGCTATGATGTAAACAAGCCCAAGGTTTGTTTATGCCATAGATATTGTATATGTAATACAGTGCAATGAAGATTGGGTTATAATATATTTGTGAATTGATACCATAGAGGTTTAAAGTGATGTCATAGCCCAGGATCTGATAATGCCAGTACTATATCTGGATGCAATGCTGCGACTTTGAATTTCTATGGTATCATGTACAAATTACAAAATCAAACAGATCGCCTAAGATGTTTAACTATCATTCTCATATCAGCTAAAAAACATCTTCATTAATCATTAACAATTATTACAGTAAAAAGTAGGAATCATGTATTACATTAGGTTTCTTGATATATCATTTTTTCGGGACTAAATGTACACATTATTATAAAAACTGAACGTGATAGTTTTTTTGCAAAGACACTGATATGAAGCACGTATGCTTACTCATACCATACTATATTATTCCAAAATAGAGTGATTACACTACTGAACTGTTATAATTAGAGTAATTGTGAAGTACAAGTGTAAAATCATAGTCTGTAATAGGAAAAGATGCAACACAACAATTGAAGCAAATAGTTGCTAAACAATTTTAGAATTCCCTGCATATATACTCATTTTACAAGTCACTCAGAATAATACTTACTCCACCAAGTATCCTTAGAGTCTTTAGTAGCGTCCACTATAACATCTAATATGTCATCAGGCATTGTTGGCCAATACATCTCCTGTAAGACAGTAGTTTATAGTAGTTTACACTTTTAAAAACCACCTTTGATTTAGCAGTTTGTGTTAATATTGTCACAAATGGAGTCAATAGTTTATCATGTGATAGTGCTCCCAACACTGCGGCAAAGTGTATTACTATTTCTGCTAATGCTTTCTCAGTACTAGGTTCCCATGGAGTAAAAATAATTTTAGACAACTTTTCAGACTTCTGGTTTAAATTAAGTACTTGCAAGGATGATAACTGTCAATATATAAAAAAAACTTTTCACAAAAAAAATAGCTCACATTTTCTTGGTCTAACTCTAACCAAAGATTCTTATAAAAATGAGTTAACTCCTATGAAAATCAAATCAATTAATAAGTTTAATATTGTGCAGCATACTTTTTGCCCTGGTTCGGCAACTTTTGTTACAGTTCTATCTGCCGTAAATTTTTTGAACAACACCAACACAACAATAACTTGTTTCAATTCAGACATACTCTGTCAGAAGTAATGAATGAACATTCAAAATAAATATGTTCGATTGCACTACTTTTATGATACATGTGACACATAATATCAGATAGAGTGATATAATGAACCTTCAATTCACTTAGAAGTTCACTTTTTTTATACCCAGACTTAGAAAATATCCAATTTGCACGCAATGCAGTGTACTCTTTTCCAATTATCACAAAATAGTCTGTATCCTTAAAAAATCACAAACATACACACACAATAATAATTATTATACCCACTACTGGTGTTTCTGTACCTTTAACTTTGGAGCAAACCACTGAAATTCAGCCAGATCACCAAGTTTATACAAATATGGAAGCCCATATTGTCTCACAATTTGTTTCATCAGGAAACTTTTAGGTTCCTTTAGGACACCTTTCTCTACCAAATTTTGAGCATTGCTTCTCAACTTTTTAAGATTTTCTTCTGTAGCTCTTGGCAATTTTTTCCTTTGATCTGGATTACAGTAATACTCAAAGAACATCTTTGCAGCAAAATACATTCCAAATCGAACTTGTGCAATACATTGCATGAACTCAATTGACGTACTTTTCTGATATTTATCAACAAGGTCACCATCTATGAAAACATTAAGTGCATTAACCAGGCACTCGTTTGCAAAATGTAATTGATCATTCAAAGCAGTTTTCATAACATTTTCTTTATGGAGACCATCCTACAAAAATTATGTCTAAATAGTAACATTTTAATGACTTAACTCACTTCCAATGATTTGATTAACAAAAGTGTGAGTTCTTGATCATCACTAGCATATGCATTACCATGTTTTTCTTTAATGGGTGCTAGAGATTCTTGCAACTTCATTTTGACTTGTTGAGGACTAAAAATATATATGAATTTCAGTCTTTTACAGCTAGAATACTTACTCATATTCTAGTAGAAGCTGTAATAGCACTGAACGAACTAGTGGACAACTATGAACATAGTCCTCTTCATATGGAAATAGACTTTCATAATCTTCATGTTCTGTGTCTGTCACAATGTCAAGAAGTTTTTTGAAAAAAGCGTCTGTAGGTTTCTCTGGAGCAATTTGTGAAAAGCAACACTGTGATACTAGTTCCATAAAGAAGTCCAAACAATGTTGTTGAACTTGTTTTAATAGTTCATATTCTTTCCTATTTTGATAAATTGGATGATAGTAAAAGTTGAATGAGCAATTATGATATGAAACCTTTTTTTCTCTGGAATTGGGAACTCTTTTTCTTGAGGTATAGGAGTGTCACAACAAGGACATCGAGGACCTCTTTTTTCAAATGAGATTTGAAAGCAAGATTTGCAAAACATGTGGCTTTTATTGCATGGTATGTATTCAACATCTTTCATATTGAGATATGATTCGCAGATTTGGCATTGTGGTTGATGCTTCCTGTTAAGTTAAAAATAGTGAGTAGCATTGATCCATATAATCAAAAAAAATTATTTATTTACACTGGAAATGATTTCATAATTCCTTGAAATTGCTTGATAGTTTGGACCAAGATTTTTGGGTCAGAGAATTTAATATTCTTAAGAAGCTATAAAAATTAATAAGAAACTTTACAATCAATAACAATGTTTTTCAACACAAACATTATTATATCTTCTCAAAAATGTAAATTTATCTGTACTCATTGCCAAATCAGGTGGTATTTGAGAGATGACATGTTCAATAAGTAATGCTACTGCTACTACCTTCTGCCAGTTTGATCTGCATTTGATGGTTATAAAACATAGTACATATACATAAATAATACCTTGCTTTTGTAAGCATTTTATTACTAGCGTCATTATGACCCTTTAGGTATAACAAAGACTCCACAGCACTTTTACTAGAATGAAAGTCTAAAATCCAATTCTTCATGTTTTCATCATTCCAGTTGATTTTGGCCGGCAATAGATGATCAATAACACACTCAACAGCTTCAAAATGGAAAATCTATTAATTTTAAAAAGACTGTACAATAATAACTTTCAATTTACTAACCAGTTCTCCAGATGAAAGGAGTTCCTTTTCTTTGACGATATTAGGAAGCTCAGAAAATGTTTCAGATAATTCTGCAAGCCAAAAAACTTCCTTTTCCATTAAACCATAAGCAAAATGGACACCAACAATGGCATTAATTAGAGGAAAAGGTTGTTGTGACAAAACAGCTGGTTCAAAAGTACTAACAAGTTCATTTATTACTTTATGAAGAATCTATAGACAGAACAAGGTATGAAAACATACTTATAATAACTTCTCTCTAACCTCGTACACACTGTCCATGCATGTCTCATCAAAAGGTAATACTAGGTTCCTGATATAATCATGAAGATAGTATTGATAAAGCTGTTGTGAATCCTCAAGAGGAACTGCTTCAACATGTTCATAGAATGTGAGATTGGCTGCTGTACTTAATAATTCTGTGAAGGTCTTCTTTAGCTTGTCTAGGTATTTAGTGTATTGCAGTAATGAATGATACACTATTCTTACCTTCATTGAGATGACACTTCCGAGTACTTTTTCCAACAGCAGCTTCAATCTGGTCAATGACTTCCCATGAAAATGGAAACTTACAACAATAGTTCTGTCTCTTGAGATTGGTTACAGGAACACTGGAAGTAGCAATTGCATTGTAATCAAATTGTAAGAATTTTACATCATCAAATAGAGAGAGCCAAAGTTTTGTTATAGAAGAGTTGCTGACTTCTCTCAATAAATCTAAATTGCAGTTCTTATCAATTTGAGAGACAATATATGACAGAATGTGTTGAATTTGGACATCCATCAATTTCTTAATTGAGTTTACTAAAGTAAAGTTGGCTTGTAGTTGATGTCTGTTCAATGCTGTATTTACTGCCCATTCTTCAGGATTAGGAATACAATCGTCTCTTTCTTTCAAAAGTTCTCCCATTCTCTTTAGCAAACAGCAAATAAAAGTACTAGAATCTGGGTGTAATTGTAAAAAATCATCCCATAATTGTTTGAAGTCTCATATTCTTGTAAAACAGTAGCATACTAGAATTTGACAATTGGAGGATTTGAAAAAGCTGTGGAATAACTACAGAATGTTTTAAGGCAAGCTATTAGTTCATTGGTAGCTGTGTCTATGTCTATAGTTAAAGTACATTTGTAGGGTTTAATAAATAATTGTTGCTTACATGCAAAAAACAACAAAAACAAACATAAGACTAAATGACTTAATTCATATTGAATTGAATTGGACTGATTTGCAATGTACTAACTCACCAAACTTGAGATGGGAGTTATCTGGAATCAATTTCAGAAGAACATCAATTACTCTTTCCATATTTTTGTATGATTGGGCAGTCATAATTTTTGACACAGCAAGTTGAATGCTATCTCTAATCCTTGTACTAATTTTAAAATCTGAAGGAACTTCCTGGTCTTTCTCAACAAGCATGTTGAAGAATTTGTGTAGAGGTTCAAAGAGAGCATATTTCACTACTTGGTTTGCTCCTGTTGAACATGTTAGCTCATCAATGTGAATAGATGTCCATGGTCCTCCTTGAAATGAAGTGAATGCTGTACCACCTGCAACTCGAGGTAATTGGATAATAAAAAGCACATGAGTAACACCACACTCAGGTTTCCTTAGTCTTCTCATCTCATCTATTAGTCGATGTTGAGCACAAGCTATGAAGTCCAAATTACTATCTTCATAATCACATTGAACAATCATAACTTTTTTTAAATCAGAACTTGATTCAAACAATCCTCTAATGTTGGTACAGGAGATTGAATGCAACATTTAATATGGTGTACCTGACTTCACTGCAAAAATCTATTTCTGTATCAAAATCAGAAAGTCGAGAAATCTTCACATTCTCTTTGGGAAGATGAAGACCCACTGCCAGCTCAGATAAATAATGATGCGTCAGTAAAGGTCCGAAAGTAGTTACCTAAATGTATTATTATTATTAAAATTAAAAAAAAATTGGTACTATGTACCTGAATCATTGCTACATTAGAACAATCAATTAAGCAATTTCGAAGACAATCAATTAGCGAGAAGTGGTTTTGTTGATCAAAGTAGATATTGAAGGCTGAGTCTTTAGTTTCTTCATCACACATAGCACTACCAGATCTCAAACGAGCTAAAGCATCAACAGATGCAGTTTGTAGAAGAATTGTAATACTTTCCTTCAGCACCTAAAACAAATGTTTAGTAACACACAATGTATGTAAGTTAATATCAACAAACTTCATCATCTTCAGGAGAATCCAACATTTGATAAACATGAAGAATAATAGAAGCAGCAGTGTGATCTTGATAACCCACAAATGCATCAGACACAAGAAACCTATAGTATTAAATAGCACCAACTATATAAGCAATAAACTATATTTATCCTACCTTTTACCATTGTGTTCAATGTTAGCAAATCTTTCTACCCACTTTTGAAGATTCTTTGCTAATGACTTCTGTTTTTGTGTCAAAATAGTTTCTGACACAACAAAGTGTTTCTCTAATCTATTAATAAGTGCAGTAGGAAACTGTGTAAAGACACGACTTCTCTCAGCTATGATGATAAGACGAAAATTTGGATCAACTCGACATTTAATTCTATATGATCGTAAACCCAGATCAACATACCTACCAGTAGGTAATTCAGTGTAACATTGGTTAAGGACATCATAAAGACTCTCATAGATCTGCTCATAGTTCAGTAATACTACTGGGTAACCTTTCTCCATACACACTTTAATCTTATTGATGTTAACACATACTTGAGTGTACTCTGTGTCCTTAGGGAAACTACTGCCATAGAATACATAAGGTGTTTCTTCTCTTAATAAATCAGTCTGAAGGATCCGTAGTGCTGACTGGTTCTCTGTTATAAATAGAAGATAACGATTCTCTTTCTTTGTTGCACCATCTCCATGTTGAATCTTCAAAGGCTCCAAACTATCTTTGATAAGCTCTAGTGCTTCATTTTCTTTCTCATCTAGAGACACTAGTGATGCAGGGTTTGGAATTTCCTTCAATGGGTTAATCTTGGGATGTCCACTAAAATTACGAAGAATGACACTTCGATAATCTTCAGGTGAAGGAGGGGCTCCTTTTTCAATACATTTCCAACCAAGCATTTTGATCATTGTGTAAAAATCTCTCAGACCAAAGAATTCACGAACTTCGTCCTTTTGCTCATCTCTGTACTCTTCTTGTTTAGTACAAATGTTACGATACATTGTAGCTAGTGCATCAAATGATTTTGTTAGTTCATCTCTAACATGATCAATGTCAACTATATTAGCAATACCTCTTGCACTCTTTACAAGCTCTTCTTGAGCTATCGGACATCGAGTGACCATGATACCTCTATTCATCTTAGCAGGATCAAGAGCCCAGTTGGAAATTCCAATAAAAGCCACTCTCTCCTCAGGAGCAATTTCCATTTCATCTGGGTTAGTTCCTGCTGTACCATCTTCAAGATAAGGATGTAAAACTTTTAATGGTAGGTCAGGAGCATCTTCTGCTAGACCAATCTCTTCTAAAACAACAACTGAAGCAAATTTTTTTGTGTCTTGACTTTTTTGAAAGTCCATGGCTTCTTGAAATAGCTCCTTCAACGTAGAAGTGGTAGAGAACTGATTACATTGATATGGAAAAAGTTGAACTTGTTTAAGGTTCTTCAACAATTCATTTTGTGAATACTGGCCTTGCATTGACTCTGCAACAATGGATTTAGCTAGTGACTTTGAGCTACCAGGCTTTCCTACAATAAACAGTGGTAGTCTGTTTTCAATACACACCACCATCATGAAGACATTCTCACGTAGAGCAGCATTATGTGCAATATTTTCTCGAACATTCATTGCATTTAGAAAGACCTTCTGAATGCTATATTTTTAACATTATAAACAAAAGTCATAAGCTTTTTATACCTTTCGACTTCCATCTTAAAAACATCAGCTTTTTCATCTTTTGTTGCTCCTGGGATACAAAATGGCACTTGAAATTGTGTGACTACTTTTTGAACAAAAGCCTCTTTGACTTCTTCTTTTGCCAATCTAGCATAGTAGCTGACACTGACAGCGTACATTAGAGCTCGTGTGATATCATGAAGATCCTAGCAAAAGGTTAACAAATACTTATACATTTGCAAAAAGATCAA
This sequence comes from Xestospongia bergquistia, assembly GCA_963965975.1. NCBI lineage: Eukaryota > Metazoa > Porifera > Demospongiae > Haplosclerida > Petrosiidae > Xestospongia > Xestospongia bergquistia. Next base: position 7,407,542 of record OZ014417.1, read on the forward strand.
CATTAGTAAGCACTGTATAATTTTTAGGTAATATAATATTTCATTTGTTTAGCCGCTGAATTAAATCCTGTTTCGTTTGCAAGCTCACCATGGCAGGTATAATTGAAAACCATATAAAATATCTCTTCACAGTTAGAGTAAAGCAAAATAGGCTTTATGTTTCTAATTAAAAATTATAGCCATCTGAAAATTGGTTTCAATTTGATATAAGAATGTGTGTGCTAAATTTTATGGTTCAGAGGTCAACATGTATTATATAAACCTGTTAACTCAATTTTGTAAAGATATACTTATTTGTCACCAAAGGAGTATATCTTTACAATTGCTCTTGTTAGCATGCTTAAATTAAATTTATGGACCTAGCAACAATGATTGTTATCATAAAACAATGTAACTCACTGATGATAGTATTATCTATCTGTAATATAATATTCATACTTGATTTGTTCTTGTAATTCTCATTTTGTTCATAATTTCTTCAAGTAGCTTCTCTTTTAAAACTTTGACTGTCATGAGTTTTTCCAAGAACCATTTAAAAAGAATCATAGCTCGAACGATATCTCGTAAGCTCACATACTTGCATTCATTCTATTAAATCTCCATTAAATAAAATACTTCAAACCTATGACTTGCCTTTTGATCCCTCATACATTTTTGACACTCACAAAGGACTGCTACCACTGTCCTCTTTACTACAGCTTTATTATCATGACTAATCAGTTGACAATCAAATAGCTTCAAAATTAAAAGCTCATTAGTTATAATTGGATGTTAAACATTTAAAGTTATACCTGATTAAGGACAATTCTTTCAATATAATTCTCTTCTGTCTTTCCACTAACAGTTCCAAAGTCATATACAAACTGGAACATGCTTGGGGGAAGAGGAAGAACACGATATACTAATTTCCTGAGAGGAACTGATCCTGAAAATTAAATAAAAATATAAAAGAAAATAGTATAAACCATTTTACCAAGTTTAGGAATTCTTTCTTCATCTCTCAAATAAAATCCAAGTCCAGCACTTTGTAAACTTTTTATTGTATCTTCATCGTGACTGTTTAAATACAAGATGTTGTGATTAAATACAAGTAGTTATGATTATAAATGTAAAATTGTAAAAAGGTGGAAATGAATGCTTGCAAAATAATTTTATCAGAATCTAACATTGGTAGGTTCTATATGGTTTCTACTATAATATGTTTGCACTGAATTAGGACATTAAGCAACATGAATAACTTTGTTGTCTTATTAAATAATGACATATGACTTTCATCAATGTGTCATGGATGCTGAAGTGGGTATTTTGCAAAAAAATCAGTTTCATTGCATGTAGAGGATATATTGAACTAAAACACTCCATACAATGTCTATGATATACCTTACAAATTCCTAAATATTACACCCAAGAGCTAGCTTGTATCACATTGATATTGTAGCTGGTCTAGCACTCTAAATCCTTTTACATCTTTTCATTCTTCTAGCTATAATTTATAAGTCATGCTGTTGCCATCTATCATATTGATAATGTTATAAATACTTCATGTTCTTTGCATACCACACTGTTTTTTAATGAGGTCCAAAGTCATAATTTAGGAAACTGGCTGGTTGAGGAGAGATGTCTATCAAAATTAAGCTAGTTGAAGGTACCAATTCTTACAATTAAATTTTAGGTTTTTATTAAAAATTTTAACTTTTCATATTAAGTAAGGTTTGCACTATTTAAAGTTACAGGGAAGGGACTGGCTTCAACCATACTTGTTTTACTAATCAGTGTCAATAGCCACTCATAGAGCATATTGTCACCAATCTGTTTCATTAGTCACTATGTGGCTCTTTCTGTCAGTGTCAATAGCATCAACCTGATTAAAATGCACTTACATTCTGTATGGATTACAGGCAGCAGCAAACTTCAGTTCATCAGGAATAGGTTTTCCATACAGAGTTCTGTCACATATTACTTCTTTAATTAATCCTAATGCCTCAGTAGTGTTGACTTCATCAAAGAAAAGAACTGTGTAGACTTTATTGCCTAATAATTTCTTATTCTTCAATGCATGTTTAATGGCAGCTTCAACTTCTAAGTTTACATAATCATTGTTGATACCACCATGAACCTAGAGGAAACAATCATTGTAGCATAATGATAGCATTGTCAAAGTTAACCTTTAAACAGATCAGAGTTTTGACTCCAAAAGCCTTAGCTTGTAGTTCACAAAGGTAACGAAGTAGACGTGTTTTACCACAACCAGTTTCTCCCATCATAATAACAGGTATTCCACATCTATTATTTCTTAATCATTGTCATCATTATATAATTTTATCAGCTAACCTGAATTTCATATGGATTGCCATCATCTTCATTAAATTGTCAATTGTCAATATATATGTATCATCTGGGTCAATTCTACATAAATCAATACTTTTATCAGCTTTTCTATATTTAGAATCATTGATCCCTAAAACTCGCATTAGTTTTAGAATCATTTCCTCTCTAGATGATTAATCAAAAATACAAAATTATCAATAGATTATCTACTCCCTCACTTTTTCCAGGAATAATAATCTTCACTGAAATTTATAAAATTTTTTTCCAAATTTTTTCTCAAACTCTTATCAAGGAAATTTTTTTCCATTATTTTATTAGTCCTGAAGTCAATCAAATTTCCACTTTTGTCAACCCACAATCCCATAAAAGTCATTGTATGTCCGTCTTGATTGAAAAATAAGTATGGGTGAGAGCTAAATAGGAGGTAATAGTTGTTTAGTTGCTGAAATGGCATGCACTTGTTTTTCTTACCAAGTATCCCAGCTTCTAGTTTTCTTTACACTGTACAGATTTTGTAGAGTAGACTCAGTAACTCTATTAAGATCCTCTTCAACTTGTGAGATGCTTAAAGAAGGCTCTGTGAACTCCTGATGTAACAAATATTTAACAATACTAACAAATGTTAGACATTTACCTCAGCCATAAGAATAGCAAACTTTACAACAAATTCTTTGAAACCTTTTAATTCATCAACAACACAATAAGGAGACTGTTCACAATCATGAAGTTGACCATTAAGAAACTGTATGAAATTTCTAACTTCTGCCCATGATGGGTCTCTACATCTGTTTGATGACATAGTTCTGTCAACTAAGCTCAATCATAATTCAGCATGGCTAATAGATCTTACGTGATAATACATTTAAGGCACTCATTCACTCTATCTTCTGAATTGTTGGGGTCATAATTCAGTTGATAATTCTCAAGGTCTTTTCTTGCCCAACTTCGCAAATATTGGAAAACTCGTTGAACACTTTGTTCTTTAAAAACTAGCTCATCCATCACAACAATTTTTTCTATAACATAACTGAAAGTTATTTAATATATAAATATCTTACTTGTTTGACTTTTATCAAGACTTTCTTTTGGAGAAAAACAAGTTATTTGTGGTAAGAATGACAGTAAGTTATAGATGCTTAGAATATGCCCCTGTTCCTAGATTTAAGAAATTTAAAAAGGACGACAAAGAGGAATGTAAGGATTACAAAATGTACAGAGATGAACAATTAGCTAAACTTGACCTCTAAAGAAAGACATGGTGATCAAACTGATCATTAATTACAGTGTGCAGGGTGTTTCTTATAAGTGTTCAGAATCTGTGGTCTCAAGCTAAGTAGTTGTGTTATTTGTTGTCTTCTATTTGTTCTAATATTTTAAACATACATAACCCTCAAAAAATCTTGGAATGAATAATTATTCATATTCTTGTTTTATACTGGGTTTTGCAAATGTAAAAGGTATGTGCATCACATTATACTATGGTTAGAAAACTAGCTAGATTGAGGTACAATTTCTATTATGCTTGCATAGTAAACTAACAATTAGTGGAATTGTTGATTTTAGATTATAACTATCATTACAAACTGATAAGTGTTCTCATAGGATTCTGAGAACACTGGGTGATTACCTTCCTAGGAACATTCATCAACTCTAGGGTAGTTAATAAAATAAATTTTCTAAAATGTGGAGTAAATATAGGGATTGGTAATATCAGTGCAATACAAAGAATGCAAACAAGATAGTAGGGATGGTAATTGAGTCATCAGAAGAATCAATACATCACTGAAATTATTAAAGTGATTTAGATATTTGGGAAATATTTTAATTGCTTCTGTCACCTGTACTATTATGTAGGGATAATGCAATAGCTGTCCTTACTATCTTGTTTACATTCTTCATATTGGGTTGACATTGTCCATCCCTGCAAGTTTTTGATACCCAATAGAAAGTGTATCATGCTAGAAGGCAATAAGGTTCCATGTTCAACCAGAATACATATTGTGATATTGTGATGAAAAAAGTAATTATTATTGTCAAGAAAAGGAAACATGAACGATTAGCATTTTGCCAACTTTTAGCCTTTTACTGTGACACTTAGAAACATTGATTTAGCCTACAAATTAGCTACAACATGTATATCATTCTAGAGAGAAAGAAGGACAAGTATTGAGATACTCTGATGTATTTTGATTGAGATATCCTGCCAGTAAATTTCAATTAGCACTGCTACCACATGCCTGATGTTGATGGACACTCAGTTATATATATTATATACCTTAGTAGAATTTTTACTACTGCGTTTGGTAATTTATCAAGCCTTATGTCTTTGGTGCTTGGCTCAATATATTATCGTAAAACATTACTTCTTAATTACACATATTAACTTACTGATTTTTGATCATCATTCAAATAATTGTACAGTTTAGGTAGAGTACACTCCACAACACATATCTGTTTACGAACTATTTTCCAAATATTCCCATAATTGTCTGATAGACCACCTAATACTAGTAGTTTAAACAGTAACCAGTCTACTTGTTCTACCATCTATAACAAGTAATATATTGTTACTGGATTAAATGGATTGAACACTTACAGATTGTGCAATATTAAAATGTATTAGTTGAGGATGTGGATCAGTTGGATCTTGCATACATTGTTTCATTTGTTCAAGAATATGTCGTACAGATATCTCTGGTCCATGAATTGGAATATTGACATAACTTGGTTTTTCAGATGTATTCACTCTATCGATTACTTCAGCCATTCTTTTTATATGAAGAGATTTACCCATACCAGAACGAGTAGATACAACAAAAAGTGCTGTTGATTTCAAAGATGTTATGACTTCTCTATTATAGATAAACAAATTAGAACATTATATGATATTCTATTATTCTAAACCTTTCCTGAATGGAAGAGGAGATCGGTTTAATACCCAGATTATGACACATGTGTGATGCAATATAACTTGATATTTCTTTGTCAGATAAAATAGGAGGGGGTTTTCTGAGATATGAACTTAGTCTTGAAGCAACATAATTTCTAACTTGATCTTTGTTACTAATCATTATAACAAGTCTAAAATCTTTAAAGACATTTTAAGCCATTTATATATTAAACAGGTTTGTACCCTTAGATCCTTGTGTAATAATTTCCAAGTTATTAAGTACTTCTTCTGAGATACTATAGGGTAACTTATCAGCATTAACAAGACAAAAGAGACGTCTTTTGTCTTCATCATTAACAGTGCGATGCCAAAGTAAAGTAATCTGACCAACATAATAGTGGTCAACAAATGTGATTGCTGAATAATCTAACCTCTTCAACTGTTGTTTCTTCTGTACATATGATAACTTCTTCATAAGTAGGAAGAGATTGGGTAGGATTAGTCATATAGAGGAATAGAATGGCTTTCCAAACTGATGCTAAAAATTGCACAAACATTAGAAATAATTATAAAAGCCTTATATGTACCTGCATCGACAGCAATAAGATTGACCTGTCCTCTTTCAATAACATATTCATAATGTTTTGTTGACTTCAAAGTAGACTTCTTTCCTCTTTCATGTGGACTCTGATAAGCTAATTCACTAAGTATTTCTCCAAGTTCCATTAAACTCAAATATTTTCCTTCAGGCACATTTCTTTTAACAGTAAGGGATGCATGAGGATACGTTGCTGCATTCCTTCAGATAAAATTGCGTTATAAAAAAGATCATAAGGTAGTTTGTAGACATGTTTATATCTTAATTACACATCTCCCACTTTGTCTACTGTGGTTTGTGACTTTTCCTCTCCCATATGATCTATATACCAATCATGTAGTACTGTAAAAATTAATGTTTGCATTAGTTATAAAGCTTAAGGGGAAATTTTAAGGTTTAAGAATTTAAATTTTCTCTAATATCAAAAATCTTCTATTAAGTTCAGAGACAATATGAGAATAAATCAAATTGCATGCATAAGCTCCATGTAGCAGACCCCTCACATATAAGAAACATGATTAAGCATGAGTTATGGGTAAATTAGACTAGCAGTTTGATAGTACTAAGGGTTTAATAATCATTGTTACACAATGAAGCTCAGTTGGAAATGGTATAGTATACTATACCATACAAACTAAAGCAATTTTAGTACAGAATGGTATACTTACCAATTGCTTTCCCCTTGATCATCAGTTGTAATTTTTGTTATTTCTTTTCCAAGAAAAAGATCAGCTGCAATTTCTCGTGCAGTTTGAAGATCTTTTTTAGCTATTCTAACAGCTTCTATAGCTATTTTCTTATCATATGCATCCTCTATTAGTTCAAGTACTAAAGGATCATCTTCAGGTATTTCTTCTTCATCAATTGTATGGGGTATTTCTGGTAAAGAAATATCTTCAAATTTACTTTCATTTACCATACACCACCCTCGTAAAGAGTCTTCATTAGCATCTACCCCAAGTTCAGAAAATGCACTCAAAACAACTACCACCTTATATTGATCAATTTCAGTTAGCGTGTCATATATCTCTTTTTGTTGCTCATTAAAGGTAGACGGATCCAAATAAGATGCTACACTAAGAGTGCTAATGTGTCCTTGATCTTTGGTGCCATATGACATACAATTAGTAGCAACTTCTTTCATTGCATTTGTCAGAGCCACAGTTATTGTTGACTGGTCAGGTTGAGGTGTGATAGACAAGAGAAGCTGCTTTAATTTGGTAGAAGCAATATAATTAGGATTCTTCTTTAATTTCCCAAACTCTTGCTGCAAATTCAGCAGCTGTTGAGAAGTGAAATAGTTCAAATGGGGATACTTCTTACGATGACTTTGAACACTTCTCTGCCAGTTAGCTAATGCTTCCTTCATTTCAAGAATCATTTTATCAAACTCTCCTTTCTTGTATTGACTACATCGACATTCTAAATGAAAGTGAGTGTAATCAACATAACCAGCCTCTTGTAGTTTGATTAACAGCTCAGCTACTTGTTCAATTTTTGAAAGGGTCTGTGTAAAAAATACTGATAAATATAAATATATATTAAATATAAATATATATATATATATATATATATATATATTCATATATGTATATACATGTATGTATACGCATATATACATTCATAGTCCTTCACATAAAAGAGCAATGTATAATATTAGTATTATGGACATGGTTTATACTGACCTCAATAAATGTATGAACATCGTCAGCATTTTCAGTTGCTACTAACACCAGTTTACTTTGTAGTTCCTTAAGATCATTAAGTTTGAATATCTTCTGAGTACCTTGATTACGTGTCATCTTCACCACTAGACGTATAGCATCATCAGAACAATGCAGTATTCTTCCTGGAATAGCTGCAATGTTGTAGATACCTCTAGTGTTTATTAAATTCATTTGCTCAATATTACTACTCTGAAAATTGGAGAGTGCTTCTTGAACTCTTTTCAATTCACCCAATCTTGTATTACAAGATTTCTACATAAATGTGCATTTTGTTCCAAAATTTTAGCATAGACAAACTTACAGCAATTTTTCTTAAGTCAGGATTTTCATCTATGAACTTCCATAAACTTTTACATCTGTTTATTAATGTTTCACAATTCTCATCAAGACTGACATCATATATGAGAGGAGCAAAGGCGCTACCAAATTTGAGGAGATCTTGAAGTAGTTGCCTAACTAAGTCACCCTCCATAGTTTGGTTGGCAATTTGAATGACATTCTGTAACTGACCAACATCTAAATGGGCCAATATATATATATACATAATCATTACACTTAAGTGATCTATGCAACTTACTTTTAGCAACAATCCTGATCCATTCTACTAAATCAATACAAGAACAAAAAGTTTCTAAACAAGCTCGGCGATGAGGACTGTCAGCGATATCTTTTAGAATACTAGCAGTATTTGCAGTTGTATTATCTACAGATGCAAGTGTGGTTTTTGCATCTTCAAGCTAAAAAAGGACTTTACTATATCATAGTTATCAACTCTAACACTAACTTCTCTTTGCAACAAAGCTTCAACAACACTAAAGTCTCCAGTCAGTCCAAGTGTCTTCTTTAATTGAAGTAGTGTTTTTGCTGTGAAGGAGTAACTACAGAGTGTTTGGTAATCTCCTATCTTCCTAGCAGCATCACGTATCCAATTCTTATTAGTCTCTTCAACAGCATGACACCACTTTTCTAATTCTTCTTCTATTTCTGGCAGCGTAGTCATGTTTTCAAAAAAATATGCTACTTTGTTTAATGGCAATTGAAAGCCATCACAAAGCTTTTGAAAATCAGCTCTGAATTCAGAGCAAATTGGTAACCAAAACTCTTGGACAACTTTTTCAAAAGTTACATCAGATTCCTCTACTTTGGCATGGTACTTTGTTTTTTCTTTGGCAAACATTTTAAGAAAAATATTCGATGATATCCCCTCGCAATGGGTTAATGTGAATACTTCCTCTATCACATTCTCAGGAACTGAAGTAGGGCAATACTTGAATAATGCATATGGTGTAATGTCCCAGAGGTCAGATACTGGAGTCAAAGTGTAGTCTGAATTGAGAACTTCTATTATCTTAAGAGATTCAGCTATTGTTAATTATATTACTTTAAAAATATCTTGAAAATATCACTAACCTTTACTAAAAACCTGAAATGTACATGCAAAGTGCTCCAGTTTTTTGTTCCTTTTCTTAAACTCACAGTAAGTAGTAAATTCTGACTCAAGTGCTTGCAGTGCCCCTTTGTATATAGATTCTTTGAGAAAACTAGTATTAAGGAAAGATCTTGCTATTTCCTTGACCTTTATAAAGTCTCCAACTTTAGATAATTCATCTAAGACTTTTGGAGTGATCTGTCTAGTGTTTAGATCTTTAAAAAACGTTTGAAGTATTGTGATTGCTTCTTCACAGATACTTTGAGCAGATTTTCCTTCTTCTGTATCCTGAAGAATCCCAACATTGTGAATATGTTCTATAAAAAAAGTTTAAATTTTTAGAATTTATCTGAGTTTACAGGTACCATAAAGCTCCAAACATTTGGGAAGTGGATTCCAAAACAGGGAGGCAAGTGAAATATCATTGTATGAATACTTTGAAGAAAGAATAGCTCCAAGAATAAACACAATTTGGGAAGGTAAACAAGATTCTAAAGAAGTCAATAAACGACAAGCTTTTTCACCCTATATCAAATTTAATGAATCAAGGTATAATCTGTACACATAAAAAAATCACCTGTGGTGCATCACTTTGGACTGACTCTAAGATGTTAACCCGTAATGCATCCACAAAATTTTGGTTAAATTGATTGGTTAGCAATTTGATCCGACCTTCAAGCTGCACCTATATAATTATGCCAATGACATTCCAGTTTGATATGCTTTATTACCTTATTAACACGAGTCAATATCTCTGCAATAACTTTTTTTTTCCATATTTTCAGCATTTGGTCACACATTTCAATTTCAAGCATATCACACCAATCCTATATATAATTAATACCATAATATACACAAATTAATACATGTAAGGTTCTACCTGTACTTCTTTTGTTATTTTAAGCTCAGATGGTTCTGAACCGTGTGTCTTTGTTATCCATAACAATAGGTGCCTAACTTGTTGTTCAAGAAAATGTTCTGGAGACTCCCATCTAGCTAAACAGATCAAAGCCAATTCAAGCGTAGCCTTCAATAAACATAATGTATTTGGTAAACTGCAATGAGCTATTTTATTCAAAATATGATTCACACCCTTATAGCATAGCGAATACTCGTTTTTTTCTGCTTGGCTGTAACAAAAGTGACATTAATAATAGTAGCATTTTGAAGGAGAATACTAATTTATTGCTATAATGAATAAGTAATATGGTATTATAGTAGTACAGAGTTAAAAAGCCAATTTGACAATGAGGTTCTCTTGTGTTGATGATTTCATACTGAAAATCCCACAGGTGTTGCGTTTGATCATAAGACACAATCCTGGCCTTTCATAAGGTTCTCAGAAATTGTTCAACCACTTGTTTTTGTTCATTTTGTAAATTAAGGTATGGAGTAAATATGTGCAATAATATTGCTAATCCTTCTTCCAGAATTTAGAATGCTAGCAAGCAGCTCACTGGTGTGTGCCATTTTGTGTTATAGGTGCTTATGTGACTACCAATGCACATTATAGTAACCAATGAATATTATTACTGATTGCTATTATATTCTTAGCATTTAGAATTGGGCTTGACAGATCAAAGCTTCTGAGTTCTGTTACTTTTTAAATGTATTTGAACAGTTCCATAGCTTCTGCCAACTCTCCAATCTTAACACTAAACAATAATCCCATCTCTTAGAAGTAGCACTGAGCAGTATCATCAAAATAATCTTAGGATGATTTTTACAATTATAATCCTGCTATAAATTATTTTGGACTAAAGTATAAGAAATCTAATGTACAAGAACATAACAGCAACAAATAGGATTGTATGACTTTCCACTCTTGACTTTATAACAACTAACCTTTGTTTTGCATAATAAAATTTATAAGATATCACCTGAAGGCTGTAGATTCAAGGATGATATCTTCTACAAAATCTTAAGTTGCCAGGTTTGTATAATGCATATAATTCTGATATGATTTATCATGAGATTCATACTAACCAGCCACTATTGCGCCATAAAATAGCACAAGTAATAATAAAGACTAATAAATTTAAGTGCTGTTGAGAAGTTTTTTTTCTCAAACTAGAAATGCTCAAGCTTTGAAGAATCACACCCAGCAAACAAACATACCCATATATATATATATGTATATCATGTGGTCCAACCAGATTTGTGTTTTAAATTTAAAATGCACCTGAGCTAGAAATCTTAAAGCAATTCTGGTTTTCAAACAACTAATGTGTATGTAATTCTGTCTAATGACTTTTATGTAGTTGATAAGCATACTTATCTGCAGATAAGTATAAGACCACACATCCACATTATGATGCTCCAGTGGCTAATTTGTAGGAAAATTTTATTTATATTACTGGACTGCTACTAATGCATGATAATATATTCAAAAAGTGCCATATTAAACTTACACATTTTTCATCTGACTGCTAAGTCCCTTAATTACCTCTGTGAACTAGGGAAAAATGGATTGATGTAATTTATTGAGTATGACTATGTTTTAAGAATCCAAGAATTGCTTATTTAATAAGAAATTAATAATAAGGCTCAGACATTAAAATTAAACCAGGACTTGCTTGAGCTTAGCTCAGCTTACATATGGCATCAGAATATGCTTCAAGAACTCTAAACATTTCACACACATATTTAGTGTGTTATATATATATCAAGGTTCAGCAGTCTATTTGCATGATTTACTTTACCGACATAACATTTTGTATGATTTATCACCTAAGGGTGATATATATCTTTTAAAAATCCCAAGTTGACAAGTTTGTATAATGCATATAGATCAATGAACCATGATATAACTTGTCATGAGATTCACAGTCACACAGGCAGAGTAAAGTCATGGTAGGACCCAAAATGGCCTGCAAAGTGCATGGCAAACTTATTCATGATGGTATGGTCAATTGTTTTTGAGTTAATTTCTGCATCTCTACTAGTGTCATCTCTAACAGTGCTTTGAAATTGGCACTTGCATGTCTTTAGACGAAAATAGACCAAAGGTCTTATATTAACAAACTTCAATCAAAATAGCTGAATACTAGAGCTTCAAGAGAGTAAGGTGTTCATATAGAATCTATGACACCGCACCCTGGGTAGGCTTTCATGGGTTTAGACGTGCCACCAGTTATTGCCCCATCAAAATTCTTTAAAAAGTTTTTAAGTTGGCCTTGACACTAGGATGTTTTAAAAAAGAACTAGCCATTTAAGTTATCAGGCTCTATATTTTCATGTATAAACGTAACATTAAAAAGAATAGACTCTCCATTCAAAATGTATGGCTATGAATCTCATTATAAGATATACATATTGTACTTATATATATATATATATATAATATACCTGATCATCCAATTCTATTTCTTCCAAATGCTTAAAGTAAAGCACCCAGCAAGCAAAAAAAGAAACTTCTGGATTATTTTGAACATAATAGATTAATTTTTGAAAAGGACAGGTAGCAATAAAAGCTCTGAGCATAAGCCAGTCATATTGAAAATATGGCTTTACCAAGTTAAAAGCATCATCTGCCATAGCAATTCTATAAAACATCATTAAAGATTTCATTATGTATGATCATGCTAACCTTTTATCTTGAGATAACTTGTCAAGATAGGTTAGTATTTGCAATTCACAAAACAATGTCTGTTCAACATCATTTTCAACAAGTGGCAAATAGAAAGGTTTGCTCGTAACAAATGAATTGTGCTTAATTACATGAAGAAGTGGTAGAAGACCCATCCATTCATATTGTGAATTTTGTATGGCAATAATACATAAAGTAATAAGTGCTGGGAAAAGTGTTTTGTCCCTGAAAAAGAACATTGAAATAACTTCATTTATGCTAGATACTGACTTGTAATTTTTGTCAAGATTCTTAACTGTTGTTACAGCTTTCTCAAAATCATTAACAGGAATATAAAAACTTTTTACCAACTCTACAGTAGAAGTTATGTCATCTTCAAGACACTTTGTCCTTCCATTGAATATAGAGCTACAGTTAAGTGCTTCAATGAAAATAAAACCAGCATAGAATCTATCCAAACCAGACAGTGGACTTAGTTTTTCAGCCATTTTTTTAAGAAATTTCTAAAATATGAGAGTGCGTGATTTCAATGTATCACAATTCAAAAACTAACCTCTTCAATTTGCAAAAAAAAAGCTGTGTTTGCTTGGGTTCCAAAAGTAACAAGATGCTTTGCATTGCTCAAACAACCTATTATCAAACTCAAATCTTTGCCTTTCTGCTTGAATTCTCCTAACACATTAGATGTGTGTATGATCATCCATTGTTGCTCGTTACTGGCCCAATCTAAATATACATCAAATGCATTGCAAGCAAATTCTAAGGCAGATTTTTTCCAAAACTTGAACCGATTCATACTTTCTGTTATAATCACAGGATCATATTGCATATACTCTAATAATAGTTTAAGTAATATTTAATAATAAATGTTATACATACCTGCATCTAATGATGTTATCTCTACTATTCGCCAAGAAGCAGAGAAAGAAAGAACTTCAGGTACATAATATTTACCCTCAGTGATAAAGGCATAGGAATAGCGAAACATCACTTTTTGTTCCTTTCTGTATAAATGCTCATCATTAATTTGCAATTTATAGTGGTATATCTGGAAGTTTTCCTGTTGATGGATACTAGGTAGACATATATAAGATATATAAATTATTGTAATGAGTGTGAAGTTCATATCTAACCATTTAAAAGGAAAAGTGACTTTTCCATCTTCCATATCCGGTGAACGAATTCCAACATTAAACTGTGTATACCATTCAGATTCATCCACAATTACAAACAAGTTAATAGGAAACCTAATATAATAACGTGATCATTCATTAAATATATGAAGTCTCAAACAAAGAGGATATAACAAGATACTAACCAATGTTTCTGGACACCTCGTTGACTCAGAAGATTTGTTTGACATATGGCCTGATCCAGATCTTTGACATCATAAAAGCCAAGTAAATGCTTGTCTGCAAAAGAAAAAACTATACAGTGACCCTGAAATCTATCATTGGATAACATACATATATCATTGGCTATTTCATGTTCATCAACTTCAGGAGATCTAAGAGCATTTAGGAATGTTTCCCATATATAAGGTCTCTCTGCTGTATCTTTCCAGGCATCCAGTAATTGATCATATGATTCTTGTGGTTTCAATACTTCAATGATCCGAACCCTGTCATTAGGTACTCCAAGTTGCTTACCCAATCGTTTCCATTTAACAGCAAGCTTTCCAGAAAATCTTTTCAAAATATTTTCATCAGGTGCTTTTTTTAAAATGGCAGTTTCTATGAAATGAATATTTATTGTTATACACTTTTAAAGGTAAATATTATAATTATTATACACATGTACATATTATATATAATATTGAGATTCATAACCACACACTTTGAATGGAAGCGCTAGTGAAGATTTTATATATTTCTTCTATAGTTAACTATAAAACATGGTTTTATTTGAAATATTTGGAAATATAAACTTGGTAACTCAAATGACTAGCTATTTCTTCATAAATAGTTAATAGGCAGCTTGGTATATCTTCTCTGTCATGCATATGGTTCTGGGTCCATATCTGTTAAATAAGACTAGAATTTTTAAAAATATTACTTCTCAGTTACAAGCTAGAGGAAATGGTGAAAGTGGCAGCTTCATATAACTCTAACTTTATGATGTTAACTTTTTCATTTGAGGAAAGAGATTGTTGAAAAAAGGAATGTCCAGAGTTATACAATATCCAAAGTTATCCAAGTTTACCTTATATGTTAACCTCAGACTGTACCAAAGGCTTTAGTAATATACTTATTAATTATATATATATTACACTGTATAAAAATACCATCAATGTTGTGATGCTGCAGTTGCTTGCTTTCTTGCAGCTCCTTATTAAGGGGATCTATCAATGACATGATGTTATCAGACACAAAAGTGGTAAGCATACATACAATTAGAAATTTGCTGCTTTGCTTGGTTCTCAACATGTTGTGTCAGTTCATCACTAGGGAATAGGCTAGATTGTGGAACATCTTGTAAACTGACTTTCACAAAAGTGTCATCGTGTGACTCAACAGACTTTTCTCCACTTTTAATTTGTGTGTCTACGTTTGTCTCTTCTGAAACTATAGGCCCAGAACCAGTATGAGAAAAAGTGGTTTTAGAATTTACTGGAGAGTTTTTACCTTCTTTGTTTTCCATGACTGGGCTAATAGGCACTTGATCAAATTCGATTTCAATTAAATCACAGCCATCAGAACACAAAAGCTTTCTAGTTGACCTAATCAATTCTTCACTGCAGTTATAGCAGTACACCATAACATCTTTATATGTTCTCTCTAATTCCTCTGGAGTTATCTTAATTGGAACTGAAAATTTTTTAGGAGGCTGTCTACAATTTTCACAGATAATGTTTTTCTTGCCTCTTGTGACATTTTTGCCACAATAGAAGCAATACTTCACCTCCTTCTTGCCAGTTGCCATTGCACAACCTAAACTGTAGTGCCTGGCTCTTTATATAATCTTACAGTTAGTGAACTCCCATAAAATCACAAGAACAATGTATACGGTACATTCCCTTTTTCGTTATATTACTGAACATAAATGAAAAATAAGGTATTTCTGAACACCTATATTATTGATTATGAATATATTTAAGCTTTCTACTAGTTCTGTTAAACACATTTAAAGAAATAAACAAATCAACAAAAGTTTAAAGCATTTAGGCAAAACTTTTTCCCACAGTGGATACAGGCAACAACACTTTATCTAGTTCCTTTGGTGTTATATTGATGATATCTAGTGTCCCACACATACTTAACTGTATACAAGTTGAAATAGAAGCTTCAACAATATAAGAAATAACTTCACTTCCAGCTTGTGTACTATCACAGAAAAGCTTATATATATTCTCATGATCCTCAAATGAGAAACAATCTGCAAACCTGTGGAATATTCTTGCCACATGATATTCAGTTTTGATGGCATCCCATTTTGCAACTTAGAGAGGTTTGCCAACATTGTCACTAGTATTAATTGCAATGTTAATTAACAATATTATTACTACAATACATAAAAGTAGGAAATTGAAGATTATGAAAAATGGCCTTGCCCCCATTGACCTATGCAAGAAATATGGTTCAAGCTAGTTACATTATACTAGTATGTTACTCCCACGTATATCAATCATTACATTGTTGACTGTTGAAATAACAAAGAAAATCAACCTCCATATTCTAAGCATTTTTGAAGTGACATGTCACTCTATTATGTAACTATTGTTATTAACACAGTTAGAGTTAAATGTTACTGAGTAAGTATACATAATTAGTTCCTAAAAGGCCTATATATTAATAAACTAACCCTACTATGTGGATTGAGAACTATGAACTACAAGCTCCGCATTAAATATATACCAATAAAGTGTACCATCTTCAATCAATATGAATGCTTTATATGTACAGTAATAATATTTAATCTGTACTACTCTGTTCATGATACAGATGGGATAGTTATTACTGCAGGCGCCACTCGTCTAGCTATGAATGACTTGTGGGTAACACTATCACATTTTGTAGTTATTCTGAAATTTGGATAGGTGTTCTGTGGTTATGGCTATAACAAAAATTGAATTCCAACACTACCATAAATTTAGCTTTTTAAGAAGGATATAGTAATGCACTGTATAAGAAGTATAAGAAAACCCATATTAAAAGTGAGTTGGCACATTAGAAGCATGTGTGTTCATATGAAACAACTTTCAATTTATTTCTTGTAAATTGAGACTTTTTCTAAAGTTTAATTCACCATACATGAAACAGAAAATGACAATGGTATTATCATTCATTAAATATGAACAATGTAATTTGAGATTAATAGTGTTCAAATCTTTTTAACAATCAATTCTGTTTCTTTATACACAAAGGACATCAAAAATGTTACTTCAAGATATGTTATTGATAGTAATAAATATAAGGTACATTATAATGCCAGCACTAAACATATTCTCATCAATATGGAGAACAATTATTATTATACTGATATAATTAGGATAATGATGACAAGATCTAATCTTCAGATATACCTCTGTGAGGTATCCTACTTAGAGGTCTATCAGAAAAGTAGTTAGACCATGTTGAAGGCATGATTCTTATAGTAAAGATAAGAATAAAATTACAAGTAGATGCCTTCTATAAATAATTAAAATAGATACTAATCTATTCATCATAGCCTGGTATAGCAATGGGAATGGTTGAACATTATACAAACAATTAGGGAAAGTTATTACTGTAGGGACCATTGAGTTAGCTACCAAAACACTTGTGGGCAAATCAGTGTAACATGATCGCTGTTTATTGATTCCTAGAACATGGGACAGATGTTCTGTGGCCATTAATAGGGAATTTTTTAGTACTAGTACTAACATAACTCAAGAGAGTTTGACTCCCCCTTTACATTGAACATGAGTTGTATTCCCTTTCCATACATTAAAAGTGTAGTGCCACATTTAGTGGTTGTGAATGTTCACTTAAACCACCTTCAATAGAATTACTGACTTACATAGGAAAGTTCACTTTCAAGTAAAATTGACCACACATGAAACAGAAAGTGATAATATTCATCTTTTACAAGGAAAAGGTGACAGCTAAAAATAATATCATGTTAAATAGATATTTAACATCTCCTCTCAAATGATAGTAATAACCAACATAGCAGTGTAGTCATTGTCCATGATTAAGGCATGAACAATACATTAATGACTAAAGTAGTAGATCATATACTTAACAAAAGTAAAAACATAATTATGAAGCACTTAATGAAGTTAGTGAGTATTCATAATTGGATCTATATAGCATTATTTTAGACACTTACTATTGATAATGTCCATATAATGTTAATAATCTATTATTGTTCCTTTGATTCTAAAGATATCAAAATGTTAACAGTATTGTCTAGATAATGTTATTTCTTTAGACACAAAATATGTCAGAAATGTCAAAGATATGTAATATATAGTAATACATAATTATACAGTATACATATAATATGTTCATTACAATGTTAACACTCACCATATATATATATATTGTATATAGTCAATATTACATGTTAATATGTGCTCTCATCAATATCGAGAACCCCTGTTATTATAATGGTATGATGAGGGTAATGAGGAAAAGGGATAGTTTCCAGACATACCACTAACTCCACCCCCTCTGTGAGGTCTCCTGCCTGGAAGGTTGTTAGACAATCCATTATGGGATGTTTGCCCAGTTCTTTGTGATTGAAAACTGAGTGCTGTAGTATGGGAATCAGGATTAGATTGTAATGGTCCTCCATTTGAGGGACTACCTATTTTAGTACCTGAAACAGAGAGATGAGACAACTCTCCGATAGCAGATCATCTCGGCTAGTAACATGTTCCTTGGTATCCTTAGGATATTGACCAGATGATGTAGTACTACTAAAACTATGAGCTCGAAATCTAGTTATAGTAGGTTCAGTAGTAATGTTACTTTCCATAGTATCCATAGTATAGTCTTGATCTATCTCCATATCTTCCTCCTCATCATCAGCTCTTTCTACAAACAATCCATATTGTTCCTCTTCTTTGTCATGATCTCAATGTTTACCTCTACCAGCACTGCCTCTAGCAACATGTGAAATGTCTTGTGTTTGATTTGTATTTATTGAAGACTTAACTTTTGTTGCTGTATCACTATTGTATGATGATGATCTGGTCTTTGGTGTCTCAGATAATTTATTACCAGTACTAGTCTTACTGGATAATAATGGCTGCTTACCATCTCTCTGTATATCTGATCCTAATCTCTCTTGTAGTACAACACCTCCTTTCGAATGGTTCATCTTTTAGTCAATGTTCTAGGTTAGGTATAGGTTTTGTAGTTAACAACTGATTAGTAGTACCAAGTAAAGAAAGTGTCAGATTTTGTCTTAGATTTAGGAAATTGAGCTGCAAGTTTAATATGGTGTCTAGGTGTCTTTGCCTTTGAGACAGGTGGGTCTGGTGAAAGAGTCAAACGAATAGGTGGTGGGTGTACTGAAGATACCACCAGTTGTACTTTATTAACAAAGAACTTTACACACACACACATGCATATACCATTGTCAAGGGATGAAGTCACTGGTTTGAGGTGAAAGTCTCGAGGGGTAAACACACTTTAAATTCTTGTCAGGATTTTGATCACACATTGTCTATAATAGAAATAGAATTAGTTAATTTACAATAATTATGATGCATTCATCAGATACATGTACACACATTTACCTCGCAATATGTCATCATGTTTGTTGCATATTTAAATCCACAATATCAGCAAGTTATATTATCAGTAACAGTAGTTGTAGTTATAGCTGTAGGAGAGAGAGGTCAAAGGTCATCTCAAATGACTTATACAATGATAAAAATTGAATAATAATTACTAAAATTATGTATTAAAAAGGACATTAAGTACATTATGTATGGTTCATTCCTCTCATGTTCAAACCTGGGATAGTAGAATTGGGTCTGTGTCTTTCTTGAGAAATGGAAGAGTAACCAAGATGTACTTGTCGATGAGCATCAAAGATATCACTAAATTGAGGATGACGTTCATCCTGTCAAAATAGGAGATATGAAATGTGCCATCTATCAATCAATTCATTCATTCATTCGTCTATCCATTGATGCATTCATTATTTATCCATGCATTCAACAATCCATACTTACCAGTGGAGTAGGAATCATTTATATATTGGGGGGACAACTATATTAAATGAGCTACATGTAGTTATCAATAGTCAACAAAATTGTCCAAAAAACTGTTTCCTCCTATTATTTTTCTCTACAAATTCTTTCGCAACTTCTATTAGATTAAGTTTATCTGTTTCTTCACGGTGAACATGTAGAATCATACAGTGATTCTTCTGAGGTGAGTTTACTTCTTTTTGTAAAGAATGATGTAATTGTAGTGAATTTACTTTCAGCTTGTCTTTTTTTCTCTTAGCATCCATTTTGAAGCATGTGCTATCACCTAGTTCATTAACACTATTTGTGTTATCACACGTCATGCTTCATGAGTCATGTACATCTCCATCTGCTGTTGAACAGCAGATGGAGATGTACATAGTTGCAATACTATTGAGGGGGCTATGCCCCCCCTGACAAAATATTGGGGGGGGGCAAGTTGCCCCCCCTGCCCCCCCTATTCCTACTCCCCTGCTTACTATTCACAAAGAGTCATTGTTCCACAAGTTCATAAGGAACATAATTATCCTCCTTATGAAAGTAATTAACTGATGAAGTCTTATCTTTAGGCTCCTCCCTCAGTTTTGATGCGAATGTGTGTAGGAGAGGGAGTTGGCTAGGGTGGTAGCACATTTCCCACTTGAGGTGAACTATAAATAACATTAACTTATCCCTAGTTTCATGATCTCTTCCTCTTCCTGTAATTGCTTTGTTAATTCAAAGTATCTTTCAAACTACTTTCTCTTTTCTTCCTGGATTTTTATCATCTCTTTATTATATAATACCATTGTGGATAATCCTTGATTTCCATGATATTCTTATGTATGTTTGACCTGATTTGCAATATTGGACCACTTCTGGCAAAACATTGGTGATCTGATTTGTGAAAAGGGACCACTGTTAAATCATTTCAAAAAACTATTTTCCATACATACATTTGCTATATATACAACTATTCATGATAACTGCATGTATACAAAATCATTTTTGAGGTGTTTTAAAAGTGGCCCCTTTAATTTCACAAATCAGGTGACAAATGTTTTGAGAGACTTATTACAAATCAGGTCACACGTACACACACACACACACATAGATATATACATATATAAGTATTTAGATTATTTTTGTATATCAATTTTTAAGATTATCTATAATACGTAATACCATTTTCACTCCATTTGTACTTTATGACCTTGTAGTTTATCAGTTCGACTTTAATATCAAAAAAAACATTATTTTTGTAGCAGTAATTAACAAAAAGTATTCTATGCAAAACAAATACTAGCATAACAAACTAGAAAATTTAGAACAGCATCATCTGACTGTACTAGCAAAGCACTACACATTAAAAGTTAATAAAAGTATAAGTACATAACAACTAACTACTACTAATAACTATAATATCAATTCTAATTTTTTTGTTGGTCTTCTTTGTATTTCACTGCATACTTCCAGATCTCAGTGACATGTTGAAGTGAAAATTCATTAGGAAACATGTCTTCCAAACTTGGTATCTTCTCCAAATTAAAATAATCACATCCATCAATATAACTATCAATCAATCTGTACATTATATGGAGCTAATATCATATAAGATGGTGTTTGTAACTTACGGATCCTCTGCTTCAAACTCTTGTCTATTTTTAACTTGTGTTACAATAAATTCATAGAATATCTCCAAGAATTGATCCATATCAAAAGGACCTAGTGCTGTCTTTAGTGTTTCTGTTTCCTCTTTTGTTAATTCCTGTTTGAACACTTCATTTATACCAGGAAATGGATCCTGTGATCAAAACAAGCATTAAAATTAATGATTTAATATTTAAACTAAATAAATTTTTCAATATAGTTAACATACTTCTTTCCTCTTTGTAATTTGTCGTGCTTGTTCAACATTTAGAATTCTCCACAATGAAATAATGTGAGTTAGTTCACAGCGATCTTCAATCTATTAATAAGTAATGATCAGTTCTGATATATATTTTCTAATTCTTACTGTTCTTGGAAGTTTGCCATCCATTTTAAGAGAGGCCATATATCGTCTCATCATGGTTTGAGGCTTCCAATTACTGTATTGTACAAATCCAAGAGCAACATTTACTATATCAATACAGTCTTGAAGACATTGCTTCCCAGCCATCTCGTGAAGAATGTCATCTTTTTCTCTTTGTGGAAGTGTTAACTAATATATATAAGCATATAAAGACAGTTATACACAATGATATTATACCTGTGGTATAGTTTTACGAATCTTTGTAAAAGTCAATGCTTCTAAGACATCACTGCGATAAGACATGATAGGAATGTCACAGAAAATAAGAGGTTTTCCTCGAACAAAACGATCCAGAATATGTTTTTCTAAGGCAACATAATCGTAAGTTACATCTGCTCCATGTCCAGCTTTGAGAGAATATTTGCAATGAGAGAAAATGACATGAGAGAGTTGATGTTCAAATGAGATCATTTGACAATTTTGAATTTTACTGAGAGGTACTTCATGTTTTCCAGAACTATACAAGAATATACAGTAATCATTAAAAATTGTTCCTTACATTGATTTCAGTTTCAACTTCTCCCATGACAAGTCAATGAAGTCATTTTGTAGTCTTGCTAAGTAACTAGCCAGTGCTATACTACATGCTCCTTCTCCTTGTTTCGTTGGAATAAAAAAACCAAGAGGTTGTTTGATTGTCATCTGAATTTCCAGATATTGTGGTGGGACTACAATACTCACTGCACACGAAGTATTAGTAATAGTAATGTTATGTAATTGAGATGAGATTACACTAACTTAAAGTTGGTATTTCTCTCTTCACTTTGTTCCATGCACTGCAAAATGATTCAGCCCATTTTGTGAGCCTTTCCTTTTGATGTCCTAGTTTGGTGATTAAAATGATTTTATAAAGAAACATTTAAATTATGTCACAAACCTTTAGCAACATTATCTTTAATGAAATCTTCTAAACTAATTTTAGCATCATTTTGATCAATACGATGGTGACATATCTCATAAAGTGATGTTTGTAACTGTACTATATCAGGTAGATACTGCAATGCTGACAACAGGGTGACCTATAAATTAAAATGAATTTATTTAAGGCTCTTAAATAGAAAGACAACATTTGCTAAGAACTCTTGAAGAATCTTCAATCCTCTATCAGTTGTATCAAGTTGTAGACTCTGCGCTACATGATCAACAGTAACTTGTGGTCTATAGATCCATAAATGAGGTATTATATTTGTTGATGTTATTGGTAATGTCTCATATATCATCTGCATCATAGTTCTTTCATCTGAAATGATAAAATTAAAAAGATATTTATAACTACTATTACCTTTCTCTAAGTCATCAGTAATACACTGCCTTCCAGTTTGGATATGGTAATTAATGTCCTACTAGAAAATGAATAATATTAATGTTACAATTATAATTACCTTTATCATTGGTTTGATGAAGTTGTTATCAAAGGTTTGTTCCCAAGTCAAGCGTGTTTGACGTGATGGTAAGGATGTATCAATACCTACATTATTGAAGGATATAAATTGTGATGCATGGCTCATAATATTTAAGTTTGTTTTATACCAATATTGTCATGTTTTGCTGATAATATGTAGTAGATGAGTGAATGAAGGAACAAGACACAATCATCAAAACTTTGCTGTGTTGCTCTTGTCAATGTTTGGAAGTCTTTCTCAAGATGGTGCCAAAAAAAGTTTAGTATTTGTTTAGGAGGAACTGGTTTATTTTGAACAATGGCTTTACTGAGCTCCTCACATGCTACCTGTAATAATAATGTATCAGTAATAAAATGAGTTGATTGGTATATACTCAAACCTTATCATTAGAACTAGCTACCCCCACACATACTGCATGAAGTAACAACCTCATAATACAATTAGAAAGAGGAGAAAGGTCTCTCTGAGGAACAAGATCTGTGGTCCTCAGATCAGGTGGGTCAAGGTAATGGCCACGTTTTGTAAGAGATCCACTCTGAAGGGGCCTTTATTAATTATAATAATTATATTATATTTAAAAAATGACTTTACTTATCAGAAACTTTAATGTTATCAGCCCTTGGTACATGAGTGTCTATTCCACCTATGGGAGCACCACAAAAGCACTTCCTGACTTCTCCTACCACTGGACGCCCACACTAGATTAAGACTTTAATAAAGATATGTAATGCAAGTTCACTCCTCACATTTTGAACAAAGTAGTCATGTCCATTAGGGCATTCTAAGATCATAAATAGATTACTAAATCCATCATACCAAACAACAATACTACTTACTCCACCAAGTATCTCTGGTGCCTTTAGTAGCATCCACTACTACATCCAAGATATCATCAGACATTGTTGGCCAATACATATCCTGAATACAATATCATTTTAATTTGGACATAGTTAAACAACTCACTTTTGATTTAGCAGTTTGTGTCAATATAATTACAAATGGAGTCAGTAGTTGATCATGAGATAGTGCTCCCACTACTGAAGTAAAGTGTACCACTATCTCTGCTAATGCTCTCTCAGTCTTAGGCTTCCAAGGATTAAAATCAACTATAGTTAGTTTCTCAGCTTTTTGTTTGACATTAATTGCTTGTAACATCAAAGGGAGCTTTAAATAATTATAAAAATGAGTTGAGTTCACATTTATCATAACTTACATCTTCTTCCAAGTCCACACAAAGCTTTTCATGAAAATGGTGTATATCCTAATTATATAAATTAACTGAATAACAAACAACAAAATTTAAAATGTTAACAAACTTTTTGGCCAATAACATTCTCTAACTCTTTGTTAGATGTTACCTTTCTGAACAATACTAACATAGCAATGACTTGATTCAATTTAGAAACTCCCTGTAGTAAAGACAAGACAATGTGTTGTCATTATCCTATCATTAATTGACTTAAAACCTTTAATTCATTTTGAAGCTGATCTTTTCCATACCCAGACTTAGAGTAAACCCACTTGGCACGTAAAGAAGTGTACTCTGGACCAATAATAGCAAAATAATCTGTTTCCTGTGCAAGCAAAAAGGAATTAGAAGTAATACACAAATACTGTTTCTATACCTTTGATTTTGGTGCAAACCATTCAAACTCAGCTAAATCACCAAGTTGGTATAAATATGGAAATCCATATTGTCTCACAGTTTGTTTTATTAGGAACCCTTGAGGTTCTTTTAGGACACCTTTCTCTACCAAATTTTGAGCATTGCTTCTCAACTTTTCAAGATTTTCTTTTGTAGCTCTTGGCAAATTTTCCCTTTGATCTGGATTACAATAATACTCAAAGAACATCTTTGCAGCAAAACACATTCCAAATCGTATTTGTGCAATACATTGCATAAACTCAACTGACATAGTTTTCTGATGTTCATCGAAGTCTTTATCAGTTGACATATTTAGTGCTTTAAGTAGGCACTCATTTCCAAATATAAGTTGATCATCCAAAGTAGTCTTCATAACATTTTGTTTATGTAGTCCATCCTTTAAAAATAATAAGTCAAATATTTTACAAAAGATAAGTCATAACTCACTTCTAGCGATTTAATAGACAGAAGTGTCAATTCTTGATCATCAGTGACATATTCCTGGCCAAATTTCTTCCTAATGAATGCCTGATAATCTTGTAACTTTTTTTTGACTTGCTCAGGACTACAACACAATAGTTAAATATAATATAATTGGAAAAGACCTACTTGTATTCTAGCAGAAGTTGTAATATTACTGAACGAGCTATTGGACAGCTGTGGGCATACTCTTCTTCAAAAGGAAACAAATCTTTATAATCTTCATGTTCTGTGTCTGTCACTATCTCAAGAAGTTTCTTGAAAAAAGTATCTGTAGGTTTCTCTGGAGCAATTTGTGAAAAGCAACACTGTGATACTAGTTCCATAAAGAAGTCTAAACAATGTTGTTGAACTTGTTTTAATAGTTCATACTCTTTCCTATCATATTAAATGTGCAATGTATAATAAGATTTTTAATATTGACTATCAAAACCTTTTTTCTCTGGAATTGGGAATTCTTTTTGTCGAGGTATAGGAGTATCACAGCTAGGACAACGAGGACCACGTCGTTCAAGTGAATCATGGAAACAAGTTTCACAAAACATGTGATTCTTATCACATGGTACATATACAATATCTTTCATATTGAGGTTAGACTTACACAATTCACAATTTGCATGTTGTTGCCTATAAAATTACAGACAATAAGCAAGTGGCTCAAATATTTGCAATAAGTATTAGCAATTTAAGAAAGGCATAGAATATCTATTAATTAAAATATGCTAGCTCATGAATGGAAAAAAATTGTTATACAGGCAGCTTTAATTTCATTTTCAGCTGAATCATGTTAAATTCATATATACATTGTAGTAATAATAGTTACTTTGACACACTTAAAAATTGTACTTACACTGGAAGTATTTTTAAAATAGCTTGAATTAGTTTGATACTTTGAACAAGTACTTTCGGATCAGAGAACTGGATCTTCTTAAGAAGCTAAAAAATCCATGTAAAATAAAAAATCATATTATTTAACAAGCAATAAAACAATTTACATTATTATATCTTTTCAAAAACACAAATTTGTTGGTACTCATTTGCAAATCAGGTGGTAACTGAGAGATGACATGTTCAGCTAACAATGCAACTGCTCCTACTTTCTGCCAGTTCGATCTGTATTTTAAAGTAGAATATAAAAAGCAATAATAATAATAATATATATATAGTTAGTATACCTTGCTTTTATAAGCAATTCTTTACTTGTGTCATCATGACCCTTTAAGTACAATAAAGACTCCACAGCACCTTTATTAGAGTGATAGTCTAAGATCCATTTCTTCATATTTTCATCATTCCATTCCATTTTGTCAGGCAATAGATGATCAATAACACACTCAACAGCTTCAAAATGGAAAATCTATTAATTTTTAAAAGACTATAATAACTATAATAATAACTTGAAATTTACTAACCAGTTCTCCAGATGAAAGGAGTTCCTTTTCTTTGACAATATTAGGAAGCTCAGAAAATGTTTCAGATAATTCTGCAAGCCAAAAAACTTCCTTTTCCATTAAACCATAAGCAAAATGGACACCAACAATGGCATTAATTAGAGGAAAAGGTTGTTGTGACAAAACAGCTGGTTCAAAAGTCCTAACAAGTGTGTTTATTACTTTATGAAGAATCTATTGACAGAAAAAGGTATGCAAACATACTTATAATAACTTCTTTCTAACCTCATACACACTGTCCATGCATGTCTCATCAAAAGGTAATACTAGGTTCCTGATATAATCATGAAGATAGTATTGATAGAGCTGTTGTGAATCCTCAGGAGGAACTCCTTCAATCTGTTCATTGTATGTTTGCTGGGTTACTGTAGCTACAAGCTCAGTAAATGTCTTTATCCTATCATCTGTTTACATTAAAAATGAAGACTGAGAATTAATTTGATAAATATTTACCTTCATTGAGGGTGCTCTTTTGAATTGTTTTGCCAATGACAGCTTCAACTTGATCAATCAGTTCCCAAGAAAATGGGAACTTACAACAGTAGCTCCTCCTTTTGATATTGGTAGTAGGAGCACTAGAAGTAGCAATGGCATTGTAATCAAATTGTAAGAATGCTGTGTTGCTGAACAAAGAAAGCCATAACTTGTTCAGACAGTTATTATCTTCTCTTAGTAGATCTAGGTTGCTGTTTTGGTCAATTTGAGAGACAATATATGACAGAATACGTTGAATTTGGACATCCATTAATTTTTTAATTGAATTTACTAATGTAAAATTGGCTTGCAGCTGATGTCTGTTCAATGCTGTATCTACTGCCCATTTTTCAGGATTAATAATAGATTCATCTCTTTCTTTCAAAAGAGATATCA
Organism: Xestospongia bergquistia; assembly: GCA_963965975.1. Classification (NCBI taxonomy): domain Eukaryota; kingdom Metazoa; phylum Porifera; class Demospongiae; order Haplosclerida; family Petrosiidae; genus Xestospongia; species Xestospongia bergquistia. The sequence continues at coordinate 7,435,191 of OZ014417.1, forward strand.
TTCTTACTAGCAAACAACCAATAAAAGTGCTGCAATCTGCAAAATATTCTATTAATGAGACAATACACTGTAAAAATTAAATTGTTATTTTAACAATTACTTTGTAGTTTACATCAGTGGGTACTATGATATATAGAATTTTTCTGAATTACTCATTGTGTAATTTTTCGATATGTTGTACTTTTACGTGCCAACAAATTACACAATGAATAATTCACATAAATTCTATATTCCATAGTAACCCACTGATGTAAACTACAAAGTAATTGTTAAAATAGCAATTTAATTTTTACAGTGTATAAATGTATTTACTCACCAAAATTAACTAGAGCCTCATCTGATATCAATACTAGAAGAATTTCAATAACCTTCTCCATTTTCTTGTATGACTGTGCTGTCACAATTCTTGATACAGCAAGTTGAATGTTGTCTCTAATCCTGATGTTGATTTTAAAATCTGAAGAAACTTCCTGGTCTTTCTCAACAAGCATGTTGAAGAACTTGTGTAGAGGTTCAGAGAGAGCATATTTGACCACTTGGTTTGCTCCTGTTGGGCATGTTAGCTCATCAATATGAATAGATGTCCACGGTCCTCCTTGAAATGAAGTGAATGCTGTACCACCTGCCACTCGAGGCAATTGAATAATAAAAAGCACATGAGTAACACCACACTCAGGTTTCCTTGGTCTTCTCATTTCATCTATTAGACGATGTCGAGCACAAGCTATTAGGTCAGTGTTTCTTTCACCATAGTCACATTGGACAATCATAAGTTTGTTTTCTGCCATCTCTGACTCAAACATTTCCCTATAAATCATGATATAGTTAATAATAAGATTATTAAAGACCATACTTGACTTCACTGCAGAAATCCATTTCAGTTTCAAAATCAGGAAGTTGAAATATCTTCACACTTTCCTCGTAAAGATGAAGATGTAACGCCAATTCTGGTATGTAGTTATGTGTCAACAAAGGTCCAAAAGTAGTGATCTGTTGTTAAATGACATTATGATATATGATAACATATCTTTAATATTAAAATATACCTGAATTGTAGCTCCTCCATCAAAAACATTGGATAAATTATTTTGGAGGTAATCAATTAGTGAGAAGTGGTTTTGCTGATCAAAGTAGATATTGAAGGCTGCATCTTTAGTTTCTTCATCACACATAGCACTACTAGATCTCAAACGAGCTAAAGCATCAACAGATGCAGTTTGTAAAATAATTTTAATACTTTCCTTCAGCACCTAAAACAAATGTTTAGTGACACATAATGCATGTAAGTTAACATCAACAAACTTCATCATCTTCAGGAGAATCCAACATTTGATAAACATGAAGAATAATAGAAGCAGCAGTGTCATCTTGATAACCCACAAATGCATCAGACACAAAAAACCTATAGTATAAAATAGCTCAATCATAACTGATAAATTATATCTATCCTACCTTTTACCATTGTGTTCAATGTTAGCAAATCTCTCTATCCACTTTTGAAGATTTTTGGCCAGAGACTTCTGCTTTTGTGTCAAAATAGTTTCTGACACAACAAAGTGTTTTTCTAATCGATTGATAAGTGCAGTAGGAAATTGTGTAAAGACACGACTTCTCTCAGCTATGATGATAAGACGAAAATTTGGATCAACTCGACATTTAATTCTATATGATCGTAAACCCAGATCAACATACCGACCAGTAGGTAACTCAGTGTAGCATTGGTTGAGGACATCATAAAGACTCTCATAGATCTGCTCATAGTTCAGTAGTACTACAGGAATACCTTTCTCCATGCACACTTTAATTTTGTTGATGTTGACACATACTTGAGTGTACTCTGTGTCTTTAGGGAAACTACTGCCATAGAACACATAAGGGGTCTCTTCTCTTAATAATTCCGTTTGAAGAATTCTTAATGCTGATTGGTTCTCTGTTATGAATAGAAGATAACGATTTTCTTGTTTTGGTGCATTTTCTCCATGTTGAATCTTTAAAGGTTCCAAACTGTCTTTGATAAGATCCAGTGCTTCATTTTCTTTCTCATCCAGTGACACTAGTGAAGCAGGATTTGGAATTTCCTGCAGAGGAGCAATGTTGCGATGTCCACTAAAATTACGTAGAATGGCACTTCGATAATCTTCAGGTGAAGGAGGGGCTCCTTTCTCAATACATTTCCAACCAAGCATTTTGATCATTGTGTAGAAATCTCTTAGACCAAAGAATTCACGAACTTCGTGTTTTTGCTCATTTCTATACTCTTCTTGTTTAGTACAAATGTTACGATACATTGTAGCTAGTGCATCAAATGATTTTGTTAATTCATCTCTGATTGGTGCTTTGTCAACTATATTAGCAATACCATGTGCACTTTTCAGTAGCTCTTCTTGAGCTGGGGGACATCGTGTCACCATAATACCTCGATTCATCTTAGCAGGATCTAGAGCCCAGTTAGAAATTCCAATAAAAGCAACTCTTTCCTCAGGGGCTATTTCCATTTCATCTGGGTTAGTTCCTGCTGTACCATCTTCAAGATAAGGATGTAAAACTTTTAATGGTAGGCCTGGAGCATCTTCTGCTAAACCAATTTCTTCCAAAACTACCACAGAAGCAAATTTTTTTGTGTCTTGACTCTTCTGAAAGTCCATGGCTTCTTGGAATAGCTCAATTAATGTGGCAGTGGTAGAGAACTGATTACATTGATAAGGATACAGCTGTATTTGTTTAAGATTTGTTAACAATTCATTTTTTGAATACTGGCCTTGCATTGACTCTGCAACAATGGATTTAGCTAGTGACTTTGAGCTACCAGGCTTTCCTACAATAAACAATGGTAGTCTGTTCTCAATACATACCACCATCATGAAGACATTCTCACGTAGAGCAGCATTATGTGCAATGTTATCTCGAACATTCATTGCATTTAGAAAGATTGTCTGAATGCTACAAGATGAAAGATGCATGTGTCAAGAATCATAAATTATGAAACGTAACATCAAAGTTGCTTTCTAAAATTACAAGATTTTAAGTGATATTTATCATGTGAAATATATCTGTTTGAATGCAGATTTAAACACAAATATTCAAAAGAGCTGATTTGACCATCCAATATATTCCAGAAACCAGCACAGACATGCATACATTGTCTAAGACACTTTCTTTTAATATTTATGACCCTTCTATGACTTAATTGACCATAAATGCTCAAAGTAATTATTACTGGCCTGTCTACTTACACTATAACCATAGCAACTACTTCATATATTGATAAAATTAAAAAATAACATTCATGTACCTTTCCACTTCCTTTTCAAAAACTATAGCTTTCTCATTCACTGTACCTCCTGGAATACAATACGAAGCTTGAAAATGTGGGACAATCTTTTCAACAAAAGGCTCTCTTTCTGTCAACCTAGCATAATAGCTGACACTGACTGCATAAATTAAAGCTCGTGTGATATCATTGAGATCCTATAAAGTAGTAAATTTCAAAAAAAATAACACTGACAGTATTTGACATACATAGGTTTTTTCTCCTTTTTCAGCCCTCTTTCTGATCTCTTCAAGTATTTTTTCCTTTAAAACTTTTATTTTCATGAGTTTTTCCAAAAACCACTTGAATAGAATCATAGCTCGAACAACATCTCGTAAGCTCACATACTTGCACTCATTCTGATAGTTAAATTCAATATTTCATGCATTATTTCAAAACTAATTGCTTGCCTTTTGATCTCTCATCCTTTTCTGACACTCACAGAGAACTGTCACCACTGTCTTCTGTATAAGATCTGTATTAGAGGTGATCAGCTGACAATCTGATAACTAATAAGAAAATCTTTTATTAAGAAGAACAAAGGAACAAAGTAAATTACTTGATTACAGACAATTTTTTCAATGTACTCCTCTTCTGTTTTTCCAACAACGGATCCAAAGTCATATACAAATTGATACATACTTGGAGGAAGAGGAAGTACTCGATATACTAACTTCCTGAGTGGAACTGATCCTGAATGACAAAACAGTGAATAATAATTTCATTATTCTAACAAGTCTCCTGACCTAGTTTTGGAATTCTTTCTTCATCTCTCAAGTAAAACCCAAGGCCTGCACTTTGTAAGCTTTTGATGGTTTCTTCATCATGACTATTGAAAATCATAAATATTCCAATTTATTTATTGACAGAGAAACATCATTATTACATAAGCAACTTACTAACATATATTGTTTAAATTATATGCAATACATATATCTGATGATACAGAATGTATATATATATATATATATATATATAGGTCAAATAGAACTATTAATTGCATGTGATTAAGTCAGCAGCAGAAGACTATAATTATTGTGCTTTTAGTTTACATTTATGTCACTCTAATTTAAATTGAAGGACAAAATAGGAATTTAACTTCAATCCAACCTTGTTACAATTGTGTAAGTACATTAGGTAAAGACCAATTTATTAATTGCTAGTGCTTATGGTGTATGTCTGCAGCAACAGACTACTGGTGTAAGTTTAATTTTTTGTCACAAAAAATAGTTGAAGATTAAGCATAACATGTGCATCAAAACAATCATAATAAATAGAAAACAAGCAAGTAGATTTGCAGTCATACAATTGGAATAAACTTACATTCTGTATGGATTACAGGCAGCAGCAAACTTGAGTTCATCAGGAATAGGTTTTCCATATAGAGTTCTGTCACATATTACTTCTTTAATTAGTCCTAATGCCTCAGTAGTGTTGACTTCATCAAAGAAAAGAACTGTGTATACAGAATCACCCCGAGCTTTCTTATTCTCCTTGGCATATTCAATAGCTGCTTCAACTTCAGCAAAGACTCGATCTTCATTGATACCACCATGAACCTATATATATATTTGAAATCATTGTAGTCATTTATAATTAATCTTCAAACCTTTAAACAGATCATTGTCTTAACTCCAAAAGCCTTAGCTTGTAATTCACAAAGATAACGAAGTAGACGTGTTTTACCACAACCAGTTTCTCCCATCATAATAACAGGAATTCCACATCTTAAAATAAATTGTATTGTTAGTATTATCAAAAATTTAGTAACAATACCTAAATTTCATATGGATTGCTAACATTTTCATTAAATTATCAACTGTAAACACATATGTACCATCTGGGTCAATTTTAGTCAAATCAATGCTCTTGTCATCTTTTCTATATTTCTCTTCATTGATTCCTAAAACTCTCATAAGTTTTAGGATCATTTTTTCTCTAAAATGGACAGTTAATTAACAGCAAGACAATACATACATATACTTACTTCTTCCAAGAATTGTAGTTTTCTTTAAATGATACAAAATTTCGTTCCAAATTCTCCTTCAATCTCTTATTGATAAAATTTCTTTCTAGTACTTGGTCACTCTTGTAGTCAATTAAATTACCATCTTCATCCACCCATAAACCCATGAAGGTCATAGAACTTCCATCTTGGTTGAAGAACAAATATGGATGGGAACTAGTTGAAAAGAAATTGGACATAAATCACAAATTATATTAACAATGACATACCAAGTATCCCAGTTTCTAGTTGTTGTCACACTGTACATATCTTGTAGATTAGATTCAGTGACATTACTAAGATCTTCACCAACTTGTGATATGTTAAGAGAAGGCTCAGTGAACTCCTGATTTTATATAAGTTAATACTATAATCAAAATTTGAAAAATACCTTAGCCATGAGAATAGCAAATTTGACAACAAATTCTTTAAAACCTTTTAAATCATCAACAATACAAAAAGGAGACCTTTCGCAATCACAAATTTGTGCATCAAGGAATTGAATGAAATTTCGAACTTCAGCCCATGATGGGTCACTGGTTTTAGTAGATGACATATTCCTATAAATTAATTATCATTGGTAACTCTATAATTAACTTTTAACTTACGCAAGTACACATTGAAGACATTCACTCTCTTTTCCTTCTGGTCTGTTTGGGTTATATTTTAGTGTAAAACTATCAAGATCCTGCTTTGCACTTCGCCTTCTTAGGTATTGAAAAACCCTCTGAACACTTTCTTCTTTAAAAACTAGTTCATCCATCATTACAATGCCTTCTATAATGAAGATTTTAAATGATGTCTTTAAATATCATATAAAGGACTACTTTTTTTTTCAGATTGATAAAAAGCCAGCGCTTCTTTTGGAGAGGCACAAGTAGTTTGTGGGAAAAGTGATAGAAAAGTATAGACACTTGGAAGCTGTTTCTGTTCCTTAATGAAATGACAAAGTGTAGTAACATACAAGTAGATCATACTTACTGATTTTTGGTCATCATTTTCATAATTGTATAGTTTAGGTAGAGTACATTCCACAACACATATCTGTTTTTGAACTATTTTCCAAATATTCCCATAATTGTCTGACAGACCACCTAATACTAGTAGTTTGAACAATAACCAGTCTACTTGTTCTACCATCTATAACAAGTAATATATTGTTAATGGATTAAATGGATTGAACACTTACAGATTGTGCAATATTAAAATGTATTAGTTGAGGATGTGGATCAGTTGGGTCTTGCATACATTGTTCCATTTGTTCAAGAATGTGTCGAACAGATATGTCTGGTCCATGAATTGGAATATTGACATAACTTGGTTTTTCAGACTGATTTGTTCTTTCAATAAATTTAGCCATTCTCTTTACTCGTAGAGATTTACCCATACCAGAGCGAGTTGATAGAATAACATGTACTGTTGATTCCAAAGACGCTATAATCTCTCTATATCAAGAACAAATATATTATGTATCACTATAATAATAAGCTAAAAAACCTTTCTTGTATAGATGAGGATGTTGGTTTAATTCCTAGGTTATAAGAGACATGCAAGGCAATATAACTTGACATTTCTTCATCTGTTGGTAAAGGAGGTAATTTTCTAAGATAGGAGCTTAATCTCGAGGCAACATGATTTCTAGCTTGATCTTTAGTACTGATTAAAATGACAACTCGAAAATCTAAAGAAAGTAAACAGGTTTGACAAAACAATTATAAAGTACACACCATTAGATCCTTGTGTAATAACTTCCAAAGTATTAAGTACTTCTTCAGAGATATTATAGGGTAACTTGTCAGCATTAACAAGACAAAAGAGACGTTTTTTGCCTTCATCATTAACAGCACGATGCCAAAGTAAAGTAATCTTTAATAATAATAATTATCATAATATTATACAATTATTACAGGAGTTTTACTTCTTCAACTGCAGTTTCTTCTGTACAGATAACAACTTCTTCATAAGTAGGAAGAGGTTGGGTAGGATCAGCCATATAAAGAAACAGAATGGCTTTCCAAACTGACGCTAAAAATTGGGACCAAAAATATTAAGTGTATTATTAGCTTGTGATTACCAGCATCAACAGCAATTAGATTTAGTTTCCCTGTCTTCACAACAAATCTATGAAGCTCCCTTGGTTTAATAATAGACTTAACTCCTTTTTCATGTGGACTATGATAAGATAGTTCACTTAATATTTCTCCAAGCTCCATTAAACTCAAATATTCTCCTTCAGGTACATTTCTTTTAACAGAGAGAGGTACATGAGAATATTTTGTTGCACTCCTATAGTACAATATTGGTAAGGAACAACTAATTGTATTGATATTAAAATATTTACCATTCATTTTCCTCTACATTGTTAGTTGTTATATTTATTTCTCTTCCAAGATTGAGATCAGCTGCAATTTCTCGTGCAATTTGAAGATCACCTTTTGCTAGTTTAACAGCCTCTATAGCTGTCTTTGTATCATACTCCTCCTCAATAAGTTCTAATACTAAAGGATTGTCTTCAGTTATTTCTTCTTCTTCTTCTTTGGTGTTAGTGGTTTCTGGTAAAACAATGTCCTCATCATCTTTAAATTTACTTTCATTTTCCATACACCAGTCTTGTAAAGCATCCTCATCAGCATCTTCTCCTAGCTCAGAAAATGCTGCTAAAACAACTGACACCTTATATTCTTCAACCTTAGTTAGTGTGTTATAGATCTTTCTTTGTTGTTCATTAAAGTTGGCAGGATTTAATTGAGAGGTTACACTTAATGTACCAATGGGCTTTTTTTCTTTTGGTTTTACACTTGTCATGTCAGTAGTAGCAAATTGTTTCATCACATTTGTTAGAGCTATTGTTATCTTTGACTGGTCGGGTTGAGGTGTGACAGACAAGAGAAGTTGCTTTAATTTGGTGGAAGCTTTTGAGTTGGGATTTTTCTTCAATTTCCCAAACTCTTGTCGTAAATCAAGCAGCTGTTGAGAGGTGTAGTAGTTCAAATGTGGATACTTCTTACGATGACTTTGAACACTTCTCTGCCAGTTAGCTAGTGCTTCCTCCATTTCAAGAATCATTTTATCGAACTCTGCTTTCTTGTATTGACTACATCCACATTCTAAACGAAAGTGCGTATAGTCAACATAACCAGCTTCTTGTAATTTGATTAACAGCTCAGCTACTCGCTCAATTTTAGAAAGGGTCTGTTAAATATAAAACAAAGATTAAATTGTTCTATTAGGCTCTTTGGAAATCATCACACATTATATATGTATGTATAAGTAGTATACCAAATAATATAAGTATATATGTAGCCACTACTTCAATATTGAGACTAAAATCAAATGTACAAATTAACAAGACAACTTATTGATTTTTTATTAACTATACTTATTTAGCATAATCATCCCCTTAATAGCAAGTTGATAATATGATAGAACATTATCTTGCAAACCAATTGGATTACTTACTACAACAAATAAACCAACCTCAATAAATTTGTTGTACAAATTAACAAGACAACTTATTGTTGTTTTATTAGCTATACTTTTCACATGGTTAGTAAAAACTCACAAGATAATAAACCAACCTCAATAAATTTGTTGACGTTGTCAGCATTTTCAGCTGCTACTAACACCAATTTACTTTGTAGTTCTCTAAGATCATCAAGTTTGAATACTTTCTGAGTCCCTTGATCAGATGTTACTCTCATTCTTAGACATACAGCATCATCAGGACGATGAAGTATCCTTCCTGGAATAGCTTCAATGTAATAAATACCCCTAGTGTTCATCAAGTTCATTTGTTCAACGTTGTTTCTCTGAAAATCAGAGAGTGTTTCTTGAACTCTTTTCAATTCCCCAAGTCTTGCATTACAAGATTCCTGTAAACAATATTATCATGAAGACAACATCATGGGAATAAACTTACAGTGATTTTTGCTAAGTTAGGATTCTCATCAACAAACTTCCACAAACTTTTACATCTGTTAACCAGTGTCTCACAATTCTCATCAAGACTGACATCATATATAAGAGGAGCAAAGGCACTACCAAATTTGAGAAGATCTTGAAGCAGCTGCTTCACTAAGTCACCCTCCATAGTTTGGTTAGCAATTTGTATGACATTTTGCAACTGACCAACATCTATTGGGTATTTATATATATATATACAAATATTGGTACTTATTAGGACATAATTTACTTTTGGCAATTTCTCTAACCCATTCCACTAATGTCATACAAGAACAAAATACTTCCAAACAAGCACGACGACGAGGATTGTTTGCAATATCTTTGAGAATACCAGCTGTTTCTGCTGCAGTATTTTCAACAGTAGACAGAGTAATATCACTACTTGATTCCTGTTGATGACATTTATAAATAATAAAATACTTTTTGCTGTAATTTACCTCTGGCATTAACAAAGCTTCAACAGCACTAAAATCTCCAGTCAGTTTAAGAGTTTCCTTTAATTGTATTAGTGTTTTTGCTGTATAAGAATAACGACAGAGTTCTTGGTAGTCTGATATCTTCTGAGCGGCATCTCTGATCCATCTTTTTTCAGTCACCTCAAAAGAATCACACCATTTACTTAGCTCTTCTTCGATCTCTTTCAAATGAGACATTCCTTCAAAAAAATAAGCTACTTTCTTTAAAGGAAGCTTTAAACCATCACGAAGATTTTGAAGATCAGCTTTAAGTTCAGCACACATTGGTTTCCACAATTCATTGACAACAATTTCAAGAGTTACAACTGATCCAGCCTGCTTCTTAACATGATACTCCTTCTTTTCCCTGGCAAACACTTTGAGAAAGATACTTGAGGACAACCCCTCATGATGAGTTAACATAAATACTTGTTCTATCACATCATCAGAAATAGGAATAGGACAGTGCTTGAAAACTAATAGAGTATGCTCCCAGAGGTCAGACACTGGAGTCAAAGTGTAGTCTGACTCAAGAATTTTCTTCATCTTAGTAGTCTCAACTATAAGATATTAATAAGGTTATATAAAAATCTTGTTACTGTTATGGTGAAATTGCTAACCTTCAGCAAATTCTTGAAATGTATGTGCAAAGTGCATCATTTTTTTGTTTCGCTCTTTGAATTTACTATATGCACTAACTTCTAGTTCAAGTGCTTTAAGTGTTCCTCCGTGTTCTTTGAAAACACCAATTGAAATGAAATATTTCACTATCTTCATGGTCTTCATAAAGTCACCAGCCTTATAAAATTCATCTAAATCTTTAGGAGTGACTTGTCTGGTATTCAAATCATTAAAGAACTTTGTCAAGAGTGCTTTAGCTTGTTCACAAACTCTCTGAGCAGTCCTTTCTTCCTCTGTCTTTGGAACCATGCCTGCGTTAAGCGTATGTCCTATAAAATTAAAGGAGCCAAATTTACTAAAGACAAATCTAATCTTATACCATAAATTTCCAAAATTTCAGGCCATGAGTTCCAAAAAAGAGAAACAAATGTAACATGAGCACCTGGTGGATATTTTGAGGACAAAATGGCTCCAAGAATTGGTAGATTTTGAGAAGGTAAACCAGCTTTCAATGAGCTCAACAAATTATGTGTTTGATCATCCTTTATTGATCTCAATAAGGTTACTTATAGGAGATAAAACTCACTTCATCAGGTGCAGCAGTTCTTGCTGATTGCAAAATACTCTTAAGTAAAGCATCAACAACTTTTGGTTGGATTGAATTTTCAAAGGAATTATGTAAAATATTAACCTTTGCTTGAAGTTGCATCTAAAAATAGAGACCTAACATATAAATTATGAATGCATTCACCATATACCTTATCAAGACGTATTGACAACTTTAAATCAATACTTTTTTCCCAACTCTCTTTGATATTTTCACATATATTGATCTGGTACATGTCACACCAATCCTATTATTAATATTGTTAATAGAACACAGCAATTACTGATAATGTACATAATATTACTTTTAACTCATTCATAATTTCAGATTCAATAGGCTCTGTGCCATGTACATTCTGCATCCAAATAATTATTTGGTTACTCAGCTCTTTTATATATTCTTCTGATGATTGCACTGGGTTTTTACTAATGGCCATTAAAAGTAACTCAATTGATGCTTTAAAAAGAGATGAAGTGTCTGGCAAGTTGCTGCTAGCAGCCACTTTGCGCACTATCTTATTTGCACCCTTATAACAAAGCACACCTTCTTCCTTTTCAGTATACCTATTGCAAAAGTAAGATTATAATTTCTGCAACATTTAAACAAACTCTTCTATCTGGTGTATGTTATTATTAATACAATCTAGGTAAATTTGTTAATTTATGCGAGTCCGTCCAATGTAGAACTTACACATTTCTGATTAGATTAACAAGTCCACGGATTGCTTCTGTAAGCTAAAATTACAAATAATTACTTATGCAGAATTCAATGACACATGACTACCTCATCATTTAATTCTAGTTTAGGCAAATATTCCTCACCAAGTAGCCAACAAACAAACAGTGAAGATTCTGGACAGTCTCGAACACGGATGATTAACTCTCCAAATGGACAGGCAGCAATGAAAGCTCTGGGCATAAGCCAGTCATATTGAAAATAAGGCCGCACCAAGTTAAAGGCATTAAAGGTAAATCTATTTAACGATTATATGTGATTAATTCTATTTAAACAAAATGCATACCTTTTACTTTCAGCTATAGGCAATTCTGAAAGAAATTTCTGAACATTCAATCCACAAAACAAAGTAGGTAGAATATCTTTCTTAACTTTTGGCAAAGGAAAAGGTTTCTTTGGAACAAATGAATCATGTGTGATTACATGTAATAGTGGCAGGAGACCCATCCATTCATGTTGTAACTTTTGAATAGCAACATTGCATAAGGTTAAGAGTATTGTTTGAAGACACTTACTCCTAAAGAAAACAAATTAAACTATCAAATTTCAGTACATCAGTTACTGACTTATATCGGCTGTCAAGAGTCTTTATAAATGCTACACATTTCTCAAAATCAGTAATAGGAATATAGAAAGTGGTTATCATTTCCAGAGTGGAAGTCATGTCATCTACAAGATATTTTGTGCTAGAGAACAAAGAGCTAGTGATCAGTGCTTCAACGATGATAAAGCCAGAATAAAATCTCTCTAAACCAGATAATGACTTCAATTTTGCAGCTACTTTTTCAAGAAGTAGCTAAAATATAAGATATAGTGAACTCATTAATGGAATTAGTAATACTAACTTTGTCAATTTCTTCAGAATAAACTTTATCCATTTTACTCACACTACCTTTCACAAGATAATTAGAGTACCTTAAACTACATATTATAGAACTCAAGTGTTGGCCCTTCTTTTCAGCTTCTTCAAACACCTTGTTAGTGAGTATGGACATCCGCTGCTTATCAAAAGCCCAATCCAGGTATAAAGAAAGTGCATTGGTAGTTGCTTCTAATCCAGGTTTTTTCCAAACTTTAAACCAACCCAAATTATCCTTTGGAATAACCATAGGATCATATTGAACATATTCTATGAAAAATTACATGATGGTCATGCTACAAAATTTCAACATCGATAATATCAATACCTGAATCTGAGGAATTCAATTCTATTACTCGGAAATTAGCTGAATTATGAACTGAAAGATCTTCATACTTAACAGGAAATGATTTGCTTTTGTTTTTTTTCTTAATCCAAAAGGCATAGGTATAACGAAACCACATTTTCCCAGATGATTTCCGTATAAATATATCAGGAATTGGTAGTTTACAATAAAATATTAGGATGTTTTCTTTCGTATAGATACTTAAGTAAAAGACATTGTAAATAAGCATCAATCAGAAATTCACATCTAACCATTTAAATTTTCCAAATAAAGCATGTGTATTGTTGATCTCTTGAGAAATAATTGAAACTCCAAAACAATCATATTCTAGATTCCACATTGATTTGTCCACAACGGCAAAGAATGAGATCTTTCTTTTACAGTCTTTTACAAGCATTTCTGGAGGAGACCTATAAACAATGATAAAGCTTATTTGTCTTAAAAGCAAATTAATGAAGTAAAATGTGATGTTATATAGAACTAACCAATTTTGTTGAGAACCCTTCACTTTTCTTATAAATATTTGTTTCAAAAGTACATTTTCATCACTATCATCATAATCCTATCCAACAAAAATCAACATTAAATTTCATTAAGTTAAGGTTACTTCTTCAAAATCTTCATGGTCTTGTTCATCTTGTTCTTGCTCTTCATCATCAGATGGAAAGTCAATCAACTTAGCTGCAATAAATTCAATGTAAAAATCATTTAACAATATGTTAATACATACAAATAATATCATCAGCTGTTTCCATTTCACAAACTTCAGAAGATCTCAGAGCATTTAAAAAAGTATCCCAGATATATGGCTTATTCTGTGTATCTTTCCAAGCATCCAATACACTACTGTAAGCATCTTCTGATGGCAATTCTGACAGGTTCTGAAGTCTGTCTTCTGGCACTCCTAGCTGCTTCCCGAGTGGTTTCCATTTCATTGCAAGTTTTTTAGTTAAGTTTTTAAGAATTATTTCATCTGGAATATCTTTGAAAGTGGCTGTTTCTATAAAACAAAAAGCAACTATACTACTAACAATTCATCATTACTACCTCAATAACCAGACTAATTATATAACTACATCAAGTTCAAGTATAAAAGTAATCAGTTATTTTAAGAACCATTTACATAGATGGATTACTATGAAAATCCAAAATTCATGTGAATTGCTCACTATATAACTCATTTGCTTTCTATAACATATGCCAACAAATTATACATTGAGCAATTCACATAATTCTAGATTCCATAGTAAATCCACATATTTAAGCTACAAATTAGTTCTTAAAATAGCTGATTAATTTTAATAGTGATATACTGTTTAAAGTACAGTTCCTTTTCTATATCATAACTCTTCAGATTGTAAACTTGGGCTAATATTAAAAGAGCGTGAAGCTCAAGGATTGAAAATAGATTAGTCACCTCTAGTATATTATTGTCAGTGTTAAAGCAAGTTTCAGCAAAGAAAATTGAGGTACCAGTGTGCATGCATGGATCTCCTATTCTTGCTTTCTCATGTCCATCAATCTTGCCTTCAAGACATGCAAAAAATTATTTTTCAACATGCAATGAAAATGTTGCAAATTGCATGGACCAGGTCAGATTTAAATATATATCGGATCAACTGGATCACCCTACAGCTATTACACCTACTACAAAAGCTAAATTTGAGTAATTCCAATCTTAATTTAAGTAAACTATACAAGCATATGCAGCATCCAATATATATAAACTGGACTATCTTCCTATTAATTATTTTTTTATCTCATACTATTACCATTAGGATTCAAATTTTCTGAATATTGTTGATCTGGAGATGTCTCTATGGAGAAGTGATGAAGGGCATGCAAAATCCAGGAAGGAACTCACTATTTGAATTCTCTGACTGTGTTTGTGAGTGTTCTTGACGTGGACTTGGTTCTGTGGAGAAGTAATGAAGAGTATGGTACAGAAAGGAACTAACTATCATCACTGCTATCCTCTTGTGAGGTTTTTGAATCTCTTCTTCCAATTGTGTCCTTCGATGGAGGTTGTCCCACTCCGACTGATAGATTAGGATTATGTTGCTGTGGACTGGGACCTTCACCTATTATAATAAGTTTTCAGCTATCTAATTAAATTCTTTTGGACATAATTATAGTACCGTGGTAACACATACAAGTATTACACATTGCTTTTTAATATTAAAATAGACTTACCAATATGCAAACTATTGTTCTGCTGTTTCATAGGCTGAACATGTTCTGAAGATTTATTGTCTTTGGTTTGTAGTGGGTGGGCTGATGTCTCAACACCTTGTACTTTTCCTTTCTCTGTGGGTAGAGGTTGTTCAATTCCTGGTTCAGTAGTTGATGCAGATTTAACAACAGCAGCTGATGATTGAGCCTCTCCTAGAGCATGATCACTTGTTTGTGATGGTAAGGATCCATCCTCCTCTGTGCTAGGTAGTGGCAGACCAGAGGTTTCATCTACAAATAAATATTAACATATATAAATGACTCACAAAATACACAGTATTACTTCGCTTTGGATGCTGCTGTTTGTGATCTGAAGGTAATCCTGTGGAAACTGTCATTACATGATAAGTGAGAAGTTTGAGGAACTTACTAGTAGGAGGACTACTGAATGCAGTATCCTGTTCTCCATTTGATGGAGCTTGCTGAGTAGGTTTGGGGTGTGATGATTGGCCCATTCCTGGAACATGAGATGATGTTGCAGGCTCTTCTGCATCTGATTGCTTTGGACTAGGACTGCTAGCTGTATCTAGATCAATGTCAACAAGTTCACAGCCATCTACACAAATGACTAAATCTTCTTCTCGTAACAATTTTCACCACAGTTGTAGCAGTATATCATGACATCTTTGTAATTCATTTCCACATCATCTGGAGTTGTCTTGATAGAAAGTGTAAATTTACTTGTCTTTTTTCTGCAAGCCTTACAAAATATCTTTTTATCGGACTTTGAAAGCTGCTGCTTCTCGCAGAAAATACAATAGTTGATTGCTTTATCTGGAGTTGCCATTCTTACTGCAACCCAGATAAAATGTTGCAAGAGCTCTGGCAGTACTATTTTTATATGTAACATCTATACACATGCCCATTGAAGCCATTTAAAAATATATAATATTCAAAAGGGAAAACCCTATAATTCACACATACATATATTAACTATGTAGGTGCAAACAAGTCTGTTATAAGCAATAGCCATGTAACAAAACAATTAACTCTACTAAAACTAATTCCCTAAACTTGGAACAGGTGTTCTCTAGAGTAAAAAGGGAATTTTATACTCAGGATGATATTGACAAAAAGAAAGTCTACAAAACACAAATTTCTAGAAATAATCACAAGCTATAAGATGCTCTATCACATGTTGCAGCAACACCCAGCCTTGCTTGCACAATTAAAGGTAGCATTAATAAATTAAATTTTCAAACATCAGGTTTAGTCAATGAAGATCACAGTCACACAGAGAAAGTCTTCAAATTATGTTGGTACAAAACCTATGTAAATTTATTGGAACATCAATGTAAATTAATTGAAAGTATTAGATATCTGACAATGCATACATCAGCAATTGATTGTTTGAACTAATAATGTGACTAATTGTTATAGTACTGATAAGTTCCTGTCACAACTGCTGTGAGTGAAATTGTGTTAATAGGCAAAGTAAGACAATGACGAGTGTACACTCCCTCATATATACATAACAATGTATAAGTGTATGACGTTACCTTTATAATAATAGATTACTGTATTGTATATACAACTATTATACACAATTTTATTAGATGTAAACATCATATACTCTTATCTATGAAGGGATGTACACTAACAACACTGTTCATAGTGTTGGTCTGTTTCTTATCATAATTTAACTCATACAACAGCTGCAATGACAATCATAGGGTCATACAACAGCTGCAATAACGATCATATGGTCATACCTAATAGACATTTTAATACGTAATATAACCAAATCATTTTAGCAGTGAAATACATATAGAGTTAAAAGAAGCAGTTAAACAATACTTATTTGTATAGATTACCAGCTATAACAATTAATATGTTTATACTTTAAAGAATCCATTTTTTGGCATTCACAGCAAACTCACATCAATCAACATTTACAACAGTTACATCACAAACATTTTTCTTGTCATACATTTTAACAAGTAAGTTTGCTACATACAGCCTGTACAATCATATAAAAACCAACCCATTGTCACAGTCACTAACCAATTAAAAATGTCCACATGTTAAGCATGAATAGATGGTATGATTAGTACTCTCATACCTGTTGTATGAGTTAAATTATGATAAGAAACAACTATCTACACTGTAAAAAATGATTGGTTGATTTAACCATTATTTGGTTATACAGGTTGCAATTACAAACTTATTTTTGCTAGAAAAGTAAACATAATACTGTTTTCATTACTAATGTCCTACTGTTTATGTAGCTACATAACCAATAATTTCATACTACATTAGTAATCAAAGTAGTATTAAGGTTACTTTTTACATATGCAACCCACATAACCATGTATTGGTTAAATTAACTAATCAATTTTTACAGTGTATCTACTTCATAAATTAGAGTATATATACTGTTATATACATCATGTCCTCTGCTTGTTATCATACATTATATTTTGAGACAATTGGGCTACTGATTAAAGAATGATCATTATATTTATTATATAATATAACAATGTGTTCTTTGTTATTTATGTTAATATTGTACTCCTTTTGTACATTATTGTACTGATGCTATACAAGTGGATTTTTATAGCCATATATGGCTATAAAAAGCCACTTGTTATCTAAAGGAAGTAGAGTTATAAACAAACTCTCCATGAAGTAGTACTAGTAGTATAAAAATGGAAATTGCACCGTCTTTGATCAATAAGGATGTCTTTACATTATGTACATTAAAGATCTGTAGTACTGTTCACAATATAGATGGGAAAGTTATTATTGAAGGTGCCACTAGTCCAGCTATAGAAATACTTGCGGGTAGTACTATCTAATTAACTGATTTGGACAGGTGGTCTGCGGCTATGCTATAGCTATGCTATAACAAAAAGGGAATTTTTTGAACGCTAATATTTAAGAAGACAGCTGCACTGTATTGCATAATCACTAATACATGCACTGAGTGTAACCCTTTTTACTGACTTATCCAAAGTGGGTTGGAACTTTGGATGAATGTGTGTTCATTTAAAACAACTTTCAATTTAAGTTCTTGTAGATAAACCTACTAAGAAAATTAACCTTTCCAGAAGCTTAACCACACATGAAACAGAAAATCATAATATCAGCATTACAAGAAAAAGTGGCACTAAAGTATGCTACTTCAATTATATATTGAATTCATTATTATTATTATAAAAAGAACACCAGACCTAGTTATCCTATTACATATAGACTAAATAGTCAGTATTCATATATGACAAGTGTTAACATAGAGTTAGATATTTGTACTGACACTAACAGTATTGTCTAGATAATGTTATTTCTTTAGACATAAAGGATGTCAAAGATATGTAATATATAACAGTACATTACTATACATTATACATATAATATGTTCATTACAATGTTAACACTCACTATATATATATATGGTATATAGTCAATATTAAGTGTTAATATGTGCTCTCATCAATACTGAGAACCACTGTTATTTATTATACTGGCATGATGAGGGTAATGAGGACAAAGGACAGTTTCCAGATATACCACTAGCTCCGCTCACTCTGTAAGGACTCTGTGTACAGGAATTCGTTAAATATAGTGTAGTTTAGACCTCTCATTTTCAAACCTATGTAAGATCTAGTACATACACTTAGTGTAGCCCTTTTTACTGACTTATCCAAAGTGGTTAGAACATTGAATGAATGTGTATTTATTTGAACAACTTTCAATTTAAGTTCTTGTAGATAAACCTACTAAGAAAATTAACCTTTCCAGAAGTTTAACCACACATGAAACAGAAAATGACAATATTAGCATTACAAGAAAAAGTGACAAACTGCAACTGAGAGCCCAAAATAACAAGATACTATCCTAGATACATAACTACTAATATATCAGTGGGTTATTAAGTGTATGTCAATGAAAGAATACGTTATACTAAAATGAATTACTTCAATGATATATTGTAGTCATTATTATTATTATAAAAACAACAGCTATATCATCAGATCTAGTTATCCTATTACATATAGACAAAATAGTCAGTATTCATATATGACAAGTGTTAACATAGAGTTAGACATTTTGTGCTGACACTAACAGTATTATCTAGATAAGTTAGAGTTAGACATTTTGTGCTAACACTAACAGTATTATCTAGATAACATTATTTCTTTAGACACAAAAGATGTCAGAAATGTCAAAGATATGTAATATATAGTAATACATAATTATACACTATACATATAATATGTTCATTACAATGTTAACACTCACTACATATATATATATATGGTATATAGTTAATATTAAGTGTTAATATGTGCTCTCATCAATATTGAGAACCTCTGTTATTATACTGGTATGAGGAGGGTAATGAGGAAAAGGAATAGTTTCCAGATGTACCACTAGCTCCACCCCCTCTGTGAGGTCTCCTACCTGGAGGGTTATTAGACAATCCATTGTGGGATGTTCGTCCAGTTTTCTGTGGTCGAAAACCCAATGCTGTAGTATGGGAACCAGGATTAGATCGTAATGGTCTTCCATTTGAGGGACTACCTATTTTAGTACCTGAAACAGAGAGATGAGACAACTCTCCAGATAGCAGATCATCTCGGCTAGTAACGCGTTTCTTGGTATCCATAGGATATTGACCAGATGATGTAGTACTACTAAAACTATGAGCTCGAAATCTAGTTATAGTAGGTTCAGTAGTAATGTTACTTTCCATAGTATCCATAGTATAATCTTGATCTATCTCCATATCTTCCTCCTCATCATCATCAGCTCTTTCTACAAACAATCCATATTGTTCCTCTTCTTTGTCATGATCTCTACATTTACCTCTACCCGCACCACCTCTAGTAACATGTGAAATGTCTCGAGTTTGATTTGTATTTGTTGAAGACTTAACTTTTGTTGCTGTTGTCCTTGTATCACTACTGTATGATGATGATCTGGTCTTTGGTGTCTCAGATAATTTATTACCAGTACAAGTCTTACTGGGTAATAATGGCTGCTTACCATCTCTCTGTATATCTGATCCTAATCTCTCTTGTAGTACAGCACCTCCTTTTGACATGGTACCTCTATTAGTTAATGTTCTAGGTTTAGGTATAGGTTTTGTAGTTAACAACTGGTTAGTAGTACCAAGCAAAGTATCAGATTTTGTCTTAGATTCAGGGAATTGAGCTGCAAGTTGAATACGCTGTCTAGGTATCTTTGCCTTTGAGACAGGTGGGTCTGGTGAAGGAGACAAACGATATGTAGTGGATGTACTGAAGATACCACCAGTTGTATCAGATGAAGTAGATATACGTGATGAAGGGTTGTGTCGAGGTAAACTAGATTGTTTAGGTTTTTGATACTGACACGTAGCCTGAGTGAAAGAGAGAGAGAGTCATTATTAATCACATTAACATATTAATTTACTTCATGTTTATGAAACTCCTTCATTGGAAAAGACTTTTGGCATTTTTCACAAGGTATTTCATCTACTACATCTGTTGTAGCTGCACCCATCAAATCCTTATTAGTTGAGGATGGCAAATTACTGCCATAGATACCATAGTCTCCACCAATATCAATGTTGTGGGAAAGGAAACGATCTGGACAATTGTTCTGATGATCATCAAATACCAATAAGGAAAATTGTGCATTACAGAACTGACAAGGTAGGAGATCTACATTTAAAATAATTGTGACCACATTAAACAATACATGTGATATATATGACAAAGAATGTAATAGAGACAATATAAAGGTAACAATATAGTAAGTACTTCA
The DNA here is from genome assembly GCA_963965975.1 of Xestospongia bergquistia. NCBI lineage: Eukaryota > Metazoa > Porifera > Demospongiae > Haplosclerida > Petrosiidae > Xestospongia > Xestospongia bergquistia. The sequence goes on from OZ014417.1 coordinate 7,456,075, forward strand.
TTATACCACATATATTATATTACTTTATTAACAAAGTTCTATACACACACATACCATTCTCAAGGGGTGGAGTCACTGGTCTATCAGGTTGAGGTAGAGGTTTCGAGGAATAAATACTCGACAAATTCTTGTCAGGATTTTGATCACATATTGTCTATAATAGAAATAGAATTAGTTAATTTACAAACAATTATGATATATTCATCAGATAAATGTACACATATTTACCTCATGATATGTCATAGTGGTTGGTGCATATTTAAATCCACAATATCGGCAAGGTATATTATTAATAACAGTAGTTGTAGCTACAGCTGTAGGAGAGAGAGGTCAAAGGTCATCTCGAATGAGTTATACAATGATCAAAAATTGAATAATAATTACTAAAATTATGTGTTAAAACGACATTAAATATATTAAGCGTGGCTCATTCCTCTCATGTTCAAACCTGGGATAGTAGGATTGGGTCTGTGCCTTTCTTGAGGAATGGAAGAGTGACTTAGATGTGTTTGTCGATGAGCATCAAAGACATCACTAAATTGAGGGTGACGTTCATCCTGTCAAAATAGGAGATATGAAATGTGTCATTCATCTATTTGATCAATCTATACTTACTAAATGGATACTAAACATTTCAAAAAGAATCCTTTCTCCACAAAGTTCACAAGGAATATAATTATTTTCTTCATGAAGATTATTAATAGGTGGAGTCTCATCTTCAGGCTCCTCCCTCAATTCATGATGTGTCCCAACATGTCTATAGGGAGGAGGAGAGTGTGTTGGAGAGGGAGTTGGTGAGGGTGGCGGAGCCTCTTGAGGTGGACTGTAAATAGCATTAAATTTTCTCCTAGTTTCACGATCTTCTTCCTCTTGTAGTTGCTTTGCCAATTCTAAATCTTCTTCTAACCTTTGTCTTTTCTCTTCCTCTTCTTGGGCTTTTGTCATCTCTTTATTATATAATACCATTGTTGGTAGCCCTCTACTTCCATGATATTCTTCTAATTCAAGTTGTTGAGTAAGTAAGTCCTGTCCACTTAACTCAGGTACAATAGGTTCATTGGGTATTCTCAAATGTGGATAAGGGGGAGGAGTTGGAGGTAACTCTTGGCTGCTCAAAAATCTTTTACTTTCTTCCTCTTCTAGAAGTCGTCTTGCTAAGTCTTTATCTTGTTCTATCTGTTGTTGCCTCTCTTCATCTTCATGAGATTTCTCCATTTCTCTCTCAAATAGTAGCATAGTGGATAGACCACGGGTACCATGACGTTCTTCTTGTTGCAGCTGTTTGGTAAGGATATCCTCATCATCACTTGAAAATGGATCATCTGGCCGTCTTTCGTTCTCTTCCAGTTGAGCATTAGTGGGTGGAGTATGAATATCATTATAAGGATCATCTGGTCGTACTTTTTTGTAGTATGGAGATTCATCATCATCATCAGTAATGAGTTGACGAGCTAAAGTAGTGTGGTGAGCAACAATGGTATTCTCCTGGTTAAACTCTTCCTGTAGTTTGCGAGCCAACTCTTCATCATCAAGTAATTGATACTCTGAGTCAAAGAGAGAAAGAGAGAGAGAGAGAGAGAGAGAGAGAGAGAGAGAGAGAGAGAGAGAGAGAGAGAGAGAGAGAGAGAGAGAGAGAGAGAGAGAGAGAGAGAGAGAGAGAGAGAGAGAGAGAGAGAGAGAGAGAGAGAGAGAGAGAGAGAGAGAGAGAGAGAGAGAGAGAGAGAGAGAGAGAGAGAGAGAGAGAGAGAGAGAGAGAGAGAGAGAGAGAGAGAGAGAGAGAGAGAGAGAGAGAGAGAGAGAGAGAGAGAGAGAGAGAGAGAGAGAGAGAGAGAGAGAGAGAGAGAGAGAGAGAGAGAGATAGGGAGGGGAGAATCATTTTAACAATTAACATAAGCAATATAAACTACCTTTATTCTCTTTAACACATTGTGGTTCACTACTCTTGACACTACCTGGTACTACAACTTGACGAGCAGGTTGCTCAGTCCGAGGGTATTGAAAACGTCCACCTTCTTGTCTTGGTTCTGCTACTTGAACTGGGGATGTATTGACGACACCACCATCTAAATTAACCATTGGCTGTCCCCTTGAAATTCCTCCAATATTATAGGACCCTATGGGTCTTGATGTACTGGGTATATTAGGGTCCCTAATATAAGGTTTCACTCGATTTGTTTGATTTTGTTTTTGACTAAAGTGCAACCCACCAATACTAATATTAGCAGCCCCACCCATTGACACAGCAGTAGTTGACCGATTAGTACCAGTAGCTCCACTCGTTGATACAACTGTAGGTTGATTAGCACCAGTAAATCTATCCATTAGTACAGGTTGAGGTCGATTACCACCAACAAGAGGTAACTGAGATCTGAATGGATTTGTGCCTGGTGGGTGTGGTTTGATGCAGCCATGTTTCTGATGAGATTCCATGTCTCGTAACATGACACGTTGTAAACATTTATCACAAAGATCAGTACGACTACCACAGGCAGCAATATGTTCCTGAAAATCTATAGCTTTGACTTCTAATTCACAGTGTTTACAGGATATCATACGTTCTGGGCAATACTCCTCCTTAGAAGGAGAGAGAGAGAGAAAGAGAGAGAGAAAGAGAGCATAAGATACATAAATTTAGTAGATAACTATTAATCATTATGTTATAATAACAATGTCAGCAATTTCCTCCCATAAAATGAGTGAGCAAAAAAAACTTGCTGAACTAGTCAAATTATCAATAATAAACAGCTCAGTATTATCTTACTCAAGTTTACATTACTATTATATTAAAATGCAGCACTATTAACAAAATAACAAATATATCTGTAGTTCCAAGCATTAAGTATATCTACACAATCTCCAGAAAGAAGTAGCAATACATACTTAAACTGATAGTCAACAGTTTATGTTATGTTACATTACATTAGATTGTACATGTTACATTACATTAGATTGTACATGTTACATTATATTACATTGTACACTACATTACAGTTATAGTATAGTGTAGTTCTGAGTATTTGATAATGAATTAACATATAGCATTAATCAAAGTCTTAGCTAGATACATTTAGCTGATAGTCTTAGCAACTAAATAGACTAAATAAATATAATTATTTGGTTTTATATGTTCATGTCAACACTTTACTATATCAATTCTTTTAACCATATACCAATTATAATAATATCATGAGTGACTATAAGACTCATGCTCCATGCTATATTAATTTGGAATACAAATAGATTATTAATTATTCATAAAAAGTTGTATGAATAAATAAGACCACAAAATAATAACTGGAAATGACAAGAAAGAGAGGGTTGCAGTCTAAATCAGGTATACTGATGTTAACAGAATAATGTTTTAACATTTTTGTAACCTATATACTTCACTAAAGATATTAAATCATCCTTTTGAGAGGACAAACAATATCAATTCTTTCATCTCACTATGTTTGCTTTGTGAAATGGGACAACAATAAGACCATTACACACACACACACACACACACACACACACACACACACACACACACACACACACACACACACACACAATACATACCTTGTGTTCATCAAGTTGATCTTTAGCCATTCTCTGTCCACACATATCACAAGGTGCCTCAATGTGATTCTCTTCAAAATGTTCCTCTAGTTGTGTTCGCGGCACTGGTTCATCACATGTTGGACACAGGACAATATGACGATGACAATGTGCTTCATGTATTTGGAATGAATGAGCTGCTATATCACGCTTACTGTAAAAGAAAAAAGATTTAAGTATAACATCTAACTGCTACATGTATAGTTAATTATGTATTATCTTTAATTATTGAGTAGTTAATACACTATTGCACTCAAAGTATTGTATCATTAGCTAATAACCAGCCACGCCCCCTAGTAACAATTAACACAATACATTATAGTTTCACAGTCTTTATTATATTTTATAACTAGATATACTAGAGTATACTATAGCAACTTTGTAAACTCACCAATTAGAGCAGTATTTAGTATCAGAAGCGTCTTCAATGTCCATGGTAATATCACAGAACACAACTATATGAGAGAACTATGACTCAAAGCAAAGGAATCAGACACCAATCTTAAAACTCCAGATAATATTCTAATTATAGTATCAAGCGGACAGAGCAAATCTAATGAAGTAATGAGTAGCTCAGTTCTTATACTTTTTTGAAATTTGCAGTGCAGTATACAAAAGGACGGTATAATCCTAGGGAATTTCCCACTAATTTAATACTACGTAATAATTGAGTGGGAGTGGCCGTTGTCATCAAAAGGTGTGGCTACAAAGCGGTGAAGTAAATTGAATACTGCTAGCATTAAGCTCAAAGGCTGCATACAATAATAAATTAATGATGACATGATCATATGATGCATGGTTGAAAACAATCTTAGGACAGCCTGACATACTTTCATGCCATATTAAAATACATATATAAGCCACATATGACATAACAATATGCTTGGATGCCAGGCTGTGCATGTAAAAAGAGAGTATGATTATGAAGGCTTTTAACATCTGACTTTGGTCATAATACCAATAATTACATGTATATAGCTAAGATAATTGATTATTACATTAATTGTGCAACATTTTGCATAAGATTTTTGCATTAAGCAATTTAAGATCTATCTGCAATGTGTTTACTTAATAAAACACGGCTATATTTGGTAAACTTCCCATACCATAATATATACTCTGTTTAAAGTAAATTGTATTATATATATGATTACAAAATATTTCGATATTTATTAAAAAGCAATTTTATTATATGTCTATAAAGAAGACATCCCTATACATTACTGGTATATACAAGCTATCTGTCTACATTCAGTACTTGTGAATATTAATCAGAGAACTAGAGGAGGACTCTGAATAAAAACTGTCCAGACTTCAACTCAGAGGTATAGATGACAATAATGAAATGTGATGTGTGCATATTTCTTCATTTTTTCAGCCTATTACTAAAAGGAAAAGAAAAGGAAATCATAAGAAATACAAGAACTTATATATTGATCTAAAAACTGGCATTTATATTAACAGTATAATAATATAATAATGTACATAAGGGAATACTGTACCATGTTATAATAATGTTACTACTTTAGGCTGTTTTCATGAGAGGGACTCATGACCCAATTGATAACTAACATTCTCAGAATAACTGTTTTTATTGCAGTAGATTACAAGTCTTTCATTACTTCATTGTTTACTCTTCCTTATAACTTTTAATGAAATAATGTATTGTTTCCTCATTGTTTAGCTCATTACTAAAAGGAAAAGAAAAGGAATTAATAATCATAATATAAATACTAATATTTATATGACAAAAAACAGTATACTATTATATGTAGGGAAAAAAACACTATTGTACTAGAGGATCATTCACTATAGATATCCAGTGAATATAAATAGTTGCAGTCATGAAACATGCACCATCAATACAACATTTTCAAAGGAAGAAATGGCTGATCCAGGAGCACAAGGTGGACAAGCAGTCAATGCATGCGCAATAAATAACATCTTTGATGGTTTGAAACAATTTGAAGAAGACATAGGTCAAGGAGAATAATTAATTCTTGATCTCAATAAGGAACTATCTAGATGTCATCCATTACTCCAGCAAAGCTTTAAGCATATTGAAGAATATTTCTTTTACTTAGACAATAATGATCTTAGGAACAAAACCATTGAAACTTTTTTGAGATCAGAGTCTCCAGATCTTAAGTCTATCAGTTCCTACGTCCAGGAATTGAAGAGTGCACTAGATGAGGCAAAAAAAATACGTTCAACTGGAAAAGACCAGGGATAATGTTATAACAGCTTGTAATAAAGCAAAAGGACACTACAGGACCTACTCAAATGGAGCTGACAATAGTAAAAACAAAGGACAAGGAGTTGGAGGAACGATTGCTGCAATTTTATTGCTCACTGGTGTGGTTGCTTTGATTATTACAATTGCAACTGCTATAGTGCTGGAACCTTATCAACTTTGGGTGTTGTGGGCATAGCAATAGGAGCTGGAGTAGCCTTTGCAGCAGGAGGTGGTGTGGCTATTGCCACTGTATTTGCTGCTAAAAAAATACCAAAAAGATAAAAAGGAAATTGAAGATCAAAAGGATTAATTTCATGTCTTGCATGAGACTGCTCATAATATGAGGAGCAAACTGGAGGATCTTGAGATTTGCTTAATATAAACATCTAGACAAGTGGATAAACTTGCTAGTAACAAGAACAAATTTGTGATGTGTGAAAATTTCAGCTTGTTGAAAACGAAAAGTGAGGACCTTCATGCCACCTTCACTAATAAAGATGAACTGTGTGATCAGGTCAACTCGTTTTTGAATCAAAATTCATCAGTCCAAGATGAAGACGAAACAAATCTGTAGTGTAAAAATAATACAATATATATTATTATGGACTTCCTTAATTAACAAATGATTTTGTATCAAGCTAGATTTATGCACACATTGTATTATTATTAGTAGTTTAATAGTTAGATCTATAATTATATCACTTTTTTATTTCTGTATCGACTTTATTGTTATTAAAAACCTCATTGCAGCAAAACCCAATACAATATAACAGTAATCCAGAAGAAAAACAATTGATAATTGTACCAAATTAAAGAGCTATCAAAATGTTGAGATTAAAAGTACAAGGAGACTCTGTCAAATTACTATCTTTAATCTTTCAGTCAGGAGTACTCAGGTTTGCTGCTCTCTACAACACCATGAAAAACATGTGGTCTCCTTATTGATCAGGCAAGAGGTTAATAATAGGAAGCTTTTCAAGCTTTTCAAGAGTGACACAACACAGGATTTCCACAACCTTAATGTCGTGTTAAGAACAGGCTGTTGCAGCCAATCCGAAGTGATTAATAGGTGTGGTTTGCATTAATTTTAGGGGCGTGTTCCTAATCTCATCATTGTTTAGTGTTATTACTTTTATTAATTTATCTTCTTTGTGGGTGGGCCACAAAAGACTGTTTTAAAAACCAACTTTCTGCCATTTGCTATTTTCTCCTGTCTTTTTAGTCTCCGTTATGGCCAGCCAGCAACCGTCGTTTTTGGAACCTCAACCAAGATATGATCCTATTATTGACAAGGATAAGTTTGAGAAAGAATTGGTAAGTAGTTCTTGTCTAGTAAAATTAGTATGTGCTGTCTACCATTTTAGAATGACGTCATTAATAAAGCTTTGCAACCTACTGAAGTACCTATTAAAGAAAAACACATTAGAAGTAAGTTTGTGAAAACTATTTTAACCCTTTCTGATTGTAGTACTTGGTTCTCCATTTTACTTTGTCATGCATCCATTCTTTATGACTTATTCATCCATGCAACAATCATGTATCCATTTTACTATAACCTATCCATCCATTTACTCTCCAGGTGCTATTATTTCAACATGGAGGGAGAAAGGCTGCAACACACTTTGGAAGTGTATTCGCAATCATCCATTAGATAGAGCTAGCGTAGTCTGTTATAAATCTTGCTATCTGATACATAAAATGCTTCGAGATGGATACCCAGATGTAAGTCATACTGCAAAGCCACACACAATTTTGACAAATCCACTAATGTAATACCATTACATCCTTTAAACATAGTTCTACATCCTTCTTACATTGTATTTAGACAACATAATCATTGTTATAGTTTTATCCTGTCTCATAATTGGCAGGATACTTAAGAAAGTGTTTACCAACTTACCCAGAGGGAAATAAACACATGATAATGCATTTAACCTTGTATGTGAAACTGAAGCTATAAACATATACCTTATTGAGTGGATAAAGAGTGATCTTATGTAAACTTACTATAATGTGTTTAGCACATGTATGTGTTATAGACTATAGAGACTGTTACTATAATGTGTTTAGCGCATGTATGTGTTATAGACTGTTACTATAATATGTTTAGCACATGTATGTGTTGTAGAGTATACTAGAGTTTACTAGATTTTACTGTATACTAACATATACATATATCAGTGTATTCTAGTATACTAGAGTATACTATATTAGAGTATATATCGGTATACGTCAGTATATGTCAGTATATATCAGTATATATTAGTATATGTCAGCATATATCAGTATGTGTCAGTATATATCAGTATATATTAGTATATGTCAGCATATATCAGTAAATGTCAGTATATATCAGTATATATGTCAGTATATATCAGTATATATCAGTATATGTCAGTATATATCAGTATATATCAGTATATGTCAGTATATATCAGTATATGTCAGTATATATCAGTATACGTCAATATGTATACAATGTCTGTATATAGAACCTAATTTAGGAAAATCACACGTGTTGCTCTAAAAAATTGCAAATGAATGATTGTGTATACACAGTCGCTAGCAGCCATTTTGTACATCCAATTACTTTAATAATTGCTTCTTCTAAATACTGTGTTTGGTATACATCCTCTACAAAATGGCTATGTAACAACCATTCTTTCAAAATTTTTAGTACAACATTTTTGGTTTTTCAAAATTAGGTCAAATAAGATCATAAACAAGTGCTATATTGTTAGTGACATAGTTATAACAATGTAATAACTATTTTATGGTTTATTAACTGACCACAACTATTTCTAATGTTTTATATACAACAAGAAAATTAAATAGAACAGTGTTATAATATAATATGGTAGGAATACAAAGTGTTTACTAGTTAGATTAGTATTGGTTGTTAAGTTTCCTAACATGATAACACTGTTGTTGTTATTTTTACTAAATAAATATTCATTACTAATCTGCTCTTTACTCCTAGTAGCAATTGCTCTATTTTTATTAGCTCTTAGCAAACATTCATAAATGATTTTTTGTATTTTAGAATATCAAAAAATCTGCTACTCATGCCAAATTTATCAGTGAGTTAGCTAAACACTGGGTAAGTACTCTATCTCTCTAGTTCCAATAATACTTCATGTTTTACTGTATCTCTTTGATAAATATATTTGTAATATTGTCTCTCTTAATTCAGAATCATCTTGGTGATGGTGTGTCAAAAATGATTACTGCTTACCTCAAGATATTGTGGAATAAGATAGCGTTTCATGTCAAGGTAATTATTGAGGAATCTTTGCTCATCTCTCTCTCTCTCTCTCTCTCTCTCCACAGAATCCAGACATTCCTGCCTCTCTTAACTTTATAGAGAAACCATTTGTTGTACCCAGTGACATAGACTATGTGTATGTATTAGTATAATATTACAATATTAACAGCTGCTAACATCTCATACATAGATTTCAAATGTCTGTAGAAGTCTTTGATTATCAGTCCGCTATCCTTCATTACTATGCAGCTGGTAAGACATGACACAACATATACTATAAATACAATATATGTGTTGTTACATTGCATCAAACACTTTATAAGTTTGAAAAGTCTTCTAAGATGGAAGTGTGTCTTAATACTAATAGATTTACATATATAATAATGCACTGAAGTTTTAGTATGGAACTAGAATTGGTGTCTTAATTATAGAGTTATTAGAATGTGTCTTTAATAGTAAATGTTCTTACATTGTATAGCAGTAAGTGGTATGATGAGTTAGATGTCTGGTGGTGTAATAGACATTTGGTATCTTTCTTTAATTCTTTCACAGTTTTAGCTACATTGGATTCGTCATATGGTGTATCAGCCAATCAAATGCAGTGTAGAATTGCACCATTTATACCTGCCATTAAAGAATCAGCTGCCCTGTATGACTTGGTCTTCAAACTTATGAAAGCTCTACACACCAGTATGATGATTAATGAATGATAGTGTCAATTCTCTCTCTCTCTCTCTCTCTCTCTCTCTCTCTCTCCTCCTCCTCCTCCCCCCCCCCCCTCCCTCCCTCTCCAGGTCTTCCAGCTGACACATTGGGAGGTCACAGAGAGAGATTTAACAGGCAGTATCATGCGTATGTTTTATATATCAATTTGTTTGGCTCCATTATTTTAATATTTTACAGTTTGAGGAAGTACTTTTTGGAAGCTGGAAGAATGGCCTACATCAAAAAATTTGTTGAAATACCAGAACTACCCCCAGTAATATGATAGCCTTCACTTCTCATCCATCATGACTCACTCTTTCTGTCTCCCTTTCTCTCTCTCTCTCTCTCATTTAGGATCCTCCCAACTTTCTAATAGGGACATACACGGACTTAGAATTATCACAAATGATTATTACACACTCACCTTCTGAAGATTCCTTCAGACAAAGAACTGATACATTTGATGGTACTTTAATTGATCTAGGCCCCTCCCACTCAACAACTGAGGTATTATTAACCCCTTAATAATGCATTTTATCTTGAGTTGTTGGTTTGCATAGCAAACAGACAGGACTCCTCCCCTTCCTCCTCGTACAAATAATGGAGAAGAAGCTGATAGTCGTTTCTTAACTGTATTTGGTAATCAAGAGTTTGATCCTTTTGTTAATGAGACTCCTCCTCTTCCACAGATAGATGAAAGGTATATGGCCACACCCACATAATTAAATGGGCACACATAATGTACGAGAATGGGCATATACATGTAACACATGTACATGTATATGTAATTACATATACATGTACATGTTTTATCAGTTTAAAGTACCATGTGTATTGGCATATGTTGCTATGGTTACTATCACTTAATCTAGGAGTACATAACGCATAGATACATATTCGTAGATTTTTAATAGAGAATTGGTTGTCATGGTTACTATTAATTGACACTATATTTTACTCAGAGATGTACTGATAGAGCAGTTGATGCGAGAGATTGTTGAGCTGAAAGATCGTATCCGTGAATTAGAGGAACAGAATGAAGCTAACCAAGAACTCATTGGTTCTCTACGACAACAACTAGAAGAAGTATGAAATATGTTTAAGATGATTTTAACTAACCTCTCTCTCTCTCTCTCTCTCTCTCTCTCTCTCTCTCTCTCTCCTCTAGAGAGATGCTGAGATTGCAGATTACAAGCAGGTAGCAGAACAGGCCTGTAATGTAAGTGCCTGTAATGTTATAATACTGTGTTATACACACTACATTATACTATACATATGTAATGTTGTTATAATACTGTTATACATACTACATTATACAATACATGTATTTTATATTGTATGTGTTATAGGAGAATGTAATGCTAAAACAGCAAATTGAAGTTGAAAAAGTTACTGCTGGAAATCATGCTCAAGCTGATGGTAAAAATGGATGAACTGACAGAGAGCTGGATGAATGGATAGATGGATAGATGAATGGATGGATAGACAATATCATGAAAAATTAATAGACATGTGAACAAATAGACAACAAGTCTAGAGAGGAAATATAGAATAAAAACATTTACATACAGTTGTATAAACTCCACTTTGTTTATAGAGAGACTAAAAGCAGCTGAACTAAAGTTTGGTCAACTCCGAGAAGTCTATCAGAAACTTCGTAATGAGCACATTCAAGTACTTCGTTCAAGTGGTGAAGTTCAAAAGAAACTCAACAAAACTGAGAAGGATCTCTTGAATGAAGAGAACTTACGTTTGGTAATGTTGTAATCATGTGCTGATCACATGATGTATCACATGATTAGGACCTAGAGAGAAGTGTTTCGTCATTGACTGTACAACTTGATGATGCAAAGCAACAAGCAGTGAGTATCAGATCAGTCCTTTCATCATTAGTTCATCTTATATTTCTATCTCTTTCTAGTCTGAAGAATCAGCACAATTGTCACTTCTCAGACAGTCTTTGAGTGCTAAAGAAATTGTAAGTATTTTAATAACATTTTCAATATGTTCACTTTGGTTAATCTAGGAAGCCTCCCAGTTAAAGCAGTCGACGGCATCATTACAAGAACAGTTACTACAATCTGAACAATCTAGTTTACACTCTAGTGTGGGTATGTTGATGTAGTGATATACTCAAAAAGGAAGAAATGTTATTAATATGAGTACTACTTTAAATACTCCCTCTCTCTCTCTCTGTCTCTCTCTCAGACCATGCTATTGAACAAGCTCAGGCCATTATCAGGAAGATCTTGGAAGAACTAGATGATCCTTCTCTAGTAGGACTTACTTGTACACCAGGTATTTATCAATTGGTCACAAGAGATCTGGTAATAATTGGTTTGTTCTTTAGCTCACCTCTTGACTCGTACAATATCAGCACAATCTACTATTAACACATTAACTAGTAGTTTCTTAAACTACAACAAAGACCCTTCAGGTATTTATATATCCTGTTATCTTCCTTGTTGATTATCAATTGTTTGCTCTTTTTCTTACTAGCATTAGGTCCAGCATTAGCTAGTGTTTCATCATTTACTCAGTCAATGAGTGAAGTTATTCTCTTTGGAGCAGCTGCAGGTCACATGGCATCTGCTGATAAAGAAAAAAGTATGACATTGTTGTATTATTTTTTATTTTCTCTGTCTCTGTCTCTGTCTCTGTCTCTCTCTTTCTCTGTCTCTGTCTCTGTCTCTCTCTCTCTCTCTCTTTCTCTAGGACTTACTGACTTTAGTAAATCAGTAGGAAGGAACTCTTTACAGCTACTGAACTTATTCAAGGGAGAAAGTTACAACCCAGATCAAGTAAACACATTAGCCAGTCAACTACTAGATTCCATCCAACAACTCTCTAAAGAAGCTGAGGTATGACATCAACATATACAAGTGTCTCTCTTCATCTATACTTACACACACACACACACACGTCACTGACTCTCTGTATGTATTCACTTTAGGAGCTAAAGAAAATCAATGCTGCTCAAGAAGAAGCTAATGCTCCTCTAGGAGACGTAGTTGAAGAAGAAATGGCCAGTACTTCCCTTGTAAGTCAAGTACTCAGCCATTGATATCATTATTTAACTCTCTCATCTCTCAGGCTGTTGATGAAGCTGCTCGCAGGATAGAGGAGATTTTACGAAGATCACGAGAAGAGCACACTGGTGTGAATTTGGAAGTTAATTCTCGTATACTTGGCTCTTGTACTGATCTTATGAAGGCCATTCAAATTTTAATACAACGATCAAAAGAATTACAGCAAGAGATTGTGTCGGAGGGAATGGTATGAATGGATGGATGGTTGGATGAATAGATGGATGAATGAATGGATGAATGGATGGATGAATGAATGGATGAATGGATGGTTGGATGGATAGATAGATGGATGGATGGATGGATGGATAAATGGATGGATAGATGAATGAATGGATGGATGAATGGATAGATGGATAGATGAATGGATGGATAGATGAATGGATAGATTGATGGATAGACAAATTATTGATTAGACAAAAATGAATGGACATTCATTTTCTTTATTTCAGGGCTCAATGCATGATGTAAAAGACTTTTATAAAAAGCATCACACTTGGTCTGAAGGACTTATTTCAGCTGCTAAACAAGTTGGACATGGAGCCTCCTTAGTAGTGTATGTCTTCAACTACTTTGACCTTTTACTGACCTTTGTCCTTTTCAGTGATTCTGCTGATAAAGTAGTCAGTGGAAATGGGAAATTTGAGGAGTTAATTGTTACTTCTCGTGAAGTTGCTGCTAGTACTGCTCAGTTGGTAGGAACAACGTGAAAGAAGGGAAGGAAATAAAATCTACTGTTTTCATTGTCTTTTAGGTTGCAGCTTCTAAAGTAAAAGCACGTGTCAGAAGTGATAAACTCAAAGCTCTGAAAGCCTCATCTAGAACAGGTAAAAGATGTTAGTGTGTTCATGAGGTACATTTATATTTTTGTAGTGTCTGAGGCCACAGGTTCTGTTGTTGCTTCAGCTCAATCTGGTGCAGAACTGAAAGCTGAAGGTAAAATAGTAGATTTAATATGCAAGTAATGACTCTCTCTCTCTCTCTCTCTCTCTCTCTCTCTCTCTCTCTCTCTCTCTCTCTCTCTCTCTCTCTCTCTCTCTCTCTCTCTCTCTCTCTCTCTCTCTCTCTCTCTCTCTCTCTCTCTCTCTCTCTCCCTCCCTCCCTCTCTTTATCTATCTATCTATCCCTAGCTGCTAGCAAAGTTGATTTCTCTAAGCTTACTCTTAACCAGACTAAGAGATTAGAAATGGAATCACAGGTAACACCACTGACTACAATGTTAACAGTATCACTGACTACAGTACATTGTTAATAGTATCACTGACTACAGTACATTGTTAACAGTATCACTGACTACAGTACATTGTTAACAGTATCACTGACTACAGTACAATGTTAACAGTATCATTGACTACAGTACAATGTTAACAGTATCACTGACTATAGTACATTGTTAACAGTATCACTGACTACAGTACATTGTTAACAGTATCACTGACTACAGTACAATGTTAACAGTATCACTGACTACAGTACATTGTTAACAGTATCACTGACTACAGTACATTGTTAACAGTATCACTGACTACAGTACAATGTTAACAGTATCATTGACTACAGTACAATGTTAACAGTATCACTGACTACAGTACATTGTTAACAGTATCACTGACTACAGTACAATGTTAACAGTATCACTGACTACAGTACATTGTTAACAGTATCACTGACTACAGTACATTGTTAACAGTATCACTGACTACAGTACATTGTTAACAGTATCAATGACTACATTTTATTGTTACGTTGTAGGTTCGTGCACTTGAGTTAGAAAAAGAATTAGAAATGGAACGCACTCGACTAGCAGAGCTACGTAAACTTCATTATCACAAAGCTGGAGCATCTGAAGGTTGGGATGAGGTAAATAAATATACTATTATTATGAATAAGCAGGCAAAGAAAAGATTAATGGACAGATAGAAAATACATTTATTTATATAATCAAAATAGAAGGATGCATACAATGAACAATTTAAATGTTTTTATTTTCTTTTTATTAGGAAACTGAACAAATATAGTTTTTTTATAACCTTCGCTACCTCACAAGATAAATAATATAATAGGCTTATCTTTGATTTTAAAGGAATTTTACATTTTTATATGAACTTAAATTAACCCCTTTATTAAAAAACTATTAACAATATCTGCAGTTGTTTATAATAAACATTTAACAAACTTCATTTGCTAAAATAAATTCATTTGTTAAAATAATGAGATTCATGTACCAAACAATATTCCCAAATGACTTGGCAGTTTATTATCAAATTACCAACAACAATTACATCATCATTAATAATCTATTAATAGAACACTTACAACTGGGGGAGTTAATGGAAAATAGTGACCAATCACTACTAACAGCAAATGTTGTAACAACTGAGTTAACAAATGTTTATATAACTTAATTATTTTTAACATCAGTGATAACATGTAATTTAGCAACAAACATAATTTAGGTTTTAGTTTCACTATGATTTGAGTAAGTCCCTGTTATATTCTTGTTTGATGAACTTAATTTACAAACAGAAATATTGACAATAAAATTGTAAGTATATATTGTTTTAACTCTTGAGCAAAAACATGTCTTAATTCTAAACTAAAAACTAACTATTTGTAATGAAGTTTCATACTCCTGTAGTGGATCATCCATTCTATAAAGAATTATATATGTATTGTTCATTAGTCATACAGGATAGACAGGGTCCATTGCTATCCCTCCTATTCTTCCTCACCAAGAGATGGTATAACGTGATAACATAGTCTTCATGTACACATGTCAATGTGTACATGAAGACTGTAATATTCATTGATTAAAAGTGGGAGGACTAATTAAAAGAAACTTCAAACTCCAAAAAACAAACAAATATTACTATACTAATAATATACTAATAATATACTAATAATATACTAATAATATATTATGCTATAAAAAAATTAACTATATCATAGTATAATTGTAACCAAAGAGTGTATTGGGTCTCTCAGTACTAGTATTAATTAGTCCTTGATTCCTTTGGATGTCAATTTATTGGCAAGATAATCTTCAAAGAACTGACGCACAACTCCTTCATTCAAATCATCACCAGATTTATCACATATGTACTTCTTTTGGCCGTCCATATCAACAATAGCCAAGATGGGGAAAGGAGGTGAGATTTTAGTGAAATTTTGAAGCCTCCCGGCAAGATCGTTATTTGTAGCATACATAAAAACTACAGCACTATTGTCATCTTTGTGTTCCTCAAAATAGGGTGTGGCCACAGGGTCCATTGATTTCTTTGCTTTCTCAATTTGTGCATCAGTACCATCTATTAATGAAACAAAATTAATAATGAATGGTTGTCATGACAACCACAGTTATCAATTAATTTAATTATAGCATAGTTAATATGACAAATTACATGAACGTGTGTAACAGTCCCTACTTTATAGTATATTTACATGTATGTACATTAATATAGACTGGAAGTGCTTCAAATAGTCCCTTTTGGCAAACACTACTTGTAGTGTATTAGATGAGGATACTTGACATTTGATACATTGTGAGTGTTTATTTAATATCAGTACCAATTACCAAGTTAATATAATTATTAAAAATAACAATTTATTATGTTACATCTAGGAACTAACCTGTAAACCAGATCAAACAGGGTTGTTCGTTGATGGCATCCACTTTACCACTGTGAAGTGGTTCTAATGCCTTAGGATACCATGGAAAATCCTAAAATATACAAGAATATACTAACACTAAATATACAATGAATGAAAAATTCAAATGAATAGAACGAAGAATACACTAGTGAATAGCTGAATAGAAAATCAATGGACAAATACAAAGTTAATGTTTACTTGAATCTCAATAAATACTGAATAGGCAACTAAATTATTGAATAAATAACTGTATTAAAATGTTAATAATATATAACAAGTATATACTTTTCCTTCAGGATCAGAAGACACCATACCACGTCCACTATCAGTAATAACTTTTCCGGTGTCTGCATCCAATAATACTAAATGTGGAATACCTACACAAGGAGAACAATCATTTATATAAACTGACTTGTGTGTTCATTGTTACACAGATTATATACTCATAATTGAAGAGAGCCAGAGAACAAATACTAACTATTATGATTATGATTATGTACATAGCAATTTGCTTTATCAGCATTGTAATAATAAGTTGGTGCTCAATATAAAGATATACTACAATGAATTGGTTAAGATGTATAGTCTGAATTAGAAATGGTTTGTTAGTAGTGACTATTGTCTAATAGGAAGTGTGTACACACTGTATATTGTTATTTTCACAGTAGAGATATCATGTGTTTTTCTCACAACACCTAATGCACAAAAATTCTAAACATGTACTTCCTTTCATGAAACAATCTCGCAGTCAATTAACTTCTCCAAACAAGGAAAGTAAATTCATTCACAAAATGACATTGCAATCCCATCCACTCTAATTACTATTAACATTTTAACAACACACAAATATAAGTATTAATACATGTACCTTCAATGCAGTCTACTAACACAATAACATTACATAGCACATATATGTAAACACGTTAGGTGAAAAAAGGAGTACAACAGGACACTGAAGAGTACACACAACCAGTCATTACCTGATACTTCAAATATCTTGTCTAGTTTATCCTTTCTCTTGTCGTCATAAGGTATAGCATACCAGGGCATCTCTGACAGGTATGCCTCAAATTCATCCTTTGAATTATCTGATGATACAAATATAACCTCAAATTTTTTTCCTGCATCATTCATTTTATTGTAAAATTTGGCAAATTCTGGAGTAAATGCTTTACAGGGTGGACACTGAGAGAGAGAGAGAGAGAGAGAGAGAGAGAGAGAGAGAGAGAGAGAGAGAGAGAGAGAGAGAGAGAGAGAGAGAGAGAGAGAGAGAGAGAGAGAGAGAGAGAGAGAGAGAGAGAGAGAGAGAGAGAGAGAGAGAGAGAGAGAGAGAGAGAGAGAGAGAGAGAGAGAGAGAGAGAGCAAAATAAAAATATTTTTATTTATGTAGTGTGAAAATATAATAACTGAAAATGATCAGTTTTATCAACCCATAGAGTCTCATGTTAATTCTATAATGGACATCTAGTACACCAAGTCAATTTAGTGGCATTGCACAGAACTTAATGTAGCTTATTGCTATGACATCATTTAATTAATTTATAAATATTTATAAAAACAAACACATCTAGGATATAGTTTGTCTCTGCAGATTGATAACCAAGACATACCATTGTTATAGCATAGTAAGTAATTGTAATAATATTTAATAGTATTACAAGTTTTGTAATATTGCATATTAAAAGAGTATTTGTTTATCTATATCACGTACCCAATGAGCTGAGAAATACAGTCCAATAGTTTTCCCCTTGCAATCGTCCCAACTGATCTTGTTGCCGTCTTTGTTCACAAATACACCGGGTATGACATCACCAAATGTCTCTGGTTTCCAAGGAAAGTTTTCTCCATTAGGATCTTCAGTGACAACAGAACGACCACTTTTTTCAATAAGCTCCCCAGTTTTAGCATTCACAAAGACAAGAGTAGGAATGCCAGAAACTTTAAACTTTTTACTGAGGCTAGCCTGTAAGAACAAAATTAAATAGTTTAACATTAAATGAAGCAGTATTACAACACAGTTACTACCATATTGCATACAATGCACTTTAGCCAGACTTACTTTAACATCTCTCTCGTTGTAGGGCAAACTTAGCCAAGGCATGGAGTCAAAATACTCATCGAAAGCATCTTCATCACGATCAGAGCTGACAAAGATAATCTCCAGTTTGTCTTTCAAGGCTGCTCCAGTCAGTTTAGTGTACCATTCAGCTAGTTTAGGTGTAAAACCCCTACATGGAGGACACCAATGAGCACTGAAATACAGGCCCAAAACTCTGCCTTCATCCTCTAAACTTTCAACAGAAACATCAGTTCTGCTGCCTTTCTTTCCACGACTGAAGTTCTTGACCCCTTGAAACAAAGTAGTGCTAAGAGTTGCCATTAGTGCTGGGTACGAATGACTGTAGCGGAAATTGCTCGTAATAATTATATTTAGGATTGACTAAACCACACCCTATGCCTGTACCAAGTGTGGGATTCTGAATCCCGGAAGTACTGAAGTTTTACAATCATCCTTCACAGGGGAGAAATAATTCAGTGATAACTTTACAATGTATCAAGTGTTGATAACCGCCATGATGTGCCATAATGAATCATTATGTGTAGATCATCCAGGAGGTAATCATGCAATTACTATAAATAGTAACATGCAATTACATGTTACTATTTTTAGGATTTAGGAAGGGGAATGCTGATCAACTGGATGATGTAATCCCAATAAGGGTCAGGTTACATCCAGAAACCGCCCATTTTATCTGGTATCAGTGGTTAATTATTATTGAGTTAATACTCAATGCACTCAATCGAGCTCGTCCTACCAAATAATTCTCATTTACCACTTGTTTGTAGTATATAAAGTGCCACTACACAGCAGCTGACTAAACTGGACTTTAACACTGGGTATACAAACTGAAAGCTCTCCTTAAGAAAACATGCATATGTTATGTCAGCAAATGAAGTATTTCACTCTATGAATTCAATCAACATATGAGACCAGGTTCCTTGAGCTTATTCAACCTCTTTGGGCATATATTTGCTGCTTGAGAACTTTATAAACAAATGCTTTTCTCAACTGATGGCTTCAAATTTCTCTTGAAATTCATTGCAAGTCTTTGTCACCTTGCACTAATACTACTTTTTCTAAAGACAGTATTCTCTAAAATTATACGAAGATATTATGTACTTGTTAGGTTTAGTTGAGTGAGATGGACTGTATAAATGAAGTCTGTTAATACTTAATAGGAACAATTGATACAAGCTGTTATAACAGAGTGTGCATGTATGAAATCAAGTACAATAAAATTGACATAACATAAATTAAATTAATTGTTAAATAACTCACTCTGTTAGATTATACTGACATACAAATAGTAGATATTTAATTTCTTTGGCATATTCTAACATGGTAATACTACAACTAGGGGATTATTAGTTTCCTTCATCTCAAAGGTAAGTAAATATTCCCTCCCAATAACTGATAATACACATATGATATACATATTGGCTTCACAAAATGAATACTATGCCAATAGTAGTGTAGATAATAAAGTGTCTAGACAAAACAAAGACAAGGTAAATTAGTATTTCCTGTACAGCCAGTCTTATAATGATCTTCAACTAACAATATGAAATATCAATGAAATCAATGAACTTAATGAAATCAATGAAGTCAATAAAGTCAATGAAGTCAATAAAAATCAATGAACTTAATGAAATCAATGAAGTCAATAAAGTCAATGAAATCAATGAAGTCAATGAAATCAATGAACTTAATGAAATCAATGAAGTCAATGAAATCAATGAACTTATTACAAAAATCAATGATCATGAAGTTAATGAAATCAATGAAGTCAATGAAATCAATGAACTTATTGAAATCAATGAACTTAATGAAATCAATGAAGTCAATGAATCAATGAAATCAATCAACTTAATGAAATCAATGAAGTCAATGAAATCAATGAACTTATTGAAATAAATGAACTTAATGAAATCAATGAAGTCAATGAATCAATGAAATCAATCAACTTAATGAAATCAATGAAGTCAATGAAATCAATGAACTTATTGAAATCAATGAAGTCAATGAAATCAACGAGCTTATTGAAATAAATGAACTTAATGAAATCAATGAAGATAATGAAATCAATGAACTTAATGAAATCGACAAAGTCAATGAAATCAATGAACCTATTATGTTTTAAATTTTAGTGCATGTATTGTCTTGTACATATAATATGAATTTCTCAATGTAGTATGTGCTTCCTGTGCCATATGAATATATAGCAACCACATTATATTTATCTCATAGTATACAACCTATATAAATTATGTATATGTGACCTGATTAGCAAAAAGGGACCACTTCTGTCAAAACATTGTGACCTGATTTGTGAACAAAGTATACTGTTAAAACATCTCAAACATCTCAGTTTTGTATACATACAGTTGCTATATATGCATAACTATTTATATGAATGCAAAACTGTTTTTTGATATGTTTTAACAGTGTTTTTTCACAAAACAGGCCACAAATGTTTTGACAGAAATGGTCCCTTTTCAGGTCACATATATTTACAACCTATATAAATTATGTATAATATTTAAATTAACACTACTTTATAAACTGAAGGAATATACAGAAAAAGCATAAAAATATAACTTTAAAAAAGCAAATCTCAAAGAATATAATTCTCTAAAATAGATAATTGATAAAATGTCAGCATTTAGAAACTACGGTAGTTAACAAGAAGATGTATACATACAAGAACTATCACTCTCTCTACATTTTAGTAAACTCTATTAATCTCGTGTCAGGATTCTGCAAAAAAAGTAACAACTTAACATCACAATTAAAATTACCTTATCAGTGTACTTTATTCGAGTCACTCCATCTCCCCTATAAGTAAAAGGCAAAGAATAATCATAACATTGCTGCCCTGATAATGCAGGTCTGGACTTGATTCTTGCTTATCGTCAAATAAATTATAACTTACTTTTGATTTTTATTTCTTATCATAGCTATCACAATCACAACAATCAAAAGTATAAGAACAATTAAAATGACAAGAACTGATCCAATAACAGGTATGGTAATTATTAGAATAGATTTATCACTAGTTCCTCCTGAAGTTCCAGTAGTTACTAAAATTAAATGCAGTTAAAAAGAAGTAAGTACAGTACACATGACAAAATATGGCAGACTGAGACTAAATTAGATCTAAGGACATACTGAGACTGAGGCTGAAACTAAGGTAGACTCATATACTGAAGTTAAAACTATGGTAGACTGAGACTGAGGCTGAAACTAAGGTAGACTGATATACTGAAGTTAAAACTATGGTAGACTGAGACTGAGGTTGAGACTGAGGCTGAAACTAAGGCAGTCTAATACTAAATTAGAACTACAGCAGACTGCAATTGAAGCTAAAAACTAGGCATTAGATAAACCAAAATTTTGTCTTCTGTAATAAAGTAGAAGTATAGCCTATGTATAATAGTGATGTTATTTTTAATTAATAATTATATGTTAATATATAGGTAGGACATACTGGTACACTGTACTACGTAGTCTAGTTCTCCAGTGTAGCATTGGTCTCTAGCAAGTTGGGGAGAGCATTGATCAAATGAGTCAGCATTATTGGGACATGTATACTGATTGTAATA
Organism: Xestospongia bergquistia; assembly: GCA_963965975.1. Classification (NCBI taxonomy): domain Eukaryota; kingdom Metazoa; phylum Porifera; class Demospongiae; order Haplosclerida; family Petrosiidae; genus Xestospongia; species Xestospongia bergquistia. The sequence goes on from OZ014417.1 coordinate 7,478,282, forward strand.
GACTGTTCCTGGGAGAGGACTACGACCATACCTTGATGAATTTGATGAAAGTTTGATACCACCTATGGAACACAGAGAGAGAGAGAGCAAGAGAGTAGACTTTTCATACTAGTCTAAGGCATTCTATAGCATACATGTAACTAATGATTTGATCAAGACTCACCTATATAACCTGCAAGTCTACAAGCAACTTCTGCTATGTTACCACTATTTGTGGCATCATTACAAATAGATGACCAGGCTCCTTGTTTGCAATGCTGAGGGATACCAATAATCACATTGTTTCCATCAACTACTGCAGTATAGTTATTGTAGAGTCTCAGGACTCCATCAGAACAGTCTATTTGAAAAGTATACATGTGTTTATAAGATAAAAAATTGATTACAAGCAAATGGATAGATAAATAAGTAGATGGCTGGACAAATGGACAAATGAAACATGCATTGATTAGATGAATGGATAGACAGTGTCAAAGTAACAAATGGACAAATACTTATTGTAGGTGACATACATCTTCCACAAGTGATGGTAGCATATCCTCCTCCATAGGAACTACAACCAGAATATCCAGTAGTGTTAGTACATTCAAAAGTATTAGTACAAGTCAAGTTAGTAACCACATAGTTAATATCAGTGAGTGAAGGAGCAATAACACCAGATGGAGTGCCAATAAATCCAGCTATGATTATATTATTAATGACAAAATATAATATAAAGTTTACACAGTGATTGGGTTTTTGAATTAACTCTTGTTATACTTGTCAAAACAAGTGTTAATGTTAACATTGTGTTGTTAGTTTTGGATGTCAGCATGTGTGTGTACTATCATGCCACATAACTTTAATAAACAACTTATTAAGTATTTGTTCTAATAAAAGAAATTTTCAGTAATGTTTACAAATATTTCTTCCAGTAAATAACTATTATAGATGTAGATAAATGTAGTACATGCCAGTTTGTACTGTAGCACTAACAGTACTCAGTATTCAGAGTAATATTACATGGTTTAGACAATTAAAGTCTATAAGAACTAAATATACTCAAATACTGATTTATTAGTTGTTGTGTAGTTGCAGTTAATACTTTAAACTGTTTTCTACAACAATAGAATCATTCAAAAACCCAATCATTGCGTAAAATGCAAGTTAATAATATATTTTATAATTTAAAATTTTATTAAAAATGTAAAGCATGTCAGAACCAACAATTAAAAGTGTGCACATATAATCGATTTCTCTAACTTACAGACAGTAGTGAATCCAGTTGATAACAGACAAATCCTAGACACAGTGTTCACATCCAGGCTAGTACCATTACAAATAGGGAGATTGTTTCCATTGACACAGACCGTAGGAGTTCCTGTGACATAGTTGACAGAGTTTGTAGTTGTGTTGACTGTAGTATTGAAACCAAGGTGGCCAGGAGAGCAAGTAACTTGAGGTATAGATGAAACTAAAGATGATAAATCAAGTAAAATTTATGATTTTACATAGACAATAGAACAATCTGAGACTGATGTTAAAACTGTGGCAGATTGGGATTAAGGCTAAATGAAAGTTTTAACCAAACTGAGACTAAGGCTTAAACAAAAGACTGGGATATTAGCTGATTTATGATCATAGAAATTGACATTTTATAATATAAAACTAGAACATACCAGTACATTGTACAACAAACTCTAGTTGACATTGGTCACCAACATATTGAGGACTGCATTGAATAATTGAAACAGCATTATTAGGACATGTAAGATGATTGTAATAGACTGTTTCTGGGAGAGGGCTGCGACCATAGAGTGAGGAGTTAGAAGGAAGTTGGATACCATCTATGAACAGAGAGAGGAATATTGTGAGCATAGAAGCATAACACAGACCAACAAGTTCTTTATCTTAAAGTATATCACGACTTACTGGTAAAGCCTGCAAGTCTACAAATAAGATCAACTAAATTATCACTATTTGTTCCATCATTGCAAATAGATGACCAGGCTCCCAGATTACACTGTTGAGGGATACCAATAATCACATTGTTCCCATTAACTACTGTAATGATGTTGTTATAGAATCTTATATCTCCATCAGAACAGACTATTTGGAAAGTATACATGTGTTTGTGAAATAAATGAATGTCAAGTAAAAAGAAAGATAAATAGATAAAAGGACGTGGATAAACAACTAATGACATACAAACACAAGTTGTTGATAAGTGACCTACATCTTGTACAAGTGACAGCAGCATATCCTCCTCCATATGAACTACAACCAGAAGATCCAATTGTGCCAGTACATTCTTCATTATCTGGACAAGTCAGGTTAGTAACCACATAGTTAGTATCAGTGAAAGAAGGAGCAGTGACACCAGATGGAGTACCAACAAATCCAACTATAATAAAAGATAGAGAGCCAATAATACTACAACGCAAAACAATATATCATTTGAATTGGAAATATTAGTTATCAGTAACTTGTTATAACATGATTGCTTTATAAACTTACCAGTGAGAGAATAGCTAGTAGACTCCTGACAAATTCTAGTTACTATGTTGTAGTTTAAACTAGTACCATTACAGATAGGGAGTTTATTTCCATTAACACAGAATGTAGGAGAACCTGTTACATAGCTGACAGAGTTACTAGTCGTGTTGACTGAAGTGATGAAACTAACTTGACTAGGATAGCAAGCTGAAAAAAATAAACAGATATAAATAGTAATAATGTAATAGATAAGGAAAACCTAAAGTGATGAAACCATGGGCTTTCCAAACATATATCAGCTCTTTAGACTACATGATGTTAAGATTTAGAGCTGACATACTAAATGCCAAAAATTGGCATAAACTAAACAAACATAAATTAATTTTAAATTAAATAAATTGAGACTGCACACAAACAAGTCAAACGAACACACACTATTTTCAAACAGCATCTCCATGGTAACAATGTAAGTATGTATGCGTGTATAATTGACATACGGATAGTACACTGTACTACAAAGTCTAGTTCTCCACTGTAGCAATGATCTCCACCATTTTGAGGAGAACAATTATCAATTGAGCTGGCAGTATCAGGGCATATAAAATGGCTATAATAGACTGTTCCTGGGATAGGACTATGACCATAGAGTGATGAATTTGATGGAAGTTGAATACCACCTTTAGAAGGGGAGAAGGAATATTGTGAATATTGAAAATCTAGAAATAGACTCATTAATACAATGATTTCCAATTTTACACTATACATGTTCAAATTACAATATCTTGTGTATCATGACTTACCTGAGAATCCTGCATTTTTACAAATGATATCTGCTATATTATCACTGTTTGTTCCATCATTACAAACAGCTGACCAAGTTCCCTGAGTACAGCCCAGTGGGATACCAATAACCACATTGTTTCCATTAACTACTGCAGTATAGTTATTATAGATTCTTCCTTCAGAGCAGTCTTTTTGGAGGAAAATAAATATTTTAATGACATAATAAATGGATGAATTGATAGATAATGATGAACAACTAGTCACAGCCAAATACTTGTAAGTAACTTACATCTTCCACAAGTGATGACAGCGTATCCTCCTCCGTAAGAACTACAACCAGAAGATCCAGTAGTATTAGTACACTCCAAGTTATCATTACAGGTCAGACTAGTAACAACGTAGTTAGTATCAATGAAGAGAGGAACAACAACACCAGGTGGAGTACCAACAAATCCAGCTATAATAAAAAGTCACTATTAGTGTTTTTAAAGAAATAAATGAAGTACATGTAGTCATTAATTATAGCAATATTTAACTCTAATGTCAATGCATAGGTGAGAGTTTCAGTACTACGTCTGTCCCATTTGTTTTATTATAAAAAAATTAGGAAAACTTACAAAACTTGTATTCTTCTATTTATAAGTATTGTCAAATAACATAGCTTGTTAATTCAAATGCATGTTTTACATGGATCAACTAAAGGCTGAGTTATAGGTAGCAAACCCCTCCCTAAAAGCTATTGAGACTAACATCTAATAGTATCTATACACTTCAGAATGTAGATAGTATTAATACTATATATCTTTATATGGTAAACATTGGAGCTATTAAGTAAGGCACCTTTCAGGCTCTGTAGTCATTACCTATTAATATTGTAAAATTACACAGAAACATTGGCTTTAAATTAAAGCCAATGTTCTGTGTAATTTTATAAAGAATAGAAATGCATCAAACATGCATAAAAGACATTAAAGCCTTTAATCTCTTTATGCATGTTTGATGCATTTCTATTCTTTATAAAATTATTGATTCCTATAATAATCAACATACTTGTAAGGCCAGTAAACTGCATACAAATAGCAGTAACTATGCTCTCATCAAGACTAGCATTACAGATAGGGAGATTGTTTCCATTAATACAGACAGTAGGAGTTCCTATCATATAAGTTACAGTGTCAATAGTTGTGTTGACTATGGTATTGAAACTTAATTGACCAGGAGAGCAAGGGGTTCCTAGAAAATGAAATTCATGTAGTTAGAAACATTATTGTTATATAGAATGTAACAATACTAAGGCTTACTGAGATACTGAGATTAACAATTATCTATAATATATTATTTTGCATACAGGACATACTGGTACATTGTACAACGAAGTCTAGTTCTCCAGTGTAGCAGTGGTCTCCAGCAAATTGAGGAGTGCATAAATCAAATGAGTCTGTATTATTTGGACATGTAAACTGGTTGTAATAGATTGTTCCTGGTAGAGGACTGCTACCATAGATTGCTGAATTTGAAGGAAGTTGAATACCACCTATGTCCAGAGACAGACAGAAACACAAACAGAGAAAATGAAAATTATTATATTTTCATTCTAACTTCCTTTGATCATGACTTACCTGTATATCCAAAAAATCTACAAACAATAACTGCTACATTATTAGTATTAGTACCATCATTACAAATTGATGACCAGGCTCCTTGATTACATTGCTGAGGGATACCAATATCGACAATATTTCCATCAACTATTGTAGTATAGTTATTATAAAGTCTCGGGACTCCATCAGAACAGACTATATGGAAAGTATACATGTGTTTGTGAGGTAACTTAAAAAATAGGTAAATAGGTTAATGGACGAAAGATAATATGGATAGTATCAAAGAAATGAACAGACAAATACTTATTGTAGGTGACATACATCTTCCACAAGTGATGGCAGCATATCCTCCTCCGTAAGAACTACAACCAGAATATCCAGTAGTATTAGTACACTCGAAGCTATTATTACAAGTCAATTTAGTAACCACATTGTTAGTATTATTGAGAAGAGGAGCAGTAATACCAGATGGAGTACCAACAAATCCAGCTACGATAAAAAATACAAGTATAGAGTCATTATATCAATGATTTTAGGACAAGCAATTTTATAGTGGTTTTTGAAAAAAGCTTGGTATCATGCTAAGTATGGCAATGAAGAATTTATTTTATGCCCTATATCAAGGATAAAAAGCTATTGATTATTCTAAGATAAAACTTACTGATAAGGCCAGTCGAATATAGACAAATTGCAGAAATATCACTCCGGTCCAGACTAACATTACAAACAGGGAGACTGCTTCTATTGACACAGACTATAGGAGTTCCTGTATAATAACTGATAGAGTTGGCAGTTGAGTTAACTGGATTAAAGATATTGATTTCCCCTGGATAGCAAGTATACTGAGCTAGAAGAGAGAAATTCATTTAATTCATACTCATAAAACAGAAGTTCCAGATGTTCATGCTTAAACACAAAACTCTGAAAACTCAGAGTCCAAGACTCAAACCGAACAAATAGAGACTAAGATCTACAAACTAAAATTATCAGATACTCAAACCCAAACTAAAAAGTAGAGTAGAGGCCTAGACCTATAAATGAGACTCAGATTTAAAAAATAAAACAAGTAGAGATACAACAGTATACATTTCTACTGACATATAGAAATTAATATATATAAACATATAAATCTCCATAACATACCAACAGTGCACTGCAAAACTAAGTCTAATTCTCCACTATAACATTGAGGTGTTGAAGAAGCTTGAGGGATAGAGCAATTATCTAAAGAGATAGCATTATCGGGGCAAGTATAGTTGCTGACATAAAATGTTCCTCCAATAGGAAGATGACCATAGATTGATGAATTTGAAGGAAATTGGACACCATCTGTATGCATGTATGAAAGAGGAGGAGAGTATTCATTAAGTTCATTAATATAAATAAGGAAATAATCAGATAGTATAATCTGATAGTACCTTGCATAATAAAATTATGGTAAATTAAAGATCAATTTTTTTAAAATCATGCTTTGTCCATGTTTCTTTATTAATCAAATTCCAATACTTAATACATCTCTCAAAACACTAACTTTATTTATGACTCACCATCAAACCCAATAGACATACAAAAGAGTTGTGCTAAGTTTGAATGAAGTGTACCATCATTACAAAAAGATATAATCAATCCAAATAAACAGAACACTGGGGTACCAACAACAACATAGTTTCCATCAACTATTTTGGTGTTGTTATTATATAATATTTCTTCTCCATTACAGTCTATTAGAATTTAGAAAGAAATGATTAATGGATGAATAAAGTATGGCTGATAGACAGACAAATGGATGGATTGATGATTAATGGACAGATAGATAGTTGACAAACAAACAAACAAACACAAGATGAAGGTGACCTACATCTTGTACAAGTGACAGCTGCATAACTTCCTCCATAAGAACTACAACCAGAAGATCCAATTGTGCTAGTACATTCTCCACCATCTGGACAAGTTAAGTTAGTAACCACATTATTAGTATTAGTGAGGGGAGGAGCAGTGACACCAGGTGGAGTGCCAATAAATCCCACTATGACATAGAATCATATGATAATATAACATTTTATAAATATATTAATTGGTATTTACAATGTGTAAAATTGCATTATTAGCAAGTTTTTACTAAAAACAATTTTCTACCAAAAAGTGAAGAATTTAGTCACAGTGCCTTCTTTACAATTTTTGGAATGAAATCATTTATTGCCACAAGTACTTGTTGGAAAAACAATGCCAAAACCTACCCAATATTTAATTAATAACCATTCCTTTAACAAAGTAAATGGGGACTATGAATGCACTCAAATTAACCATTTCCTACATTTATTTCATTTTTAGATATTATGAAATCCTATTCTGAAGTGAAGATGCATTATTATTATTATAGAGATAATACATGTTTAATGTTAGCTTATTGCTTTAATATAGGACATAGTATAGTGTGATTAATTATTCTAACTTACAGACACTGGTAAAATTAGTTGAGAACAAACAAATTCCACCAATTGCTTCTTCATCAAGACTAGCATTACAAATAGGAAGTCTGGTTCCATTGACACAGTATGTAGGAGTCCCTGTGATGTAAGTTACAGATTCACCAATTGTAGTGACTGAAGCAATGAAACGGAGTTCACCAGGAAGGCAAGTAGGTTGAGATGTACCTATAGAAATAAATGATAAGCCTTATATAATAGCTACTTACAAACATGTATTAATGTTGGTACGAGACAGACAGATGCTGGAATTAAGGCAGACTAGGATTAAGTCTTTTAAACAAGTGTATTCAATGTTGCTTGTAACTTCAGTGACATCTATGAAGCTATTATATGAATGGTCACCAGTAGTGACTCTAGATCTAATGTGAGTATCTAAGATATATTATACTTTTCTTACATCTCATAGCTAATAAAAGAGCTGAGAGTGCAATAATGACTACTAAACTCTTCATGTCTAAAGAACTGGAAAGAGAGAGAGAGAGAGAGAGAGAGAGTCAATAAAGTTGCATAATTATATATTATTTAATCATGGCATTAGAACCAAATAGACTTAGATAAGCCTAGGAACATATATATATATATATATATATATATATATATATATATATATATATATATATATATAACATAGCAGTCTTGTTAATAATATTCATGATCAGAGTTTCTATTGTAACAATAATTATAGTCAATAATATTCATTTGCGGAGTGCATTACCAGACACATAATGGGATCACCTCAACCAAGTGACATTGCCATCACTGAATGAGAGGAGTAATAACTATAGATATCTGTATGACTAGACTAGAGTCTTAACAAACAGATTATAATACTTACTACAAAACAGAATTAATTATAAATCACATTATCTGCTATATATATAATACTTAAGTTATACCAAATTACGTTATAGTACAACCATTTAGCTAGGATAAAATCCACTAGAAACAGAGAGTCCAGAACTAGACCAGAATGTACAATGACATAGCACAATTTAATATTAAAAAACACTGCATAAATAATTATAGTTATTGCTTTTTAAATAATATTCATTATCAATAGGGACTATTACCTCATTGAACAATTCAAGCAGTTTGATTGGTTAGATACTATTCTAAGTTAAATCATTTCCAATTACTTTTACTACTAAGCATTATTTGAGTTGTGTGGTTATACTTGATATCTGTTAGTCAACTAATATAGCAACTAATAAGTTATGTTGCTTATAGTGTTTGCTACATCTACATTGGGATCAGTTGGGGTTATCAACCAATACATGACCTAGGTCATTCCTATTACACCCACATTAGGTCAGTTGGGATCATCCACCAATACAGGAACTATAACAATTACACATTGTTCCCATTATATAGACAAGGATCCATCAGTTATTAGTATCCAAAAGATGTTATAAGCTTTTAATTGCATTGTTCTCTTTGACTCAGACTCTAGTCTGTTACAAAGCTATAATGTCAGAAAGGGAAGGTCTTTTTGCATCACAACACTGTTTGGTTAAAAATAGCAGTTGTATGGCAAGCTAGCATTGAATAAAAACAATAGACTTATAAATATTGGTATATATTTACGTTTGGTTCTTTCTCTGCCTTAGTGAGGAGTACAAACTCTTTAGCAAATATGTGGGGTATAACAACTAGCTTGGAAAGTAGAAAGGAAAAGTTGTTTAATTTAATTCAAGTGCACATATTATAATGTGTATGTAGTATATTAATAGTTAATCAAAGTTAGTTTATCTTTGTATTGGAAGTACCACTAAAATGAGAATGCTTTTTAGCATTCTGTATAGTAATAAGTTAGTGCTTCAATAACTACTCTTGGGCCAGTCTTCAATTTTGCAACTGACTTAAACATCTAATGTTATATTTTATCATATCACTGTTCATAGCAAGATGATTATAATCTTGTTACTCCTAGGGGACAATTAAACCTATTCTACCCCTGCATGTTGGATACATATAAAACTAAGGCTACAATATCATATACATAGTACATATATGATATATAAATAAGACTACAAGTTAACAAAGGTATAACTGAAGTAATGGTCAATTTGACTTGCTTATGTGCTAAAATGTTAATCAGTAGTATAGTACAATGCTCACCTTGTGTAGAAGAAAATCTGAAAGAACTATATAATTATACTAGCTACAGGATTCACAGTAAAAATGTTGTCTAGGTCTGAACTTTTGTGCATTTGACACACCCGTTTTTATCGAATTGTTAAAGTATGCAAATTACTAATATTCATTACTTTTCAGCCTATTTAGCCACGTGTACAAGCATGTAGTCTGGAGCTGAAATTATATATATATATATATATATGACCTGATTTGGAAAAAGGGACCACTTCTGTCAAAACATTTGTGACTTGATTTATAAAAAAAACACTGTTAAAACATATCAAAAAAACAGTTTTTATTACATATAGAATAGGTATGCATATATATCAACTGCATGCATACAAAACTGATAGGTTTAAGATGTTTTAACAGTGGTTGGCTTATAAATAAGGTCACAATTGTTTTGACAGAAGTGGTCCTTTTTGTGCAAATCAGGTCACATATATATATACAATCCCAGTAGAAATGCAACACTTTAATGTAAAATTAATACTAGTTTCTATACTTAATTTTTTTTCTAATCACTACATTATCTACACAAACAATAAAAAGCAATAAAAATCGAGATGAACCATTAAAAAAATAAAAACTAATCTCAAAAAATAAAAATATTTATAATCATTATTATATTGCTTATTAATTTTCAAGTACATATCATTTAGTCCTCAATTTCTTGGCCTGTCAGTTTATTGGTAAGATAACCATTCAAAAACTGACGAACAACACTTTCATTTAAATCATTACCAGATTTATCACAAATGTATTTTCTTTGATTGGGTACATCAACAATTACCAATACAGGGAAAGGAGATGTAATACCAACAAATCTTTGAAGTGATTCATCAAAATCACCATTTTTGGCATATCTAAAGATTAAAGCATCATTTTTGCTTTCATGTTCCTCAAAATAGGGTATAGCTACAGGCTCCATTGCTGACTTAGCTGTCTCAACTTGCTTATCAGTTCCGTCTATAGAACAATAAATTATGATGTAATTATTACTAGTTGCTATGAAAAATAACATATAATTATTGTTACTACTTACTTTTTGTTTTAGTGGCATGGATAACAATTTATAATACATATACAATAATAGTTCACATGACATGTACATTAATTATATGTACATGTATATGTACATGGAATGTATGTGTACTTGTACTTGTACATGTACTGTACATTGTACTTGTTCTACTGTTCCATCTTTATAGGTGTATTTATTGTAATGTCATCCACTGGTAAAATATTTTCTCTTATAAATCAATTGTTAATGTATGCAATAATTTGTTTATTAAAGTTAATGAGGCGTTAACCCATACAACATCCTACTCATAACCACATCCTATTACATAAGTTATTACTAATTTACTATACTTTCAATGTTACTATAGACCCTACTCCAAACCCTAAACCCTAAACACTTGAGAATACAATGTAGTGAGCCACTCCCATTATTGAAATATTAATTATGACATGGTGGTATTACCATAGTTCTCCACTATGGTTCTCTAGTTTACAATTCGACAGATAAATCAATTAATATATGAATAGTTAATAAGTAGACATTCCCCTGGTATCTATCCCACTTTGTATATGTCTATGTGTATCTTTTAATATAAATATAAATTTAATGTACTGATTATTATTATGATAATGATATGTGAATATTATGTAAATGACTAACCTGTAAACCAGATCATAAAGGGTTGTTCATTAATAGTGCTTACATTACCAATGTGAACTACTTCTAATGGTTTAGGATACCATGGAAAATCCTAAAATATACAAGAATATACTGTTGGTGTGCAAAAGTACACAAAAATGGTATCCAGTATGCATGAAATAACAAAGGAATAATGGACAGATATATAAATCAATAGAGCAATGGACTTTACTTTTCCTTCAGGATCACAAGACACCATGCCACGTCCACAATCAGTAATAACCTTTCCAGTGTCTGCATCCAATAAAACTAAATGTGGAATAGCTAAAGAAGATAGATACTGAGATTTATATTTCCTCTATAAACAATATAATATCAGTACACAATACAGATATGGCGAAGAGAGTTAAAGACACACTGGGATACAATGCAGTTATCAGTTATACAAGAACTATAAAATATATTATGGTATGAGTATAGTCTGATATGAGACAAGAAGTAAACACAGCTAGTAGCTAAAATAATAGATTATGACTCTGATGATGAATTACATACCTACTACATTAAACATCCTGCTTAGTTTCTTCATTTTCAACTTGTTGTCAAATGGCAAAGCATACCAAGGCATCTCTGACAAGTATCCTTGGAATGTCTCATTGTCGCGATCAGATGATAGAAAGATAACCTCAAAGTGTTTTCCTATAGCCTTCATTTTCTTGTAAAATGTAACTAGTTTTGGAGTGAATGCTCTACAAGGTCCACACTTAAGAGTGTGTGTGTGTGAGAGAGAGAGAGATAAAGAACTATAAAGGTCTCATGAAATTTAATACTTTAAGAAGCAAACAGTTGTCCCAAATGTCATTCCAATCAATGGTATCATTAAAAATACTAATTATTGACATTATCAATTCTTGACATAATTCATTTATCTATATCACATACCCAATGAGCTGAGAAATACAGTCCAATAATTTTCCCTTTGTAATCTTCCCAACTGATCTTGTGGTTATCTTTGTTTACAAATTCACCAGGTATAATTTCATCAAATTTCTCTGGTTTCCAAGGAAACCTATCTCCATTAGGATCTTCAGTGACAATAGCACGACCATCACTATTAATTAACTCTCCAGTTTTTGCATTCACAAAGACAAGAGTAGGAACGCCAGTAACTTTAAAAGTTTTACTAAGTTTATTCTGTAAAAGAACATCATTATTGTGTAAAGTGAGAGTGCATGATAGACAGTCCTTACTTTAACATCTCTCTCGTTATAGGGCAAACTTAGCCAAGGCATGGAGTCAAAATACTCATCAAAAGTATCTTCATCACGATCAGAGCTGACAAAGACAATCTCCAGTTTGTCTTTTAAAGTTGCTTCAGTCAGTTTAGTGTACCATTCAGCTAGTTTAGGTGTGAAGTCCCTGCATGGAGGACACCAATGAGCACTGAAATACAGACCCAAAACTCTGACTTCGTCCTCTAAACTTTCAACAGGAACATCAGTTCTGCTACCTTTCTTTCCACGACTGAAATTCTTGACCTCTTCAAATAAACCAGTGCTAAGTGTTGCCATTTTCTACTGTATATATGCATTCTAGCTTATTTAAGGAATGCGTTATATACACATGCACATGAGCAATGATGACAAAGCGTTTGCCTACTATTTTTAGTAACATTGCAACAACTAAGCAAACTAGTGTTGATACAATAATTTAATTATAATAGTATAACTGCTATAGGCAAGTGCATAATTTGTATTGAATAGTTAGATACTATGACTAAGAGCTAATGTATGTAATATGCATTTTCAACTAAGCATCATGCAATATTACACTAATGATATGTATTTCGTGTCTTAAATATATGATGTGTTTATAATTACAATGACAATTAGTAAACAGTGCTATATATGCTACAGTATTAATTAAATGTAGAGAGTTATTGATGGATTACTTTCAATGTGATTAAAAACATCTGACAGCCATTTTATCTCAACCTCTTGGACTTTACCACCTACACCATAGACACGTAATAATAGATATGTCTCTTTAACTTGCTGTGCAAACTGAAGCTCTTTCCATGAGATAGGAATTAAAGCTCTGTCAAAAGATATAGTACTTTTAACTTTAATATAGTACTCCATTTCATCATGAGCACTGATAACTTTAATGTCATATGGTAGACCAGACTCTTCATGTTCATTCAACCATATTATACTTTTAATCTCAACTCCATTAGGCAATTTTCTATGATGTCTGAGAATATTATAAATGAATGCTTCTCCCCATCTACCAACTTTAAATTTTTCTTCTTCATTTGGAACAAACTCCAAGTTTCTGTCAACTTGTATTGGTAGGCTCTTCATTAATGAAGTAATATCAACAGACTTAACATCAGCAAAATAAGGATTTGGCTTTCTTAATTTAGAAACCTCACTTGAGTTTGCCTTGTTTCTAGGTCCTACCTCTTTTGACTCTTTTGCAGTTGTTTCTTCTTTGGAGGTTGATGATGTAGACTGCCTTAACATTTGATGACATTTAACGGTTTGAGATGGAGTGACTTGCTTTGATACTAAAGAATGACTGAGAGTCTGACTTTCAGACTCACTACGTATACTACCAGCTGGGTCTTCCTGACTAATGTCATATTGATTGGAACTGGACTGCCTCCTAATGGTATGTTTGGGGGATATGACAATTGATTGATGAGGTTCTTTCTCTAAAGCCTTTCTTTGAATCTGTAGTACATCTTCGACAATAACGATATCTCTCTCTGTTAACTTTCTCTGTTTATCATCTTTATATAAGGGTTCAGTAACTTTCCTTGCACCCCGGCCTCCATTTATTCCTATAGGTGCTCTAGGTGGCCATGCTCTTAAGTCTCCTTCAGTAGCATTACCAGCAGCTGGATAAGGATGTTTATCAATGTATAAAAGTGGTTGATATTCATGTTGTTGTGACCGAAGAGAAGATATTGTGTCACTTGAAGTGCTTGATATAGAGAAGGGTTCTACAGATATACTTGTAGGAACTGGTATTTTTTCTGTAGATGACTGAGAAGTAGTGTTTTGTTGTGAGTGAATTTTCCCTACCAGTTCTTGTAGAGAAGAGACATCACAGTACCCACACAAAACTGTAGACTTAAAACCATTTAGATTCTCAAAGGCAACTTCTAAATTTGAATACGACTCTTGAAGAAGGGGATATAAAATTAATGCTAAGAGTTTATGACGAGAAATGACTACTTGTTCATTGTTTTTCTCATTAAAAATGTCCAGCACTTTATACATATGACTGACATCCTTATAGCCATGTTTCTTCCTAACACATAATCCTTTATGAAAAATAGAAGCATAAATGCTCTCAATTTTATTTTTCCTGATCATTGGGCGTTTTTTAAACAGTGGTAGCAATAACTGCAGTATCCTTCTCTGTCTTGCATTGGGCTCTTGAGTTTCTTCTATATAACCAGTAGTAGGAACTGGATTGATAGGCAAAAGAGGTTCTAATATTTCAAGCTGTTTTGCAGGAGGTGGAGTTGCTTCAAAAGACCACTCTTCTGTATTTCGTATTATGTGTCTTTTATTAGAGGAGAGACTTTGTGTGCTGGGTATTGGATGTTCTGTTAAAAGAGGTGTGACTTCCATGAGACCACTTCTTGTTGGACTAGGAGAGACAAATTGCTGAGATGGATTTTTGTCAATGTAATAGAGAGTTTGAGGCTGTTGTAACGTGGGAAATGATACAGTATTAGTTGAAGCTGTCAATAAAGACTGCTGCATAGATCTTGCTGTAGGTGTAGTTATTTTGATAGATGATAAAAGAACATTGCTTTGTTGTGAGTGAGTCTCATGTACCAGCTCATAAAGAGATGAGGTGTCACAGTATTCACACAATACTTCAGGTTTAAAACCATTCAATGTCTCAAAGTCTGCTTCTAAATTTGAATGTGGCTGACTAAGAAGTGGTCCTAAAAGAAAGTCTAAAAGTTTAGAACGAGATATGAATATTTCATCATCACCCTTGTTAACAAAGACATCAATAATGGCATACATATTATTACGATCTCTAAAGCCAAAATTCTTCTTAAGTGATAGCCCTTTCTTGAAAAGTCTAGAATAAATAACAGATATCTTGTCTTTTTTAATCAGTGGACATAGTTTAAAAAAAGGTAGCAATAATTCGAGTACCTTTCTCTGTATTGTGCTGGGTACGCATACTGGAACTGGACCAACAGGTAAAAGAGGTTTTGGCTTTTTTGTGGGAGGAGGAGCTTCACCAGAAGATTGCAGTGTAGGTGTAGCTGGCCTTTTAGAGGGTGCAACAATTTTCATTGGAGAAGTCATGGTTTTTATAGGCATAGTTGCTACAGAAGGGAAAAGGGGAGTAGGCAAGATTTGGTTAGGAGGAAGGAAATGAGGATGTGGAAGAATATAGGAAGAGGAAATAATGTGAGGAGGAGTAGCAATTAGTGGATAAGGCTGAGATGGTATCATGGGCAAGGAGGCATATGGTTGGTGTCTTGAAGTTGGTCTTGTAAATGATGTCATATCTGTAGTAGTGTATTGTTGTGAGTGAATCTCCTCCATCAGTTCATAAAGAGAAGAGACATTACAATACTCACACAAAAATGTCGACTTAAAACCATTTAACTTCTGAAAGGCCATTTCTAAATTTATAGGTGATTCTTGAAGGAGTGGTCGCATAAATAGTTCTAAGAGTTTAGGACGGGAAATTGATACTTTTCCACACTCCTCATTGAAAACATGTAATACATCACACATATGTTTGATGCCCTTGTAGCCATGTTTTTTAACAGATAACGATTTATGAAAGAGAGAGGAATATGTTTGGGTGATCTGCTGTTTGTCAATTAGTGGATAAAATTTAAACAAAGGAAGCAATAACTCCAATATCTTTCTCTGTAACGCATTAGGTCCTTGAACGCTTGGAGATGCCATAACAGGTCTTCCAAACTACATGCTAGCACGTGGATTTAGGTGGAGTTTGTAGCAAGGGGTTAAATTTTATTTCCCCTACTGTTATTACAAACTGCAGTTAATATATGAATAATCCAGAATTAATATTGTACATACAGCTGCCTTGATATGTAAACAAAACTTTCATTTAATTTCATTGAAAATCTATTATATAAAATATATAGATAGATAGATAGATATACTTAAAAGAAGAATAAAAATTAATATCTTTGCAAGAATAACTTAGCAATAAAAAATAAAAACTATATGTAGATACACTAGAAAGTATTCAGAACTATTACCAAGGCCAATATTTCTTTACATAGTCTGTTGCTGGTAACAGACTGAAATTATTTAAGAACCCTCTCACTAAGCATGGACTAAGTCCTTTATAGAACACCTTTGATCCATTTTTAGCATATAACTTCTTAAAACAGTCCCATGATCCACGATATACAAGCTTAGAAGATATTCCATCAGTCTGAATTTTGGTTTTTACCACATCAAAGGGATAGCTTGCAATCCACACAACACACCCAGTCATTCCCCCGGAAAGACTTCTCCAAAAAAGCCGTAAATCATCCACTGATCCTTCAGTACCTGCAAAGGCTTTGCAAAAGAAACGATAAGATGAAAAGTAGAGTCCAAAACTTGTACATTCTCGAGCAATAGTCATATTAAATCCCTTCATTATCCCTTTTCTAAATCCATCTTTTTGCCATATTAATTTTGTTGTCTTCCAAGGACCACGGTATGTGTGATTTCTAGCAGATCGTGCCTCTCCCATTCCTTGGACCTGCATTCTCAATTTAATCAACTCCATCGGACTACATACTATAGATTGGACACCACCAGCAATAGCACCAGACACAATTGAGTTAGCTATTGATTGAGTTCCTCCTTGAGGTTGTAATAACTTCATACATTGACCTTCTACATAAAATAAAATGGCATTGATGAGTGCTTGACCACCAAGTGGATATGCCATCCCTTTGTAGAGACCACGAATCTATTTGTAATAAAAGAGTAATTTTAAATACTTTTATTCTCCTATGAAAATACTAAATTGAGAGAAAATATTACACAAAAATGTGCAATGCTGTATATTGTGTATATATAAACAAACAATTTGTCTACATAGCCCATCCATCTACACAGCAGTATATAGATATCCTCTTATAAAACCATAATCTGTTTGTAATGAAAGAGTAACTTTAAATAGCTTTATTCTACTATGAAAATACTTAATTGAGAGAAAATACTACACAAATATGTGCAATGCTATGCAAATGGTAAATAAACAAAACAGTTCAACAGATAGCATTATACCATAATAGAATTCTATATATGCTGACATATAATTTTGCTATTATATTTGCGAAACTAACTCCTTCAGTTTTTAACGTTTTCTTGAAACAATCCATTCCATTTTTATAAACAATTTGTGTCTTCTCAGTTGTTAACACACGTTCTGTGTGAATTGCATCAATTTGAGCCTGTATACGAGACTAGAATGATGAAGAAAAAAATGCATTGCCATGACAACCAATGATGTTTTTACTTTAACTGTATCAAATGGTTGAGAAGTTAACAGACCCACACCACCTAATTAATTATAAAGTGTTACACCAAGACATACAGAGAGAGAGAGAGACACACACACACACACACACACACACAGAGAATAGTTTTATCAATACAGCTCATTCTAGGGTTGGCTCCATGGATACTCAACTTTTGGAAAGGAGAGTGTCCATGTTGGCCCTAGGAGAGACTTTGGTGACTCTTACACAAACGTTACAAGTGTTGGTAAGAAGTATCTATATATAGAGCACGAACATTAATTGCTGACCTCCTATTGCACCAGCAGTAATATCTCTAACAGCAATATCTGTCATCCTGTTATCGCAAAGAGAGTTTAAATCATATCCTATGCCAACAATCTTATAACTACTTGGTCACACTAGTTGTAAGGAGTGTCCTCCTTAATAGCGTAAATCAACATGAACTTCGACGCTTTTTTAGAAACTGCTGTCGTAGTTTGTTATAAGCATTCAAGAACAGAAAAGGTCGTTCACACTCGCCTAATTAGGTAGATTACATACATTTCACTCTATTTCTCTTCCTGCCAATCAAATTATGACGTTTCATAATTATTATTATAGTTACTATAGAAACAAATGATTTTTTCTAAAGTGAAGAGTTTTTCTTTCTAATAATATATTTTCCTTTTGAGAGATGTGCTAAATATATTCTCAACTTAGCATGATCTGGTAGTAATTTGACAATAATCTAGAAAAAACATGATAAATCATTAATAAATTTTAGAACTATAATCAAAATGACAAGTTGGATGGATCAATTTAAATAAGAATGCAAATACAATTTATGTCGACTCAACATAGACCATACTACAGTACACACAATAAAAGAATCATTGCAATATACTAATGCTAGTAGCAATACTATAGATGTTAGCAATAGCTATTACTCTAACATTAGTAATTGTAATAGACCTACCTCACTATTGGATATAGAAGAGATAATAGCCCTACACAACAGAAGAACAAAGTAACTACAAACTCTTTCAATAAGGTAATGTAACACCTGTCTGAGCATTATAGCAGAGAGCTCACTTAATTGTTAATCATAAAAATATCAAGGAAAAGCTTGTGCTATTGGACTATTGTATAGCATAATACAATTATAGATAGGCTCCAAAAAAAGGATAACACTGCCAAAATCCTAAAAAGGATACTATTTTAAATACAATATTAAACATCCAGTGTTTTTTTTTGTCCTTTATATGTCAGTACAATATCTTCAATACATGATCAGTCTGTTTATCTAAGCATTATATACACATTCAATAAACTAACGTTTCAGTTCCTCTCTCCTTTGACTCGACTATAATATGTTGATTTTTTCCATAACTACAAATAACATTACAAAACAGATATAAAAGAAATATTAGTATAGAAAAAATACCTTTTCCCTTCATAATGAAGCTTGCCATCTTCTACTCTAACGTCATAAATCAGTTCTGGTTGTGTGACAGTCAATGATGGTGCTACAAAATAGGATAGTTGCAATACAACATTACAACTAGAGGAATATTATACCTGGAGCTGTGATTGTTGGTCTAGTAGATGTTGCAATAATGGACGTGGGAGTCTTACCCTAAACATACGATACTTGTTAATGAATGCATGTCATAACTGGCAGATAAGTAATTGGTATATAATAGTGTAGGAAATGATGGATGAGTAGGTATTACACAAAGATAAAGAATGTAGGTGTGTTGGTTTTTTACTTTGCAAATAATTTTTATATCTTCTTCAACGTCATTCTCATCTAGTTCATAAACCAAAGTTGAAAGTGAAAGGAGAAAGTTAAGGACAACAACAAAGTTAAATTACATTAATAACTAGTTAACAACCAGTGTAGTGGATATAAAAAGGGGAAGTTCTCCGTCTCTTTTCAGGAACAGGAAGAGACTCGTAATTACGACGTCTTAGTTTCCTTGTCACCATCATCTTGGGCTCAAAGAGATCTAATCAGTACACACAATATGACCATATGATATATATGTAATACATACAATATGACCATAGGTTATTAGTAATATACATTATGTAATTGGATATAGGTGCCAGCTGCCAAATATGGCTTGAATTACTATAACAACAGCTGTCCACATGCTCTATATAACAATTGTGATTATATTAATACGACATATTAAATTAACAGGAGACAAGACAAAGTTCATTATAGGATCAGGTAGACTATATATATATATATATATTCTATTGTGTTCTTACATGCTCCTGTTGTGATTTCCATAGTTGATCTCAAGTTCTCAAATGTTCTCTTCTTCTCTTGAAGATCAAGCAATAAGTTATCTTTTAATTCAGTCTTCTTTGTCTGAAAACAAATTAGAATTAAAGCATAATATAATAATATAATTTAATTATTAACAAAATATAATTTGTTGGAATGCTTTGTTAATGTCTTAATGTAAGGAATATCATCTTTTAAATTAATAGGAAAATTAACAAAGATTGGTATTTGTATTTTAAATGTATAGGTTATCCATGATTGAACTATCCATGATAAGACTAGAAGTCAACATGGACCATATAACATGATATATTAGTCTCTGTGCTTATTAGATAGTGAATGGAGTTAGAAACTTTTTCTATACATTACTCTTAAACAGGAGGACATGTCCCACTCATTATCTAAATTTTTGCCCTTTCAACTTAATCACATACAAGCAATATCTTACATACACTTAATAACCCAAGTCAAAACTAAACTCTAGTTTTAAAATCACCTCAAATTCATGAATGGCTTGTGCTCTTTCTCTTTCATGCTCCTCTCTGGCAGCTTTGAGCTATGTAGAGAGAGAAAGCAAATGACACCAGTAAAGTAGAGAACATACCTCATAGTCCCTGAAAGTCTCTGCCATAAAGATCCTCTTGTCTTTAAGTTCATGTAACTCTTGTACTCTCCTCTTAAACTCAGGGTCAGTCCCTATAAAAATGAGGGGTAATTACAAATAGATTACAATGTGTCATTGTGCATAAGTGTTACCACTAATGAACATTTGGAATAATTGTATTGTGACAATCTATTACAGTGGAGATATAAATTGAATGAAAGGATAGAGATGGATGAACAAATAAAAATAAGATCTCAATAATAGGGAGTCGACCTTCTTTGATTTGTTTTAATTGTTCTTTTAATGCTGCTATTTTATCTCTGTAAGATCTATATCAAACAAAAGAGAAACAGAGCATGTGAAAACCATGACAGCAACATTAATTTTAATATCTATAACTCTCAAGAAGACTGGTCTATTCTCAATTAGTAGTTTCAAGGTGTCTCCATTCACACAAAGTAACAACAATAACACATTTTAACACCTGCTAAATTTAAAAACAGATTGTAATACTTACCCACCACCAAGCTCTATATCTTCTTCCTCCATTTTGAACATTTCAGGCTCACTGGCGTCCTCAGTGTCTAGAAATATAGGAAATACCAAACCAGTAGTAACTTTGGGTGGAGGAAGCCTTCAAAAGAAGCGTGGTGGGATAGTTCGACTAATTAATACGCTAATTAATTTCAACAAAGGCGGGTCAAGAGTAAACAAACATGGCAAGATGGTGTGGATTAGCTATTGTGCCTAAAAATACCTTCGTCAGTAGACGAATGACGTCTCTTTCCAATGCTACGTAGATCATGGCTCTCAGCATCCATATTTCTTTACTAATACGATACAATATGCACACTATTGCACAGATGACTTACAGCTGCATGTGCTGTAAATTAGAGGGTGTGGTAGCTTTCTATTTATGCGTATAAGGAAAATAATTAAAATATTGAAACTATAGAAATATTCAAGATGGCCCAACACATAAGAGATGAATTCTTTCAGATTCCAATAGTTACTCGGGTCTTCACATCAGCTTGTGTACTAACTACTGTAGCTGTGGTAGGTGCTCATCTATCTGCTCCATAATATGTGCTATGTATTATATGAAGGATGGTTAATATTATTTGATTGTTATACTCATTGTCTCTTCTTGTTTCCTTCACAGCAACTCAATATTGTATCTCCATTACTGTTACTGTATCATCCTCAACTAGTTTTGAAAGGAGAGGTATAATTTATTATTTATTCATTGATTATTGCCATAGAAACATATTGTGATTATGTCTATTAAAAGAGCCAAGGGTCTTGTAAGTATAGATGCAGTTATTATGAACTGTGTTAATAATTAGAGTTTGAATTATTGTCATTGTATGCATGTTTACTGATTATGACCAATCAGAATTGTCCATGTCAATGAATCATGTGATCAATTTAATAGCCAGGTGCATTAATAGCTATATCATTGTATTATTATATTAATATTTTTCGTTTTTGTTGTATAATGACTAATAGACAGTTAAATATAACACTTTTTATCGTTATTTTGTCATCTCTCTCTCTCTCTCTCTTTCTCTCTCTCTATCTCTTTCTCTCAGATATGGAGACTGTTCACTTGTTTCTTATTTTTTGGATTTATAGGAATTGGTTTTTTCTTTAACATGATTTTTCTGTATCCATTATAAAACACTTAATCATCTCTCTCTCTCTCTTTGTACATCCATTAATCATCTATGTCTGTCCATTCTTAACTCCTATATCATAGTTACCGATTTTGTCGTAAACTTGAAGAAGGATCATTTGCTGGTAAGACAGCTGACTTTCTTGTGATGATTCTTTTTGGAGCCACATTGACACTGGTAATTAACTAGTAATTATTAAAAATAGTTATATTATATACTATTAATTAACTAGTAATTAGCCTGACATATTGTTAATTAACTGGATCACTGATATATTTATTCCCATATTAGTACTTAATTAATAATTAACTAACTGGAATATATTATTCATATTATTAATTAATTGGTAATTAACTGGATCATATGACATATTTCATTTTAAACTCAGTTATTTATGATCTTTTGTAGATAGTAGCAACTTTCTTTGTCAATCTTCTTTTCCTGGGTGATGCCCTTACTACAATGATTGTCTATGTTTGGAGTCGACGTAATCCTTATGTACGATATACTTTTTTCGGACTCTTTAATTTTCAAGCTCCTTATCTTCCATGGATTTTAGTATTACTCTCTGTTTTGTTCAATGGTTCTATTATAGGAGATTTAGTAGGTAAGTTAACTTGTATAGTAGAATTGTTCCTTTGGGAGAACTACCATAAGTAATGTCTAACATCAGTACTTACCATAGTGACCTTTTATTAGTAAGCTCCTGACTAGTACTGAGTTGGGATATTGTTAATAACTTTATGAACAAATGTACCCAATTACCATTACATCATAATTACCTCAATACTATTACCATTATTATCACCATGAAACAATTATTATTACCCATTACTTACAAATGTACCCAATTACCATTACATCATAATTACCTCAATACTATTACCATTATTATCACCATGAAACAATTATTATTACCCATTACTTACAAGTGTACCCAATTACCATTACATCATAATTACCTCAATACTATTACCATTATCATCACAATGAAACAATTATTATTACCCATTACTTACAAGTGTACCCAATTACCATTACATCATAATTACTGACAACAAAGCAACCTATAGTACTTATTAGAAAGATGACCATCTCAATGTTAGGAAGAAAATGCATGATCATCATCTAACTTCAACTGTTACTTGTTGTCTTTCTCTAGGAATTGCTATTGGTCACTTGTATTATTTCTTGATGGATGTTTTCCCTAACAAACCAGGTGGATTCTATATTATCAAGACACCACAATTCATGTAAGAATACTTACTTGTATCTTCTCAGAAAGACATACTTCATATATGTAACTAACCTAAGTACTATCATTAGATTATATGCTATATTTACAAAGTCAAGTTAACAGAAATGAAAGATATTAATTCAGTCTTTTAAAGTGTTATTATAATATATACTTTATTTTCTCGACAAAAGTGAAACTGATTTTTTTTTCATTAGGAAATATTTATTTGACGGTCCTCAACATGATCCTAACTACGCTCCATTACCAGAGGATAGACCAGGTGGATATGACTGGGGAGATGGCAGACCATTAGGACAACAACAACAACAACAACAATAAATGATAAGATATTCATAAATTTAGTTCCATCTCATCAATTTTATAAGTGAATGTACTGTACTTTTCATACTAATATGGAGCAGGTGTGAAATACACTTAACAAAATATCACAAGTATTCATTTCTTATACAATAATTGTAAAAGTACAACACAAATGTTAAAACTATTGCTATCTTTGTTTAAAAAGCAAAGTGTCCATTGATTGACAAATAGAAGATAACTAACTGTTATAATGTTATTTTTCATAAATCTTTATCGGTCAGGAAATATGGCTATTCTAATCTGGAACAAATTTATAATGTTTTAGGTATTTTTAATGAGGAAGGTATAAAAGTTTCTATTTCTCGTCCCAAACTTTTAGAACCATTTTTACAACCACTTTTAAAGAGCCAGAATCTAGTTTAGCAGTTGCTTTTGAAAAATTAAATGGTTTTAAGCCTGAAGTTTTATGTGAATACTGTGACGTCCCTTCTATTCATGAACTAGTAAAGGAGATCCATTCACACAAGTCCTCTCTTCCTCGTTCATCTACAAAAGCAGCTACATCATCTTGCTCTGGGGGACCCTTTTCTTTATCAGCAACTTCAACTAATACACTGCAGTCTTTACACTATTGAGGGTAGTTTCCATACCATTATTACCATATTACATGTACATGCTAGCTATTTGTGGTAACTTGACTAACCTAACTGGACTTGAATCAGCTAGTGCCAGCTTTCACAAATCTGGATTTTAAAATGTACCATTTCTTGCTCTCAATTCAGTTCTAATTTGATAAAATTATACATTAACCATTTAAACATGTTGCTGTATTACATGTAAATCTATTGCAACTGATAAATAAACTTGAATTTTAACAATTAAACACAAAAATAAAATAAAAATTTAAGAAATAAGTTGATTGAAATAACTGATAGGACAACTATAGTCAAATTATAGCCAAATTTTAAGTTTCTAACAAAATACCTCCTATCATTGTTTTGTTTATCGACTGATCAATCATAGCTACATAACATCCATAGATATGAAGAGTTCTTTTGACACTCCCTCTTAATACTCTTGTTCTTGACACATTCTATTCTATATTTTTAGTGGAACACTAAAACGGAAAGAGTCAGTCAAAGGAGGGAGAGAGTCCAGTCAAAGGATCAAAGGTCTCCAGCCAATGAGAATTCACATATTGAATAGGCGGGAAAATATGACGAGCACACACCTAGGAAGGAACAACAAACGCGTGACCACTACTATTTTGGCGGGAAATATTACATTGCACACGTAAAGAGAACAGCAAGACATTGATAGATTTTTAATTAATTATTAAAAAAATAATTAATTAACTGGTATAGCTTTTTGCTAAAAACATTAATAATAATATGATACAAATTAATATTAAAGTTCTTTTAATTTAAAAAAAAAAAAATTAACAATAATGATAAATGATCTATGCTAAAAACATTAATGATAATTTTAAAAAAAGAATTAACAATAATGATAAATGATCTATGCTAAAAACATTAATGATAATATGATACGAACTAAAGAATTAACAATAATGATAAATGATCTATGCTAAAAACATTAATGATAATATGATACGAACTAATATTAATAAAGTTCTTTTACTTAAAAAAAACAATTAACAATAATGATAAATGATCTATTAGTTGTAAAAAGATTACTAAGATATTCAGTGTCTATTGTAGTTGCAAAAAACTCAATTCTTAACAATCTCAATTTTTATGAAACAAATTCAAAGTTAAAAAGTTATAGAATGTTTAATTTGAAGATTAATAAATAATTTTAACTGAAGATTGACTTTTGACAAAGTTTAGATTAAAAAATGTTTTTGAGAACTTCAAAGCAATATCCAAAAATAAAGTATAAAGAAAAACATTGAAAATAACAAAAAAAAAAAGTAAAAATTAAAATAAGACAGTCTCCATTGTTGAAGAGTCCCAAGAGCCTTCCAGTCAGTCCACAAGAGCCCTCCAGTCAGTCCACAAGAGTCTTCCAGTCAGTCCACAAGTAGAGAACATAGAGGAAGAAAAATTAAGTTAGCTGGAACAACTGGATTACTAAAGAATGAATGGATGGATGGAGAGGTAGCTCACCTTTTCAACTGTGCTGCTCCTGCAGGGAAAGGAAAAGAGTAGTCATAACTGAACTGGTGACAATGAATGGATAGAGAGTGAAGAGAGACAGAGGAAGTGAAAAAGGACTACCAACCTACACACACACACACAGCACACACACACGCACTCTAGAAGATCAGAGGTTCCCCCCGCCACCTGGCGGCCTTGGATATTAAAAAAATTTTTTTTGGCCGCCAGGCGGCGAGGGGAATATGATTTTTAGAGATTGTATGAGTGTGTGTATGGTGTAGATAGGCTAGATAGCCCAAAATAAAATTTAAAAAAAAAATAAAAGAAGAGGAAAGAAGGCTTGAAGGAAGACAGGAAAGAGTCCAGTGAGTAGGAGAGCGACTCATCTTTTACATCCAGAGAACATCAGAGAAGAGCAGTCAAGAACATCAGAGAAGAACAGTCAAGACCATCAAAGAAGAACAGTCAAGAACATCAGAGAAGAACAGTCAAGACCATCAAAGAAGAACAGTCAAGAACATCAAGCCAATCAGTAAGAACATCCAAGTTGAGTCCTGTAGAAACGAAGGGTGAAAATAAAAATCTTTACATAAACAAAGAATTAAAAAATTTAAAAAAAAAAGAAAATAAATAAATAAAGATGACATAACTAAAAGAAAAAGATGATCCAGCGAAGTGACGAGATGATCCAACGATGAGGCGAGTCGATCCAACGAAGTGATGATCCAACGATGAGGCGAATCGATCCAACGAAGTGACGAGATGATCCAGCGACGAAGCGAGTCGTAGAGAATATAGAAGCATGAAAAATGGAGTACCATTTATATTATCAAGAAGTCTTTCTCACGCTTCAATTTGACAATCAGTCAAGAAAGCTCGTGAAAATTTTGTCACCTCCACCACCACCCACGTGACCAACGTTAATTGAATTTTAATTGATCTAATTAACAATTAATTAAAGTCTTCAACAGTACTTCAACTATTCTGCAACTTGTTACTGGAAAGAAATATATTTGTAATACAATGTCTATATGTGATATAGGGCACAATATTTCTGTCAGAAAATTCCAAACTAGTCAGTTTAATGGTCTCAAAGTCATTTTCTGTTGCAATATGTGTATATCAATATATTATTATGAATTAGTGAAACTAGTGCATGAATGTAGGAGACAGCTATCACAGTGTATCCCACTAGTTGTTTGTAGGAACTCAGATCTGCCAGTGCTATATAGTAGCTTGGAGAGAAATCCTATATTTGTAAAGGTTGTGGGAATGGTTTCGCACAGTGTAGAATTCTTACATTAAAATAATGTGTTGAGAATTTATAAATCCTACAATAGATATAATAAATACTAACAGAGATTTATAAAAACATAGACTATCAGTACTATAAGCCTATTGATTTAATTATGTATCAATATAATAATAATCTTGGTGTTGTTTAAAAAAACATTAACAATAGAAATACATGTAATATAACAGTATGTGTTACTATTAATAGCATGTTACTATTTATAGCACAAGCACATGGTCTATAAGTACAAATTTTAACCTTATATGGAGGTCAGATGTGTATGTGTTGTTATCGTACATGAAGATGGATATTTGACACTGGAGTGTTTAGACCATATGATCTGTATCCTTTGGAACTGGACAGGGAGAAGGGGAGAGAGAGAGAGAGAGAGAGAGAGATAACATAGGTTAATTTACTAGTCCTCATCTTACCATTCGAATATTTCTTTCCATCTTTTAAATGTTCCATCATTGTTCTTTCCTTATACATATTGCCCTGAAAAAAGAAGGTACATATATTAAAATATAAAACGGAATAGATGGTCAATTAATAACAATGGTCAATTAATAACAATAACATGGTAATGGATCTATAAATTTATCAATGGATCTATAATTGTGGTAATGGATCTATGATATAGTAATAAAATCTAATTATAATCAATGGATGCTTATTTGAATTATATTGTTTTGATTGTCTTGGCAGATTCATTTTTAACCCTAAATTTGCTAGACTGCTTGCTAAATTGTTAATTTTGATAGCAATGGATTTCTTTTATTAGTTCATAAAGTGATAGGTATTTTCCACAAATGGAGGACAGGCCTAGGCTTACTTGGTACTTCCAACTCATCTCCGCACTATAGTTGTGGTAGGTGCTCGTCTATCTGCTGCATAACATGTGCTATGTATTATATGAAGGATGGTTAATATTATTTGATTGTTATACTCATTGTCTCGTCTTGTTTCCTTCACAGCAACTCAATATTGTATCTCCATTGCTGTTACTGTATCATCCTCAACTAGTTTTGGAAGGAGAGGTATAATTTATTATTTATTCATTGATTATTGCCATAGAAACATAATTATTGTGATTATGACTATTAAAAGAGCCGAGGGTCTTGTAAGTATAGATGCAGTTATTATGAACTGTGTTAATAATTAGAGTTTGAATTATTGTCATTGTATACATGTTTACTGATTATGACCAATCAGAATTGTCCATGTCAACGAATCATGTGATAGCCAGGTGCATTAGTATTTAATAACTATAATTATCATTGTATTATTGTTATTGTTGTTTCCTTTTTGTTGTATAATGACCAACAGACAGTTAGAGACCCTTCTTTTGTGAATCTCTCTCTCTCTCTCTCAGATATGGAGACTGTTCACTTGTTTCTTATTTTTGGTTTTATAGAAATTGGTTTTTTTTTCTTTAACATGATTTTTCTGTATCCATTATAAAACACTTAACCATCTCTCTCTCTCTCTCTGTACATCCATTAATCATCTATGGCTGTCCATTCTTAACTCCTATATCATAGTTACCGATTTTGTCGTAAACTTGAAGAAGGATCATTTGCTGGTAAGACTGCTGACTTTCTTGTGATGATTCTTTTTGGAGCCACATTGACACTGGTAATTAGCTAGTAATTATTAAAAATAAGATACTATTAATTAACTAGTAATTAACCTGACATATTGTTAATTAACTGGATCACTGATATATTCCCTTATTGTTACTTAATTAATAATTAACTAGTTGGAATATATTATTCATATTATTAATTAATTGGTAATTAACTGGATCATATGACATATTTCATTTTAAACTCAATTATTTATGATCTTTTGTAGATAGTAGCAACTTTCTTTGTCAATCTTCTTTTCCTGGGTGATGCCCTTACTACAATGATTGTCTATGTTTGGAGTCGACGTAATCCTTATGTACGATATACTTTTTTCGGACTCTTTAATTTTCAAGCTCCTTATCTTCCATGGATTTTAGTATTACTCTCTGTTTTGTTCAATGGTTCTATTATAGGAGATTTAGTAGGTAAGTTAACTTGTATAGTAGAATTGTTTCTTTGGGAGAACTACCATAAGTAATGTCTAACATCAGTACTTACCATAGTGACCTTTTATTAGTAAGCTCCTGCCTGACTAGTACTGAGTTGGGATATTGTTAATGACTTTATGATGTAATGATTGCAATTACCATTACATCATAATTACCTCAATACTATTACCATTACCATCACAATGAAACAATTATTATTACCCATTACTTACAAATATATCAATAGTAACAAAAACGTTGTAATTAATTACATATTAATTACTCAATTACTGACAATAAAGCAATCTATAGTACTTATTAGAAAGGTGACTATCTCAATATTAGGAAGAAAATGCATGATCATCATCTAATTTCAGCTATTATTTTTCTAACTTCAAATGTTACTTGTAGCCCTTCACAATATTCAATGAGACTTGTCTTTCTCTAGGAATTGCTGTTGGTCACTTGTATTATTTCTTGATGGATGTTTTCCCTAACAAACCAGGTGGATTCTATATTATCAAGACACCACAATTCATGTAAGAATACTTACTTGTATCTTCATATATGTAACTAACCTAAGTACTATTATTAGATTATATGCTGTATTTACAAAGTCAAGTTACAGAAATGAAACATATTAATTCAGTTTCTTAAAGTATTATTATAATATATACTTTATTTTCTCGACGAAAGTGAAACTGATTTTTATTTCATTAGGAAATATTTATTTGACGGTCCTCAACATGATCCTAACTACGCTCCATTACCAGAGGATAGACCAGGTGGATATGACTGGGCAGACCATTAGGACAACAACAACAATAACAATAAATGATAAGATATTCATAAATTTAGTTCCATCTCATCATTTTTATAAGTGAATGTAATGTACTTTTCATACTAATATTCTTAACAAGATAGTACAAGTATTCATTTCTTATACAATAGTTGTAAAAGTACTATAGTACAGTAATAACGTGTCATACTAATGCTCTTCTCAGGTAATAGTCATATGCCGTACCAGGTAGTTACCAGGCATTTGATCATGTGATGTAGTTGCTAGGTAGTGTAGTTATTTTAATGGTTATTATTTTGGGAGGTAACATTGTTAGTAGTCTTGTCAGCAAAAAGTCAGTCAATTCTCAGGATTATCGTTATTGGTTTTGTTACTTCTGATGAAGTGAACTGTAAGTTCATATTTTTAGTTTTTGATGAATTTTGAGGTTCCAAGAGTAGTTCTTAATATTCATTACTTAGTGACTCGTGAATAACTTCTCAAGACTCGACTCAATTTCTCTCTTGAGCTGAGCTGTGGATGGCGTCTCGAGAACCTAATACGAAAGAAAAGGAAATATTAGAACTATTGCTGCCTTTGTTTAAAAAGCGTCCATTGATTGACAAATACCAGATAACTAACTGTTATAATGCTGTTTTTCGTAAATCGTTATCTGTCAGGAAATATGGCTATTCTAGTCTTGAACGAATGTATAATATCTTAGGTATTTTCAACGAGGAAGGCACAAATGTTTCTATTTCTCGTCCCAAACTTTTAAAACTACTTCTACAACCACTTCTTCAAGAGCCACGTTCAAATTTAGAAGTCGCCTTTGAGAAGCTAAATGGTTTTAAGTCTACAGTTTTATATGAATACTGTGATGTCTCTTCTCTTCATGAATTGATTGAGGAGATCCACTCACACAAGTCCACTGTATCATCTACAAAAATGGATACATCATCTTGTTCTGGGGTATCTGTGGGACCCTTTTCTTTATCAGCCACTTCAACTAATGCACCAAGGTCTTTCCAATCACAACAACAAGAAAAGAGACAATCTCAACCCCTCATAGGTCCTCAAATCCCATCTCCTAGACCAGAATCTACAATGAGAGTTCCCCTATTAGAATTCCCACCACTTCCAATGCCAAGTAAACCTCTTTCTGTGAGACAGGTGATATCAACTAACAGAGAGCCTTCTGCTGAAAGAAACCAACCTCCCGTAAAGAAACTTGTAAGCCCAATACCTGAATGTGTTCTGCCTAGCAATCCATCGACAAAAGGATCTCAAGAACCCAACATAAAACAGAGGATGATAATAAAATCATTGCTACCTCTGTTTAGGGTCCGTCCAGTCATTGATAGATCGACAATTACTAACACTTACGCTGCTGTCTTTGGTAAAGGGCTATCTGTTAGGAATCATGGCTATTCTAATCTGGAACAAATGTATAATGTTTTAGGTATTTTCAATGAGGAAGGTATAAAAGTTTCAATTTCTCGTTCCAAACTTTTAGAATTACTACTACAACCACTCCTTCAAGAGCCACGGTCTGGTTTAGCAGTTGCTTTTGAAAAATTAAATGGTTTTAAGCCTGAAGTTTTATGTGAATACTGTGACGTCCCTTCTATTCATGAACTAGTAAAGGAGATCCATTCACACAAGTCCTCTCTTCCTCATTCATCTACAAAAGCAGCTACATCATCTTCCTCTGGGGTATCTGGGGGACCCTTCTCTTTATCTGGGACTTCAACTAATGTACCATGGTCTTTTCAGTCACAACAAGAAGAGAGACAACTTCAACCCTTCATTGGCCTTCATATCCCCTTTCCTAGACCAGAACCTACAATGAGACATCCTTTATTAGAACCACCTTCTATGATGCCATTTCCAATGCAAAATATCAATAGACCATTGATGCCATATACTGAAGTACCTTCTGCTGTAAGAACTCTAATTTCTATAAAGAATCCTGTTACCCCAACACACAAACGTATCCTGCCCATTTATCCAGTTTCAAGTGATATCACAACAGAAGAATCTCAAGAGCTCAACATTATTCAAAGAACAATAATAAAATTGTTGCTACCTCTGTTTAAGGTCCATCCATCAATTAACAAAGACCAGATTACCAACACATTTGGTGCTGTCTTTCGTACTAATAGAGGATTATCTGTTAAAAAGCATGGCTATTCTAGTTTGGATCATATGTACAATGTATTAGATATTTTCAATGAAGAGGATAAGAACATTTCTATTTCTCGACCTAAACTTTTAAAGTTACTTTTACAACCATTAGTTCCAATTCTTCATGAGCCACACTCAAGTTTAGATGCTTCCTTTGAGAAACTAAATGGTTTTAAGCCTACCGTTTTATGTGAATACTACAATGTCTCTTCTCTACATGAACTGATGCAGGAGATCCATTCACAACATTACACCAACAGAAACCCATCTCCTTCACATCCCCAAACTCCTTTTCCTCATCACCATATCTTGTCTCATCCAGTACCACATTTGGATTCAGCAACAAATATTACAGCAGCAGGAACTAGTCAAGCTCTACATACAGAGAAACCTCCAAGTCATTACCCCAACCCACAAATCCATCCTCGAGATGACACCTTTGTCCCACCATTACCCAGCCATCGTCAGCCTCATGTACTCTCTGAAGAAGACATTTGCACACCTCCTTTTCCCCCACAATTTAAACGTTCTGAAAACTCCACAAGTGTCATAAACAAGATAGAAGAGTACATTAAAAGTTTTGTTAACTACCTTTCAAAACAAGGCAAGCATTTACCTGCCTATATGGTTGATAAGGAGGTCAAAAGTATCTGTAATAAAGCATCTTCGTTAGTGGGTAGACGGGTTGATTTCAAGAGTATTCAATTTGGTATTGAGTTTGATAAGCTTCAAAAACGTTTGAATGAATTTATACGAATGTTTTGCTGGAACTGTCCAATCACTTCACTTTTTGAACTCCAACGTACAATATGTGAATTTGAGAAGGTAGAAGATTTTGAAGAGCTCAAGGTTGGTCCTATTGTCAAACATCCTATAGTGATTAGCTTATTCAAAGTACCAGAAGATGTTCTGTCTGTACCCGAGATTACAGCTTACGATATTCACATATGTCTGATGAAGTATATCAGTAAAAGCAAGAAAACAAATACTAGAGATGTTGAAGAATTCATGACATTTTTGGCAGATAAATTCTCAGTATCTTCTCCACTTCATCTGTGTGTTCGTATATCTAGTTTTCCATTAGCTTGTTCAGTGAGTGATCTTTCTAACTTATTAATAAATACTGATCTCTTTCTTTCAGCTTAATTTTAAATTTCGTACATCACAAAGACAAATTCGTGAACGGATGGAGAAAGAAAGCGAGAAAAAGATTGGGGAAGAAGTTGACTTTGAAATTAAGCGTTTGGGAAAGTCTCTTAGTCATATGTCAGATAATATTAAGGAGTTAACAGCCAAAGATCCAGTCCAACTCATTGAAAGTGTCTTCACTCTATCACTCAGTTTGTTTCAGCCTCATCTTCGCTCAAAACTAACTGTTTTCTTTGACACTATTATGAAGAATGCTAGTCTACGTCAGTTATTTACTATTGCTCTCTATCAAGGAGTTTATGGTGTCCAGAAAATGATACAAGAACAAGAAACTCAAGCTGCAAGGAGTGGAACTTCATCATTTACTGTGGGTCAACGTGGACAATACCATGAGATGATGATACATAAATCACAAAGTAAGTAAACATCATTACTGTGTATATAGATATAATAATAGATTACTATTAGTAAAAGTTTATATAAACTTTAACCTTTTTAGAAGAATTAATTGGAGAACTAGTTCATATGCTGAGAACAGTACCATTTCCAATTGATCTGGAAACTTTAGCTGAACTTGAAATACAACTGGTAAATATAATGGGAGGTCAAACATTCCATTCTTTTGGACATGGCCCTTTTCTCAAGTTCATTTCTTGTAAGCCTACAGTGTTAGAGGCACTTGGAGGTAAGACTATTGGTAGCAGTGGGGGAGAACAGAGTAAGGAACTGGAACAGAAACGAACAGAAGTGATATCATGTATACAACAACTCAAAGAGTCTTCTAATAAGGTATGTATAAACATAAGTTACTCTAATGTAGTGTTTTTATTTACTATTAGAATGTTGTGTCAGCTACTCTCCTACAACAATTCCAGGTAGACTCTATCAGCCAACTAGGTTGTGGTACACTAGAAAAACTCATATCAGATGCTCAAAACATTGCTCTACCTCCTTCTTCCTCTATATATTACATCACTCCATTACTAATAAACAGTAATGATCATGTCAACTCACCTCATCATGGTGTATTGGGTCCACAAACTCATCAAGATGCTCTGGACTGTTTACTAGCTGCACCACTTTTAGCTGACTTAGCAGAATGGTCTAACTGGGACTTAGTTTTTAGACCCTCTCTTGGACGTCTCTCTGTCTTTTTAAACAATCAACTACAGACCACCAGTAGATCTGAAGATGAGAAAGTTTTTGCACTTGATATTGGACCTGGTAGACTTTTAAAAATCAATGCTAACTCAACTATACAAGATTTCACAGCTGCTGTTGATCATACCGAACCTGTAACAGCAGCTGGACATTTAGTATCATTGGCTGTTAAAGCTAGTAACATTTCTAATGTATCTACA
This sequence comes from Xestospongia bergquistia, assembly GCA_963965975.1. Classification (NCBI taxonomy): domain Eukaryota; kingdom Metazoa; phylum Porifera; class Demospongiae; order Haplosclerida; family Petrosiidae; genus Xestospongia; species Xestospongia bergquistia. The sequence goes on from OZ014417.1 coordinate 7,513,028, forward strand.
CAATTATTAGCTCAACATGTTCATACTAAACTATCTAGAATGTCAACTGCTATGGATTGTGAGGGAGAGATGTCACCTGATAGATTTGTGTTTAATTGTCTAGTGTCTATGCCATTACAACTTTGTGTGATTTTAGGCAAACAGGTAATTTACCAGCCTACCTGTTCCATTGTATACCTAATAAGGAAATTCCTCTAGTGCTGTACTCCTTTGTAGATAATAAAATTTATTTTTTGTTATTATATTACAAGGAAGCCTATAGTTCATGATATAACTTGTGGTATTTCTAATAACTATAATTATTCATAATTTAATTTCTTACATTTAGGTGTTTTTAGATCCTCTAAGAAATGTGACTAGTTCTACTTTAATTGATGGATTGATAACTTTATGTAGAACAAATAGTGAAAGAGGATTTTTTCAAGCACTTGGAATGAAGCTAGGTATTAAAGCATGGATTGATGACTTTAAAGAAATGCAGACAACAAGGTTTACTGGTAGTGGTATCATAGTTACTAAAAAGTCTACTATGAAATCTACTATTAAGAAGGTTAGTTAAGAAAATGTTTTGAATTCATTTTACTGTGTTCTGTCTTCATAGATGGAACAGACTACTTACTTGAAACCTGACATCATACCATCTCTCCCAAATAATACCCCACCACTTAAAGAAGAGACAATAGATGAGGTAGCAACCAGTGATGACATTACACCTTCTCCTGAGATGATGACAGTAAAGGAAGTGACTAAAGTTGAAGAGAAATGTAAGAAGATAATTCTTGATATTTGTCAAAATGAATTTGGAGTCGGCCTTGAGTTGCAACTTAATCCTCAACAAAAACAAATTGCAGAAAAACAGAAAGAGAGAGAGGGTCGGAGTCTACAACGTCTTTCAGAAGAGCTTTATAGCAAGGATACTCATTTTGTGTTGGAACTAGTTCAAAATGCTGATGATAACATGTACTCTAGTAATCAACTGGTTCCTACACTTAAGTTTGTTCTCTCAAAAGACTGTATCACAGTCCTCAACAATGAAACAGGTTTCTTAGAGAATAATATTCGAGCTATTTGTGATGTTGGCAAGAGTACTAAAGACAAAAATCGTTCAGGATACATTGGACAAAAGGGTATAGGTTTCAAATCAGTTTTTCGAGTCACAGAACACCCTGAGATTCATTCTCGAGGTTTTCATATCAAATTTGATACTCAATCTGGTCCAATTGGATACATCTTACCACAGTGGGTGGAGCACTCATTTCGTGAAGGAAAATTATCTGAAGAAGAACTAGCAAAGTAAGTTATCTGTCTATAATTATATACTTAAATAACATGCACAATAATATTATGTACCATAATATAATATGTACTGAAGTGTACTATATATCAATGTTTTATTATATATTGTTCAGTTAATATCTTTAATATCTTCTATTTTATTTAGATGGACTACTAGGATAGTGCTACCTTTAAAATCAGATATTACTGTCTCTCAAAATACTCAAAATATGATGAGTAAATTTCAAGACATTCAACCATCTTTATTGCTCTTTTTAAATCGTCTGAGATGTATTATCATTGAAGACACAGTTAGTGAATTATTTAATGTATAGCTATAAATTTTGATTATTTTTCTTTTAAGGAGACACAAAATGTTCGTCTGATGGAACGACATGACAAATCAGCTGGTATAACTGAAATTAGATATGACATGGGAACTGATTATTGGTTGGTAGTGAGAAAAGTATTAAAAGATGCTAGTCAGGTATGAAGACAAAGAAAATGAAAGAATAGATTCAATGATACCACCTTTGTATTCTCTAGTATAAACCTGATGTAGAAGCCACAGAACTTGCTCTTGCATTTCCTTTACCTAAAGATTTAAAGAACCCACCTACAGCCAGAGTGAGTTAAAACTATTATATTTAATAGTTTATGATCAATACATAGTTATCAATGTGACCATAGTAATTTATATAGTGTTAATGTTGTTCTATTTTGTAGGAGCTTCAATCACAACAAGTGTTTGCTTTCCTTCCCTTGAGGAGTTATGGTTTTCATTTTATAGTTCAGGGAGATTTTGATCTACCTAGCTCAAGAGAAGATGTTAACAGTAACAGTGCCTGGAACCAGTGGCTTAGAGAAGAGATACCAGCTTTGTTTTTAAAAGCAATAGAAAATTTTAAAGTAAGCTATTATGTCCAATAATACCATATCACTCTAACATGAATGTGTTTTTATTATTCATAGGCTCTGCCAGATGTCTCAGAAATAGAAGCAATGTCCTTGATCTTACAGTTTATTCCACTAGAAGGAGAAGTGCATGATTTCTTCCAACCAGTTACTGGAGAGATCGTACGTCTCTTTAAAGGAAAGGAATGCTTACCTACTGACCCAACACCATCTCATGAAGCATCACCAAAAAATACAATGAGAGATATTGTAGATATCTTTAGACAGACTAGTACAAGAGATGACACAGATATTCAGTGGAAACAACCTTCACAATTACTCTCAGTTCATTTGGATATCATCAGAGAATACATCCCTCAATCTTTGTTGACTTCAGCATTAGATTTATACTATCTCAATGGCAGTTTATCTAGTACACTTAGCAATGATCTATGTTCTCAATTAAATATTGGAGTAATAAATATAGATCATTTACTAGCAGTTGCTGAATATGCTCTTAAAGAATACAAGAGTAAGAGAGGAAGTGCATTACAAGATCTATCCTTAGAGGAACCTTTAATAGAAGATGATGATGAAGAATTTGATGAACTTAGTCCTTCAAAATATTTTGTGAAGTGGATAGCTCATTGGTTAGCATGTGTACATTCTCTAATGGAGGATACTAGAGATTTTACTACAAGTACTTTAAGTAAACTCAAGAGGTTACCAATTATTCTTCTCTCTAATGGTGACATGGTGTCAATTGAGAGTGGACCCATCTTCTTTCCTCCTGATTCTGATACAGGTATGAAATGGATAACCCTGTAATTGTATTATAGTAATTGATATCTTAATCTTCTTCCCTTCCTCTCAGATCTTGAGCAATCTTTTCAAATTATTTACAAAGAACTACATACTATTGATAATGAGTTATTAAACAGTGGAGATGAAATGGTTTCAGCTCGTGTCTACAAAATCCTCTCTATTCAACTAGGAGTAAAAGAACTTAACATTGTAGATATTATCTATCATCATATTATTCCACAGTTTAAAAAAGACAGTATCAAGGTAATTAAGACAATTATTCTATTAACATATAATAGTTTAATAGATTAATGTGCTTATTTTTATATTTCTCTTTCAGAGCAAGAAAGATCAACTCCTTATTTCCTATCTGGCTTTTATTAAACACTCAATTGATAAGGGTATGATTCCTCAACCTCAACTAATTGCTGATTTGAAAGATGATGTGGTTCTCATTACAAACAAAGGAAGAAAGAAACCAAGTAAAGAAGTCATCCATTTTAATGCACAGTACAAGAACCAGTGGAATCTTTCCAGAATGTTTCCAAGTAAGACTATTCTAATACAAAAAGATAATATTGTAGATAACATTAATATGTGTCTTACTAAATATATTGTATATAGGTGTTAAATGGATTGAAGTTTCTCCAGAGTACCTTAAGATATCAAAACAATTAAAAATTCTTCCCACTAATTGGAAGGAATTCTTCCTTGGGTTGGGTGTCCAGTCTGGACTAGCTGTGGAAAGAATTAACAGAGAAATCAACCCAACTAAAGAGGTAAGACAAGAGTCACTAAAAAGGTTGGTATTAATATTTGTTATCTATTATAGGCCAGTCACCATATATGGAATGTACAAAGCTGGAAGAGATCACCAGATGGTAGCTACATAGTACGAGACTACTACTGCAAAGAGTTTAATGATATACTAGTCTCTATTAGTAAAAATAGTCCAGGAGATCAGATAGAGCAAATGAAAGCTTTAGCTGAAATGTTAGATCAGTGCTGGGATAGTGTATATAAATCATACATGATGGCTACATATTATGATGGTAGCAATTCTCATGAGCTAGGTAATGTTGTGTCTTCATTTGGACACAGTTTAACAAACAAAGCTTGGTTACCGAGTGTAGACCTTGCTAAAAAACCATATAGCAATGATGGTTCATCTCCTCTTCTTCAGGGAAATCAACTTTATCAAGATGTAGACAAGCTAAAGCATTTATTACATTGTCATGTACCATATTTAAGAGCTAATTTGAGAAGCTACGACTTTATACAACATTTACAAGTCAAAGTTGATGTCACTTCTAAAGAGCTTTTAGAATATCTTTGTAACTGGTCAGAAAAGGCATCAATTAGAACAACAACAGAACACATGAAACATGTTTATATGTTTTTAGCTCAGGCTTATGAAGAGAAGAATGAAATTGGGAGAGCATTCAGCAACAGGGACTTGATATTTGTTCCATCCATCACTGAATGGAGGAATAATTCTTTAATTGATATTGATGGTACTTTTGTCTCTGTCCACAAAACATGTTGGGCTGATGAGACAACTGTCTTGTTCAAGTTTCTCAAAAATCATCAGTCATACCCTTTTCATCTTCCTCAAATTTTGGGTTTCTTTTACAGTGGTTTTGATGAGAATACTAAAGAGAAAATTAAATATGCCTTCAGTTTGCTGGGGGTACGAAAAGATATGAATTTGGAGAACCTCATTAGTTTGTTTGAGTTTAATGCCTCTCTCACATCTTCTCCTGAAGATAGTCACATTGATGCATTTCGTTCAATTGCTGAAGTAATTCTAAAAATTATCACAAGTGATGAAGGTATTTCTGAAGTTGAACAAAAGTTTTTTTTAGCTAATGTCAGAAAGAAGGCTATATTTCCAAGTAAAAGTAAAAAATGGGTGTCACTTGAGAGCCTGTATATTGATGATGACCCCGATATATCGAAACACTTTTCAAAACATGAGAAGGTCCATTTTCTTCATTGGCCTGCTAACAAAAGTGTTAAAGGCTGGTTAAAAGATGAATTACCAAACCCATTCACTGAGATATGTCTAATACCTCGAATTAGTGAATGTGTGCATACACAGTTAAATCCATCATCAGTACGACCTTATTATGACCTTCAGAAGACATTTCATTACATGATTCCTTTAATACAACAATATATTGTCTCTAATGTTGAGCACCCCTCTTCTTTAAACTATTACGAAGGAATAGCTGAGCTATTAAAACGCTTGCAGTTTCTTTCAACTATTGAACTCACCTGTACATACTCCATTGATGAACATTTTGCTCATGCTTCTATAAAGCAATGTCGATTTGATGATGATTCTTCTCAGCCAGTGGTATACGTTGTTGTAAATGAAGATGGTAAAATACTGGAGAAAAGCTCTCTACCACAAGTAGTCTGTCAGATTATTCTACCTAAGAATGTCAAAATCCTGTCATTTCAACAGTTTGTCCAAGAAATGTTAATGGATGATGTTAGTTCAGAAGAGGATACAAAAAGATATATTGAGAAGTATGGACTAAAACCAGTTCCAGCTAACTTACCACAGTGGAGTATTGGATTACCATATCTGCCTAAACCTGTACCTACAGAAGAGCCTGCAGAGTTGGAACCTCTAGATGAACAGACAGATCTGGAGATACTAACTAGCAATAAAGAAAATACCCTGGGTAATACTGAGGGTGGATTAAAGGCATGGCCACCCAGAGCACCTGTAAGAATGGAAGAAGGCCATGGTGCAAAGAAATCCACTAGAATTTCCAATAAAGATGGTGAGCGAGAAAGAAAGTTAACAGAGAGAGATGTTATCACTGTGGAGGATGTACGACGGATGCAACAAGCGGCTGGACAAAAAGAAGAACCTGATGATGATGCTAAAGCCAAAAAAGACAATACCACCATAAGGCAACCTAGTTCTAATCAAAGTGATGTCATTCACAAAAATCCTGCTGCTAAGAAGTCTGAAAGTCAGACTCCTAGTCATGCTTTAGTATCACAGCAACTTACTCCACCTCAAACTGGTACTACTAAACCTCAACAAATGTTAAAGCAGTCTACATCATCGACCTCCAAAGAAGAAACAACTACTGCAAAAGAGTCAACAGAGGTAGTACCTAGAAACAAGGCAAACTCAAGTGAGGTTTCTAAATTAAAAAAGCCAAATCCTTATTTTGCTGATGTTAAGTCTATTGATATTACTTCATTAATGAAGAGCCTACCAATACAAGTTGACAGAAACTTGTTTACACAATTAGTTCCAAATGAAGATAGAAAAGAAGAAAAACTTGAAGTTGGTAAATGGGGAGAAGAATTTGTTTTTAATGTTCTCAAACATCATAGAAAATTGCCTAATGGAGTTGAGATTAAAAGTATAATATGGTTGAATGAACATATAGAGTCTGGTCTACCATATGACATTAAAGTTATCAGTACTCATGATGAAATGGAGTACTATATTGAAGTTAAAAGTACTATATCTGTTGACAGAGCTTTGATTCCTATCTCATGGAAAGAGCTTCAGTTTGCACAGCAAGTTAAAGAGGCACATCTTTTACTGTGTGTATATGGTGTGAGAAGGAAAGTTGAGGAGGTCGAGATAAAGTGGTTGTCAGATGTATTTAGCCTTATTGAAAATAATCCATCAGTAACCCTCTACATAAAAATGTAGTTGTATAATAGTGTTGTATAAAGTTTTAGATTTTGCACTGATAGGTCTAAATTTTGCTTTCGTATTAGTTTTTTCTTTTGTATTTGTAACAATTACTTTTATTTACTTTCTGTATAGTTTCTAAAATAGAGAATTTTATAATATATGTATGTCACAGGAGAGAACTAGCCACACAAACTAAGCTATTTGCTTGTGACCTTCATAATTATAATTAGAACTGTAATTTTGAATTGCCACTTGACACACAGCTGACTTCTCAAGGTGAAAAATGCTATTCGTTAAATCCTCCAAAATGCAAAATTTGAAGTATGTCGAAGGTATGCCATTGAAAATGTATGGAGTTTTATAATTTGCTACTTTCTCGTATCACTAGACAGCCAAAATTTATGTATAAAATGCGCGTTTGCAAGCTGAATTGATTGGTACAAGTCCCGTCTGGATAGCGCTTAAAACGGCAAAGTTATTTACATGTCAGGGTAGCTCTTCTCAACTTGGACAGAGTACCGTATAAGTGGTATACCTATTTCGCGGTTATAAACTTTCGCGATTTTACCCGAAATTCATATTCGCGAACAAAAAAATTTCGCGAGTTAAGATAGATCACACCCAAGGAATATAAATTTTCGCGGATTTTTAATTTCGCGAAATTAAATCCCCGCGAAATATACCACCTATACGGTATATAATACTGCACTCTGATAGGCTGGTTTGTTTGTTTAATAATAATTATTAAGGTTATTATAATGGGAGGTGACGTGGGTAATTATAAATTATTAACAGTATGATTAGTCAGCAGAGCTAGAAAGTCAAGCTTCAGATTATATATATTCCAACATCGCTGACCCAGTTTTTTTAAATCACTAATTGTCTCGACACGCAACGATGGCGTCTCAACACGCTCCACCAGAACCTAGTACAGCAAAGAGGAAAATACTTGAATTACTGCTGCCTCTGTTTAAACAGTATCCACGGATTGACAAATACCAGATCAGCTACGCTTACAATGCTGCTTTTCCGCATGATAAGTTATCTGTTAAGAAGAAATTTGGCTATAAGAATCTTGACCATATGTACACCGTGTTAGATGTCTTCAATAATGAAGGCACAAAAGTGTCTATTAGTCGACCCAAACTTTTAGCCCTACTTCTACAACCACTTCTTCAAGAGCCGCAATCAAATTTAGAAGCTTCCTTTCAGAAGTTAAATGGTTTTAAGTTTTCGATTTTATGTGAGTACTGTGATGTCTCTTCTCCTCATGACTTGTTAAAGGAGGTTCAATCACAAACATCCAACCATCCTTCTTCATCTGTAAAAGTAGCAAAATCTATGTCTTCTAATACATTGATGGAATCCTTTCCATTTGATACAACGCCACATATTAGATCACAGCAATCCCAAAAAAGAAAGCCTCATTTATTTCCTCCTACACCACAATTCTATTGTTCAGCTCCAATAACAGATAATACAGCAGTAAGAACCAGTCAACCTCAAATTGCACCTGGGGTACAAGTGTTTATACCGCCTCCTCCAGCATTCATGTCACACGCAGAGCAACTTCCAAGTCATTACCCCGACCCACAAATCCATCCTCGAGATGAAATCTTTATCCCTCCATTACCTGGCTATCATCAACCTCATGTACTCTCTGAAAAGGATATTCGCAGACCTCCTGTTCGTCCACAGTTTAAACGTTCTGAAGACCCCCAAAATGTCTTAGACAAGATAGAAATGTATATACAGACTTTTGCAAGCTATTTCTCAAAACAAGGCAAGCATTTACCTGCTTACGTGGTTAATCAAGAAGTGAAAAGCATCTGCAGTAATGCTTCAAAACAAGTGGGTAGACATGTTGATTTTAAGAGTATTAAATTTAGCAATGACTTTGACAAGCTTCAAAAACGTTTGAATGAATTTATGTGCTCATTTTGCTGGAACTGTCCAATCACTTCACTTTTTGAACTCCAACGTACAATATGTGAACTTGAGAAGGTAGCAGACTTTAAAGAATTCAAGATTGGTCCTATTGTCAAACACCCTGAGGTGATCCGTTTATTCAAAGTACCGGAAGATGTTCTGACTGTACCTGAAATTACAGCATATGATATTCATACCTGTCTGACAGAGTATATCACCAAAAACAAAACTAACAATGTTGAACAATTCATGACTTACATGGCTGAGAAGTTCTCAGTATCTTCTCCACTTCATCTGTGTGTTCGTATATCTAGTTTTCCATTAGCTTGTTCAGTAAGTGCATATAATTATTAATAATTATTAATTGTTTGCTGCATTTCTTCCTTTCAGATTAATCACTGGTTTCTCACATCACAAAACCAAATTCATAAACGAATGGAAAAAGAATGTGAGAAAAAAATTGGAGAAGATATTGACTTTGAAATTAAGCAGTTGAGACGATCTCTGAGTCGTATGTCAGATAATATTAAAGAGTTAACAACTAAAGATCCACTTCAACTCATTGAAAGGGTTTTTAATTCATCGCTTCGTTTGTTTCAGCCCTACTATCACTCCAATTTAACCCTTTTCTTTGACACTATTATGAAGAATGCTAGTCTACGTCAGTTATTTACTATTGCTCTCTATCAAGGAGCTTATGGTGTCCAGAAAATGATACAAGAACAAGAAACTCAAGCTGCAAAGAGTGGAACTTCATTATTTACTGTGGGTCAACGTGGACAACATCATGAGATGATGGTATATAAATCACAAAGTAGGTAGACATCATTATTGTGTGCATAGATATAATAATAGATTACTACCAGTAAAAGTTTATATAAACTTTCACCTTTTTAGGAGAATTAATCAGAGAACTAGTTCATATGCTGAGAACAGTACCATTTCCAATTGATCTGGAAACTTTAGCTGAACTTGAAATACAACTGGTAAATACAATGGGAGGTCAAACATTCCATTCTTTTGGACATGGCCCTTTTCTCAAGTTCATTTCTTGTAAGCCTACAGTGTTAGAGGCACTTGGAGGTAAGACTATTGGTAGCAGTGGGGGTGAACAGAGTAAGGAACTGGAACAGAAACGAACAGAAGTGATATCGTGTATAAAACAACTCAAAGAGTCTTCTAATAAGGTATGTATAAACATTGATTAAGTTACTCTAATGTAGTGCTTTTATTTACTTTTAGAAAGTTGTGTCAGCTACTCTCCTACAACAATTCCAGGTAGACTCTGTCAGCCAACTAGGTTGTGGTACACTAGAAAAACTCATATCAGATGCTCAAAACATTAATCTACCTCCTTCTTCCTCTATAAATTACATCACTCCATTACTAGTGAACAGTAATGATCATGTCAGCTCACTTCATCATGGTGTATTGGGCCCACAAACTCGTCAAGATGCTCTGGATTGTTTACTGGCTGCACCACTTTTAACTGACTTAGCAGAATGGTCTAACTGGGACTTAGTTTTTAGACCCTCTCTTGGATGTCTCTCTGTCTTTTTAAACAATCAACTACAGACCACCAGTAGATCTGAAGAAGAGAAAGTGTTTGCACTTGAGATTGGACCTGGAAGACTTTTAAAAATCGATGTTAATTCAACCATACAAGATTTCACAGCTGCTGTTGATCATACCGAACCTGTAACAGCTGCTGGACATTTAGTGTCATTGGCTGTTAAAGCTAGTAACATTTCTAATGTATCTACACAATTATTAGCTCAACATGTTCATACTAAACTATCTAGAATGTCAACTGCTATGGATTGTGAGGGAGAGATGTCACCTGATAGATTTGTGTTTATATGTCTGGTATCTATGCCATTACAACTTTGTGTGACTTTAGGCAAACAGGTAATTTACCAGCAATATCTATGTGTTCTTTTGTATACCTAATAAGGAAATTCCTCTAGTGCTGTACTCCTTTGTAGATAATAAAATTTATTTTTTAGCTATTATATTACAAGGAAGCCTATAGTTCATGATATAACTTGTGGTATTTCAAATAACTATAATTATTCATAATTTAATTTCTTACATTTAGGTGTTTTTAGATCCTCTAAGAAATGTGACTAGTTCTACTTTAATTGATGGATTGATAACTTTATGTAGAACAAATAGTGAAAGAGCATTTTTTCAAGCACTTGGAATGAAGCTAGGTATTAAAGCATGGATTGATGACTTTAAAGAAATGCAGACAACAAGGTTTACTGGTAGTGGTATCATAGTTACTAAAAAATCTACTATGAAATCTACTATTAAGAAGGTTAGTTAAGAAAATGTTTTGAATTCATTTTACTGTGTACTGTCTTCATAGATGGAACAGACTACTTACTTGAAACCTGACATCATACCATCTCTCTCAAATACTACCCCACCACTTAAAGAAGAGACAATAGATGAGGTAGCAACCACTGATGACATTACACCTTCTCCTGAGATGATGACAGTAAAGGAAGTGACTAAAGTTGAAGAGAAATGTAAGAAGATAATTCTTGATATTCGTCAAAATGAATTTGGAGTCGGCCTTGAGTTGCAACTTAATCCTCAACAAAAACAAATTGCAGAAAAACAGAAAGAGAGAGAAGGTCGGAGTCTACAACGTCTTTCAGAAGAGCTTTATAGCAAGGATACTCATTTTGTGTTGGAACTAGTTCAAAATGCTGATGATAACATGTACTCTAGTAATCAACTGGTTCCTACACTTAAGTTTGTTCTCTCAAAAGACTGCATTACAGTCCTCAACAATGAAACAGGTTTCTTAGAGAATAATATTCGAGCTATTTGTGATGTCGGTATTAGTACTAAGGACAGAAGTCGTTTAGGATACATTGGACAAAAGGGTATTGGTTTCAAATCAGTTTTTCGAGTCACAGAACAGCCTGAGATTCATTCTCGAGGTTTTCATATCAAATTTGATACTCAATCTGGTCCAATTGGATACATCTTACCACATTGGGTGGAGCACTCATGTAGTGAAGGAAAATTATCTGAAGAAGAACTAGCAAAGTAAGTTATCTGTCTATAATTATATACTTAAATAACATGCACAATAATATATGTACCATAATATAATATGTACTGAAGTGTAGAGCATGTACTATAATTATATCAATGTTTTATTATATATTGTTCAGTTAATATCTTCTATTTTATTTAGATGGACTACTAGGATAGTGCTACCTTTAAAATCAGATATTACTGTCTCTCAAAATATGATGAGTAAATTTCAAGACATTCAACCATCTTTATTGCTCTTTTTAAATCGTCTGAGATGTATTATCATCGAAGACACAGTTAGTGAATTATTTAATGTACAGCTGTAAATTTTGAATGTTTTTCTTTTTAAGGAGACGCAAAATGTTCGTCTGATGAAACGACATGATAAATCAGCTGGTATAACTGAAATTAGACATGACAGGGAAACTGATCATTGGTTGGTTGTGAGAAAAGTATTAAAAGATGCTAGTCAGGTATCAAGACATAAAGAAAATGAAAGAATAGATTCAATGATACCATCTTTGTATTCTCTAGTATAAACCTGATGTAGAAGCCACAGAACTTGCTCTTGCATTTCCTTTACCTAAAGATTTAAAGAACCCACCTACAGCCAGAGTGAGTTAAAACTATTATATTTAATAGTTTATGATCAATACATAGTTATCAATGCAACCATAGTAATTTATATAGTGTTAATGTTGTTCTATTTTGTAGGAGCTTCAATCACAACAAGTGTTTGCTTTCCTTCCCTTGAGGAGTTATGGTTTTCATTTTATAATTCAGGGAGATTTTGACTTGCCTAGTTCAAGAGAAGATGTTAACAGTAACAGTGCCTGGAACCAGTGGCTTAGAGAAGAGATACCAGCTTTGTTTTTAAAAGCAATAGAAAATTTTAAAGTAAGCTATTATGTCCAATAATGCCATATCACTCTAACATGAATGTGTTTTTATTATTCACAGGCTCTCCCAGATCTCTCAGAAATAGAGGCAATGTCCTTACTCTTACAGTTTATTCCACTAGAAGGAGAAGTGCATGATTTCTTCCAACCAGTTACTGGAGAGATAATACGTCTCTTTAAAGGAAAGGAATGCTTACCTACTGACCCAACACCATCTCATGAAGCATCACCAAAAAATACAATGAGAGATATTGTAGATATCTTTAGACAGACTAGTACAAGAGATGACACAGATATTCAGTGGAAACAACCTTCACAATTACTCTCAGTTCACTTGGATATCATCAGAGAATACATCCCTCAATCTTTGTTGACCTCAGCATTAAATTTATACTATCTCAATGGCAGTTTATCTAGTACAATTAGCAATGATCTATGTTCTCAATTAAATATTGGAGTAATAAGTATAGATCATTTACTAGCAGTTGCTGAATATGCTCTTAAAGAATACAAGAGTAAGGGAGGAAGAACATTACAAGATCTATCTTTAGAGGAATCTAAATATTTTGTGAAGTGGATAGCTCATTGGTTAGCATGTGTACATTCTCTAATGGAGGATACTAGAGATTTTACTACAAATACTTTAAGTAAACTCAAGAGGTTACCAATTATTCCTCTCTCTAATGGTGACATGGTGTCAATTGAGAGTGGACCCATCTTCTTTCCTCCTGAATCTGATACAGGTATGAAACAGATAACCCTGTAATTGTATTATAGTAATTGATATCTTAATCTTCTCTTCCTCTCAGATCTTGAGCAATCTTTTCAAATTATTTACAAAGAATTACATACTATTGATAAAGAGTTATTAAACAGTGGAGATGAAATGGTTTCAGCTCGTGTCTACAAAATCCTCTCTATTCAATTGGGAGTAAAAGAACTTAACATTGTAGATATTATCTATCATCATATTATTCCACAGTTTAAAAAAGACAGTATCAAGGTAATTAAGACAATTATTCTATTAACATATAATAGTTTAATGGATGAATGTGCTTATTTTTATATTTCTCTTTCAGAGCAAGAAAGATCAACTCCTTATTTCCTATCTGGCTTTTATTAAACACTCAATTGATAAGGGTATGATTACTCAACCTCAACTAATTGCTGATTTGAAAGATGATGTGGTCCTCATTACAAACAAAGGAAGAAAGAAACCAAGTAAAGAAGTCATCCATTTTGATGCTCAGTACAAGAACCAGTGGAATCTTTCCAGAATGTTTCCAAGTAAGACTATTTTATTACAAAAAGATAATATTGTAGATAATATTAATATGTGTCTTACTAAATATATTGTATATAGGTGTTAAATGGATTGAAGTTTCTCCAGAGTACCTTAAGATGTCAAAACAATTAAAAATTCTTCCCACTAATTGGAAGGAATTCTTCCTTGGGTTGGGTGTCCAGTCTGGACTAGCTGTGGAAAGAATTAACAGAGAAATCAACCCAACTAAAGAGGTAAGACAAGAGTCACTAAAATAGGTTGGTATTAAATAGTTGTTATCTATTATAGGCCAGTTACCATATATGGGATGTACAAAGCTGGAAGAGATCACCAGATGGTAGCTACATAGTACGAGACTATTACTGCAAAGAGTTTAATGATATACTGGCTTCCATTAGTAAAAATAGTCCAGGAGATCAGATAGAGCAAATGAGAGATTTAGCTGAAATGTTAGATCAGTGCTGGGATAGTGTATATAAATCATACATGATGGCTACATATTATGATGGTAGCAATTCTCATGAGCTAGGTAATGTTGTGTCTTCATTTGGACACAGTTTAACAAACAAAGCTTGGTTACCGAGTGTAGACCTTGCTAAAAAACCATACAGCAATGATGGTTCATCTCCTCTTCTTCAGGGAAATCAACTTTATCAAGCTGTAGACAAGCTAAAGCATTTATTACATTGTCATGTACCATATTTAGGAGCTAATTTGAGGAGCTACGGCTTTATACAACATTTACAAGTGAGAATTCAAATCACTTCCATGGAGCTTTTAGATTATCTTCATAACTGGTCCAAAATAATACAATTTAGAACAACAATAGAACACATGAAACATGTTTATATGTTTTTAGCTCGAGCTTATGAAGAGAAATATGAAATCGAAAGAGCATTTAGCGACAGGGACTTGATTTTTGTTCCATCCATCACTGAATGGAGGAATAAATCCTCACTTATGATTGATGGTGCTTTTGTCTCTGTCCACAAAACATGTTGGGCTGATAAGACAACTGTCTTGTACAAGTGTGTCCTTGATCATCAGTCTTATCCTTCTCATCTTCCTCAAATATTGAGCTTCTTTTATGGAGGTTTTGATGATAAAACCAATGATCAAATTAAAAATGCCTTCACTCAACTAGGAGTACGAAAAGATATGAATTTAGAAAACCTCATTAGTGTGTTTGAGTTTAACGCTTCTCTTGCACCTTCTCCCGAAGATAGTCACATTGATGCATTTCGTTCTATTGCTGAAGTTATTCTAAAAGTTATCACAAACGATGAAAGTAGCCCTGAACTTAAGAAACAATTTTTTTTAGCTAAAATAAAGGAGGTGGCTATATTTCCAGGGAAAGGTAAAAAATGGGTACCACTTGATGGCCTATTCATTGATGATGATCCTGAGATATCAAAATATTTTTTGAAGCATGAGAAGGTTCATTTTCTTCGTTGGCCATCAAAAAGAAATGTCAAAGGCTGGTTGAATGATGAATTACCAAACAAATTCACTGAGATATGTCTAATACCTCGAATTAGTGAACATGTGCGTATACAATTAAATCCATCATCAATACGACCTTATTTAGATATTAAGCAGACATTTCACTACATGATATGTTTAACACAGAAGTACATTTTGTCTAGAGTTAAAGACCTCTCTTCTTTCAACTATCACCAAGAAATAGCTGAGCTATTAAAAAGCTTGCAGTTTCAATCCACTATTGAACTCACCTGTACATACTCCATTGATGAAAAGTATTTTGCTCATGCTTCTATAAAGCAATGTCGATTTGATGATGATCCTTCTCAACCAGTGGTATACGTTGTTGTAAATAAAGACAGTAAAATACTGGAGAAAAGCTCACTGTCACAAGTTATCTCTCAGATTGTTCTACCTAACAATATTGAAACTCAAACTTTGATGCAATTTCAACATTTTGTTGAAATGATGTTAATGGATGATGTAAGTTCAGAAGAGGATGCAGAAAGATTTGTTGAGAGGTATGGACTAAAACCAGTTCCAACTGACTTACCGCAGTGGAGTATTGCATTACCAGATATGCCTAAACCACCACAAGAAACAGTGGAATTGGAACCTCTAGTAGAGGAGACAGATCTACAGGTACCTATTGTGAATAAAGGAGTCCCTGTCAATAGTGAGGCTGGCTTAAGAGCATGGCCACCTAAAGCACCTGTAAGAATGGATGGAGGTGCAAAGAACTCCACTAGATCTAGAGCTGAACGTGTTGCCTCAAATAAAGATGTTGGACAAGAGAGAAAGTTAACAGAGAGAGATGTCATCACTGTGGATGAAGTACAACGGATGCAACAAGAGGCTGGACAGGAAATTGATTTAAACATTGAATGCAAACCAGCAACTAAAAAACAACAACCTAGTCTAAATCAATATGATGCCTTTAATGAAAAACCAGGCACTATTAGTAAGTCACAAAATCAAACCCGCAGTCACTCTTTAGTATCACAGCAAATTCAACCTTCTCAATTCCAAACCACTGCTTCAAGCCATCAAAAATCTAAACAATCCTCATCATCAACTCTTTCCTTACAACAGACCCTCCAAGAAGAAAAAGTTACTTCAACAAAATCGACAAAAGTATTAGCTAGTACTAAGGCAGAGAATAAAACAAAACCTTCCAATCAGGTTACTAAATCAAATAAGCAACATACTCATTTCATCGAACTTCAATCCATTGATATTACTTCATTAATGAAGAGCCTACCAATACGAGTTGACAGACAGTTGGAGTTTGTTCTAAAAAAAGACGGAAAAGAAGAAGTTGGTAAATGGGGAGAAGCATTCATTTATAATGTTCTCAGACATCATAGAAAATTGCCTAATGGAGTTGAGATTAAAAGTATAATATGGTTGAATGAAGATAAAGAGTCTGGTCTACCATATGACATTAAAGTTATCAGTGCTCATGATGAAATAGAGTACTATATTGAAGTTAAAAGTACTATATCTGTTGACAGAGCTTTAATTCCTATCTCATGGAAAGAGCTTCAGTTTGCACAGCAAGTTAAAGAGACATATCTATTATTACGTGTCTATGGTGTAGGTGGTAAAGTCCAAGAGATTGAGATAAAATGGCTGTCAGATGTTTTTAATCACATTGAAAGTAATCCGTCAATAACTCTCTATTTGAAACTGTAGTGTAGTGTAAGAATAAAGGTGTTATATATTGTGGCTATATATATATATATATATATATATAATATATATTATATATATTATATATATATATATAATATATACACATACATACATGTCTTATTTTTTTATCTATTTTCATTTTAAAATTAAAAGTGAAAAATTATCACTTACCTTAAGGACACAATTATGAACGAGTACCAAATTTAGCAATATACTGGTTAATAGACCATTTAACGGGTAATAAATTTAGCGTTTTCAAAAACAAGGCTGCATTGGATAGATTTGAATCACTACTTGCTGAGCAGTATAAAGAGCCAGTAAATGGGAAGCACGAGGATGTTACTGTCACTATTTTGGAAGAATTGGAATTAGACAGTGGTGATGAAGAACTATGATTTTTATTGTTCAATTAATAATATTCATAACAATAATTATTTAACATTTATTAACTTTAACTGGTATTTAATTTAACGAATTACCCAAAACCGCAAACAGTCGCAAAATTTAGTATCCCTTTAAAAAGTTACCTTAAGGTATGATTAAAGTGGGTGATATGTACATAGATCTTTGTTAATATTATTAAGTAAACCATATGTATTATGGCCAGCTGCAACTATTAAAATTTAGGTACATATATAATATTAGGTTTCAGGTATTCTATCTTGTACTTGAAAATTTCTATAGCCACAAATCTCATGTATGGAAACCATAATACAGTGCTAACCAGGGCTATATCAAAATTAATCATTGGACAATACATGTATACACAGACAGCACTATGGGCCATTTTGTTACTCACAAACCAAATGAAGTAATCAATCTGCAGCTGGGCCTGGCTAGCATTTGTTGGCTATAATTGTAATATATAAAGATATCAAGTACAAGTGGATCCACTTACTATTCATAAAGTTTGCCAGCTTGAATACTAGTTAATGTAAAGTCAGTTAGGCTCTCTTTCCCTTATCGTAGTCGTCCATCTGTGACTATCACATGATTTCACACACACTATATACTATCTAAAATATATAATTATATACATTATATTATATGATAGATTATATAATAATTTAACTTAATTGATAAATTGGAAGTATCAACTAAATATTGAAGAATCTTATTTTTGTATTTATCTGCATTTCTTCTTATTTTAAGTTTTGGTCCATGAGCTTTAGTAAAACGTTAATAATAGAAAAAATTAATGTTAATAATAGAAAAAAATTAATAATTAGTTAATAATTAGTCACGTGACCCACGTGTTTGCGCGTTCACTTATGGTTTTATGCCATGGAGACTGGCTTACCGAGTAATGGAAAAGACCAAGAGAAAAAAACACGAGAACAATTGGAAGAAGAAGTGGAGAGACTAAAAAGATTGACAAAACTTCTAGGAACAGGGTAACAACAACATATACCATTGTTATGTCATTAATATAGGGGTTGCTCCTAGTGTAGGTGCCCATGTGTATCTGATGTGATGTTGCCTAGCAACGACGTCATTGCTACAGTAGTGTATTACAATAAGACTGGCTCAAGGTATTCTTGTTAGATTTTATGTGTCCATTAAATATAAAGTCTGTCCATTTTACATGTTACACATATGTGTTCATTAAATATAAGGTCTGTCCATTTTACGTGTTTGTATAATTAACTATTTAATAACGTATTCTAACTATATGTCCATTTTCTTTTTATGTATAATCTATTTATATATCAATTTGATTTGCCATTTGTCCATTCAATAGTCAATATCGTGAGAAATTGGAGAAATTTATACAGTCCTTTAAAAATGAACACAATGAGATTGATATTGATAATGACGACAATGAGGACGACCAGTTAGAAGAACCTGTTTATCAAGTATGATATACTAGTACTAACATATTCTATTATAACATTATATATTGTAGCACAATACTGTAGCTGTCAGGAGTGGTATCTGTAGTAGTCAACTTGACTGTACCTGTCAGACAAATTCTGTTGAAGTAGGTTTATATAGATATATATTCATCCATCCATTAACTTTCCTCCATTTATCCATCAATCCATCATTTGTCTATCTGTCTGTCTATCCATCCCTCTCTCCATTCATCCATTCATAGATATCTGGTCTTGTAGAATATCATAGTGAGTTTGTACTAGATTGGTTAGGAGCACCAATGATCATTAGAGCTTCACAATATTGTCTACCTGACTCACTTCGTGTGATGTATCCTCTCACCCTTCATTATAATATCTAATATTAAATTAATTGATTAACTTAACTTATATTTTAGTTATGAACAAGTTTATAACGAACCATTTTGGGTAAGTGGGTACGAAGAGAGAGAAGGATTAAGGTATAATGGATGGATGGACAGATGGATGGATGGATGGATGGATGACTGGATAGATCGATAGATAAATTAAGTAAATGAATAGATCTTAATTGAGTAAATGAATAGATCTTAATTGAGTAAATGAATAGATCTTAATTGAGTGAATGAATAGATCTTAATTGAGTAAATGAATAGATCTTAATTGAGTAAATGAATAGATCTTAATTGAGTGAATGAATAGATCTTAATTGAGTAAATGAATAGATCTTAATTGAGTAAATGAATAGATCTTAATTGAGTAAATGAATAGATCTTAATTGAGTAAATGAATAGATCTTAATTGAGTAAATGAATAGATCTTAATTGAGTAAATGAATAGATCTTAATTGAGTAAATGAATAGATCTTAATTGAGTGAATGAATAGATCTTAATTGAGTGAATGAATAGATCTTAATTGAGTTACTTTGTATCTTTTTATTAATAGATTGCGTAGAATTACAATGAGATGTTTCAATTGTGATGACTTCCATCACATCAAAAACTGTCCCGAAGTAAGTGATATCAACTTTGATATTATTTTAACAAGGACATGAGACATTTTTTACATTTTAAAGTTAATAGTCCTTTAATACGAGTAAGCCCCTAAGAATAAGTACTTTAATTAATATCCAGCTGAGATATTAAAATTATAACACACATCTAATAATGAACTTAGAGTTACATACTTGCGTTATATGTAGCTGATTACTTAGTATTATATAAAGTGATTCTTGCTGTCTTTATTTTCTAAATAGCCTATTAATCCTTTTAATGTTGCCAGAAATAAAAGACATTATTTACAAGATTTTGGAATATTTGGATCTGATAAAAGGTACTATGACGCTGTTATAACTATAATAATATGTAATGATTTAAATTGGTTGAGTAGCATCATATAGAAAACTTTACATTACCCTCAGTAATCTGTTCCTAAACGTAATATCTTAAACACTTAATTTCCTCAAGTAAGTGCCATCATCATGTAGTAATCTTCTCTTCCTCTGTATCTCAATGAAATTAACCCCATCCTTTAATAAATGTTGCAATGGTTTCTTAGCAACAGTGTCTATTGCTGATCGTGTTATGTGTAAAAGGAACATTCTAGCTTTGCAAACCATACATGATCATAAACATCTCTCCTCTCATTGATCAATAACACAATAGCGTTATTATGTAAGGTCAAAAGGTCAACAGCTAACAATATAGATAAAGTCTAAATGTTAGTGAGACAGTTAACAGAGGATATAATGGTGACTCCATTATGTTTGGACTTATAACCAAAGGTTGTCTGGACTCAATATTCCTCATTAAGTAGAAAAACAATAATTTTAATTAATGTACTTATAGTATAGGGTTTTACTCAATATCCATGTATCTATATATTTAGCTGTGTTATTGTCACTATTGAAATGAATGATGTTGTTTTTAAAACCTTTGTGGTTACAACTCAACTTAATTAGGCGTGGTTAATAAAATGTTACTTCAATCATTTGCTCATTTAGTTTACTAATTGTTTGTTTTAGTGAAATGTCTTTTGTCTAATTAACTAATTAACCTTACACACGATTATGTACAATATATATGTAAGATATATAATGTATAATAATTATATCTTCATATCTGTACATGTATAATATATATTATATGTATACACATATAATATATATTATATGTGTATACATATAAATTGTAGGAAAATACTGATATTATAATTGATGGAATAATCCAACTCCAGGTAGTTTTGGCATGCTTTCGTAATATATAATTACTGTTGCCATGACAGCAACTATTAATAAACTGGTAATGACTTAACATGTACATGATACTGTTGTCTTCCAGACCTGTGGCCCCCAATAGAATTAGATTAATTAACTTGATAATTACCTTATTACCCCGCCCAAAACAAAATTAAATGGGTAGTACCTTTTTGGGAGATATTACACAAAAACACTTTCTTACTTAGGATTTGTTCACCTGACATCAGTATAATGTAATGTCTTGGATTTTAGCTTCCAAATTTGGCCATGTTTATGTGTCCAATCCAGTACAACATATCTATAGCTGACATTAAAACTCTTCAAATATTGAGGTGTCCTTAATATAAAAAATATTATGAAATAAATGTCATGAATATATAAAGAGGTGTCATTGATAAATTAGTCTATTTAATATATTAAAGTATTATTATTGGACTAGACAATGTCCTGATATAGAGTGTCTATTATGAGAGACTTCACAATACAATGTACTAGTCCACTACTCATATAGATAATCAACATTTTAAATATTTCATTAACCATTATAGTAATAGTACCAGCTGTATAAGTTAATATATTTTGCGCTAAAATCGTTATATTTAGCACATGTTAATGCAAACTTGATACCAAATATGTGACTATATTAAAATGAATAAAACTACTTAGACAACTGTCGCCAACTGTAGCCTACCTTCGACTATCTTAATATGGAATGTCACCGATGAAATCAGTAAATTGTTCTTATTGAAATATCAGTGGAGGTCATTTTTGGAATAACTCCTTTGCATGAATTATTGCTACCCTTGACAACGTCAGTGGCTATCTCCTGACATGGATTAGTCCAAAAATGAGAATAATGGAATTGGTATAAGAGAAGAGGGGAACGAGTAATGAGATTAAGATGTGGTGTCTATATATGGAAATGGAGTATTAAGTATAATAGCAAATATTGATATATCATGTGACTACCATAGAACTTCAGTACTGATATGTGTTTTCAGTTTCCAAGGGTGCAGGTGCAGTGAAGAGTTTTTAATATTTATACTTAAATGATGTCTTTTCATAGTTATCTCTCTCTCTCTCTCTCTCTCTCTCTCTCTCTCTCTCTCTCTCTCTCTCTCTCTCTCTCTCTCTCTCTCTCTCTCTCTCTCTCTCTCTCTCTCTCTCTCTCTCTTTCTCTCTCTCTCTCTCTCTCTCTCTCTCTCTCTCTCTCTCTCTCTCTCTCTCTTTCTCTCTCCCTCCCTCCCTCTCCCCTGCAGATATTATCTAGAGTTAGCTGAACATGAGCGTTTTCATAAGTTTCAACCTGGTATTATCAGGTACATACAGATCTTATATACTATAATAATGATGTAACCATTTGAGGGAGTTACAACAATCAATCCTAAATTAAACTCTAATTAATACAATTTAACTATTATTATAATAACAACAGCTGTAATATCTCAAACTACAGTGGTATCTGTTTCAATAACATAACATGAATTAGTGGTCCAGGTGGTATTTCCCTCAATATAACATGACAAGACATACCCTTCTACTATACACTATACGTACTACTACTAATTCTGACTGTACTTTTGTCTTTTTAATGTATAATTGTGTATATTTATTGTCTATATAAATTGATCATTATTAATCAGTATCGCTTGTGCATATACTGACCTGTCAAACCACATCTCTTTTGTTAGCATACAATATGACCTCTACTGTTGTTATATTTCCTGTCTTGTTAGCATATAAGTGTACATTTAATATTAAGCTTACTTGTTAAAGTTCTTCTCTGATCTAAATCATGTTTATATATATATTATTATGACCTCATATATTCTGTGAATTAATAATAATTCTATCATTATATTACTAGTATTATTAATATATAATTGTTAATTCTATCCTCTTACTGACCATTGATCTAAATTAAATTTGTTAAGTTGATCTCTGATGTCAAACACTGTATTAATACTCTATATTACATCATTTAGTTTTTAGAGACATAAGAGATTAGATAATGTTGCTCTGCTAGAGAAAGAGAAGTCAGAAGAATTGTGATATTGTATTACCTGACCCTTGATGAAAGAAATAGCTCATGCACGCATAATAGAAATCATTAGAGCTGGCATGTAAAGAGAATGGCTCAGCTGAATTGCCCAGCTCTGTCTATGTAAGCTCAAATGGCTATTACAATTTTAGTCTTGGATATCTGTACAAATACGAACAAACTAAGGATGTATATGTACGATAAAACATGACTCTATGTCCACATACACTACAATTGTTTTCATATGGTTCATGTCTGTGTACTGTCTAGACGATCAACACATACAACATAATGGTTGGCACATGTTCAGTGTTAATGTACTGCATGTCCACATATGTCTTTGATGTAAACATGTTACGAGTACTACCTATGTAACTACATGTATATCTGTTTATATATGTACATATAGTCTTGTAATAATAGTTGGTTGAGGGGTTATGTTTTGATGATGTGGGTGTCTGTGTTCAGGTTGGGTGGTCAAATTAATGTGGGGTCTATCTGGAGGAGTCTTTGTCCAAAATTATTAACTTTGTATTGGTTACAGTAAAATACTTTTAAGTCTACTCCAAGCTAATGATTAGGTGTCATTTGAGTGAACTGTGTATGCATTTCTAATCAGTACATTTGTACTATAACAGACTCAATTAACTTTGAATTGGTCTCAGTTAGATGCTTCTTTTTCTGTGAAGGATACTTCAGAGACTGTGTTCCATTAGAGCAAGTGTACTATAGTAGTTCAAATCAGCTTATTTGTACTGTAATATTTGTATAGACACATATTGAGTGATATTACATTTGTATTACTTGTATGTACTCATATTGAGTGATATTACATATGTACTACTTGTATGTACTCATATTGAGTGATATTACATATGTACTACTTGTATATAGTCATATTGAGTGATATTACATATATACTACTTGTATGTACTCATATTGAGTGATATTACATATGTACTACTTGTATGTACTCATATTGAGTGATATTACATATGTACTACTTGTATATAGTCATATTGAGTGATATTACATATATACTACTTGTATGTACTCATATTGAGTGATATTACATATGTACTACTTGTATATAGTCATATTGAGTGATATTACATATATACTACTTGTATATAGTCATATTGAGTGATATTACATATATACTACTTGTATGTACTCATATTGAGTGATATTACATATGTACTATTTGTATATAGTCATATTGAGTGATATTACATATGTACTACTTGTATATAGTCATATTGAGTGATATTACATATGTACTACTTGTATATAGTCATATTGAGTGATATTACATATGTACTACTTGTATATAGTCATATTGAGTGATATTACATATATACTACTTGTATGTACTCATATTGAGTGATATTACATATGTACTATTTGTATATAGTCATATTGAGTGATATTACATATATACTACTTGTATGTACTCATATTGAGTGATTTTGTGCAATAGCATCCAAATGTGTTGTGTTATAAATAATAATAATCCATTGTTAGGTTAGCTTTGATGTTGTTTTGATAATATTGTGTTTAATTTTTACTTTAGCTTACTCACTTTGATGTCATTGTTACTTAAATGAATCTCTCTCTCTCTCTCTCTCTCTCAGCTCAAAACTCAGAGCTGCTCTAGGCTTATCGGACAAAAACCACACCCCTCCATTATATATACTTCGTATGAGAGAGTTAGGTTATCCTCCAGGATGGAGACAAATACAAGAAGAGTACCTTAAAATGTTTGATGAAGCTGGACAAGGTAAATTGTAGACCTTTCAAACTTTATTTTACCAAGTCTACAGAGTATATACAATACATGTAGTATAGCAATGACCATACTGCTCCATCCTAAATGACGTCAACAGTTGTTCTGGGAAAAGAGAGAGTACACTTGTCTTAGATGTTTGCCAAAGGCAATAGGAAGAATACTTGTCATTATTTACTACAGATAATAATTAAGGTTATAGAACTAAGACTTCAATGAATTAGTATAATTTATAATTTAATTTGTGGTTATTAGGACAGGAAGATTATTCAGTATTTTTTATATTATGTCTATAAGTTTAAAGTGAAGAACAGAAATGGGGAAAGGGAGAAATAATAGTAGAGAACCAATGGGCCAAATGGGAGGAGTTTCAATACATTTATTTACAGTCTCTTGTATTTTATTTAGAAATCCAAATTCATAATCAAGCAAAGAAAGGTAATAACTTATAATAACTTATAATAACTTATAATAATTTTAATATTATTTACATTATATGCTATCATATATATATAGTTTATATTATAATATCCTGTATTCTATTATATATAGGATATTATAATTTACTATTATGTACTACTATTAGTATTCTATTAGTTATATTCCAATTCCAAAAATGTTAAGTAATATAATATGTACATTGACAGTAAATGAAGTCATATATGTCTGCATTATATACATGACTGCAGAGCTTTGTAAGGAGATAATGTACGACAGTTAATTAGTGAAAGACGTCCCTATTGTTAGAACAAGACAAGACTATTGTTAAATGATATCTTTTGATGATATTTGACTGTCTGTATTTGGTAAAGGCAGCTGCCAAATTTAGTCTAGAGAAAAGAAGTTGATGTTTTAATGGCCTTAGGGCATAGGATATCATTTTATTGAACAAATTATTAACTCACTCTTACAAACAAACAACAATGATTATGTTCAACTTTCTTTAGATATAATATATCCTGGATTTAATGACAAGCCAAAAACTCAGGTGATAAAAAGATGAATAGTTAAAATTAACATTGTATTTGTACCATGTATGTGTGTGGACTTGGTAGCAAGCCAAGTTTAGATAAATTCTTCTCATTGCATGAACATTTGAACTCATACATATGTAACATGTATATCTGAACAGATACATGTACATATGTTTTATATAATATAATAGTACATACAGTTAGTGTTATGTTATACATGTACATGTTATACAGTGTGATACAGCTGATGTTATCTACACACATCAAAAAGTAGTACATTTACTTATTGGGAGATAAACTTACATCACATTCACTACTATCAACCAACACATGGAGATTTATAAGACCAGCTGCATATGACAGGATCCTTTGATCTATTTACATATGCTGACAACAGCTATATTTCACAATAATAATAAAATGCTGACATGTATTTTATACATGTGGTTACCATAACAACTCTTTTTGAAATACTTCCTTATCAGAGTGTAGTATTTCTCTTCCCTTTCCCATCCACCCATGAGTAACTGTGGGAAGGTTTGCAAAAAGACCTTTCAATATATCTCTATATGAAATGATTTACAATACACATACCAATTAGTGTTGATGTATGTATATTGTTGTCATGGTGATATGAATGTGTCTATAATATACAGTTTAATTAAGTTTAAATTACTCCTCAATATGGAGTGTTTGTTCATTTATGTCTTAAGGAAGTAATAATCCATCTTGTTCTAATGATAGTATGTATTATTAAATATATAATTTTGTAATTTTAATATGATACATGTTAAATGATAAAAAAGATTCCATTACATGCTGTAAGATGTTAGTGTAATAATGGCATGCATTAGAATGTAATTATCTTTGAACAGTTGACACATGACAACTCCTTTTAAGACATAGCCATTACGACTGGCTCAGTAATTGACACTGTTCTGAATTAATGAACTACTTCTCTAGCTTTGTCTGTTATGACTCCATTGATATGGATGAGTGAATTTTGTTTCTTTAAAGTTCAATGATATAATATCAACTGTTAATGATGATCGCCTCCATCAAATTAATGGACTAGAAATGCTTAAAAGAGAATTATTTTGTTACTGTAAACATTATGGACTGTTTTAATATATATTGTATATACAGTAGAGACTATCCTATTAGTAGATATCGTATAATACACTTAAAAGTAATAATCCACTAGCCAACTGAGGAGTAGGATCACATGATAGTCATAGCCAGATATGGTCTTTTAGTACACTTAAAGTAGTAACCCACTTGTCCACTTAGAGTAGTAACCCACTAACCAACTGAGGAGTAGGATCACATGATAGTCATAGCTAGATATGGTCTTTTAGTACACTTAAAGTGGTAACTCACTGGCACACTTAAGAGTAGTAACCCACTAACCAACTGAGGAGTAGGATCACATGATAGTCATAGCTAGATATGGTCTTTTAGTACACTTAAAGTAGTATCCCACTTGTCCACTTAGAGTAGTAACCCACTAACCAACTGAGGAGTAGGATCACATGATAGTCATAGCTAGATATGGTCTTTTAGTACACTTAAAGTGGTAACTCACTGGCACACTTAAGAGTAGTAACCCACTAACCACCTAAGTGGGATCAGATGATAATCATAGCTAGATATGGTCTTTTAGTACACTTAAAGTGGTAACCCACTGGCACACTTAAGAGTAATAACCCACTAACCAACTGAGTAGGATCACATGATAATTATAGCTATGATATAGTTTCAAGAAAGGTAACCTTTGCAGAGAGAATCTTGTACTTCAAGAAAGAGTGTACATTAAGCTTATTAACTACTCCATCTAAGTATCATATATTCTTTAGTACACTCAAGAAATGTGCGTTTATAATAGATTGCTTATGTTGAGGGAGTTATCATGTGACCATTCAGCTAATAATGAAAGGTGTACTCCCGGAGTAATTTAATTTTTTAAAGTAATTTTGTTATTGTTAACAATCTACTAAAGACTGTTGTTCTTTAGTCCTACGTACAAAGGGTGTAGCAGTAGTTAATTTAATTTGTAATTTGTTTCAATAGCCAATAATTGGTGTGTTATCAAAATAATTCAATTAACTCTTTGTGTTATTATGTTCACTTCTAAACTCAAAACTAGGTAATACTAATATCATTTACTGAGCAGTAATCCTGTTCGTATACTTATTATTAATGTTGTTATTATTTAGGGTGTAGTTTAATGATAATGGTTCTAACATTGTTTACTTGTTCTTTTGAAGTTATATAATTGAATTACTCTGTATTTTAGAGGACTTCTTCTAACATGGAAAGGAAGAGGTAGCGGTAATTGATGGTACTCTTTCCTTTTATACTTTAGTTATCAGCTTTTGAAGTTGTTAAATTAGGAAAATGTTTTATTAGAGGAATCCTTTAAATTGTTTATAGGAAGGAAAGATCACAACATGTTCCTTCTTCTCTCTGTACGTATTACATAACAATGTAATAATTCCTGGAATATCAAGAAGCATTATGTTCATATGAGACCTCAAAATAGACAGTAACTTTAGTTGTAATTAGACTAATATTACAGTACTTATTATGCGAGTACCATCATTAAATTATGGAAAACACAGTCATTGGTTGGGGTATATATTAATACAAAACTATTGTTCTCCTGATAGTATTGTGGTATAGAAATATACTATATTTACTATTACTTAAATCACTTGAGAATAAGTAAAGAGAAAGGAAGAGAGTAATTTCACAAGAAACCATTCATTAATCATTCCATTCATTCAACTGTTTAGCCATCCAATTGCTTTATACAAAGAGACCTACTACAGGGAGATCAGGTTACTCTCTCCTTAGGGAAAGACTAAAGTGACATACCAGCCAACAATCAACAGTTGTGGTTGACGTACTTATCACATTAGGACATTTTCGTTATAAATTGTTATATAATAGATGATTGATAGTTGTTATTAATAGGTTTCTATGTTCGGTTAGATTTGAAAACATGAGTTTGGTTGCTATTTTTGGATAGATATACAAATGGATTGGTCCCTTTCATTAGTACTGTTTATTACTATTATGTTTCCTCTTTTTCTTCTACAGGAGGACACTTCCTCCAAACTACTTGAAGTTATAGAGGATGATGATTTAGGACATATCAGTGACTATGAATTTGGTAAGGGAAACTTCTTCTCTCTTCCCTCTAATGTTACACATAATTACAAAGGTAGTTGGGTAGAGCACCTGACCAGAACTTAAGTATAGATAATAAACTATCATTATGATGTAATATTGATACATTACATGTAAGGAAATAAGTTAAGCAACATTATATTATAGTATAATGCATTGACTATACTTTGTCTATAGATTGACTTTGGGACATTGTGGATTTTACTAGTAGGTAGATTTACATGTTATGACACTCTATTGAGATCTCTCTACATCAGTGTGAACATTAATATCAAAGGAGATATTCCTTGTTGTACTTTTTAGTTTGTTCTGTTTGTCACACAGTAATAGTTTAACCATCTGTTGTAATTGTACCTTCCATTAGTGAATTCTAGAGTCTAGACTAATGAACATCAGTTCTTACCACAGTGACCCAGAATGGCTACCATTAGTAAACTTTAGACTAGTAAACATTAGTTCTTAACGCAGTGACCTAGGATGGCTACCATTAGTAAACTCTAGACTAGTGAACAGCCTTAGCAATCTAGGATAACTACCTTTAGTAAGCTTTAGACTGTAGACATATCATATCACACAATTGTCATAGAATTACTGATAATACAGATTGTTAAGTTTAAAGGACTCAATTCAAAGTGTACTGCTTTTCTTCCCAGCTGCCGATGCTTAAAATAATTCTGGTAGTAGTTACTACTTATATTTCTTTACTAGAAATGGAGGATGAAGGAGGGTTCTCTTTAAAGAAGTTAATAAAAAATCAAGTTCAGAAAAAAGACAATAAAGAAGAGAGACTTCTCCCTCAGAAGAGATCCATTGATTTTCCACCAGGGTTAGTTGGGGAGCCTAGTGAACCAATTGGACGATGGAAAGACCTCATGAAAATTATTGAAACTTATACTAGTACAAAAAGACAGAAAACTCACTCTGGCAATAGTTATGTTTGATATTAACTACATGTAACAGATACTAGTTGATTATTGTATTAATACTAAGTAATGATAGGGGCTAATATTATGATGATTGTATTAAGATTGTGTGTTGTATTAAGATTGTGTGATAGGGGGCTAATATTATGATGATTGTATTAAGATTGTGTGATAGGGGGCTAATATTATGATGATTGTATTAAGATTTTGTGATCAAGGAGGTATAGACTGTTGGTATAATATTATTGTTAATTAAAGGAGCTCATATTATTATAATCAACTGATTATAATGATTGATAGTCATTGGTATCTGTAATCAATGTTGTCTGTTATTTTCTACTGTTGTTAAAGGGTTTTTATATAACAATTGTCTCTAACTTAAGCAAACAGACATCATTTCACTATCTATATATGTAATTATAATCAGATTATTATGACTAAAGCTTGTTAAGGGTATCCTACTTAAGGAGATTCACATACCACAATGTTCATTTTCTCAAGAGAAGTTATTTAGTTACACCTCTTTATATTACATAATACATAATATACTATAATTGGTATGTAATTTGTATATGATCTGATAATAGTAACCCAGTTGGTTATGAATGTAAAATTGATGTTGTCATGACAACATTAATGGTTACTATAGTATGACTTGTATGGTTGCAGATCTTTCTTTACTGATAATGATGTCACTATTAATTGAGGGTGTTACTCATTTTGACACTCATATCATTCGAATGTCATTGCTAAGTCAACTAAGTCTAGTTATGTCATAGGATGTGTATGAGTTGTGGTTAATGGGAGGCTTTTCTCCTACTCAGACCACATTGACATCAGGTCTACATAATCATTACTGTGTAATTACCATGTGTAATATGAAGCATGGACCGTCGTGTCTACGTAATCATTACTGTGTAATTACTGTGTGTAACATGAAGCATAGACCATCATGCCTACATAATCATTACTGTGTAATTACCATGAAGCATGGACCATCCTGCCTACATAATCATTACTGTGTAATTACCGTGTGTAATATGAAGCATGAACCATGTATATTATGTTGTGAACTATCATGTTTTCATGTACAAAATGTACATGTTACAACATGATTCTGTGTACTTGTTGTTAGTGTAATAACTAGTTCTCCATAAACATGATGTAGTTTCTCAGACTGGTTTAAAGTCTGAGAAAAGATGTCTCTCTATTGTATCCAAGATAATTCTTTACAGTTAATGGTAATGATGTCTAACCAGATGTTCAGCTGTCACTGTTGTTAAGCAACATTGAATAATACTATTAATAATCTTATGATAGGAAATTGACTATAGCGATGTGTGAGTGACACAGTTATAGATCTGTTATTTCAAGTATCTTGTATGTTTTGTGGATTTTGCAAACACTTACTATGTCATCTCTTGTTCCTTAAGTTAAAGGACATTTTAATAATAGAATTAGTCAGTTTCTTAGGAAGAGAGGTTTTGTGGTGTTTCAGTATCATCTCTAGTAAAGGGCACTTGATCAATTGTTCATTAAGTTAAAGGACACTTAATAGTAGAGTTAGTCGGTTTCTTTGGAAGAGAGGTTGTGGTGTTTCGGCATCCTCTCTTGTGGTGTGATGCACATAACACAGACATGCATGCCTAAACAGGCCAATAATGTCTATCAATATAGGATGTATATTATAGTGTTATGCCTATAATTATGGAGTACAATAGACACAAGAAAATGTGTACATTACTTATCAGATGTGTTTATGAGGACATCTCATTTATACAGTGAAGTGTCAACTGATTTTGAGTGGTAGCTTCTATTACAAGAATGTACAAGAACAATAGAGAAATATCCTAAGATTGTGTTTATGCATCTATGTGTGAGTAGTGTGGTGGTAAAATATAACAATAGTGAGTGTTATATACCTTTCTTCATAAATTAAATGTTCTTTGAAATTGATAAAACTCACAAGTGACGTGTTATTAGCCAATCACCTTGTTCGTTGATACAGAGGTAGCAAGTCAGTGTTTTTTACTTGTTAGTTGTTACACTTTAATTTAGCTACTGTGAGGTCATAACATTATGTCTACCATACCCAAAATTTTTCTCCTTTATTCCCAAGTGCTACATTATTTGATTGCCTACATATTGAGTCCCAAATTTGGATATCACCAATGGCTGAATGATTACCACCTGTTATGACAAATATGATCAAAATCCTCCTACCAGATAGCTGCCAATAATTTTTTAACACAATCAATCTAAACTAGTCACAACTTCTAATGTCATTAACAATACCTTAACCTGATCTAGCCTATTGGAATAGCTATAAGGACAATATTACTATAAATATAAGTCACTCATCAAATTGAATTAGTGTCTTTGACAACATGTGCTATGTAGACAATTCTTTTGCCTACATTTGTCACTTGTATATTGTAAGCACCTTATGCCAGTTCTTAATTTCATAATGGTTGCTGGGAGAGTAGTGGAAGTATGTTGTTTTGATATGCATTGAAAAAGAATGCAATTACATTGTAATCAGCCAAGAGGATCATTTAATTAGTACAAGTTAGATATGAAGTTAATTATATATATAATATGTTATATATATAATGTGTTGTAAATGACATATTATTTATATATGTATATATCACTTGTAATGAGAAGAGGATGCCTATTTGATGACACAGGACACCAAGCTATCAATTAGAGAGTTGAGGTTATTGACCGAACGGACTATAGTTAACTATCCTGGAAGCCCTTGATTGTGTAGACTCTCATTAGTACTTAACTATATAGATAGCATCTGTGTTTACTAATCTTAATATCATGATCTCATGTTATTAATTGTTCATTAGCTGCATTCTAAGTAACAAATAGTATATAGTTTATTGAATTTACTTCTTGGTATGGTTTACATTGGAACAAAATAGGTCACATTTTGTAACACCAATACAGGATGTAGTAATATTGGTAAACAATTTATTATAAGTGTTACATATAACAACTTTATACTGAATAATGGACTTGAAAGCTTTGGCACAATAAATATGTCTAGCACTTGGAAGACTCTTTTATTTGTAACAATATCAACAGTAGTACTATTTATACTATTGTGTGTTCAGTAGTACTATTTATATTATTAATATAGTGTGCACTATGTATTGATGCTGTATATTTTATATTGTGCACAATTCAGTTGTAGCCACCTCTTATTAGTATTCATTTGATAAGAGAACAATAATCATTTTTTATAAGATAATAGTTGTACAACATAATATAGTACATTGATTGTATTGCTGCGTGCTAATGTAATGATTTATAACAATACAACAAGTTGAAGATAACACAAATAAAGTTACCAACTAAAAACAAAAACAAAAGAAGTTAAAAGACTTGAAAATGTGATAAGCACAAACTATTAGATGAGAGAAACCAGTGAACAACGTTTTGATGATTAAAATTTAGTTCTGAAAACATGAGTGAACTCATAAATCAATTTTTATCGAAGATCCAATTTGAACAAGTTTCTATTAAGCATTACATAGTATTAGTTCCTTTATCAAACAACTGGTGGAACAACCATTGACATAGGAATGAAACCACAGGTATCAGTCCGTGGACAATATGCCCAGATTCTGTCGACACCTGTCTGAGAAAGAACATCAGCAATTAAACTCTCAGCAAATTCAACAGATAATTCGTCTTCAGAAACTGCTTCGTAATCCATAAGTACAATTAGTTTAGTGCCTATTCTCTTTATTTCTTCTTTATCTGTTGTTGTTGGGTCTTGATTACTACGAATCATGGCAAGCTGCTTAAATCGATCTTTGGCTTGTAGTCGCATGTTTTTGTGATGTGCGTAATGACGTGAGTAATGATGGGCGGGGTGTTGTCGTCTTGATGATCCATCTACTGGAGGTTGTCTTGATGAGCGTGTTCTGCTTTGAAATTCAGGACTTGAAAGAGCTGTAGAAAAAGAGAGAAAGATCAAATATAGTCAACAAAGAGAGATAGATGCTCATAAAAGGAAATATTATTGTAGTTGCAGCTGCAATGTTTGTCAGCAATTTTATAATCATTTCATTTAATTAATCTCAATTCAAAGAGAATAAATTCTATTTACATAACATGTGTAACAACAATATTGGAACTACAATACTATAGTCAATAGTTATAAACCGGTAACACTAACCAGTAATAGTTATAAACCAGTAATACAAGTTGTACGAACCCATAGACTCTATTGTTTACAGCATATATACTGCACTATGCATTAAGATCACTCAGATAAGATGGAGGAGGGATATTTACCCTCTAGACTAAACATTCCCAGACAAAATACATCTATTTGTGTTCAAAAGAAAACTATTAACTGATCTTTTGAAGCAAAGACATATCAGTCTACTTTTCTACATTATGTTCAAAGAACTAATAAAGTCTCAACACTTTTAAAGTTTGTGACCAAAGGGATACAATAAGAATTTATGTATCTTAATCCATTATATATTACGTGCACTAACAAGATGATGACAGTTCACACATAATCACATACTACAATACACACCTATTCAACACACAAATAAGATAAAAGGTCAACTAGTGATACTTATTTCTCTACAAGTTCTAATATTATGCATCCAATAGAGTAACATTATTAGATTAGAGAGACACCAGTTACCACATTAAAGAAAGATATGTCCCTAATTATAGGTTCTAATTGCACAGTAGACTTAATGTCTATATTCTAGACTTGACATTTAGTTACAAGGAAAAACGGTGACCACAAACAGGGTCAAAGATTTTACGGTATTTTGTGAGGAAATAAACAGTATTGTTACTGGTAGGAGTAATTGTAAAGAATGCTAATAGTTCAGAAGATCAAGAGAATAGCACTAGAGTACAAGGACAAGTTTGTTGTGTTTAACATGGTCTTGGACTAAAAACAGTGAGTAAGACAGGACATGTTAACATCTGTCTCATCACCTCTGTCAAATAACCAAATTATCAACAATGCTATGAATGGCTATCAGAAACTTGTTAGCACAAGGTAGTTAATTGGTCATGTGCAAAGCTCAGTATTATAAACACCTCCATATCCTCTCACAATATAGATTGCGTTGACTAATATTGAATAGTAAACTGTTAACTAAAAGTTACAGATGGTATCTTTCTAGTAAAAGCAAATTCTATGGAGGAGTTAACTAACCAGTTTCTTACAAAATGACAAACTGCAGACAAAATTTGTTATATTCAAATATAATTAACTTAAGACAGCTTTTCAACACCAGCTGACATAAGATACTGTGGTGATAAACATGTTATCCATGGCAAGAACAACTAATACAAAAATTGATATAATTATAAAGCAACATTTTAAGTAAGCACTCATTGCTCTCAGAAATATGTTTAATGCCAAGGGACATGTAAGGGATCTAATATGTAAGGGTTTAAAACAATATAAGTCCTAGATACAATTGATTTTTGCTTGAGAAGGCAACCAACCATGCACAACATTTTCTGTCAACACAATTGCAGCTGCAGTAATACACAATATAATCTTATCATAAAATACTTACAAGGATGATTTCCAAGTGTGCAACAGGAACGTGGGATGAAACCCTCTTCTCCGGTGTGAGTGGTAACTACCCATAACCAGTTTGGATCATCAGCATTTAGAACTTTAACTCTCTCTCCTTTACTAACAAATACCTCGTCTTCTTCTTTGGCAATAAAATCGTGAATAACAACAAGTTCCTCTATGAAATCTTTTTGAAAAGAGTCGACTGATGGTTTAGTAGATGATGGGCGATATCGACTTGAGGGTACCATGTGATGAGTACTGCGATAGGTAGGCCCTTCAATAGCAGACATATATCCTGTATCAAAAACATCTACTTGTGCTTGTATAGGAGAACCACTTCCAACTCTACGACAACCTCCAGTGTTAATGGTGTAAGACTGAGGAGCATCTGGTCTATAAGTACGAGTGGTTATTGCACGAGACGAGGGAGGATATGGATAACGAGGACTGATCGAGGCCATATCTGTATCATAGCCTGAAATGTAGGGATCGTCAATTTTAGCAATTTCTGGTTCACTCTGGTAGCCATTGTATTTTCTTGATGGACGTACATACGAGTAAGGCAAGTAGCCAGACTGGCCATGTTTTGTTACTGCAAATACCCAGTCGTGATTGCGATACAGGACTTTGACACGTTGACCTTTGCGGACTGCAAGTTCCTCGTTACAACATGGGGAATAATCTCGAATGGCCGTCATCCTCAGATTAGCTGGAAACTCTTTAGTAGCTCGGTGTAATAGTTGAGTTTCAAAAGCACCGTCTCCCTCAGTGACATAGCCAGAATGATAGTCAGATTGATATCCAGAGCTCTGTGTGTGGCGACTTCCAGTGCTCTGTTCATCACCACGAATATGGTAACTGCTTCCATGGGAGACAACAGCTCGAAAATCATGCTGGTTGCTAATGGCCTGTCGTAAAGGTTGATGTGGGCTGCCAGAAGACATTGAACTGCGTGGACTTGTGCTACTAGGTCTCTGTGGCTGAGCCTCGACAAAAGAGGGAATAAAAGTATCAGGTAAGACATGTTGCAAGTGTGACTCTGGTGATGTGATTTTCTTGTCGTTTTTCCTGTCAGCTGCAGCGAGAAAGAAATTTTGTATAGTAAATAAATTGTAACAATTGTATCAACTAGTTAGTTTGATAGTACTACAACTTACGTTTCTTTTTTCTATGCTGGAAAGGAGCTGGGCACAGAGCTATCTTGAGTATACTAGACATGATGTATCTTGTACAAGAGTTGGCACTAGCAGGGCTCGTTTTTAAGCAATACTATACCGAAGTGTCAGGTTCTTTTAGCTGGAGATGGTGCTAATTCGCAAGTTCCTTTTGAATATAATGCAGTCAACACTAAGCTATGTTACTGAACTGAAGCTCAAGATGCACAGTGCACTTGATTTTTATTCACTCAAAAACTTCGCGGCAAATTGCGAAAGTACATGACGTCATCAATCTATTTCTACACATCAAAGGCTTTGCGATTAGGTTGGTGTTGCTTGGCAACAGTCTTTGAAGTTGCCCGACACTGGCAGCTATACAAATAAGCTATTGTGTATTTAGATGTGTTCCTCTGAAAAAATGACGCATTGCACAATTGTATATGTACTGAGGATTGATGGAGTGTTTTATGAGTGGTCTATTTGAAATAATTAGATGAGTCTACTTTCTCAGTATCTAGGTGTGAGATTTTTTTAATTTAAATGTGATAAGCTGAATAATGGTGATGAACAATCAGTCTGTAATACACCCATTATTAACAGCTAATCTAACATTGATACTAAACTGTTAAAGCTGGACCAGCAAAACGATCTTACACACAGTCATTATATCACAATATAACTATAAATATATAATTATAAACATATATTATTATTAGATATAATATAATTATATAATCAAAATGACTATAAAAAAGTACATTTATTATGTCTGTTAAATTAGTATTAAAATCAACTCCACAAGATGTATTACAATGACCATTTATGTTTCACAAGTCATGTGATGATTATAGTCCACTAATTTCCAAAAAAGGCAGAATTATTGGCAGTATGATGAAATTCCCATTAATACACTCTGTATTGTACTACTATAGGAAAGTGGAAACCATGACAACCTGATAAATAAGAACCCATACAAACATGATGATAATGTTCACATGTGACTGTCTTTTGTCAGCAGTTTTGGTGCTCCTTTATCAAAACAGCTGTCTATTGATTCTGCTGAGCTCACAGTTACAGTTCTAGAAAAGTGCCTAAGTTGTCTGTACTTGTTCCAGGCTGACATACACATATTGATTAGCTGTGTGTGTGTATGAGAGAGAGAGAGAGAGAGAATGAGAGGTTTGTTACTTCCAGTGACATTCCATTCAAAAGCACAAACATTTATACTTTCAATTAGCAAGGAGACAAAACAGAAATAAAAAAGTTGTGAAATCACACTTTATCTTTGATAGCTTTCACAATACACATCAAAGACAACACATTAAATGATTGTCAATATTTTGTCATTATGATATAAAAAATAAGCATGAGTTGTCTAATTAATGCAAGAGAAACATTTAAAGTCTAACAGTTAACAAATTGCTTTCAACTTTTAACATGTCATAGCTACTTAGAGAGATCACAGACCAGTATTAATCGTGTTATTGTTAGGTAGTTCCTCTCTATACCTAGAAGCACCTTATTGCTGGTTTTAATTTCATTAACATATCACAATAGATCATTGTTTATTGTATAGTCAGATTTAGGTTTCATTTTATAGATGGGATTTTCCAACAAATTTTGAAACAATTATCACAATAAATTTTTCCCTTCATTTCATTTATATTCATGTTTTCCAAATAGTTTTTGATAAAAGCAGAGAGAAAGATCATCATTTCATTTGAACACCTGTTACCTATTATTGATCGATACGATAGCTGGCTACAATTTCTACTGTCTTATAAAACATATCATATTTTGAGCAGTAACAATAGTAGTTCTAAACTAAATAACAAGTCACTTTATAATTAGTAATCTACATGTTATGACTTAAATACAATGGATGTATTAACCTTTTAAACTGAGCTTTCAAGTTAACTAAAAACAATACAACAATATTTCCCAAGAGTCCTTAATGCTAGTAACCATTACCAGATCAAACCATTATAAAACTATAAATGTTTCTAATAGCTTTATATAATAAAAACAACATTGTTTATTGAAGATTACCATTACTTTTGGTCCATTATTTATATAGTATATATAAATATTAAATGATACAAGTATTGTCTTCTAAAAGTGAACTTATACTCTCTTTAATGTACAATAATATCATTGATCAAATTTTTCAGCCCTGACTAGCATAGCAATGAATATGTTAATAGTGACCACAAATCTCTAATTCAAAGAGAAAGATAATAATATTCATTGTTACCAAACACCCCCATTTTAAAAGTATCTTTTATAAATAGCATAAAAGCAATTATTACAGAGGATAGGACTGCAACAGGCATAACACAATCTTCTTTATCTGACAATAGCTTATCTCAACAGCTGCATAACAGTCCAAAGATCAAAGAGAATACTTTGAATGTCCATGCATTAAGTGTTACTGACACTCATGAATGTGATTGATCTCTTTCAATTGTATATGTCAGTGAATATACCTATTGTGTGCCATCTTAGTGGTTAAAATTGTAAATAGAGCTACATTTGTTCTCCCTATTAATTAATATAGTGAGTTCATTCACAGGATACCATTCAAATCAAACTCAACAATCATAATATCATTAAAAATATAATAATGAATTAGTATCAATAGATAACTCCCAGAATATGGTGTGCTGTTTGTTTCAAAATGTTTTACAATCGATTGATCATGGGGGGCATTTATTGATCGATTGACTTATAATAATTGATCGATCGATCAATATCAATTAATCATGGCGGGCATTCATTGATTGATCAATCGACTTGTAACAATTGATCGATCAATTAATATTGATTCTAAACTCCATATACTAATTGAGAAAATTGTCAGGATTTAGGATCAAAATTTTGATACAAACAGCACACCATACCAGACAAGATGTTATTATCAATGATATACTATAAATACAAGTGATGATTGTTAGCAAGTGATAAAAACTAACTCAGAGCTGTGAAATGTTACAGTTAATAGACACAATAGCTTACACCTCTGTAAAATTTTGTTCTACTACCAGAGGACAATTAATCAGAATATTTCTTATGTATAGAATTCAGAGTATTTTAATCCATTCTATTCATCCACCCATTTATTCATAGCATATATGTACCAGCAGGTGCACATAGGAGTCAGGTGTTGTTCAACACACCCTTAAACCATGTGACATTTGTTCAAGAGTCCACATTGTATTATCATTTCAAGTGTTACAGGCTTAATACTATGTCACTTTACAAGT
Organism: Xestospongia bergquistia; assembly: GCA_963965975.1. Classification (NCBI taxonomy): domain Eukaryota; kingdom Metazoa; phylum Porifera; class Demospongiae; order Haplosclerida; family Petrosiidae; genus Xestospongia; species Xestospongia bergquistia. Next base: position 7,553,052 of record OZ014417.1, read on the forward strand.
TAATAAAGGATACAATTAAGTCTGAGTGACTCAATGATATTGCAGGTGGTTAATTTCATTTGAATATGGTATAGTAGTATAATAAAGTAAATAGACGTAATATTTAAAACAAATTGATTATCAAGACAATGTTTATTGTTTAGTTTTACTTCAGACAACACCAAAAAGAGCTAACTTGGCAGATAAAACAATAATCAGACAATTATGACCACCTGTTGTTAGCATTAGTGCATTACATAAAATATACACAGAACAAAATTACTTACTATCTTCAAAGCTTTGAAGACTACTCCACCTAATGTTGCTATCAAAAGAATGACGGACTTAATGTCTATTGGTTCTATATGCTGCAAATGTACTTACTACATCAGATATCAATTGTTGAATGACTTCTAATTTGACATCATTAAAAGCACAGCTTAAAATACAGTGAAACAACAAAATATTACAGCTGCTAGCTAGATACAGCTCTACACCTAATGTATACCAAGATCTCTCAGGATATCCTGAAACTACAATAGCCAGGATACTTTGGGATGAGTCTTTAAGCATGTAGCATATTTTCAGTGCATTTTAGCATTTAGGAAGGTTTAGGGGTGTGGTTTCCATATAGCATAAAATTTTACATTAGCGCTACATGTCATATTGTCTGATAGACTCATTTGGTATCTCATAAGATACTATTGTTCAGTTCCATAATTATAACATAGTGTATTATTTAGGTACTCTGTGTCTTGTACAATTACCTCTCTGTTGCTAATCAAAGCACTATTCATTGTGCTCTATTAACATGTAATTAGACAAAAATGTCCTCTACCACAGTTATCTATAATATACCTGTAGTAAATTATATCATCATATCTAATTATCTACTTAAAGCATTCCTGGAATTGTTTTCAACAGAATGTCAAAGCAGATGGCCAATTGTATTATCATTCAGCTTTAAGTACACATTATTTTGTCGGTGTCTTTAAGACACATGTTACTACACAAACATGAGGTAAGTGACAGTTCATGATTCCATGTACTCCTCTGCATACAGAGACAATGTATATTGATATAAATAAAATTGAGTTAGGGTAAAGTCGATGGCTTCCACAACAAGAGATTTTAAATTAATATAATTATTGCAACAAATTCTCTGTTTATATGAATAAAGTTTAAGTCCAACTTTAATAATGGTCCCAATTATCAAGGGAGCGTCTCTTTTTAGAGGTGCATTAGACATGTCTGTCATTAATAGAATACTAAAGTGTCTAATCCTTAACGAGAAAGGTTTCAAGATGTGGTTAATGATAAGCTAGAGAAGCCATACAAATGACAGTACTGTGCCTCACCGTGACTGGTCTTATACAATAGCTATTATGGTTGGTAAAGGTACTGGTCTGAGGTTTTCTTATCATGGATAAGGTGTAGTAGAGTATACTACTAATCATTGTCTATGGCTTAAATTAGTTAGGTTTGGGTTTTGTAGCCACACAAGGTTTTGGTTGTGAATGGCTTCAGAACAATGTCCAATCTGTTGTTTTTGCAGCAAGTAAACAAACCTCAAGGTTATGCATATTTTATTAGAATATGACCCATAAGACTTAACTAAAACTATACTGTTTACACACCCTCGTACCTGAACCTGATGTAACATATACCATTAACATATCCTTATACCCAAACCTGATATAACATATACTATTAACATATCCTCATACCCAAACCTGATATAACATATACTATTAACATATCCTTACACCCAAACCTGATGTAACATATACTATTAACATACCCTCATACCCAAACCTGATATAACATATACTATTAACATATCCTCATACCCAAACCTAATGTAACATATACTATTAACATACCCTCATACCAAAACTGGATCGGATAACACATCCTCATACTCATACAATATCATGACTCTTAAACTACAACAAGTAATGAGAGATTATGAAAAAAAATTCAAAAAGACATACACAAGAATAATAGACATGTAACACACACCAAAATAAAGATAATGATAAAAACATATCATGCAGTTTTGGACTTTCAACCCTTTTTAATTTCATAACATAACATACTTCAAAGGTTTGTCCTTTATTTTAACATAAGTTTACAATTTATCTGTCTCTCCTCCTTCCTGAAGTCATATTGCAATCAAAAATTAAACATATTATAGATGATATAGTGATAACAGTAATTGGTAATGTTACCTTTGAAGCTATAACAGTTGATAAACTATACAAATAGAGAATGAAATAATTGTCTTTGTACTTTCTATAAGTTATGTGGAGATATTTGTACCTGGATATCATTGTTATTAGCTTAGAACTTAGCTATCCTAGATATTCAAAAATCTAGAGCTTACTAATGGTAGCTATCCTAGGTCACTGTGGTAAGTACTGATGTTGACTAGTCTAGAGCTTACTAATGGTAGCTATCCTAGGTCACTGTGGTAAGTACTGATGTTGACTAGTCTAGAGCTTACTAATGGTAGGTATCCTAAGTCACTATGGTAAGTACTGATGTTGACTAGTCTAGAGCTTACTAATGGTAGGTATCCTAGGTCACTGTAGTAAGTACTGATGTTTACTAGTCTAGAGCTTACTAATGGTAGCTATCCTAGGTCACTGTAGTAAGTACTGATGTTTGCTAGTCTAGAGCTTACTAATGGTAGCTATCCTAGGTCACTGTGGTAAGTACTGATGTTTACTAGTCTAGAGCTTACTAATGGTAGCTATCCTAAGTCACTGTGGTAAGTACTGATGTTTACTAGCCTAGAGCTTACTAATGATAGGTATCCTAGGTCACTATGGTAAGTATTGACTAGTCTAGAGCTTATTAATGGTAGCTATCCTAGGTCACTGTGGTAAGTACTGATGTTTACTAGTCTAGAGCTTACTAATGGTAGGTATCCTAAGTCACTGTAGTAAGTACTGATGACTCTATATAAGTCAGGCTGGTAAATTTATTAGTCCAGTCTAATTTTCATGGTAACTATCCCAAAAAGCCAATGGCTTATAAGTTGCATTATTAATATGATTACAAGGAATTGTTAAGGATTCATACTAACACTATTATAGTATAGTGTTAGTATATTAATGTACATAACTGTTCATAGTACATCCTGCTAATACTGAATGATAAACATTACCCATCACACACATACCTTTTATTCCAATTTTAGACACAATTTCATTATAAACATGGCCTTAATGAAGTAAACAAGAAATTATACTATTCCATTAAAGGACATTATGGTATATCATGTGCATTATGTGTTTATATGTTTAATTGACATATTAGGATAGATCACCAAATGCTAAGTCAATAAAAGGTCATTCTTTACTACAAGAGTCCACATAATCATTTCCAGTCAAAGCGGAAAGTGTTTAATAACTATAATACCAAAAAGTTACAAAGTGTGAAATTGGAGTTTGTACTCTGTGTGTGCATAGTACAAGTTACAGCTGTTTAAACTTGTAATGATGTATGTGATGGTATGCTTTGATTATCAGACTAATACTATAATTATATATTGTGTTCCAGCTGCTAAAAACAGCTTATAAATTTACACAAAAAACAGACAAGAATCTTTCGATTTCTTGCAAATAAAATAATAACAGTTCAGTAAACAAACTTCAATACCAGAGAAACAAATGACCTCACTAAGAATAATGGCCAGAATATTAAAAAGAAAATCAAGATATATATTACATATAAACTTGTTGACTATACTAAATTGTATAAGTATAGTTGATTATAATATGATAACAAGTTAATGTGACATCTATCCTTTTCTTTTCCTTTTAGTACTGATGAGTTACAAACATAATATTTAACTTTGATGACATAACACTTTTAATACTGTATTCTTAACACTTGTATCAACAACATGACAACTGATAATGTCCTGTCTGCATTTGATCTCTCTACATCTTCATATAAACAACCTTTAAAATGAATTTACTTTAATAGAAAATATTAGACAGACCAATGACACGTCACTTTGTAACAATTAAGTAGTTAACTACACACATCAAAATGTTTAAATTGTACAACTAACAATAGTATCTTATATTCCAATACATAAACTATTACTAGTATTCACTATTCTACAAGTACAGTAAGGCAAAATGGCTATCTCTTTCTCTGTTTCCTGAAACTCGAACATATATAAGGATTTAAATGCATTTCTAATCGCTCTTCATACTACACATTGACTTCAGTGTTTGGGCCAATCTTCGCAATATTCGTAAATACTAGTTTTTAAATCTGGTTTCTCGGACAAGCAGTGTACACTTTAAATTAAATTATAATATGTGTGAAACCAGCAATATAAACATACGCAATATTGTTATATCCAATGTTAGTAGTGGATTAATTTAATTAAAAAGCTTTAAATTTGTAAACGTTTCTTCTTAGTATTCAATGGAAAGAAAGCTGTCTAGCAAAGCTGTAAATAGAGTACTATACGAACTTGTGTGGTTAAAATGTTTAAGTATTGGTTAGGGAACTTGGATCAGTTCCAGATATGGTATACCAACATACGATACTTGTACATCTTAAGGTGTGCCCGGAACATGCCATGTACTAGCACCTGCCACGTATTCCTTGGCAACAATTCCTTTCTAGGCTTTGTAAATTCCAGCTGACATGTTACTAAACTTGGTGCTAATTGTATTCATAACTACAACACAAAACACTCAGCATTTATCCTATATTGATATTTTAGTGTGTTATTTAATCTCTATATTGACAGTCAGTCCTTCTTCACAATTATTGACTGGTTGTTTTCTTTATTTAAATAGACTGATACAATTTCAAAAATGCTATTCATTTTTTCAGGTAGTCTAGGTAGTAAAAACTAGCATACAATTATGACAATCACAAGAACCTCAAAAGCTATAGCTTACCTTTCATCTACTATTGAAGTAGCCTGTGTTTACCAATTGCATTAGATTGATAAGAATCATAAGAAAAATGTCTATAGGAAAGTCTCAGTCCCTTTGATTTTATGTCAACAGCATGAAAGGGAGGAACCACTACATAAACTGATAACTATACCAGCAGGACCAGTCAGTAGCATATGACAATGAATATCATATTATAGTTTATCTAGTTTTAACATCAAAGCAGTAGAGAAAGCAAGAACATTCTTAGTTCATTTCTTAAAAACAAGGTAATCGTGTTACAAACTAAAAAAAAGCTGAACTATATATCAACATACAATACTGTCCCCTATCTATATACATGTATTGACTAAAATTGTACCATTTAAACATCAACTGATATAAAGGAAACTAATTAACATTTGACCACTTCCTCACCACAAAACATTCATTTTACATGTACTGTACAATGCACCAGACAACACATATCTATTGAGAAGAAATTACATGAGTAGTAATGGCAAAGCAAAATTAACCTCATTATATAATATCTATTCACATGATGTATAATATATATAATTCATTTCTTTAGACTCTAAAATATAATATATTTTATAAATAGTGTGTGTGACCATGGACTGCATCAAATAATGAAAGGTATACTCAATAGAAAGGTTGAATAATACAGTATTATAGTAGTATTATAGTGGAACTAGAAACAGACATTAAATAGAATGGGGGATGTGGCCATAATTTGGAATACCTCACCAAAGAATGTTATTGGTTATTAATGCACTTAATGTCAAACAGGCATGGGATCAAATACATTGAAAAGTACTTAAATACAAATACAAATACTCTCAAAATATGAAATACAAAATACAAATAGAAATACTTCTAGCAGGAATGTATTTCAAATACAAATACAAATACTTTGAAAAGTATTTAAATACTTTCAAAATACGTCTTTGTACTATCACAGAACATCCCCATTATTTGCTTTTATATGTAATCAAGTAATCATTACAAATTATTGATTCCATGTAATAAGCACAAGTTCTTCAAATGTTTTGTCAGTTAGGCAATATCGATGGGGATGAAAAACATTTCCTGACATGCTGAATAGTCTTTCCATAGAAACAAACAATTTTAACAAGAGTATTTGAAGATTTCATGAAGTATTTCAAATACAAATACAAATACTTCCTGTTTAAAAACTTCAAAATACAAATACAAATACAAATACTCAAAAAAAGTATTTAAATACAGATAAATACAAACACTCATGTATTTGATCCCAAGCCTGATGTCAAATAACCTCTCCTAATTCAAAGTGTATATTATTCCTTTAACAACGATTAGTTAAGAACCAGTTGAAGTGGTATTTCTAATTTTTTTAAAAACATAGCTTCATAAACAAACTTGTAAAGACAGGAAAGGAAAGAGAACAAGAGAAGAGAGAGTCATACACTTAGAAATAAGGGAGTGACAACCAGACAACAGCAGATGACAGAAAAAGGAGGAGACTAATATCCTTTTATGTCAAAGCTACTAAGACAGGTGTTGTCATAAAAGGGCTGAACCAAAATTGTTAAATAGATCTTGGGTTCTTGAAACTAGCCACATGTACTCCATGATATCTAAGAGAAGAACTGCTGTCAGCCAAAAGTTATGAGGTATCTCAATTAATTTGCACTATACATAAAGCCATGATCCATCCCATGTCCTACTACATAAGTAATGCCAAGAAACTTGTTTTGCATTTAGATAACATAAGAGTTGTCATAGTAACTTTTGTCATCTAGGTATCCAGATACTCATATAATGTTAAGTAGATCAATAGTATATACTATAGTGACCCAACCTAATAATAACTCAATTATCTCTAATTACGACAAGAATAGCTCATTATAATAACATAATAAATTCATAATGACAACAACAATACAGATATATAGTGTATGCTATAATGGATGAATGGATTGATAGATGGATAACATTCAACCTATCTATCCATCGAACATCTATTGACCTAACTGTTCATCTATTTATTTAGCCATGATCCATCCATCATCCATCCATCCATACATCCATACATACATATGTCTGTACACTGTACATAATCAAGTATAAAGGCTTAATAATACCACCTGTAAAGGTATATTAAAGATTAAAAAGATCATTCAGTCTCTTCAATTCTATCTACCTTATCACTTGCCACAACTTTTCCTTAACATTGAATAAAAGACAATTAACTATACCCTGTTACAGTTTATCACACACTGAAATCATCTCTATAGTAACAACGTCACCATAGTAACCAACCTAGGGCTTCACAAATATCCTACTCCTAATAGTTATTACAAATTGTTATGGTAGCTTAAAACCACTGGACAAGGGAAAACCTCTTTAACCAGTTTGTTGGACAAGGCACTCCCATTAGTACAAGAACAGAGCCAAAACAAGATAATACATTGATAATTTCTATGCTTATCAATATCATAGAGACCTGTATTATGAACTAGTATATTATGTAAAATACCCAGCTATTAATACAGTGACATAAAAGGCTCTGTACTTTCTAATACAATAATACATTATTATATATAATGTGTTAATAATATATGCTCCATATTATTGGAGTATGCAGATCAAAGGCTAGCCCTGGAAGAACTAAGTGCCATATATTTGACTAAGTGGTTTCTGTTAGTACTGATATATATCTTCCTTTAAGGATAAGTGTTATGTTATATGAGAAATTATGATAACTGTGTTGCCATAGCAATGACTAGTGGGATGATGCAACATATTTTAGGTTAGGTAGCTATGTCCCAAACTCAGGATTATAATAACAATGGATGTTGTTCCCTCTTGAGTGGCTTATCTAGTTCAGTTAATACTTTCAATACAGAAAATACATTAGCTATACTTGTAAGAAATCAGAATCTGACATTTTATGGAGATGAGTCAATACCAATTAAATACTAACAAAATACCTACAATATAAACTCAACAAACAACAGCTAATATTTACCTTACAAACCACAGGTAAAATATCATGTTAACTACGACAGGTCAATGCCAGGGTTTTTGTCTAGTACATTTGATAACGATCTCACATTTGTTAAATTATTTGTTAATTAATCCAGTTGTTAATTTTTGGATCAAGAGTTACTTTGGTGTGTACAAAAATTTAGTACTTTTAGTGGTATAACTATATGATTAATGGCTGTTTGTTTTGTTATAACAATACCTTGATCAAATGTCTATACACAATGACCCTTTGTTACGTGAGAAAAGGTAAACAAAGAGATAACAATACAGACATGTAAAGATCCCCTTGAAGTGCTATGTTTTATTCTTGTTTAATTCGCATTGGAAAGGATGTTTTGACTTTAAGAAGCATGTTGTAATAATTGTTATGTATTGTGGTAAGATAGCAAGTCTAAAATATTGGATAAGAAATATAATATAATTAAATCAAGTTAATAGAGACTTGTTGCTTTGACCTTCGCTTATAATTTAAATCTGTGTTGGTCAGTATGGTATAAAGTACACAGCAGTAAGAGAGATAGCAATTAACAATTAATAGACAACAAAGGTAAATGAATTGGACATCAAATTAAATAGAGACCCATTATTTTGATCTTGAGGTTTAGCCTACAAACTTGTAATAGGCTTCTTAATTACTTATATAAAGAGCTATATTTTACAATATTAACAATGTCATAATATTAGTATAAAGTTAGCAATGACTATACCATAACACTGTCTATTACTTTGAATCTATTCATTTGTCTATCTATCAATACATCAAAGAGTTTGTTAAAGCTTTGTTAGTTATGTGAAAGTGAAAATATAAAAATTACAGCTGTTACAAAAACATTCCGAAAGCGGAAATAGAAAATGGACAGAACTACAAACATCAAAGCATATTTTGAAAATAGTCAAAACATAACATTTCAAAGGACAGTAATATAAATCATTAAAGAACTCTTTGGCCATGAGTTATTTTCTGTCAAAAATAGACCAAAAAAAGCTTTGAAGGTACTTGTATATATAAGCCATGCCTTTTAAAAGGTTGCCACACCAGGGTCACTAAAGAAGCCATCATTAAGTATCATGTGATCAGCTGATTAGACCACTAAGTCACAAAACAAACCTAAACATGGCTTCCAAGATTTTTCCAAGAAACCACACAAATACTTCCCGCCTCACCACTTGTGACCTGGCGCCAAAATTGAACTCCACTTGAAAGACCCACCCTTTATAAGGTACAGCTATATGACTTTCCTGTTTGTATATCAAGTTTAACCACTTGACATGTTTGTCTCTTCGTTATCTTATTAAGTTGTAATACTATCTGCCCTCATGCTTACCTTGTCTCTTCAGCTAATGATGTTGACCCCTCAAACTCTAGGCCACAAAACCATGGCCTGAATTGTTGCATTTATTAAGGCTAATTGACACACTAGCTATAAAGTAATTAATTGAGCAGTTTAGCTGTAGCCACAAAACCTTTCTTAACAAAAATACGTACATAATTGGGATGTTACTATAGCTAAACAACTCTATTAACAAACTATATCCCATTGTGTCAGATGCTATATCAATTAATCTATACTCTACCATTACAAATACAGATACACAACATTTTGTTATACATTACAAGGCAGTTACAAACGTGAGCTTCCACATTGTTACATATTATAATAATATCCAATATCTTGTGTTTATGTTAAAGACAAAACATTATATTATATTATATATATTATATCTAACTCACCTTAATGTCAGGCATAACTGTTTTCTTAGTAAGATTTTGATACTCTTCTCTGAAAAAATAAGAAAAGAGAAATACTTACTAAAATAAACAAGATTGTCTTGAGGTGCCTTCACAAGGTAACAACAATGTATGGTTCCTGTAATATTACAGTACTGACTATATAGCAGTATATAATACTGACAGAGAAGCAACACAGGGAAGGATTCAACAGCATACTAATAGCGGGAGTTAGGCTCTCTTAGCAGCTATAGTCTAGAGACAGAGATGATAGCCAGGCCTGTTACTCTTTTAACACATATGTTAAAATAATCAGGGCTACCTGATCACTGTGAGATAAAGGGTACAATACAATCAGGGCTAGCTGATCATTGAGAAATAAAAGTGTTAGAAGATTTACAAGATTAAGACAATATTTTAATTATCTCTTTTGACAAAGAGTTATACACACACACATATGTGCTTATGTGTGTGTGGTAAAACTATAAAAAAATAAAGTCTACTCCTGTAAGACTTGTAATCCCCAAATGTATTTGTAGAAAGTATTTAAAGATAATTGCTATATAATAGAAGGTTTACCTTTATAATTTATCTATAGCTCTAGATAAACAGACTATTCATTATAATGAAACAGTGTATAGAACACAAACTCTTTGATATATATATATAGATGGTTATGTAGACATTTCACAGCTATCATAATTAGTGAAAACAAACATTAGTGGTTTATTCGGTAATGTTGAGATAATAGTTTTATAAATGTACATTATTGGTGTGCAGTTTCAATTAATATAAATACAATTATCTTATAATATAAACAATATGTCTAATACAATAACTTCAATTTATTTCAAAGTATATTAAATTCCAGACATTTTACTTACAGTAATTGAATGAAATTAAATTTAGTAATTATTATATTTTTATTGTTGGTTTTATACCAAAAGTTGACTGAGAAAATTTGGAATGATTGAGAGCATTATCAAAAATCTAGAATATGTTTATTTTAAATTCAAATATCACAAATAACTAGCATTCTTTTAAAGTTTTCTACTAGTAATGTAGTCTGCATTTATTTGTCAGCAAACCTCTAATGAATCAAACAGCAAAGTAATGTCCTAGTTTGCCAAAAGTTATAGGATCATATCCTATCTTTATTCTAACTAGTTTTGCATAAACATAACAGGGTCTTATACCCAGACAAAAAGTTAGCCAGCTAGATGTAACAGGTTTATGGTACCAGGTATCTTCTATCTGGGTAATCTGGCCTGATGATATACTCTTACTTTTATATAAAAGTTGGAGACAGCCATAACAGCCTAGATCTAGACTAGGGGAAGTTGCTAGAAGAAAAGGTACCATCTGGTCTTTTCGTGATCGTTTAGTGTGTGGTCACATTGTGTTTGTTCAATTACTTAAATCTCAAGCAACAGGTGTGTGTGTCTCCATATAACTAAGAAGATGCATATGTAACCTGATGTTTCTCAGAAAACCAACCTCCTCCACATAAAGATAAAAATCTCCTTATAAAAATTTAACAAATCTGAGTTCTCTGTAATCTATTAACACATACTACATCATTATCATTAGCAACAAAACCAATAAGATTATATAGTCCAGCTGTAGGTCATTATATTACTTCATAAACAATACACATATTTATATTAGGGCACTTTGTCCACCTGGCATTATATCCATCCTTAAGCTACATAATGAAGACCACCCAAATTAATAGTGGTATATTACTAAAACTAACAGTGGTCAAAGTATATTATACTTACGCAGACATAATGTCTAATATAATATCCTTATTTCTAAAACCAAAGGTCAAATTTTAGCTCTTAATACTCTATAGAAGTGTGTCTCAAAAGTATTAGTCAGTTTTCACTAAACAAGATCACCATTATATTAATACATTGTAGAGGATAACATAACTCAACATTATCTCATTGTCTAGGAACTATGACTTCATTTAGTTGTCTACACTACAGACTAATGTTTACGATAAATGATCACTGGCTTCGTTTATCACAATATAATGTTAGAAACAGCTGTAATAAAGACCAACCCTTCATCATGATAATGTACATATGTAATAGGATTTAATAATAATAGAGTAAGTAGTATCTAATATTATTAACTTTCATAAAATGAGTACATTATCATTGAGATTGTTCCGGAGAGTTTCTAAAAAATATATTATGTCAAATGAAATCATAGATCACTATCATGTTATTTAAACATCCTGATCTTATAAGATAAGTATAAATAATTATTTTTTAAGATCTCATTTGATATTGCCAATCTCATTATTTTTAACATAATACTAATTACACTGACCAATCAGATTTAACAAATATTCACTTACATCTATGAACATAATACATTTTTAGATGACAAACAAAACTGGTAATTTGTCATTACATTCTAGCCTTATTGGTTAAGTCTACCACTAGACACATGATGTAGGAGTATTACCAAAGGAATTAGTCTGCACTAAATATGGCTGGTATAAAGACCACATCACAAGAACATTCAGTGTTTATTCAATAACTAATTACCAGGTGGTACAAAAATACAGTGGAAATCATTTTTTGACAAACATATTTTTTTAAAATGAGACTGAGGGAGATGGTACATAAGTACAATTTACATAACTATATCTTTGATCTTTGATTTGCTTTTTTCAGTGATATAGCTTGTACTGACAAGTAATATGACATCATCTAGTCCTCTATATTAAAGTATGTTATGCCAATACAGTGATATAGCTTGTACTGACAAGTAATATGACATCTTCTAGTCCTCTATATTAAAGTATGTTATGCCAATACAGTGATATAGCTTGTACTGACAAGTAATATGACATCATCTAGTCCTCTATATTAAAGTATGTTATGCCAATACAGTAATATAGCTTGTACTGACAAGTAATATGACATCATCTAGTCCTCTATATTAAAGTATGTTATGCCAATACAGTAATATAGCTTGTACTGACAAGTAATATGACATCATCTAGTCCTCTATATTAAAGTATGTTATGCCAATGCAGTGATCCATATTAGTATTAAGTTATATTATATTAACATATTATTTCTGTCAATATATTACAACATCTATTAATATATAATACACCTAGAGTTACTATCAATATTGTAGTAACGATATATTCATCTACCAATATAACATTTTATTGAGAACTCTGTCGTTGTACTAGCATACTAAATGTATTTTTTGTTCATACTACATGTATCTGTTGGCACCTTTCTTTAGAGGGATCCCCATTGTAAATACAGCTGTTGTTAAGGACAGATGTTACAAGATATAGAAAGAAATTTCTAACTCTTTAATAAATTAACTAGAAAACACAAGGATGTCCACACAACACAATTTTACAAACTAAAAATCCAATTTTTAGTAAATTTGAATTTAAAGTGGAATTTAGTGCTTGATAAATAAGACTTGTTGAATATTTATCTACTTCTATTAAGTATTAATGTAAATATATTTACAAATAAACTTGTAAACCAACAACTTCAAATAAAAAACTATATATGGGGTGTGCTCACTCTTATCAATGTTGTTGTCAATTCAATAATTCTCTGGAAATCATTAAAAGTATGTTTGTGTTAGTTCATTAGTCAGAGACTAATTAAAGTGAGTGAGAATTTAATATTAACAAGAAAGTGTCTTGTTAATATTAAATAGTAATGAGTACATTGATTATCCTGTTTCCCATCAATACTATACTATCTACATAGGATGTTCTCCTCCTCTAGTTTACAATGCAATACTATTACTATATACATAGGATGTTCTCCTCCTCTAGTTTACAATGCAATACTATTACTATATACATAGGATGTTCTCCTCCTCTAGTTTACAATGTGTATGCAGTACACTAGATAATGTCACAAGGAAGTTGATACAATAGCATGATAACAAATCTTTATTAGTATAACATGATGCTGAATAGTCAGATAGTATGTAGAATGGGAGAGAGTTGAGAGACAAAATGGAAGAGAAGGAATAAGTAAATAAAACAAAGAAGGGAGAGGGGAATTACCAAAAAGGAAATCTTGTTAACTAGCTAATAAAAAAATTTGCAAACTAATACTTAAAAGACATTACATGTAATTAACATAAATTTAATATAATAAATGCAAGCCTTGTTTACTAGTATATTGTACAAATACAGATTTAAAAAAAGGTTTAGATATTTGTCAGTGACTATCAAATGTTAGTAAACTTTCTAGAATACCACAGTTAAATTTTGATTGAAGATATTATTATTAAATTTTAAAAGACCATGCAGACTCTATAATGAACAGTAGACTGGTTATAGTAAACACCCTTACAAAGGATTGAATACTTTGATGTCAATTGGTGAGACAGTTCTAACCACAAAAAGATAGACTATTGTCTCCATGGTTCTTAGTAGGTAGCTATGTAGACTTGTTCATCATAAGAAAATCTAATTAGTGGTTAGCTTTCAATGTAAACAAATGAACAACTAAAAGACAGAGGTCGTGAACTTAAATGGAAGCAAAGAAAAATCTTTAATCCCACTCCACTCTGTTAGGGAATCCCTACAGGCACACCAGACAAACAACAAAGAAATCGATATAGTTCAACAAGACAGACTATACTTTATTGTGTGTAATACTGACTCACATCCCATAAGCACATGGTAAGTATGGATTACACATTTACTGCTAAATGGATTATTAATTATGCCCATAGCTAGATTATAAATTAGTTCATATTATGTGTGTGTATCGTTGTACAACAATTCAGAGACTTCTTTTTCTATTCGTGTAATTTTAGACAATGCAAAGCAAGCACATTTTTACAATAAATAGCTATCTATGTAATCAAAAAAGAACTAAGACATAAGAATCCTTCATTAAACAAAGAAAATAGAGAGAGTTACCATGACAATACACACTTGTAACATAATTTGAGATGTCCACTAAATATTCTATTGTTTATATTATTTTCACTTCATTTGGCAGACAACCACACCTCTAAATTATACTCACTTGTGTTGTAAACATTTACGTAGGCAAGCAAAGTAGTATTTAATGATGACTTTATATACTTTCCCTCCTTATCATTAATAAACTCAATTTTCTCAGAGGACAGAAATACACCAAGACAAATGACAAATGTTTTAAACTTACACAGTTAATGGCCAATGATCAATTTTCCGTATGGCTAATAGCTTGCAAAAATATTTAGTAAAGTAATTAATTACCATAAATTAATTATTATCAATAATAGTAACTGTCATGATGTCATTAATGCAGTTACTATAAATAGTACAATGATGAGCATCAGTAGATTTAAAAGTGTACTGACTAACTTTAATCTTTACAAACTAACTTTATAATTCTCTTTGCTTTTATCAAGTGTCCTTGTTGTAGAAGACTAAATGCAGAGTAGAGATGGCATCTCGACATCATTAATGAGTCTCCTTTCTCATAAGAGAGAAAGTATTGTTTTTGAGATATTACACCAGCTTCTATAGCCTAATGGATGGATGAATAGATAGATGGATGAAGTCAATTGTACTTTCTACTCACGTGATCTAATGCAGTCTCCCCTAAAGAGGAATGAGCTCCTCCCAAAGTATTACACCAAGCCATTAGAGATTGCAGTTTCACTTCTTTATAAATTAAAGTCATAAGACGTAAAGACCTACAACAAATTAATAGGGTTTTACTCTATTGCACTAATTAATAGGGTTTTACTCTATTGCACTAATTAATAGGGTTTTACTCTATTGCAACTATTACACTAATTAATAGGGTTTTACTCTATTGCAATTATTACACTAATTAATAGGGTTTTACTCTATTACAACTATTACACTAATTAATAGGGTTTTACTCTATTACAACTATTACATTAATTAATAGGGTTTACTCTATTGCAACTATTACACTAATTAATAGGGTTTTACTCTATTGCAACTATTACATTAATTAATAGGGTTTTACTCTATTGCACCTATTACACTAATTAATAGGGTTTTACTCTATTGCAACTATTACATTAATTAATAGGGTTTTACTCTATTGCACTTATTACACTAATTAATAGGGTTTTACTCTATTGCACCTATTACACTAATTAATAGGGTTTTACTCTAACTTACTATTACAATACAAGTTTATACTAAAGTTTCCACTATCTCATTATTACATTAACTAGGTTTGATTATTGTAGCCCTTAATCAATACAGTGACTTTAGAAATGGTCTTGATTATTATATCATGTATTAAACCAAACATTTAATGGTGCCACATAATATAGCCGCCTTTAATAGAGCAAGTCTATTAACTTAAGACTTTATAACAAATACCAATACCATATTTAACAACATTAATTACAGTATACTAATATAACATACCATTCTCTATGAGATTGCCATTTAAATTCTATTTTATGAGTTCTGGAAGAATGGATGGGGACTACTGCCTGACTATTACCATGATGGCAACAACTGTCACTAGATATATCACAGTTAACTGGTTTATTGGTCTCTCTAGCTGTCACAATGATCTTACAAAATGTTTTATTATCTCTGTCTAACATTAGGTCATTAACAATAGGAGATCTACCCTCGTCACAAAATAGAGGAGTGATACCTCCACTACTAATGTAATTGTCCAGTAATTGAACCTTCTCTGGGCTAGCAGCTGAAGGATATTGATCATTATGTGAACTCAATTTGTTCTCACATATTGGAAATGTAGTTACCAAGGTTACATCATAAAAAGAAACTAAAGTTGTTTCGGGGGGATGACACACCCACATTGAAGAATGACAACTGTCTCCAGTGCTCGTTTCCATGGCAATAAGTACAGTCTCGTTATGAAATAAGTTAATAAATGTTACAATTAATTTATCACAAAGAAATTTAAAGGAGTCTTCCCAGAGGTCTTCTCATACTAAAGACATATGGCAGAGATGGGCGCGGTTCAAACGTGTTGTTAACTTTAATTAACTTTAATATTATTTAATTAACTTCTTAAAAATAATTTGCATTAAAATTACAGCAAAAATAGAAAACAGCTTATGGAGGCAAAGCAGCTCTCCAGCCTGCTTGAAGCATATGACGTAATTCTTCAACAACTTGTTTCATCTCTGGTTTATCAGCCATATTAACATTTTCATCATTGAAGAAGTTGTCATCTGAACTAGAATGGTCATATAACTCAGTACCCCATATTGTATTGAAGTCAGGTTTTGCATTGGTACGATCAAATTGGTACCACTCAGTAAAACGATATTTATCTACACGGATTGTATAACCCATTACATTTTCATCATGGTCATTAGGAGAAAATGGAGGATGTCCTGGAATTTGCGTTAGCCCATTAGCAGGTCTAGGATATTGTGTAAAAGCAGCTTTCTTCCATTGTTGGTCAGGATTCTTCAGTAGAGGTACAACACTACTACCCTCTACACAGGTAAGAAGTTTATTATTCTCAGAACACATTGGTGGTATTGGAATTCCTGCTAGTTCTGTCAGTGAAGGAAAGATGTCAATCAGTTCTACTAGTGCATTTGTATGCATACCCATATCAGTGACACCAGGGACATGAAGAAGAAATGGTACATGAGTAGCATCTTCAAAATTAGTTTGTTTACACCATTCATTGTGTTCTCCTAATTGCCAGCCATGATCAGCCCACAACACAATGATAGTATCATCAGCAAACCCTTGCTTTTCTAGTTCAGATATAACTTTACCAATCTGTGCATCAGTATAACTAACACAGGAGTAATATGCACGACGTAATTCTCTGACTTTACTGTCAGGAAGACGGCATTCCTTACCATGAATAGAAGCCTCAGCATCTTGTTCACATTTTGTCAAATTAAAAAACACTTTAATATCGTTATATCTTCTAAGTCCATTCCACACACTCCAAGCAATGTCAGGCATACCTTCTGGGGGATCAGGGTTTTCTGGAAGTTGAGTGTCCTCTTCTGGAGGGTAGAGATCATAGTAATGTTTTGGAGCATAAAAGGGAAGATGTGGTTTGTGGAAGCCTACCGCAAGAAAAAAAGGTTGATTATCACCACTTGTTTTGTTCTTTTTTAATTGATGAAGAACGTTAACAGCATTATCAGCTATAGAACCATCACGAAGTTGATTATCATTATAATCAAAAGCATACCAAGCTGCATGATTGGCAATGCTATCATTCTCCTTTGCATGGAAATAAGGCAATCCTTCAGGACTCCAGGAGTATTTGGTATCATCATTACCACTTGCAGGTCCAGGATGGAATATTTTACCCATACCAATACTGATGTATCCATTCTCTTTAAAGTATTGAGGGATGGTAGTAGCATTAGTATACTGACGCCAGTATTCATCTGCTGTATTTCTCCACACATGGTTAGTATCTGGTCTTCGTCCAGTCAGTAAAGATGTTCGTGATGGTGAACACACTGCTACCTGACAGTAGGCTCTCTCAAATAACATTGACTTGGAGGCTAAGGTATCAATGTTAGGACTCTTAATAAAATCATAGCCATAAGCACCTAGTTCAGGTCTCAGGTCATCAACAGCAATGAAGAGGACATTTTTTGACTTAGCAGGTTGACTAAGAGATGAAAAACTTAGCATTAGGAAGCATAATGAAATAAAGACTGCTTTAGAGGTCATCTTGTCAGATCACACCACATAAAACACAGTAACTATAATCATCTTTATGTGTGAACATTATGTACAAAACAATCAGACATATGAATATGTTTGACTGCATCTTCATCCTTAAATCAAAAATGCTGCCTCTGCTCCCCTTGCACCAGCTTATAGAAATTTGCTAATCTGTGACATATTATTTGATGAATAGCTTCTTACCTTAAAAATTAGTCTCAGGTCATCAACAGCAAAGAAGAGGACATTTTTTGGCTTAACAGGTTGGCTAAGAGCTGAATAAGCTGACAGAAGAAAGTAAAGTTGTAAAGTAATGATTGCTTTAAAGTTCACCATGATCAGATCATACCACACAATAATAAGGTAGTAATGGTCGAACACAAAGTGTATGAAAATCAATGAAAGCCTATAATTTAGCAATAGTAATTAGGATAATTACAAGCAAAGTCTGGATAACGTGTGACCATCTATGTATAAATAAATATACATTGATGCATCCATTCTCTTTAATGTATTGAGGGATGGTAGTAGCATTAGTATACTGACACCAGTGTTTATCTGCTGATGTTCTCCACACATGGTTAGTATCTGGTCTTCGTCCTGTCAGTATTCAGTAAAGATGCTGGTGACGGTGAACACACTGCCACCTGACAGTAGGCTCTCTCAAATAACATTGACTTGGAGGCTAAGGCATCAATGTTGGGACTCTTGATAAAATCATAGCCATAAGCACCTAGTTCGGGTCTCAGGTCATCCACAGTAAAGAAGAGGACATTTTTGCTTAGCAGATTGGGTACGAGTAAAATAACTCAGCAGAAGAAAGTACAGTAAAGACTGCTCTAGCAATCACCATATTCAATTGTTCACACTATGAACAAGTTTACTATGTAAAACCACTAAAAGATAAATGATTGTTAAACTTTCATAAGTCCATTTCAAATCTAAATTAACAGCTAGTGTAAAGGTCAAGTTTAGTAAACTGTAATAATTATAAAGATGATTATGGTTATTGAGTAATGTCAGTATAATTGGTCCTTTCTCAGCATCATTGTATGCTCTTACTGTCACATTATAGTTAGTGTAAAGTGTGAGTGTTATGAGCTTGTACTGTCTTTTGTTTCCTCTAGTGATGTTAACAGTGTCAGTTAATGTTGTGTTAGTGTGTAGTAGAGGAAGTACCAAGTGAAGGGTCCGCTCTATCCAGAGCAAGGTACCTTATCCCATTCACAGAGCAATGTAATTTTTGCTTTGTGATATTTTTACTCAATGGTGACTAGTGCTAGCAAGCACTGATATTCAGTACTAGGAATAATTAGAAAACCACCACATTAAGAATTAACGAAGAACAGGGTCCACCACATCTTAAAACCATACAAGATTTTTGAATCAAGTCTAATAATTTACAATTTTTAAATCACTAATTTTTATGATTTCAATGGTACATATATAGCGCAAACCCTGATTGCAAATATATGTGATAAGATTGTATCAAATATTATATAGCTTTTATAATTAGCTCATTGTGGTTAAGGTCTGATGTAACAGATTTTGTTTGGCTAATTAACCTAATGTTATTTCGACTTCCATTTTCATCTGAATGAATAATAAATAATGCTGTTGATTCAATAATAGTAAACTCACATGAATTGTACACTCTAAATAGCAGAGTTAGATTTGACTTCTTCAAGATAATTGTGTTTGGTAAAATTGATTCTTATCCCTAAATTGATATCACTTGCAAGTCCAAGTCTGTTTCAACAATAAGATCAGACGCTAGGCATAGCATGTCATTGGTTTAATTTAGTAGGAATTGGTTGTGTGAGCTATATAACTTTTTATAATGTAAAATGTATTGGTTAATTTAACTAATACATTGTTATACAGGTTACGTGTGCACATGCTATTTCAATTACTAATGTATTTATGAAATTGACATTTATACAATTACATATAAGCAGTAGTCATTAGTAATGAAAACAATATTATGATTACTTTTTTTAAGTTTGCAATTGCAACCTATATAACCAAGTATAATGCTTAAATTAACCAATAAATTTTACAATGATATAGGCTATATAATCTGTACATTGAAATCTTTATGAAAAAACTAAATCATCTAATAGTGTTCTTTCAGTATACATATACACAAATTATCCAAAAAGTACAAGAGGAACTATAGCCCATGCAAGTAATACCTATATTAACAAATTATGAAACTCTTATTTATTTCATACGACGTATATATCCATGCCAATTCCAAGTTCCATTATAACCAAATAAATCGTTATAGAATGAATCAACTGCATAGAACTCTTTAAAATCATTGAGAAATGCTTTCAATTCTTGGAGCTCTTTGCAATTAGGTCCTGCTCTCTCATATGGAACTGTGGGATCAATTCTACCATATCCAAAGCCTAATGGCATATCTGGATTCGTATCTTCAACTACAAGATAATCTCCTTCTTTTAGGTAATCATGAAAATATTTTAATACATTATATGTATTAACGTGAGCATCCTCAAAAACTAGCCATGGATGAGGTTGGGATTGAAGAAATTCACTGGTGAATGTTTTTTCAATAGCATTGCTGTCACCTTGTAAGAAAACAACATTACTAGGTTGTAATTCTTTTACTCTGTCTTCTAAGAGTGCTGGGTTAATATCCATTGAGTATATATGAGAGTTGATCTCCATCATGCGCAGCATATCTGCCATCCATATTGCTGATCCACCTGCATAAGTACCTATCTCTATGATTGTAGCTGGACGGAGATACCACAATATTTGCTCTGTTATAACCATATCTTCTGTTGTCTTTAGTATTGAACATCCTCGATGTGTAATGAAGTATTTTCCAATTAATTGAGCCTTCACGTTGTCTAGTCCCCAGTCACTACGATCTTCTCGTTCATTTATTCTTTGATAACGAGTAGAGCTAGTTAGAAGTGATTTCAAAACCTCATTTCTTCGTTTTTGAAAAACATTGTAGTCACTCCAGTCAGGTTTTTCACTAACGTTACTACTTAGTCTTCTTGCTAAAGCACAACTGATGAACGGGACTCCCGGATTCGTAAGTTTTAGCAATTTCCTGACTAGTTGAACATGTGAAGGTTTTCTGAGCAAGAAAGACATTGTATCAACTTAACCTTTAACAAAGGTAAGACTGGTTGGTCCCTAGAATAATTTACTGATGTTAATCAATAAGGAAACTGCCAAGTGTACCGTAATAGCTGGTTTTATGCGCGATTGCAAAAGTTCGTGATCGCTTACAATATATAATTATGATGCATATATAATTAGTAACTTTTAAAACCAAAATGTGAAGAATTTAATTACAGTCATTTTATGTACATTTTGGAAGAAAACTGTTTACTGCCTTATCTAGTCCAAATTTCTCACACAGAAAACGTAAAATGTTGAATTTATTTGTATTGTTCAGTTTCCATGCAAAATATGCACATTTTGAAACCAATTGGACCCATAGAATCCTAAAACCTATATAAACATGTGTATAATCCATGTAAAAAGTGATAGTACATGCATCACTATAGTAACTATTATAATGGTCATAAAAGACTACTCATCATAGCAACATTACCATACACCATAGCAACATTACCAATGACTCGTGATCATTCTCCATTTATTGTAAAACGAAAACTAAATGTCTTGTAACATCATATTTTCAATTTTGTTGAATCATGTGATCCATGTAAAAAATCAAATGCAGCACATAATTTACCAAAGCAACAATTACTATAGCAACAACATTATTGTCATAGCAACTGTTATTGTAGTCACTATCACCATAAGAGAAAACCATAACATGCAACAATTACCATGGTAACAGTTAGCATTATAACAACATTATCACACCAACAATAATATATATCAGCATAACAACAATTGCCATACAGCAACATTACTTAAATTTATTATACACTATAACTATTAGGTTAATTATTGTTTCAAGATTAAAACTAATTACTTTGAAGTAATATGTTTTCAATTTCAATACAAACATTGTCATAACCTACTTTTTTGTCCCATTTAGCACCTCATAAACATAGCAACAATTACTATAGCAACATCATTGTTGTGATAGCGACTCTTATCATGATCACCCATTATCATAAAAGATTACCATAGCAATAACATGCAGTATGAAAGATGCGGTTTGCGGAGCCCCACAGCAAGAAAGAACGGTCAATTATCATCACTCATTTTGTTCCCATACCAATACTGATGTATCCATTCTCTAGGGATGGTAGTAGCATTAGTATACTGACGCCAGTATTCATCTGCTATATTTCTCCACACATGGTTAGTATCTGGTCTTCGTCCAGTCAGTAAAGATGTTCGTGATGGTGAACACACTGCCACCTGGCAGTAGGCTCTCTCAAATAACATTAACTTGGAGGCTAAGGTATCATGCAATGTTAGGACTCTTAATAAAATCATAGCCACAAGCACCTAGTTCGGGTCTCAGGTCATCTACAGTAAAGAAGAGGACATTTTTGCTTAGCAGATTGGGTACGAGTAAAATAACTCAGCAGAAGAAAGTACAGTAAAGACTGCTCTAGCAATCACCATATTCAATTGTTCACACTATGAACAAGCTTACTATGTAAAACCACTAAAAGATAAATGATTGTTCAACTTTCATAAGTCCATTTCAAATCTAAATTAACAGCTAGTGTAAAGGTCAAGTTTAGTAAACTGTAATAATTATAAAGATGATTATGGTTATTGAGTAATGTCAGTATAATTGGTCCTTTCTCAGCATCATTGTATGCTCTTACTGTCACATTATAGTTAGTGTAAAGTGTGAGTGTTATGAGCTTGTACTGTCTGTTGTTTCCTCTAGTGATGTTAACAGTGTCAGTTAATGTTGTGTTAGTGTGTAGTAGAGGAAGTACCAAGTGAAGGGTCTGCTCTATCCAGAGCAAGGTACCTTATCCCATTCACAGAGCTATGTAATTTTTGCTTTGTGATATTTTTACTCAATGGTGACTAGTGCTAGCAAGCACTGATATTCAGTACTAGGAATAATTAGAAAACCACCACATTTAGAATTAACGAAGAACAGTGTCCACCACATCTTAAAACCATACAAGATTTTTAAATCAAGTCTAATAATTTACAATTTTTAAATCACTAATTTTTATGATTTCAATAGTACATATAGTGCAAACCCTGATTGTAAATATATGTGATAAGATTGTATCAAATATTATATAGCTTTTATAATTAGCTCATTGTGGTTAAGGTCTGATGTAACAGATTTTGTTTGGCTAACTAACCTAAGGTTATTTCGACTTCCATTTTCATCTAAATGAATAATAAATAATGCTGTTGATTCAGTAATAGTAAACTCACATGAATTGTACACTCTAAATAGCAGAGTTAGATTTGACTTCTTCAAGATAATTGTGTTTGGTAAAATTGATTCTTATCCCTAAATTGATATCACTTGCAAGTCCAAGTCTGTTTCAACAATAAGATCAGACGCTAGGCATAGTATGTCATTGGTTTAATTTAGTAGGAATTGGTTGTGTGAGCTATATAACTTTTTATAATGTAAAATGTATTGGTTAATTTAACTAATACATTGTTATACAGGTTACGTATGCACATGCTATTTCAATTACTAATGTATTTATGAAATTGACATTTATACAATTACATTTAAGGAGTAGTCATTAGTAATGAAAACAATATTATGATTACTTTTTTAAGTTTGCAATTGCAACCTATATAACCAAGTATAATGCTTAAATTAACCAATAAATTTTACAATGATATAGGCTATATAATCTGTACATTGAAATCTTTATGAAAAAACTAAATCATCTAATAGTGTTCTTTCAGTATACATATACACAAATTATCAAAAAAGTACAAGAGGAACTAAGCCCATGCAAGTAATACCTATATTAACAAATTATGAAACTCTTGTTTATTTCATACGACGTATATATCCATGCCAATTCCAAGTTCCATTATAACCAAATAAATCGTTATAGAATGAATCAACTGCATAGAACTCTTTATAATCATTGAGAAATGCCTTCAATTCTTGGAGATCTTTGGATCCTGCTCTCTTGTATGGAACTGTTGGATTAAGTCTACCATATCCAAAGCCAAATGGTAGATCTGGATTTGTGTCTTCAACTACAAGATAATCTCCTTCTTTTAGGTAATTATGAAAATATTTTAATACATTATATGTATTAGCGTGAGCATCCTCAAAAACTAGCCATGGATGAGGTTGGGATTGAAGAAATTCACTGGTGAATGTTTTTTCAATAGTATTGCTGTCACCTTGTAAGAAAACAACATTACTAGGTTGTAATTCTTTTACTCTGTCTTCTAAGAGTGTTGGATCAATATCCATGGAGTATATATGAGAGTTGATCTCCATCATGC
Organism: Xestospongia bergquistia; assembly: GCA_963965975.1. Lineage (NCBI taxonomy): Eukaryota > Metazoa > Porifera > Demospongiae > Haplosclerida > Petrosiidae > Xestospongia > Xestospongia bergquistia. The sequence continues at coordinate 7,577,836 of OZ014417.1, forward strand.
GCAGCATATCTGCCATCCATATTGCTGATCCACCTGTATAAGTACCTATCTCTATGATTGTAGCTGGACGGAGATACCACAATATTTGCTCTGTTATAACCATATCTTCTGTTGTCTTTAGTATTGAACATCCTCGATGTGTAATGAAGTATTTTCCCATGTATTGAGCCCTCACGTTGTCTAGTCCCCAGTCACTACGATCTTCTCGTTCATTTATTCTTTGATAACGAGTAGAGCTAGTTAGAAGTGATTTCAAAACATCATTTCTCTGTTTTTTAAAACCAGCGTAGTCACTCCATGTGGGTTTTTCACTGACGTTACTACTTAGTCTTCTTGCTGAAATGCAGCAGATGAACGGCACTCCAGGACTTGTAATTTTTAGTAGATTGCTGACTAGTTGAACATGTGAAGGTTTTCTGAGCAAGAAAGACATTGTACCAACTTAAAGGTATTGGTCCCCGCCTAGAAGAATTTACTGATATATTAATCAATAAAAAGATTAATGCTGTACCGTAATAGCTGGTTTTATGCGCGATTGCAAAAACTTCGTGATCGCTTACAATATATAATTATGATGTATAATTATGTTGGCAAGTTTTATTGAAAACCAGTTTTTTAAACCAAAATGTGAAGAATTTAGTTACAGATAAGCACATTTTGGAAGGAAATTAGCATATCTGGATTCGTATCTTCAACTACAAGATAATCTCCTTCTTTTAGGTAATTATGAAAATATTTTAATACATTATATGTATTAGCGTGAGCATCCTCAAAAACTAGCCATGGATGAGGTTGGGATTGAAGAAATTCACTGGTGAATGTTTTTTCAATAGCATTGCTGTCACCTTGTAAGAAAACAACATTACTAGGTCGTAATTCTTTCACTCTGTCTTCTAAAAGTGCTGGGTTAATATCCATGGAGTATATATGAGAGTTGATCTCCATCATGCGCAGCATATCTGCCATCCATATTGCTGATCCACCTGCATAAGTACCAATCTCTATGATTGTAGCTGGACGGAGATACCACAATATTTGCTCTGTTATAACCATATCTTCTGTTGTCTTTAGTATTGAACATCCTCGATGTGTAATGAAGTATTTTCCAATTAATTGAGCCCTCACGTTGTCTAGTCCCCAGTCACTACGATCTTCTCGTTCATTTATTCTTTGATAGCGAGTAGAGCTAGTTAGAAGTGATTTCAAAACCTCATTTCTTCGTTTTTGAAAAACATTGTAGTCACTCCAATCAGGTTTTTCACTAACGTTACTACTTAGTCTTCTTGCTAAAGCACAACTGATGAACGGGACTCCCGGATTCGTAAGTTTTAGCAATTTCCTGACTAGTTGAACATGTGAAGGTTTTCTGAGCAAGAAAGACATTGTATCAACTTAACCTTTAACAAAGGTAAGACTGGTTGGTCCCTAGAATAATTTACTGATATTAATCAATAAGGAAACTGCCAAGTGTACCGTAATAGCTGGTTTTATGCGCGATTGCAAAACTTCGTGATCGCTTACAATATATAATTATGATGAAAAATTATGCATATATAATTAGTAACTTTTTAAACCAAAATGTGAAGAATTTAATTACAGTCATTTTATGTACATTTTGGAAGAAAACTGTTTACTGCCTTATCTAGTCCAAATTTCTCACACAGAAAACGTAAAATGTTGAATTTATTTGTATTGTTCAGTTTCCATGCAAATATGCACATTTTGAAACCAATTGGACCCATAGAATCCTAAAACCTATATAAACATGTATATAATCCATGTAAAAAGCGATAGTACATGCATCACTATAGTAACTATTATAATGGTCATAAAAGACTACTCATCATAACAACATTACCATACACCATAGCAACATTACCATACACCATAGCAACATTATCATACACCATAGCAACAACCATAGCAACATTACCAATGACTCATGATCATTCTCCATTTATTGTAAAACGAAAACTAAATGTCTTGTAACATCATATTTTCAATTTTGTTGAATCATGTGATCCATGTAAAAAATCAACTGCAGCACATAATTTACCAAAGAAACAATTACTATAGCAACAACATTGTTGTCATAGCAACTGTTACTGTGGTCACTATCACTATAAAAGATAACCATAGCATGCAACAATTACCATGGTAACAGTTAGCATTATAACAACATCACCACACCAACAATATATAAATCAGCATAGCAGCAATTGCCATACAGCAACATTACTTAAATTTATTATACACTATAACTATTAGGTTAATTATTGTTTCAAGATTAAAACTAATTACTTTGAAGTAATATGTTTTCAATTTCAATACAAACAGTGTCATAACCTACCATATACATAATTAATGACCATTGTCCAATTTCCATACATTATTGGCAAGTTTTGCTAAAAAACAATTTTCTACCAAAAGTGAAGAATTTCATCACAGTGCCCATTTTGTACACATTTTGGAAGAAAACCATTTATTCCCATAACCCACCAGATGTCAACTTCACATGTATTGTTTAATTTCCATACATAATAGGCAAGGTTTGATACAAAACTATCTATTTAAAATGCAACATCACATAGTCAACATACATGAGGTCCCAAATGGGACAGAAAGCCATACACTGTGTATGTAACATTTTTAACAAATAATTCAAATATCTTATTTATAATTTGGACCTCATCATAGTCCATTGCTTTTTGTCCCATTTGGCACCCCATAAACATAGCAACAATTACTATAACAACATTGTTGTCATAGCAACTATTACCATGGTCACCATTGCCACAAAATATTACCATAACAATAACATGTATGTTTGAAATGGAAGATGTTGTTTGTAAAAGCCCTCAGCAAGAAAAAATGGTCAATTATCATCACTTGTTTTGTTCGTTTTAAGTTGCTAAAAGAATATCTTACTGGTACCAATACCGATGTATCCATTCTCTTTGAGGAGTATTAGTATATTGACAACAGTATTCATCTGCTGCTATTCTCCACACATGGTTAGTATCTCCAGTCAATAAAGATGCTTGTGATGGTGAACGTACTGCCACCTGACAGTAGATTAATTCTCTCAAATAACATTGACTTAGAGGCTTAAGTTAAAACATCAAATAGTCTTCTTTGAATAATACATACACAAGTTATCCTAAAAGTACAGGAGGACTAAGCCCAAGTAATACCTATATTAACAAATTATGAAAGTCTTTACAATAATATATCTTCTTTATTTCATACGACGTATATATCCACTCCAAATTCCATTATAACCAAATAAATCAGTATAGAATGAATCAACTGCATAGAACTCTTTATAATCATTGAAAAATGCTTTCAATTCTTGGAGGCCTTTGGATCCTGCTCTCTTGTATGGAACTGTTGGATTAAGTCTACCATATCCAAAGCCTAATGGCAGATCTGGATTTGTGTCTTCAACTACAAGATAATCTCCTTCTTTTAGGTAATCATGAAAATATTTTAATACATTATATGTATTAACGTGAGCATCCTCAAAACTAGCCATGGATGAGGTTGGGATTGAAGAAATTCACTGGTGAATGTTTTTTCAATAGTATTGCTGTCACCTTGTAAGAAAACAACATTACTAGGTTGTAATTCTTTTACTCTGTCTTCTAAGAGTGCTAGGTTAATATCCATTGAGTATATATGAGAGTTGATCTCCATCATGCGCAACATATCTGCCATCCATATTGCTGATCCACCTGTATAAGTACCTATCTCTATGATTGTAGCTGGACGGAGATACCACAATATTTGCTCTGTTATAACCATATCTTCTGTTGTCTTTAGTATTGAACATCCTCGATGTATAATAAAGTATTTTCCAATTAATTGAGCTTCCACGTTGTCTAGTCCCCAGTCACTATGATCTTCTCGTTCATTTATTCTTTGATAACAAGTAGAGCGCTATGTGGTGTAAAATTATGTGTAATTGACAAGATTCGTTGAAGGTAAATTTCTTTAATCGATTTTCAACTGAAGAATTTAGTTACAGTGACCATTTTTATATATTTTAGAAGGAAACTGTTTACTGCTATAACAATGTCAAAACTTACTAGACATTCCATAGCATGCAACAATTACCATGGTAACAGTTAGCATTATAACAACATTACCACACCAACAATATATATATCAGCATAGCAACAATTGCCATACAGCAACATTACTTAAATTTATTATACACTATAACTATTAGGTAAATTATTGTTTCAAGATTAAAACTAATTACTTTGAAGCAATGTTTTCAATTTCAATACAAACAGTGTCATAACCTACCATATACTTAATTAATGACCATTGTCCAATTTCCATACATTATTGGCAAGTTTCGCTAAAAAAACAATTTTCTATGAAAAAGTGGAAGAATTTCACCACGGTACCCATTTTGTACACACTTTGGAAGAAAACCATTTATTCCCATAACCTATATCAGATATTAATTTCCATATATAGTTGGCAAAATTTGATACCAACTAGACTCATTGAGTCTCCAAATCCACGAAACAATATAATTTATTTAAAATGCAAGATTACATACTCAACATGTGTGGAATGCCAAAAGCCATGCACTGTCTATGTAATCAATTTTAACGAAAAATTCAGATCTCCTATTTATAATTTGGGTCTCTTATTTATAAACCATCTATAATTTGGACCTCATCATTGTCCATGGCTTTTTGTCTCATTTGGTATCCCATAAACATAGCAACATTTACATAAATGATTTCCATAGCAATATCATGCATGCTTTAAATGAAACATGTGCATGGCTTGTGGAAACCCACAGCAAGAAAGAATAGTCAGTTATATTACCATTTGTTTTGTTCTTTTTTTATCAATGAAATGAAAAATATTTACAGCATTATCAGCTATAGAACCATCAACAAGTTGATTATCATTATAATCAAAAGCATACCAAGATGCATGATTGGCAATACTATCATTCTCCTTTGCATGGAAATAAGGTAATCCTTCAGGACTCCATGTTATTTGTTATCATCATTACCACTTGGAGGTCCAGGATGGAATACGGTATCTTACCCATACCAATGTATGGGATGGTAGTAGCATTAGTATACTGACACCAGTATTCATCTGCTGTATTTCTCCACACATAGTTAGTATCAGTCTTCGTCCTGTCAGTAAAGATGCTCGTGATGGTGACCACACTGCCACCTGACAGTAGGCTCTCACAAATAACATTGACTTCATTGTTAAGGCATCAATGTTAGGACTCTTCACAAAATCAAAACCATAAGCACCTAGTTCAGGTCTTAGGACATCCACAGTAAAGAAAAGGACATTTTTGCTTAGCAAATTGACTAAATAAGTCAGCAGAAGAAAGTACAGGGAAGTAAAGACTGCTCTAGCAATCACCATGTTCAGTTCAGAGTGTGGACAAACCTATGTATACTCTGTAAAACCATTAAAAGATAAACAGCTGTTCATCTTTGCATATGTCCATTATAAATCTAAATTTACAGCTGGTGTAAAGGTCAAGTTTAATAAACAGTGTTAGCACAATATTATAATGATGATCATGGTTATTGAGTAATGTGAGTATAGATGGTCCAATCACAGCATAATTGCATCCTCCTGTTGTCATATTGTAGTTAGTGTAAGGTGTGAGTATTATGAGCTTGTACTGTCTGTTGTTTCCTCTGGTAATAATAGTTACATTGTATACGTAGTTAGTGTAAAGTGTGAGTGTTATGAGCTTGTACTGTCTTTTGTTTCCTCTGGTAATAATAGTTACATTGTATACGTAGTTAGTGTAAAGTGTGAGTGTTATGAGCTTGTACTGTCTTTTGTTTCCTCTGGTAATAATAGTTACATTGTATACGTAGTTAGTGTAAAGTGTGAGTGTTATGAGCTTGTACTGTCTGTTGTTTCCTCCAGTAATGTTAACAATGTCATTCAGTTTTGTGTTAGCATAGTAGAGCAAGTAACTAGTGAAGGGCTCATTTTGTCCAGAGCAAGGCATCTCATCCCATGCACAGAGAGCTATATATCATTAGTTGATTACATCATAGTTTGTGTGTCATAGCTTATGATGTCAAGAATGTCATCTATTGTAGTAAATAGTGCAGTTGCTAATGAGATAAAGGATTTACTAAGGTACTAGTTACTAGGTATAGGAAACTAAACAATTGGGTAGTTTTAATGGATAGATGGATGATTGATGGACATATAAGTAAATGAACAACCATACAGATGGCATTATAGCAACTATTTAATCCAATACTCTGGGAACAAAAATGGTTACTTCTCTAACATCTACTGATATACTACACTGACACAATGGAAATAGTTGGTCAATTGATTCCATGAAAAACAGATCACTTATAACAGTAAATATTGGTTGTAAGTCATTGAGAAAGGACATGAACTTTAATGAGTATGGTCAGCAATAAACAATGCAGTATTATGGTGTTAGGTAAAAGTTGGCATAATTCCTCTACTCATCCTTTCAATGTCACCTTATAAGTAATGACTTCATATCCCATCTTGAGGTACATGTACATGTACATGTTGCCAAAACATGATTACATTTATATTACATTAGAGATAAGTGAAATCATGATCAGTAGAGATGATATCATTAAACAAGAATTTCCACTTTCTCATATACACAAGCAGCTACTAGTATAGCACACACACACACACACACACTATAAAGAGCATTACTATTAATGGATATTGCAATATGAGATAAGACAGATTGCCAAATAACAGGACAATAATGATCAAGTGGCAAGCAATGTGATAAGGTGACTCACTAAATAAGATCACAAGAGATCAAAGGCATAGTGTTAACATTACAACTATGTAGACTATTACTATTACTCACACAAGTAATGAAGAGAGAGACATGTGCTTGGTCCATAGCAATAACACACATGATTGAAATGAAATATGTGGTTTGTGGAAGCCCACAGCAAGAAAGAATGGTCAATTATATCACAATCAATTTATGTTGTTGAAGGAATAGTTTATCCATACCAATACTGATATAACCATTCTCTTTGGAAGTTTTAAGGGATGGTAGTAGCATTAGTATACTGATGCCAGTATTCATCTGCTGCTATTTTCCACACATGGTTAGTGTCTGGTCTTCGTCCTGTCAGTAAAGATACTCGTGATGGTGAACACACTGCTACCTGGCAGTAGGTTCTCTCAAATAACATTGACTTGGAGGCTAAGGTATCAATGTTAGGACTCTTGATAGCCATAAACATTTAGTAATCTAAGCAAAGTCAGAAGCACCCCATTTTGTGATTACGTCAAATGAAATTAAAAGTAGTCATAACTTTATATGAGTGATTGGATGACCAAGCCTATATAATCACTATATGTTGAAATCTTTATAAAAAAAAGTTAAAACATCAAATGTCTTCTTTGAGTAAACAGGAACTAAACCTAAATATATTACCTATATTAACAAAATTATGAAGCTCTTTACAATAAGATATCTTGTTTATTTCATACAACGTATATATCCGTGCCAATTCCAAGTTCCATTATAACCAAATAAATCAGTATAGAATGAATCAACTGCATAGAACTCTTTATAATCATTGAGAAATGTTTTTAATACTTGGAGGCCTTTGGATCCTGCTCTCTCATATGGAACTGTTGGGTCGATTCTACCATATCGAAACTCAAATGGTAGATCTGGATTCAAATCTTCAACTACAAGATAATCTCCTTCTTTTAGGTAATCATGAAAATATTTTAATACATTATATGTATTAACGTGAGCATCCTCAAAAACTAGCCATGGATGAGGTTGGGATTGAAGAAATTCACTGGTGAATGTTTTTTCAATAGTATTGCTGTCACCTTGTAAGAAAACAACATTACTAGGTTGTAATTCTTTTACTCTGTCTTCTAAAAGTGCTAGGTCAATATCCATTGAGTATATATGAGAGTTGATCTCCATCATGCGCAGCATATCTGCCATCCATATTGCTGATCCACCTGTATAAGTACCTATCTCTATGATTGTAGCAGGACGGAGATACCACAATATTTGCTCTGTTATAACCATATCTTCAGTTGTCTTTAGTATTGAACATCCTCGATGTGTAATGAAGTATTTTCCCATGTATTGAGCCCTCAAGTTGTCTAGTCCCCAGTCACTACGATCTTCTCGTTCATTTATTCTTTGATAGCGAGTAGAGCTAGTTAGAAGTGATTTCAAAGCATCATTTCTCTGTTTTTGAAAACCAGCGTAGTCACTCCATCTAGATTTTTCACTGACGTTACTACTTAGTCTTCTTGCTGAAATGCAGCAGACAAGTGGCACTCTAGGACTTGTAAGTTTTAGCAGATTGCTGACTAGTTGAACATGTGAAGGTTTTCTGAGCAAGAAAGACATTGTATCAACTTAACTTTTAACAAAGGTAAGACTATATTAGTAACGGTTTTATGCGCGTCACAAAATATTTATGACGTAAATGAAGTATAATTAACAAGTTTTGCAGTTTTCCTAAAACCTATCTAAACATGTGTATAATCCATATAATAAGCAACAGTACATGTGTCACTATAGTAACTATTATCATTGTCATAAAAGACTACTCACCATAACAACATTACCATACACAATAGCAACATTACCAATGACTTGTGATCATTCTCCATTTATTGCTAAACGAAAAATAATTGTCTTTTAACGTCATATTTTCAATTTTGTTGAATCATGTGATCCATGTAAAAAAACAACTGCAGCACATAATTCACCAAAGCAACAATTACTATAGCAACAACATTGTTGACAAACATAGCAACAATATTGTATTGTTTTATTTCCATATTATTATAATTGGCAAGGTTCGATACCAATTGGATGCATTGAGTCTCCAATTCCACAAAACATATAAATCTATTTCCATAGGTGTAGGAACAGGGGAGGCACAGGGGGCACGTGCCCCCCCCCCCCCCCCCCCCCAATATTTTTGGTATATTGTGAGATGGTTTCACAATCAACTGATTTAGATTAGCCACTTTTCAATCCCTATCCTCATAATACAATTTACAGCTGTAGATGCACATTTTATGTAAAAACATTTTAAAAATTTTTGTCAGTGTAAACGCCAGAAGGTTTATTTTGATTGTTATTGAAATACTTCACTGTTAAACTAAACAATGTTAAAATGTTACATATGTGCCCCCCAAATGACAAAATTGTTTCTACACTTGTGATTTCAAATGCAACATTACATAGTTAATATATATGGAGTGCCAATTTGCCAAATGGAACTGAAAGCCATGCACTGTGTATGTATCAATTTTAATAAATCATTCAGATCTATTTTACCTCCTATTTATAATTCAGATCTCCTATCTATATATGATTTGGACCCTTGTCATAGTGCATGGCTTTTTGTTCCATTTGGCACCCTATAAACATAGTAACAACATTGTTGTGATAGAAACTATTATCGTGGTCACTATTACCATAAAAGATTACCATAGCAATAATATGCAGTATGAAAGATGTGGTTTGTGGAAGCCCACAGGAAAATAGAATGGTCAATTATCATCACTCGTTTGTTCCCATACTAATACTGATGTATAAGTTCTCTTTGAAGTATCCTAGTAGCATGACGCCAGTATTCATCTGTTGCTATTAACCACACATGGTTAGTATCTGGTCTTAGAAATCTTGATAAAATCATACCCATAAGCACCTAGCTTAGGACTCGGGTCATCCACAGCAAAGAAGAGCACACTTTTGGCTTAGCAGGTTGACTAAGAGATGAAACACTTAGCATGTTAGATGTTGCATTGTTCGGTTTCCATGCAAAATATGAACCAATTAGAACCATAAAATCCTAAAACCTATATAAACGTGTATAATCCATGTAAAAAGCAACAGCACATGTGCCACTATAGTAACTATTATCATGGTAATAACAGACTACTCACCATAGCAACATTACCATACACCATAGCAACATTACCATACACCATAGCAACATTACCATACACTATAACAACATTACCATACACCATAGCAACATAACCAATGACTCATGATCATTCTCCATTTATTGTAAAACGAAAACTAAATGTCTTGTAACATCATATTTTCAATTTTGTTGAATCATGTGATCCATGTAAAAAATCAACTGCAGCACATAATTTACCAAAGCAACAATTACTATAGCAACAACATTGTTGTCATAGCAACTGTTATTGTAGTCACTATCACCATAAGAGAAAACCATAACATGCAACAATTACCATGGTAACAGTTAGCATTATAACAACATTATCACACCAACAATATATATATCAGCATAACAACAATTGCCATACAGCAACATTACTTAAATTTATTATACACTATAACTATTAGGTTAATTATTGTTTCAAGATTAAAACTAATTACTTTGAAGTAATATGTTTTCAATTTCAATACAAACAGTGTCATAACCTACTTTTTTGTCCCATTTAGCACCCCATAAACATAGCAACAATTACTATAGCAACATCATTGTTGTGATAGCAACTCTTATCATGATCACCTATTATCATAAAAGATTACCATAGCAATAATATGCAGTATGAAAGATGCGGTTTGTGGAGCCCCACAGCAAGAAAGAACGGTCAATTATCATCACTCATTTTGTTCCTATACCAATATTGATGTATCCATTCTCTTTAAAGTATTGAGGGATGGTAGTAGCATTAGTATACTGACACCAATATTCATCTGCTGCTATTTTCCACACATGGTTAGTATCTGGTCTTCGTCCTGTCAGTAAAGATGCTCGTGATGGTGAACACACTGCCACCTGACAGTAGGTTCTCTCAAATAACATTGACTTGGAGGCTAAGGTATCAATGTTAGGACTCTTAATAAAATCATAGCCATAAGCACCTAGTTCAGGTCTCAGGTCATCAACATGTTATACTACACACTAAATAACTAAATTAAACTAATTAATGAGTTTGTTTTTCTTTTTTAGAGGTGGATATCACACATAATTATAATTAAAGCTTTATTTTCAACAGATGGTTTTATTTTTAGAGTCTGATGTCAACTTCATTAAATGTCATCAGAAACACTGTTAAATAGATTAGGTTTTCTGGCATCCCTTAATATATACCATCAATTGTTCATCTCTAACGTATGTTTATAATTAATTGTCAATTAATAAATTTATAGATCTTGCAAAAAAAGATCATCATAATTAATTATATAAGGCTAAAGAAAATACACAAACTATAATACATCAAAGAGAGAACATGTAAATTATAACAATATACATTTTTTACAATTGCAAAAAATCTCTAAGCTTATATACTATCAATAATGACCATCAAGATGTGCTCAAATTTTAACACATAGGAAACAAAAAAGAGAGAATAATTTAATGTATAAAAAAGTAAATAAGATGACAAATGACTTAATTATAGCAGTATTAAATAATGGTATTATAGGCAATGAGAATTAAATCTTGAAAGTGTTTTTTAAAGGAGTTATAAAGATGCTGTTCCAACTGAAACACTATTACTCAAGCTCTGCTCAGAACAAATAGACGACTGTTCTGCAGAAATCATGTGATCTGAACCAAGAGATATATGATCACTAGAATATGTCTCAGCAAACTCCTTCCATTCTCTGAGATGATTACGTTGAAGTTGCTGCTGACGTTCTAGTCTCAAATTTTGAAGTTTTGTAGACTCCTCAAAAATCTACCAAGAAAATGTATAAGTAATAGTCAATGAATACTTAATACAAGTTAATAATAACATCACACATGTGTGTAGATGCTTCATTAATAAATGTGGAGTAATTTAAAATATAATCTCACTTGTCTGTCAAGTTCTCTTTGACTGTTTGCCACATTTTCTTCCAATAGCTGTGATTCTTTGTCGTGTTGAGCAAGGAGTTTAGTTTCCTGCTTCTCTTGAAATTGTTGCAAAAGATCCTGCTCTTGTTGAAGCTGTTTTCTCAATGCTTCTTGCTCTGCCAGTTGAGCCTCATCTAGCATTACCTGTGAGAGAGAGAGAGAGAGAGAGAGAGAGAGAGAGAAAGAGAGAGAGAGAGAGAGAGAGAGAGAGAGAGAGAGAGAGAGAGAGAGAGAGAGAGAGAGAGAGAGAGAGAGAGAGAGAGAGAGAGAGTCAGTCACACAACACATGCTACTACACCATCTTACTGTTTGTTGTTGCAATACTTCATTAATTGTTCTCTCGTACTGCATTGCTAACATGGACATCTTTCTCATCTGTTCCTCCTTTGTGTGACGAAGAACATCCCTTTGACGATCTTTAGGCAAAGTTGCTTGAAGCTGCTTCTGCAAATGTTTGTACTGTCTGTTTTGAATCTTAACTGTGTCATTAAATTGACTTCTTATTTGCTGACGTTTGACCTATAAGATGACAAAAACTCAATGAGATTTATAGCAACAAATATTACTAATAATAACTCTTCCTCATAGAGAAAGAAACAGACAATATGTCATCAATAACAATTGTCTCATACAGTTTACTCTCAAACTGGAAATCCTTTACAACTTAGATATTAACTAGTCTCCATACTGGCAAAAACACTTCCTTTAATAATTTACCTTTAAACTCTTTGGATGCTGTTTTAATTCCAACACGTGTTTCTTTCTTAATTCTCTCTCGGCTTTTTTGCTGTAAGCAATTTGATTGTCCCACTCCAGGGCATGCTGCCTGTTCAAATGTTCTGTTCTCATTTCGTGAAGAACTTTAAGCTGTTCATATTGAAGTTCAATAGTGCCAGTTAAATGTCGACGTCTCATTTCTTGGACACGCTCTTTGTGAAGTTGCATCAGGTTCAGCTCCTAAAATGTGAGCAAGTTAATAGGAGACAACAAGATAATGGAATTGATAGGATAATTCAGATAGATAGGACAATAGTGACATGGATATGAGTTGATGGTGACATGGGTATGAGATGATGGTGACATGGGTATGGGATGATGGTGACAGAGGTATGAGATGATGGTGACATGGGTACGAGATGATGGTGACATGGGTATGAGATGATGGTGACATGGGTATGGGATGATGGTGACATGGGTATAGGATGATGGTGACATGAATAGATGGACCATGAGAAAATGGATTGATAATTAACGGCTAACGGGTAACAGTGTAAATGGACAAAGAAATAAAGAAGACAACAGATTCTAATATCAATAAATACATTGACAGGTGTGAATAATAATAATAATAATAATGATAATAATAATAATAATAATAATAATAAAAATAAATAAATATATCTCAACAATACCTCTTGTAGCAGCTGCTTCTCAAGTCCTTGTTTATCGTGTAACATCTTCTGTCTGAAATCAACAGTATCGTGCTCTGCTTGTGTCTTTAATATTTGTAAGTGATCATCCTCGATTTTCTTTTGTTGAGCATGTAACTCTGTCTTCCGTGCATCATACATCTGTTTTCTTTGTGAGGAAGAGATTGTAACATCATCATCAAGTTCCTGAGGGAAGAAAAATAAAGAGGTTTTCTTTAGAAATCAGAACTTCAATCATAACATTATTATTTACAAAAACTGACCTTTTTGTATAATGCTTTAGTTGCTCGATAATCTACTTTTTGTTGTGCCAAGAAATGTTTCATATCTTGATCATGTTTTTCTTTGAGACTACGTTGAAATTTACGATCATCAGAGGCTTCTTGTTTTGTCTAGAGAGAGTGAGTGAGAGAGAGAGAGAGAGAGAGAGAAAGAGAGAGAGAGAGAGAGAGAGAGAGAGAGAGATAAAACACTTGATATTCCCTATTTTCAGCATACCCTTCTATCAAACTCTGTCTTTTGAGTTTGTCTCAATCTATCAAGATCTCTCTCATAGCTTGTTCTCAACTGTTCCAACTCTCTCTCCTGAGCTTTTATTAATGCCCCCATTTCATTCCTATGTTTAAGCTCAAGCTGTGCCATCTACAGATAACAATTTACAATAATTCTTTAGTCAATTCTTGTCTCAACTTCTTACCTGTCCCTTATGTTGAGCCCTAATACGTTTGTATCCTTGCATTTGTTCTTTTAAGTCATTCTGTAACTGATGTTCTTCAGCTTGTTTGGAGATGAGCGAGTGGGGACGTAGTGTTGAGAAACCATCAGAATGGCCAGCCTAATGATATTGACTGGTAATGAACCAATTGGGGGGAGGGCTTACCACTCTTCTAGCAACTTCTTCAGGTGACAAAGGTTTTCTCTTGGGTTCTTCACTAGCCCTTTCTTCCTCCGATGCAAAACCCATGTCCACTAATAAAAAATGATTAAAAAATAATTAAGGGTCTGTAGTAATTAACATTAACAAAACTATAAGTATAATATAATTTGTTAATGATGATAATGTGATATTGACTCACTTGGAGATGTAGGAGTAATAGAAGCTGATGCACTTGCAATACTACCACTCCTCACCATATTGTTATGTGATCCATCAGGAGGAAGGACTTCTCCAGTGTGATCAGAACGTAGAACACCAGTGGACTAAAGTAAAAAGAATTAAATTGTTTGATCATGTAAACAAAACCAGCTACCATTAGTAAGCTCTAGACTAGTCAACATCAGTATTTACCACAGTGACCTAGGATAGCTACCATTAGTAAGCTCTAGACTAGTAAACATCAGTACTTACCATAGTGACCTAGAATTTACATGTACCTTAGAAGGAGGTCGAAGTGATTGAGGACTCTCTGATCCACTACTAGCTAAAAAGTCATTGGTCTGTTTCAAGCGACGATTCAAACTTCCACTGGACACGCCTATACTAATTTCATCCTCATCATGAGTGGGAGAAGGAGAGGGAGATGAGAGAGCTGGAGAAGAACCTAATTCTTCTTCACCAGAAGGATAAATATCACTGGCAAAAAGAAGACAATGTAATTTGAAAACTTAGACTAAGTTACTGTCTTATAATATATTACAATCTATGCCAATTATAATGATGATTACTAGGGTTGTCCTCTTTACCTAGGTGGTTCAGATTCAATATCACCTTCCATTTCACAGTCTTCACCCCCCATCAACATTTTCTGAAGTTTCTTGAAATTTTCATGATCAACTTTTCTAACAACATCTTTAGTTCTCTGGATCAGCTTAAAAACAATATCCTCCGGTCGTGGAGTACTTATAAATGTATGCTAATATGATAAATGGATGGATGAATAAATTAGAGAATGGATAAATGATAAACCAAATGGATAAATAAAATGGTAAATGAATTAGAGAATGGATAAATGATACAGAGTACGATACATGTATGTAATAAATTAATTATTATAATTTAATATAGGCCACCTTTTACAGCATAAAAGACAGACACCACTATAAATGGGAGGCCATTTAATGCTAAAAAGACTCGGGCAAATTTTTATGGCATGAAATGAACACATAATATAATTAACAAGTTTAGTTTATAGGGTTATGTTTACTAACACTGATCTCTATTTAGCTTTGAAAGGACATTGTATTGATCTATAGTATTTTTAAATTGCATGCATTTATTTCAAGAATGTACTACCTCTAGAGCTTCTTGAGATGTCATTCTATCTTCGGGCTCTTTCTGCAAACATTGCTTCATGAAATCACGAAACAACTCTGACCTTGTAATGATAAAAATACAATATATTTGAAACATAAGACATATGTCTATATATGGTAATAAAGGACAAGCTACTTTGAAACTAACCATATGTCTGTTTTCTGGACTGTGGGTGGATCTTTCTGTGCAATATGATACATTGCAGCCATTGCATTCATATGAAAGAGAGGTGGTTTACGTTCAGCTAGAGGAGGGGAGAGAGAGAGAGAGAGAGAGTGAGAGAGAGAGAGAGAGAGAGAGAGAGAAAGAGAGAGAGAGAGAGAGAGAGAGAAAGAGAGAGAGAGAGAGAGAGAGAAAGAGAGAGAAAGAGAGAGAGAGAGAGAGAGAGAGAGAGAGAGAGAGAGAGAGAGAGAGAGAGAGAGAGAGAGAGAGAGAGAGAGAGAGAGAGAGAGAGAGAGAGAGAGAGAGAGAAACCTTATACAAGCATAGTTAAATGTATACCATACAAATGTCAGTACATAAAACAATGTTACTGCGGTAAACTAGTAACTTGTTTAGTACAGGATTCTGTTACAAATATGGACCATGGCTGCATTAAAAAGGAAATAATTATACTACTGACAAATTGGGACAAATTGTGTCAACTTAAACCTTGAAAGCCACTTGAATAGTCACAACACTTTAGTCAATACACAGTGCTATGATAATAGTTTACTTAATATAACGCTAACAGACACTAGTAGTTGTACTAGACTTGTACCTTCAATTAACAATTCAACAAGTCTACAAACAAAACACTTTGATAAGAGATATATACTACTTACCCATTTCAATGCATGTGATCCCAATGGACCAAACATCAACTTTCCCATCATATTGTCCTTCATCCATTGCTAAAATAACCTCAGGAGCCATCCTTTAAAAACAAAGTATAAACCAGTATAGTGCACATGTACACTAGTTACTAATATCCATTCATGTGTATCTACTGATACTTACCAAAATGGAGTACCTACAAAGGAATTTGCTGGACATGATTCACTAGCAGAGCCAAAATCAGCTAAAAGATTTAAAAATTTAATAATAGAACTGTTTTCCCCAAATTCTAATATCAAAATCCCATGACATCATTATTACCTAATTTGACTCCACCCCTATCAGTCAGTAGTATATTACCAGCTTTAACATCTCTGTGTATTCTATTACTATTATGTAGATAATGTAAACCCTATTAGATAATAGAATAGTATTAAGATCATGTTGTCTTGTGTGGTCTCTACCGTTAAAGCTCCTTTACAAATTGCGCCAATTTCATCTTCTTTAAGTGGAGATTTGTGTACTATAGAGAGAAAGGGGGAGGGAGAGAGAGAGAGAGAGAGAGAGAGAGAGAGAGAGAGGGGGGGAGGGAGGGAGGGAGGGAGCATAATTACATACATTAATAACACTAAGTAATAACATACAAAGTACTAAAATATAACTATATATTGTTTAATGGACCATTCTATTTCACATATCTACGTAGTATCTAATACAAACAGTTATTTCCTGTCCTTGTTACATCCACTTACTACAACTATTTATTTACGACTCCCCACACAACTACAATACAACAACAATTTAAAAAAATAGATCAGCTATGTCAAGTTTGTAATAGTCACTATGACCCACGTTGAGATGCATGTTAAATATTTGGCATTTTTCTGGCAGCTTCTCAAAAAGTACATACTTACTACCCACACACACCCATAGAGCCAACTCCCACAGTAAAAATTATATATCATTAGCTCATAGTTTGTATGTGGTTATGATGTCAAGAATGTCATTATAATTCTGTTGTAGTAAATACTGTAGTTGTTAATGAGATAAAGGATTTACTAAGGTACTAGTTACTAGGTATAGGAAGTTAAACAATTGGGTAGTATTAATGGATAGATGGATGACTTGAGTGGATCTATGATTAGATAGATGGATGAATAGATAGATTGATGGATGGATAGATGGATGATTGATAGACATATAAGTAAATGAACAACCATACAGATGGCATTATAATAACTATTTAATCCAATACTCTGGGAACAAAAATGGTTACTTCTCTAACATCTACTGATATACTACACTGACACAATGGAAACAGCTGGTCAATTGATTCCATGAAAAACAGATCACTTATAACAGTAAGTATTGGTTGTAAGTCATTGAGAAAGGACATGAACTTTAATGAGTATGGTCAGCAATAAACAATGCACTATTATGGTGTTAGGTAAAAGTTGGCATAATTCCTCTACTCATCCTGCCAATATCACCTTATAAGTAATGACTTCATATCCCATCTTGAGATACATGTACATCTACATGTACATGTACATGTTGTCAAAACATGATTACATTTATATTACATTAGAGACAAGTGAAATCAGTAGAGATGATATCATTATGTTTTATAAACAAGAATTTCCACTTTCTCATACACAAGCAGCTACTAGTATAGCACACACACTATAAAGAGCATTACTATTAATGGATATTGCAATATGAGATAAGACAGATTGCCAAATAACAGGCCAATAATGATCAGGTGGCAGGCAGTGTGATAAGATGACTCACTTAAATAAGATCACAAGAGATCAAAGGGATAGTGTTAACATTACAACTATGTAGACTATTACTATTACTTACACACAAGTAATGAAGAGAGAGACATGAAGCATTATGCATGTGCTTGGTTCATCATTTACAATAACTAAAAGTAGACATTACAATATTTATACTAACACGCTGCATACAACTATTGTATATCTTCCTTCCATTGGTCAAAATATACACACACACATACAAGACTACAAGACTACCGGTAGTGTATTGCGCAATGTTATTTTATTGACTTATTGTCCTCTAATTAAATAGAAGAACTCTCTTTAAACAATTCTATCAGAAAGAGGGTACAGTTATGATAGCTATATAAATATGTTTTAAGTATGTATAGTAAGTGACTGCAATAGATTACCTTCTACTATATCTGATGCTGACCCAACACAGTACTCCATTACCACCTGGTGAGAAAAATGTCATTATCATCTTACTACATCTTGTTACAATAATGATAAATAATAGCTCGTCATTCCTCTCTTTATCTGCTCTCCTCCTTTTTACATCTCTCTCTCTCTCTCTCTCTCTCTCTCTCTCTCTCTCTCTCTCTCACTCTCCCTTCCTCTGTCCTTCATCCCCTTTCTCTTTTACTCTCCTTACCCAACATGTGGAATCTTTGAGGTAGCATCCTTTAAAACCAATAGTGTTCTCGTGCTGACACTGTTTGAGGAACTTGACTTCTTTCACAATGTCCTGCCATTTCTGTAACAAATACATCATTAAATAACAAGTTAATATATTAGCAGGAACATCCTCAAATACACTGTCTACATTTACAACAACATTCAATATGGATGAATTGAGTTCATAATGATAGTACCTCTATTGCTTGTTTGCCAGAGAATTGCATCTTCTTTACAGCAACTATTTCATCTGAACGAACATCTCTAGCCTACAGAAGATAATACATAGTATTTTCATAAGAAAAACAAGTATTAAGCACTACATAACCAGTTACTATAACCAGTTTTATGAAGGCCATACTAATACAATGGAAATGACAGAGATGAGATAATAAAAAACAATCTCATTTGAAATCAATAGTTTATCAGTGTTACTAAGCATTACTTCATGGTCTCATGACTTATTATTATAACACGCTGAACATCTGGCTAGCTTCTTATTACCACATCAAGATATCATTAAATACCTATAGTACCACAATGTACCAGGTCAGCTGTTCCTAGTGTTGTTATAGTACCATATCATATCACTGTACCATGGACATATATGTACCATTCTGTATCAAATAATGGTGTGTGATGCCAATAGCTGATTTGGAACAATTATAAGCTTATTTATAGAATAGTCTTACATGCATATTACTACTAATAATAGTACTATTTTTATAAATATAATTTATTGGTGTTAAACTTACAAATAAAAGATATTTAACAAGCACTTTTAATTCTCCGATACTACACTCTCTCTTATTTAAACCAACACTGACAAAATAAGTCATGTTAGTTAAACTCTAGTATACTCTAGTATATCCTAGTATACTCTATGCAAGTGCTAAGCTTGCATTATATTAACGTCATTCATCATAAGCTTTAATATTTAAACAAACATCAAAAGAAAACTGATGTATGCAGGTATTTATAGACTACCACAGGAAATAATAAATATATATTAATATGCACATATAATTATCATAATTATTCATTAATTTTCCATCTAAAGTCTTTCCAACTAAAATATTTATAAACAAGAATATGTACATGCTTACATAGTAAACAGCTCCAAAACTTCCATGTCCAATCTCTCGCTGGTCGTAAAATATCATCTCTGGGTCCTCCTCAGAAAAATACTCCGCCAACTCAGGGTGTTTGCTGAGATTAATCTTGAGTGGTTTGTTGAGCGGCATGATTATTGTTGTAGTATTTCAGGAATGGGCCACTCCTTCCTGTAATTACTGGATCCAATATGTTTAAGTGTAATCGAATACCTACCAAGAGTAGATCAAATGTTCTTGTAGTTATATTATCTCTGAGAAAGAATTCTTGTCTCACAATAAAAGATATTGTAGTAGTACTAGAACTAATCGTAAAGCTATCTAGAGTATTATATATAGTAGCTATTATACTATTCAGGCAGTCCAAACTTTACAAAGAGACCTATATACCTTGTAGAATCTAAAACTGTAGCTTGATATATTTCTCAATATTCTAAAATATCTTTTCTAAAGTTTATATAATAAACAGTGACGTCATCTGATGGCTTATCTCTAAGTCTACACTTACTCGCACTAAACAATAAACTCACTCACTTGTTCAACCGCAGAAAGCGTTATCTCTAGATGCTGCCGTCCAATAAACGACAGGAGTGTCCTTTCTTTCACGTTTAGCCTCCCACTTGAGGAAAGAAACTCGTAGTTAGTTCGCACATCCACACAACACCAATACTGTATTAAGAAGTGAGTAACGGCGGCTCAACTAACATCCGCCATAAACGGCACCACCCATATCAGTATCACGTGACAAACTTAAGTGTATGTAATTAATAATTATTATTTTATTATTATCAATGAATAAGTAATTAGCTACATTTGTTAGAATTTGTTAGAATACAACAGCATAACTATATTAACTATAAAGTTAGTAGCAGTAATGTCTTTGTGTGTTTCCTTATGATTGAGGAGGTAAAGCAGCTCTCCATCCAGCTTGAAGACTTTTTCGCAACTCCTCAACAACTGATTTCATCTCCAGTTTATTAGCAATGTTCACATTCTCATCATTGAAGTTAACAGTAGGACTAGTGTGTTCATACAATTCTGTGCCCCATATCTCAGCAAAATGAGGCTTTCCCAATGTACGATTAAAGCGATACCATTCAGTAAAACGATATTTATCTACACGGATTGTATAACCCATTACATTTTCACCATGTTCGCTATCAAATGGGGGATGTCCTGGTATCTCATTAAGTCCAGAAGATGGACGGGGAAATTGTGAAAAGGCTCCTTTCTTCCATTGTCGGTCAGGATTACTCAATAGACGTACAACACTACTACCCTCTACACAGGTAAGAAGCTTGTTATTCTCAGAACACATTGGTGGTGTTGGAATTCCTGCTAGTTCTGTCAGTGAAGGAAAGATGTCAATCAGTTCTACTAGTGCATTTGTGCGCATACCCATATCAGTGACACCAGGGACATGTATCATAAATGGTACGTGAGTAGCATCTTCAAAATTAGTGAACTTTGACCACTCGTTATGTTCTCCTAATTGCCAACCATGATCAGCCCATAACACAATGATAGTATCATCAGCATAACCTTGTGCCTCTAATTCTTTTACTACTCGTCCAAGTTGTGCATCAGTGTAACTAATGCAAGAATAGTAAGCTCTTCTTAATTCACGAGCTTTTTCATCAGGATATGCACATTTCTTGTCATAGATGACCTTTTCTGCAAAGTGTGTGCAGTTTTTTAAGTCGTCCCCAAATAGTTTCTTTATATCTTTAAAACGTTGCCCACGCCATGTGCTATATGCCACAGGTGGCATGTCAATTGGAGCATCTGGATTCTCAGCCAGTTTTATCTCTGACACTGGAGGATAGAGATCATAGTAACGTTTTGGAGCATAAAATGGAAGATGTGGTTTGTGGAAGCCCACAGCAAGAAAAAATGGTTGAGTACCATTATGTTTCAGTTGCTGTAAAACCTTTATTGCTCTGTCTGCAATCTGTCCATCTGGTAGTTGGTTATCTTCAAAGCCATCAAAAGCCCACCAAGAAGAAGTTGTATTTGAGCCATATTGAAATTGTAATGGAGAATGATAATAAGGCAATCCTTCAGGACTCCAGGAGTATTTTTCATCATCATCACCACTTGGAGCTCCAGGATGGAATATCTTACCCATACCAATACTTATGTATCCATTCTCTTTAAAGTATTGAGGGATGGTAGTAGCATTAGTATACTGACGCCAGTATTCATCTGCTGCTATTAACCACACATGGTTAGTATCTGGTCTTCGTCCAGTCAGCAAAGATGCTCGTGATGGTGAACACACTGCCACCTGACAGTAGGCTCTCTCAAATAACATTGACTTGGAGGCTAAGGTATCAATGTTGGGAGTTTTCACTTGAGAATGGCCATATACACCCAGTTCTGTACGCAGATCATCTATAGCAAAGAAGAGGACATTTTTAGGTTTTTGAGCTTGTACTTCCACTCCTAACAGGAGTACAAAAAATATGCATGTGAAGGAAAAGAACATTGCTTTGAGGTCAAAGGGCTGGGTGGGGCTCATACAAGTACAATATTCATATTCTGTGCTGATTACAATTGGATATGATTTTAGCTATAGATAAAGTGATTTGAACATGGTGACCTCTAAACTGGCCTTTAGTTTGTTGTGCTTTCTTCTACTTACTTATTCAGCTTCTAGTCAACAGAAAAATGTCCTATTCATTGCTGTGGATGACCTGAGACCTGAACTAGGTGCTTATGGCTATGATTTTATTAAGAGTCCTAACATTGATGCCTTAGCTTCCAAGTCAATGTTATTTGAGAGAGCCTACTGCCAGGTAGCAGTGTGTTCACCATCACGAGCATCTTTACTGACAGGACGAAGACCAGACACTAACCATGTGTGGGAAATAGCAGCAGATGAATACTGGCGTCAGTATACTAATGCTACTACCATCCCTCAATACTTTAAAGAGAATGGATACATAAGTATTGGTATGGGTAAGATATTCCATCCTGGACCTCCAAGTGGTAATGATGATGACAAATACTCCTGGAGTCCTGAAGGATTGCCTTATTTCCATGCAAAGGAGAATGATAGCATTGCCAATCATGCAGCTTGGTATGCTTTTGATTATAATGATAATCAACTTCGTGATGGTTCTTTAGCTGACAATGCTGTTAATGTTCTGCAACAATTGAAAAAAAACAAAACAACTGGTGATAATCGACCATTCTTTCTTGCTGTGGGGTTTCACAAACCACATCTTCCATTTTATTGTCCAAAACGTTACTATGATCTCTATCCTCCAACAGAACAAACTAAACTTCCTGAAAACTCTGATGCTCCAGACGGTATGCCAGACATTGCTTGGAGTGCTTGGAGAGAACTTCGTAGCTACAGCGATATTAAAGTGCTATTCAATCTTACAAAGTGTGTGCAAGATGCTGAGGCATCTATTCATGGTAAAGAATGCCGTGTTCCTGATGACAAAGTTAGAGAGCTACGTCATGCATATTACTCCTGTGTCAGTTTCACTGATGCACAGATTGGTAAAGTTATATCTGAACTAGAAAAGCAAGGGTTTGCTGATGATACTATCATTGTGTTGTGGGCTGATCATGGCTGGCAATTAGGAGAACACAATGAATGGTGTAAACATACTAACTTTGAAGATGCTACTCATGTACCATTTCTTCTTCATGTCCCTGGTGTCACTGATATGGGTATGAACACAAAAGCTCTAGTAGAACTGATTGACATCTTTCCTTCACTGACAGAACTAGCAGGAATTCCAATACCACCAATGTGTTCTGAGAATAATAAACTTCTTACCTGTGTAGAGGGTAATAGTGTTGTACCTCTATTGAGTAATCCTGACCAACAATGGAAGAAAGCTGCTTTTACACAATATCCTAGACCTGCTGATGGGCTAACGCAAATTCCAGGACATCCTCCATTTTCTCCTAATGAACATGGTGAAAATGTAATGGGTTATACAATCCGTGTAGATAAATATCGTTTTACTGAGTGGTACCAATTTGATCGTACCAATGCAAAACCTGACTTCAATACAATATGGGGTACTGAGTTATATGACCACTCTAGTTCAGATGACAACTTCTTCAATGATGAAAATGTTAATATGGCTGATAAACCAGAGATGAAACAAGTTGTTGAAGAATTACGTCATATGCTTCAAGCAGGCTGGAGAGCTGCTATGCCTCCATCAAATTAAATAGATCTTATATTAAATACTTGCTGTTTGTTACCTAATAAAGCATTCTATAACTGCTATGATAAAGTATATACATGTGTTTATTAGTTATAAAGCTATTTCTCAGTTATGCAAAAACATGACATGTCATTAAGTAGTTGTGTGGTATGCTACAACAGGTTAGTGTGGCTGGGAGTATTACAAGATAATGAGCAATATATAAAGTGAAAAAATCTGAAGTCAATGTGATATTAGGTATATGGTTGCTCTAACTTCTTTAATCATGAGAATGCTAACCAGGCTGATAAAACCAGAGATGAAAATAATTAAGTTATATGCTCCAAGCAGCTGGAAAATTGCTATACTTCCACTAACAAAATACCATCTGCATGATAACACTTACTGTAACTGCTGTACAACAAGTGTCCATTTAAATAAACTAATTATCCTAATTCTTAAAGTAAGAAGCTATTCATTGAATAATAAGTCACAGATTAGCAAATTTCTATAAGCTGGTGCAAGGAGAGCAGAGGCAGTTTAAGGATGAAGATGCAGTCAAACATATTCATATGTCTGATTGTTTTGTACATAATATTCACATATAAAGATGATTATAGTTACTGTGTTTTGGGTGGTGTGATCTGACAAGATGACCTCTAAAGCAGTCTTTATTTCATTATGCTTCCTAATGCTAAGTTTTTCATCTCTTAGTCAACCTGCTAAGCCAAAAAATGTCCTCTTCTTTGCTGTTGATGACCTGAGACCTGAACTAGGTGCTTATGGCTATGATTTTATTAAGAGTCCTAACATTGATGCCTTAGCTTCCAAGTCAATGTTATTTGAGAGAGCCTACTGCCAGGTAGCAGTGTGTTCACCATCACGAGCATCTTTACTGACAGGACGAAGACCAGACACTAACCATGTGTGGAAAATAGCAGCAGATGAATACTGGCGTCAGTATACTAATGCTACTACCATCCCTCAATACTTTAAAGAGAATGGATACATCAGTATTGGTATGGGTAAGATATTCCATCCTGGAGCTCCAAGTGGTAATGATGATGACAAATACTCTTGGAGTCCTGAAGGATTGCCTTATTTCCATGCAAAACAAAATGATAGCATTGCAAAGCATGCAGCTTGGTATGCTTTTGATTATAATGACAATCAACTTCGTGATGGTTCTTTAGCTGACAATGCTGTTAATGTTCTGCAACAATTGAAAAAAAACAAAACAACTGGTGATAATCGACCATTCTTTCTTGCTGTGGGGTTTCACAAACCACATCTTCCATTTTATGCTCCAAAACGTTACTATGATCTCTATCCTCCAACAGAACAAACTAAACTTCCTGAAAACCCTGATGCTCCAGAAGGTATGCCAGACATTGCTTGGAGTGTTTGGGGTGAGCTCCGAAGTTACAGTGATATTAATGTCCTTTTCAATGTTACAAAATGTGAACAAGATGCTGAGGCTTCTATTCATGGTAAGGAATGTCGTCTTCCTGACAGTAAAGTCAGAGAATTACGTCATGCATATTACTCCTGTGTTAGTTATACTGATGCACAGATTGGTAAAGTTATATCTGAACTAGAAAAGCAAGGGTTTGCTGATGATACTATCATTGTGTTGTGGGCTGATCATGGCTGGCAATTAGGAGAACACAATGAATGGTGTAAACATACTAACTTTGAAGATGCTACTCATGTACCATTTCTTCTTCATGTCCCTGGTGTCACTGATATGGGTATGAACACAAAAGCTCTAGTAGAACTGATTGACATCTTTCCTTCACTGACAGAACTAGCAGGAATTCCAATACCACCAATGTGTTCTGAGAATAATAAACTTCTTACCTGTGTAGAGGGTAATAGTGTTGTACCTCTATTGAGTAATCCTGACCGACAATGGAAGAGAGCTGCTTTTACACAGTATGCTAGACCTGATGCTGGTCTAAAGGAAATTCCGGGACATCCTCCATTTTCTCCTAAAGAACATGGTGAAAATGTAATGGGTTATACAATCCGTGTAGATAAATATCGTTTTACTGAGTGGTACCAATTTGATCGTACCAATGCAAAACCTGACTTCAATGTGATATGGGGTACTGAGTTATACGACCACTCTAGTCCAGATGACAATTTCTTCAATGATGAAAATGTTAACCTGGCTGATAAACCAGAGATGAAACAAGTTGTTGAAGAATTACGTCATACTCTTCAAGCAGGCTGGAGAGCTGCTATGCCCCCATCGAGTTAAAATGGATACTCTTATATTGCTGTGCTATTATTATGCCATTCTAATAGTACATATGCTGTTACTAGGGAAACCCTCTCATATCTATGTAATTTTATAATTAGCATTAGCTTTCATGATGAAAATATAGTGTCCAAACTTTGTTTGCCACCTAAGTGCAGGAATATAAGATATATTAACCAAAATAAAATAATATCAAAATTTGGACGCAAGTTTTACACTAGGAGGGAGTGGTTTGCTTTGAATATTGACTATGGTTCACATAGCTAAAGCACTTAATTAAAATCATTTTCTCATTTTGATTTGGGACCATAGTTTCTTCAATTATGATGTAGGCCCAATACTGAGTTATTATAAAGTCAAAACTTGTCTAACTCAATATGTATAAATCCAACTAGAGCCATAATTAATTTTTTTGTTTATAGACCAATAATTGAAGCCATGAGCAAGAGATGGAACAAATATATATATAATTAAAAAACTGAATTAACTAGGGTTCTGGTTAATTCAATTCAAACTAGGGTTCTGGTAAACCCTGGTTAGTTCAAATAGTTTCTGATCCATCTCTTGAAGTACCCAGGCCAACAATGGAAGAAACCTACTTTTTTTCAACAGCCTAGACCTGTTAGTGGTCTAGAACAAATTCCAGGATATCCTCCATTTTCTCCTAATGAACATGGTGAAAATGTAATGAGTTATACAATCCATATAGGTTTTACTGAGTGGTATCAATTTGATCATATCAATGCAAAACCTGACCTCAATGTGATATGGGGTACTGAACTATAGTTAGTATTCTGTTTCCATTCTGGGTGGAGCTGAGGAGCCAAGAGAGGCACAGAACAATATTGACAGGGACAAGCTGGTACAATACTCATAATCTCTGTTTGTGTTAATGAGTCAGACGACCATTTAGTTATTAACTTAATTAAGAATTGTTCTATAATTATAAATTTATAACTACAATTAATTTTTAAAAAAACTGATTTGTCCATTAGAGGACACCAAACTTGTGCTCAGTTTCTTTTCCAACAGCTGTTTTGGCTGTAGGGTTCCACTTTTTAGCAAAAAGCTGATCTCCAGAAAATAAACTTGTGATTTGCTTAGAGAGTTTCTTAGACTTAAAGGCAACATAAAAATTACGATGCTTGTTCAAATCATCTTTAAGTAGGGTACCTTGAAAAGAAAAGGATGTTTAATTGCCCACACACATTCACCTATTAGCATTACCTGTCATAAAATAGAGGAGGTTTTCTCCTGTATTAAGATAAGCTTGTCCATTGTGAGTGAAGTACATTTTTGTGGGTGGTTTTTCATCATACAATGGACCCCGAAATATGCGATAATTCATACCATCATTATACAGCTCTAAGAGGTTTTTCTAACAAAAAAGGACCAATGGTGCTTTTGACAGATAAATATACCAACAAATTGACAGTAAAATGATGTGTAATGTGTGGAGGGATGGATGGATTGTGAATGAGAACAAATTAATGGATAAAAATACTTACATCAGACTCATCAGCTTCTTTCTGGTCTTCTAGTGTGTATGAAATGTTGGCAGAAGTTGAAGGATTCTGTGAAAAGGCAAGTGACACTGTCCTTGCCACATTTTCATATGCAAGACTACGAGTTGCAATTTGAACAAAGTTCAAATTGTTAATAGCTTGGAGTATGTAGAACTCCACTAATTCAGGACCAGCCATAGCTAATGTATACTCAACATCATCTGCTTCCATAATTTCTGATATGTATGGTTGGAGAGGTGACTCTAAGAGTGGAGTAGGTGGTTGAGGAACAGAGGTAATCTTGAAAATAAAACTCTGAATTACCGCTAGAGAGGCAGGATCAATAAGAGGAACAGGCTTAGTATTCGTAATGACTTTCTTTGTTGGTAGAAATGGTATACCCTTCTTAAAGTCATTGTTGAAAGTATCGACAAATAACTTTGCCACTTCATCACACTTGGTCTCCAAAATGATTGTGCTATCACGATTGTATATGAATGATGCTGGTGTGCCACTCATTGACGTGATAAGGATCTTCTCCCCGCCATCAACAATAATCATTATACCACCAATGGTCACTACTGTAGGCAGTATGAAGTTAACTTTGGCATCTTGCATGATAAACCACTCCCACATATCACAAGAGTAGGGTATAAAAGGAAACTGTGGACCGTGTGTCAAGAATCTCATTTTGATTTTCTTAACACCAACATTTGCTAGACTTTGAAAAATTGGATTAGCTTCTTTTAGCCACATAGCTGAGACTAGGGGCTTGTTACTGCCGTAGGTCCAGCTCTTCATTTCTAAGCATTAAAAGAATGATAAATAGTCTACACATTCATCAATTTAGCCATACCTGGTATGTACATATCGATGGATTTTTTGGCGGATTGTATAAAGTCAGCAAAAGGTTCAATAGAATGGTCTGGAGACATAAAGACTTTCACTTTATGCTTCTGGTCCTTGTTACCTCCCTTTTTCTTTTTCTTTTTATCATCCTGGTCTTGATCATCTTGACTAATAATAACAGGCTGTGGATTTGATCCAGGCACAGAAGGAATGCCACCAGTTGCCATTCTTGTACCTGGTGAACTAATGAACTACCAGGAAGGTTGTTCCAATGTATATAATAACCCTAATCAGACTGCCATTCACTAGTGTTACAGTTAAGGCAGCTAGCATAATAGTTGTAAAGGAAGTTCTGATTACAATCGCATATAAATATTTGTGTATCCAGGTTCCTTTTTATTAGGACATATAGCTGATTGAACTAGTGCAAACTTTCTAGAGCAGAATGGAGAATCCAGAGCCTGTCTATATCAAAAATGATAGCAAGAAGCACAAAGTGAAGGTTTTTATGTCACCTGATCACTCTATTCAACCTCTTGCAGATTTTGTCCAATCTGCTCAACAATCTATTGATTTATATGTTCCTGGTATGTATATGCACATAATCATACCAACTATTCAGAACCTAATGCATTATTTCTTAATTTTTTTATTTTTTAGAATTGCATAGTTGGAATTATGGAGAGAATAAACCACGTCTACCTCCTGAGTGGATCAAGGAACAGAACCCACTCTTTCAAGCACTGGCCAATGTTGGTGTTAAAAAAATACCAACGAGGGTAATTACTACTGGTCCACAGCAAATGTTTTTGCCCACTCAATGTGACATGTGGGAATGGCTCCTTCTACAGAATGCCGAAGTCAGATTCTTGGATCCTGAAAAGGTTATTATTGGAGGGACCATGATCATGTTGGATGGAGGGGAAAAAATTCTCATTACTACTATGGATAACTCTCCTGCATCATTCATTTATAATCGAGAGAGCTCAATCATTATGGAAACCAAATGTGAGGATGTTGCAAAACTCTTCACTGACACATTTAATGCTGATTTCCAAATTTCCCTGCCATTTTTGCCTCTAAAGGAGACCATTACAAACAACTCAGCTCCTCTTATTGATCCAGCATCATTGGCTTTAATA
This sequence comes from Xestospongia bergquistia, assembly GCA_963965975.1. Taxonomy (NCBI): domain Eukaryota; kingdom Metazoa; phylum Porifera; class Demospongiae; order Haplosclerida; family Petrosiidae; genus Xestospongia; species Xestospongia bergquistia. The sequence continues at coordinate 7,607,741 of OZ014417.1, forward strand.
CAAGCCACTGTCTTCAAGATAACAGCAATAAAACAACCTCCACCACCTCTACTTGAATCTCCTCTCAAACCATTTGTCTCAGATGTTATGGAAGCTGATGACGTAGAATATATCATTGCAATGGCAGGACCTGAAAAAGTTGAAGACGAGATTGTGTCTGCTATTAATTCTTATACCTATTGTCAGGTTGGCATTCACAGTCTAACTAATAAAACTATAGCAGATGTTGTATTTCAATCATTTAAAAATACCAGCTCTACATCAATTAATTTGTCTTATACAGTGGAAACACAAGAAGAGGCCAATGCTTCAGATGTCAGTACAAACATACATTACTTAATTATAAGAATCATGTGTTTCTCTATCTATAGGAAAATCTTGCTGTATTGTATAGAAATGGAATGAACAATCGCCTCTATCGAGGACCCCTGTATGATGAGAAACCACCAACAAAACTCTATTTCACACACAATGGACAAGCAACCATTAACTGTGGAATTGATGGCGGTACTTTGTATTTTATGACAGGTAAGATCCATCCATTTTCTATCTGTCCATTCATTCATCTATACATCCATCTTCCCAGGAAGCTTTTCCAAAGAGGATTTAAATGTGAAACGCAACTTTTACGTTGGCTTCAAATCTCCTCTCCTTGCTAAAATGATGACAAAGGTTTTTAGTGGAGACCAACTTGGAGCTACATTATGGAGTCCTTCTGCAAAAACTGCTGTGGGTCCAGAACCAGAATACAAACCAGAATAAACTAATTTACTGCATACTTTACTAAAATACTTCCCTAATTCTGTTACTATGACAATTGTTAGTGATTATTTACAAAATAAATGATTTTTCTACACTGTTAAAAGCAGCAAAATTGAATTCGTTTTTAAAACTAAATGTAAAGTCAACAGACCATATTAGGCAATTACATTTATTTGAAACTATTGATTGTATGAAATATATCATTAATTTCTTTACCATTATTCCTATTCAAAGATGGTGACCTTAAGTTGTTTTTAGTTTGCTGTGCTTTTTTATATCGATTTGCTAAGCATTTTTATGGAAGCAGATGATGTTGAATATACATTAGCTATGGCTGGTCCTGAATTAGTGGAGTTCTACATACTCCAAGCTATTAACAATTTGAACTTTGTTTAAATTGCAACTTGTAGTCTTGCATATGAAAATGTGACAAGGACAGTGTCACTTGCCTTTTCACAGAATCCTTCAAGTTTTACCGCCATTCAAAGACAAGGTAGAAGCTGATTCTGATGTAATTCTTTTTAGAATACACTGTCACCTGACAGTAATACCTCTCAATAAGATTGACTTAGAGGCTAAGGCATTAATGTTGGGGCATACTAACAAATTGAGAGTAAGATGATGCATTATGTATAGTGAGGGGATGGATTGTGAATGGTAGACACAGAGAAAGGATGGATTGATAAACAGATTGATGGATCTCCATCATGAGTAGTCTAGCAAGCTAGCTCTCCTCCTTTTTGATAAGCTAACAGGCAGAGGAAGGTCTAGAAGCGAACTAGGCTTAATACCCCTTTGGAATGCGTGCATTGTAGTACCACAATTGCAATGTATTGTGGTTATATAAATTGTTATTACACAATTACCACGAAGTAGTCATATATATATATATATGAATAGATACTATAATAAACATTATGTAACGATGCCTCACGTTCCGCCCATCAGCTTATCAAAAAGGAGAAGGGGCTAGCTCTATATCAGACATATAGCTGATTGAACTAGTGCATACTTTCTAGAGCAAAATGGAGAATCCAGTACCTGTCTATATCAAAAATGATAGCAAGAAGCACAAAGTGAAGGTTTTTATGTCACCTGATCACTCTATTCAACCTCTTGCAGAATTTGTCCAATCTGCTCAACAATCTATTGATTTATATGTTCCTGGTATGTATATGCACATAATCATACCAACTATTCAGAACCCAATGCATTATTTCTTAATTTTTTTATTTTTTAGAATTGCATAGTTGGAATTATGGAGAGAATAAACCACGTCTACCTCCTGAGTGGATCAAGGAACAGAATCCACTTTTTCAAGCACTGGCCAATGTTGGTGTTAAAAAAATACCAACGAGGGTGATTACTACTGGTCCACAGCAAACATTTTTGCCCACTCAATGTGACATGTGGGAATGGCTCCTTCTACAGAATGCCGAAGTCAGATTCTTGGATCGTGAAAAGGTTATTATTGGAGGGACCATAATCATGTTGGATGGAGGGGAAAAAATTCTCATTACTACTATGGACAACTCTCCTGCATCATTCATTTATAATCGAGAGAGCTCAATCATTATGGAAACCAAATGTGAGGATGTTGCAAAACTCTTCACTGACACATTTAATGCTGATTTCCGAATTTCCCTGCCATTTTTGCCACCAAAGGAGACCATTACAAACAACTCAGCTCCTCTCATTGATCCAGCATCATTGGCTTTAATACAAGCCACTGTCTTCAAGATAACAGCAATAGAACAACCTCCACCACCTCTGCTTGAATCTCCTCTCAAACCATTTGTCTCAGATGTTATGGAAGCTGATGACGTAGAATATATCATTGCAATGGCAGGACCTGAAAAGGTTGAAGACGAGATTGTCTCTGCTATTAATTCTTATACCTACTGCCAAGTAGGCATTCACAGTCTAACCAATAAAACTATAGCAGATGTCATATTTCAATCATTTAAAAATACCAGCTCTACATCAATTAATTTGTCTTATACAGTGGAAACACAAGAAGAGGCCAATGCTTCAGATGTAAGTACAAACATACATTACTTAATTATAAGAATCATGTGTTTCTCTATCTATAGGAAAATCTTGCTGTATTGTATAGAAATGGAATGAACAATCGCCTCTATCGAGGACCCCTGTATGATGAGAAACCACCAACAAAACTCTATTTCACACACAATGGACAAGCAACCATTAACTGTGGAATTGATGGTGGTACTTTGTATTTTATGACAGGTAAGATCCATCCATTTCCACCTGTCCATCCATTCATCTATACATCCATCTTCCCAGGAAGCTTTTCCAAAGAGGATTTAAATGTGAAACGCAACTTTTACATTGGCTTCAAATCTCCTCTCCTTGCTAAAATGATGACAAAGGTTTTTAGTGGAGACCAACTTGGAGCTACATTATGGAGTCCTTCTGCAAAAACTGCTGTGGGTCCAGAACCAGAATACAAATCAGAATAAACTAGTTTACTGCATACTTTACTAAAATACTTCCCTAATTCTGTTACTATGACAATTGTTAGTGATTACTCACAAATTAAATGATTTTCTAAAAGCAGACAAAATTGAATTAAAGATATGCTTTGGACGGACTAGGATATGACTGGTAGTCTCTTCCTTTAAACATGAAGATACTTGGTGTATTTGGAGTCCTGGTTCTACTGACAATGACAGACCCAATCCCAGTATGGCTGGTTTGAAGTGAGGGCCAATGCTCCAGCCAGGATTATCTCACAGAGATGAGGGTTACCAAGCCACATTAGCTAGCTATAGCAGGGAATCCTGGATACTAAGTCAGAGGCTCCACCAGCAACTTAATAGTGTCATTTGGGGCAGCACCATAATACCTTTTCTAATGTAATAGAATTTTTTGATCTGGTTTGGCCCTAAATTTTAGGAGCAATTATAAAGTATTAGGACAATAGGAACAATTCTTATGATCTGAATTTAAAAAAATGTCCCAAATTAATAACTTTAATTTTTAAGTTTAGTTACATCAATAAGTGAAGTAATTGATTGCGCCCAAAAATTATAATGTTAAAATCTATAAAAAAATAACTAAAAATATTCATTAATTTACAAAGATATGTACATTTAGTAATAGAACAATGGGACTATTGTAATATATTTAAAAAATCATTTATCATTGTGTTGCCTTATCTTAGTGTAGGTAGTTCAGTAAATACTGTGCTAATATCAAGTAGTTCCATGATTTATTACTTATTAAGAGTGTGGGTGGTAAATAAAACGATTTCTAAAACAGTCCCTGATTTCTTCTACTGATTTAATCAGCTCTTAATCAAAATTGCCATCTTTGTTGTCTCCAGAAGTTAAAATTTTAAATATGATTATATAATACTGTTCTATTTTCTTTAAAAGCACTCATGATAAATATGTAAAATACAAAGCAACATTGTTGTACATAATTCAGACTAAAAAAGGATTATAAGCAGATATGTATATAGCTAGCTAGATAGATAGATACATCAGTAAATATATATATATGGGGTCATTTATATATCTCTTTCTAAAACTACAAATCTGGAAAGAGGTACATGAGGAGTTTCTATTTCCCAAATTCCTTTCTCAAGTCTTCAATATACTTAAAATTAGGGGTTAGTTGTCCATTGTATGTAATAATGGCCTAAGAAAAGAAACAGGGAAGATCAATCTTAATATGTAAATAAAAATGACTAAAAATTAAACATACATCTTTAATAGACTTAGAAACTTCTGTTTGTTCCTCTAGTGTCTTTCTTCCATCAATTTTTAACTAGAATGAATAAAAAAAGAATACTAGAGGCATCATTATATATCTATGTTAACACTTAAATTATTATACTAACAAGTTAGGAAGGTTGTGTTTACAAAATGCAACTTACCAGGTCAAAGATAAATGGTTCCAGTCTTGATCCAAAGTAATCTGTGGCTTCACGAGGTAACTGTGCAGGCATATTATCAATACTTGTCATCAAAATGCCATTTCCAGAGAGGCTATTATGAAATGAATCATGACTGAACTGACAATGAAGTAACAAATAAATAATAGATTTTTAATTTCAATGGATAATACAGACCATCCCAACTTAGGCAATCTACTGCCTGTCTGAAACTAGTTAAACCAGTTTTACCTGCTCCACTGGGTCTCTTGAGTGTGAGCATTGTATAATACGAACGGGAAATCAATTGTTGTGAATTTGATGAATTCAATGGAGCCCTACATGTCAAAAGTCAAAACATTTAAGTTGCTAAGTAACAACAAACATTAGGATCAGCTGATATATCACATATTGCCAGAAGGCGTTGCGGTAGTTCTGGAATACCAGCATATATATCCACTTCAAAGTGCTCTGGTTGAAGTTTTTTACATTGTTCAGAGGTGATTAAGCGAGGGGTCCCTGGTGCCCAATAAACTCCATTAATAAGGACAGTTGTATAAGGAGCTATCTATAGCATGATTAAATCCTTATTAGATATTCATATAAAATTGCCATAGTTACAATTTATTCAGAAAACATGAGTGTAGTTACCTTTTCATGAAAATTGGAGTCATACTTATCAGGATGAGCTTTATAGTCGCAAGTACTATAAGATCCATCATCTTTCCTAAACAAATGATCAGCTCTTCTAACAACAGTTCCATATACTTTATGAGTATCTTAATATGAAGAAGAAAGGATAAAGGAAAGAAAAGGAAGTAATAAGTTATTAGAGGATATTATGGTCTACCTCCATTTTCTACAACATCTTTTAATTCATGGAGCATGACATATTTGTGAGGAAGTTCCTTAAAGATACTTTGAGCTCCCTTTAAAAGAAATAATTTTATAATAATATCAAGTTATTATAGAAATACAGAATAAGTTAACTCAATAGTACAAAGTACAAAGTTATACTGCTCACTTGTGATACATTACCAGACCCTGTGAAAGTGAATATCATAGGACCCAGTACTTTTGGCATAAGACCATATTGTATTTCTCTTCCAAGGGCAGCTATTGCTGCTTTGGCTGCACTACTTGATGAGTAATTGTGTGAACAAGCAACATGCTAGAGAGAGAGAGAGAGAGAGAGAGAGTAATTATCATGTGAATTAATTTATAATTAGCAGGTTTTAATTATCAATAAACTACTTAACAAAATGATAATACTAACTTATTTTTAGTATGTTTTCTTTTATTAATTTTTTTTACATATTTAAGCTAAAAATATCAGTAAATTAAATTAAATAATATTATACCATAAAGGGGGTGTGGTGTCCTAGTGCCAATAATCTCAGACCCAATCCATGAAGTATATTAATAAAACCTATTGTTAAAATAAAGACAAAAGAAAACAATAGTAATCTTTTTATTGGTAATAAACAACCCATTCAGAACAGATACATTGGATATTTATAGATAATAAAATGTGGGACTTTGAAATCTATAAATACTCTCAATACAGTGTTTATAAGTGTTGATATGGACAGTGTGACTAGATTACAGAGGATGTCCTCAATTGGTTGTCTTTAATGAGATGTTCTATTTGATTTTTGTTTTGTAGAGTAAACTAACCAGCAATCCCTGCATATTGTCCAAAAGCTACTAATCTTTGACCTTCATTATTAACAATCTTCTCATAATCTACTAAACGTATTTGTTTTTCAAGAACAGCATCCAATAATGGCATGTTCTCCTCTTGTGCTTTGATAGTATGTGAAAAGAAAAGGTAAGTTTTATCTGGTATCAGTCTGTCTATTGGACACTGTTTTACTCCTAGAGAGAGAGAGAGAGAGAGAGAGATAATAACATTGATTCCTTAAGTTCAAAGCACACCACTTTTGTATCCCATTATCCATTTAATAGTATAATAAATTTAATGTAATAGTAAGTTGATACAATATATTAACAAGGACTCCTTTTATAGACAACTATGATTATAATTAGCAACACCCACCAATAATAACATCAGCACTGTCGATATCGTCAGTGATAATAGCACCTGCTTGTTTATATTCTGGCATAGAATAAGCCCGCCTTGTAGATGGTTGGATCAATACTCTAACACCTTTCTTTACTAGTCCTTGGACATGGCTAGGATTAATGGGAGCTCTTCTTTCCCAAACAGTGCTTTCTTCTCGTCTGATGGCAAGAGTAGGCTTGCCTCTAACGTCAATACTACTGTATCTTAACCATCCTGTATCTAATGCTAAGCTCCTCCTACTTCCATAAATAGACAGCCTCTTTAAACTCCAGTAGAAAGCTTTCGTCGACATAATGACGACGACGGCTTTATCACGTAGAGACGTAAACGAGTGGGTACAGTAGGCGTGGCCCCTAGTTATTAACTTTGATTATTATTATTATTATTATTATTATTCTAAGTTCTTTTAGAACAAAGAATAACTCAAGTCTATATGCTAAAGAGTGGATAAAAAATAAGCACTTATATAGCATAAAAATTGCAAACTCAGCATGACTCAGCAGCAAAAGTCAAGAATAACATACAAATATAAATATAATTATAGGTAAACAAGAACAAGATTATGAATATATATAAATAAGGTCACGTACAAGCAGTTTAACGTCTAGCCTCGTACCCAGGCTTTCGCGAAAGAAACTGGTTACTACTGCTTGCGCATGCGCGTAATATTGTAATTTATGCAATTATAGTGACATTAAAACATTTTAAATAAAATGACGAATAAATGGACTTGGGTTTACATTGATGACGTTTGATCACTACACGAGTTTTAAGCATGGTTATAGTTGAATTTGTCAGTACTACAACTACAAGTAGTCTGACATTGCGGTAAAAGAGGCCTGCACACATGAACGTCTCGATTATTATTATAAGTCGCTCTTGTTCTTTAGTTTCATTTTATGTGCTACCAAACTATGTGATGTATTATTAATTTTACTGAAGATGCATATAAATAAATAAACAATCTAACATGTAAACAACATTATAATAAAATAAAGTAAACAGACTACCCCCATTGATAAGTCTAGTCAACAACTACTGACCATTCGTGATCAACGATGTCATACTAAAATAAGAAAAAAACCCAGTGAAAATTGATATCATATAGGGCTAGTATTATATATAAGGCTCAGTACACAGGTCCATAGATTGTTTTAAACAATGCTAAAGCAGTCATAATATCTGTAATAAAATTTAAAACTGGGATGATGAAAGACGGGGGAGGGCCTGTGATGCTGTCCATAAGGGAATGGCCATCAGGAGAGCAGCTGAGAAATATGGAGTACCCTGTTCCACCCTCCATGATCATGTTAGTGGGAGGGTTCAGTTTGGGGCTAAGAGTGGACTGAGGAGGTACTTGAATAGTAGCAAAGAACTCGAACTTGTTAATTTCCTTTCTGGCATGTCCTCACTTGGCTATTCTCGTACTGTGAAGCAAGTCATTGAAATTGTCCAAAGTGTTGTCATTTTTGACAAAAAGTCTCTCAAGCCTGAGATGTCAATTGGTGAAGTACCAGGAACGATGTACAGGTTAAGTGGAAATGGTTGGATTGATAGTGAGATATTTGAGTCCTGGTTCACCAGCCATTTTTTAGCTTACGCTTTTCCAACATGATCACTCCTCCTGGATGGCCACTCAAGTCACTTTAGTCCTCTGTTTGTGAACAGGGCAGCTGAAGAACATGTCATTGTATTTTGTTTGCCTCCTCACAGCACCCACAAGACATAGACTCTTGATAAAGGTGTCTTTAGACCCATGAAGAGAGAGGAATGTCACGCCTACTTGCTCAGCAATCCAGGGAAAGTTGTTACCGGGCATCAGTTTTCATCCTTGTTTGGACGAACTTGGATGCGAGCAATAGCACCATAGAATACCACCAGTGGGTTCAAAGTGACAGGCATATATCCAACTGATTGTTCTAGAGTTTTACCCAAAAGCCCACCTTGTCTTTCTACCTTGTGTGAACGAACAGGACTTAAGTTCATCCCATTGTTTACTCCATTACATCACTCATCATGTTCTCTCACTCCTACTTCATACAGTCGTAAAATTCCCATTCACTACGATGATTCCCTTCAGGGTGACAAATCAATGTCAGCTAACTCCACAGATGACTCATTACCTTTAGAACCATCAGTTCAGTCAAGCACGTTGTCGTGTCCTGTTTTTGAAAATTCTTGTCTTCATGTGCCTTTTACACAGGAGGAGGTTATTCAATTTACAAGACGGAAAGAGGAGGGGTACAATATCACAACAGATGGGATATACAACTTTTGGTTTGTCATTACTGGCTAAGGAAAGTGTGGTAATGCTACAGCCTCCAGTTCAATCAGTTGTATCCAAGGTCCTTAGATCTGTTAGTGTACCACCAACCATAAAGTATCCTGATATTATACCAAAGTCATCTGCTCGTGTGTTAACAAGTAAAGAATGTTGTCAGGAACTCAATGAAAAACTCTTCACTTTAGAACAAATCATTTGTTTCTAGTACATATTACTATAATAATTATGAGACGTGATAATTTGATTGGCAGGAAGAGTGAAATGTGTGTAGTCTACCTAATTAGGCGAGTGTGAATCACCTTTGGGTATTTAACGCTTATAACAAACCACGACAGCAATTTCTACAATAACGTCGAAGTTCATATTGGTTTACGCCACTAACGAGGACACTCCCTACAAATAGTGCGACCAAGTAGTCATAAGATTGCGGACATAGGATACAATTTAAACTCTCTGCGGTAATAAATAGGATGGCAGATATTGCTGCTAGAGATATCACTGCTGGTGCAATAGGAGGTCAGCAATTAATGTTCGTGCTCTATACATAGATACTTCTTACCAACACTGTTGTAACGTTTGTGTAAGAGTCATCAAAGTCTCTCCTAGGGCCAACATGGACACTCTCCTTTCCAAAAGTTGAGTATCCATGGAGTCAACCCTAGAATGAGCTGTCTTGATAAAACTATTCTGTGTGTGTGTGTGTGTGTGTCTCTCTCTCTCTCTGTATGTCTTGGTGTAACACTTTATAATTAATTAGGTGGTGTGGGTCTGTTAACTTCTCAACCATTTGATACAGTTAAAGTAAAAACATCATTGGTTGACATGGAAATGCATTTTTTCATCATTCTAGTCTCGTATACAGGCTCAAATTGATGCAAGTCACACAGAGCGTGCATTAACAACTGAGAAGACGAATGTTTATAAAAATGGAATGGATTGTTTCAAGAAAACTTTAAAAACTGAAGGAGTTAGTTTTGCAAATATAATAGCAAAATTATGTTTATATATGTCACCATATATAGCATTCTATTATGATATAATACTATCTGCTGTATAGATGAACTGTTTTGTTTATCTATACACAATACTATTTGCATAGCATTGCACATATTTGTGTAGTATTTTCTCTTAATTAAGTGTTTTCATAGAAGAATTCGAATAAAACTATTTAAAATTACTCTTTTATTACAAATAGATTCGTGGTCTCTACAAAGGGATGGCATATCCACTTGGTGGTCAAGCACTCATCAATGCCATTGTTTTTTATGTAGAAGGTCAATGTATGAAGTTATTACAACCTCAAGGGGGAACTCCATCAATAGCTAACTCAATTGTGTCTGGTGCTATTGCTGGTGGTGTCCAATCTATAGTATGTAGTCCGATGGAGTTGATTAAATTGAGAATGCAGGTCCAAGGAATGGGAGAGGCACGATCTGCCAAAAATCACACATACCGTGGTCCTTGGAAGACAACAAAATTAATATGGCAAAAAGATGGATTTAGAAAAGGGATAATGAAGGGATTTAATATGACTATTGCTCGAGAATGTACAAGTTTTGGACTCTACTTTTCATCTTATCGTTTCTTTTGCAAAGCCTTTGCAGGTACTGAAGGATCAGTGGATGATTTACGGCTTTTTTGGAGAAGTCTTTCCGGGGGAATGACCGGATGTGTTGTGTGGATTGCAAGCTATCCCTTTGATGTGGTAAAAACCAAAATTCAGACTGATGGAATATCTTCTAAGGTTGTATATCGTGGATCATGGGACTGTTTTAAGAAGTTATATGCTAAAAATGGATCAAAGGTGTTCTATAAAGGACTTAGTCCATGCTTAGTGAGAGGGTTCTTAAATAGTTTCAGTCTGTTACCAGCAACAGACTATGTAAAGAAATATTGGCCTTGGTAATAGTTCTGCTACTTTCTAGTGTATCTGCATGTAGTTTTATTTTTTGTTGCTAAGTTATTCTTACAAAAATATTAATTTTTATTCTTCTTTTAAGTATATTTCTATATATATATACATATACATACATACGCACAGACAGACAGACAGACACACACACTCATATATATATATTTCTATATAATATATAATAGATTTTTAATGAAATTAAATGAAAGTTTTATATCTATATATTAATATATAGATATCTATCTATCTATCTATCTATATATATTAATATCAAAGCAGCTGTATATACAATATTAATTCAGGATTATTGATACGATTAACTGCAGTTTGTATGATATTCCTTACAGTAATATAATATTAGGTCTAAAGAACAATGCTAGTAGAGAAACAAATTGTAGGTAATATTGGTTTTGTGGGTAATACTGGTATTGTATAACTACGACAAAAATAGGCGTCCAATTTGCATATTCAAATTTCACGATTTTACCGGAAATTCGCGCGATGATCAATTTACTATGAATTCGCGATTATTCAACTTTTCGATTCATGATTTTACCGAGAATTCTCGATTATTGCATTTCGCGAATTCACGATTTTATAATGAATTAGCAATTCTCGATGAAAATCGCCTATTTCTCAGTAAAATCGTGAATTTTGAATATGCAATAATCGTGAATTTGACTCCTATTTTTGTTGTAGTTCGTATCCTATACAATACCAGTATTACCCACAATACCAGTATTACTTACAATACCAATATTACCCACAATACCAGTATTACCTACAATACCAATACACAATACCAGTATTACCTACAATACCAATATTACCCACAATACCAGTATTACCTACAATACCAATATTACCCACAATACCAATATTACCTACAATACCAATATTACCCACAATACCAGTATTACCCTAAATACCAATATTACCCACAATACCAATATTACCTACAATACTAGTATTACCTACAATACCAATATTACCCACAATACCAATATTACCCACAATACCAGTATTACCCACAATACCAGTATTACCTACAATACCAATATTTACCCACAATACCAATATTACCCTAAATACCAATATTACCCACAATACCAGTATTACCCACAATACCAGTATTACCTACAATACCAATATTACCCACAATACCAATATTACCCACAATACCAGTATTACCCACAATACCAGTATTACCTACAATACCAATATTTACCCACAATACCAATATTACCCTAAATACCAATATTACCCACAATACCAGTATTACCTACAATACCAGTTAATTTTCCACTGCTTAATTGTAAACATTGTAGCACAGCATGTATAGAAATATCAGTAGTTGTATATTTTTAGTGCATGCACGAAGAGACAATGATATAAAGCTTTGTTACACGTTGTGTCTAATTATTATGCTATGAATAATAATAAATCTGAGATACATCAGTGATATAGTACAATGATAATGCTGGAACTAGTACATATTAATAAATAATTTTTGCATTAAACTAGTCAGTGAGAAAATACATATGTTAATGAGCCACTTTTCCTTCCTAGAGGGCCCAGTCTAGTGAATTGATATTAGAAAAAATAGGTCCATGATATGAAGAGCAAGCTCCATGTAAACATAGGATGGTGGATCTAAGAAGGGAGAAAGACAGTTGATAACAGATCCAATTGAGAATAAATGAGGAGGGGTTTTTATGATGGTCTAACAGGTTAGAAGCTAAACGTATAATACCAGTATTACCAACAATACCAATATTACCCACAATCCTAGTATTACTTGCAATACCAATATTACTTAAAATACCAGTATTACTTGCGACACCAGTATTATCTACAATCTCATCACACTACCATTATTAACCATATGATGTCTAATGATGTCATCATGATGTCATCATTGGCAAGTTACACCAAGAAAGGGCCCTAAATCCACATGCTAGCACGAGTGTGAAAGATCTCCAAACATTTAAGGACCTAACGCGTTACAGAGAAAGATATTGGAATTAATGCTGCCTTTGTTTAAATTTTATCCACTAATTGACAAACAGCTGATCGCCCAAATGTATTGTTCTCTCTTTCTTAAATCATTATCTGTTAAAAACATGGCTACAAGCTTAAGGGCATCAAACATATGTGTGATGTATTAGATATTATTAATGAAGAGTGTATGTGGGAAAGTATCAATTTCCTGTCCTAAACTCTTAGAACTATTTATGCGACCACTCCTTCAAGAATCACCTATAAATTTAGAGATGGCCTTTCAGAAGTTAAATGGTTTTAAGTCAACATTTTCATGTGAGTATTGTAATGTCTCTTCTCTTTATGAACTGATGGAAGAAATACACTCACAACAATATACCACTACAGATATGACATTATTTACAAGACCAACTTCTAGACACCAACCATATGCCTCCTTGCCCATGATACCATCTCAGCCTCATCCACTAATTGCTACTCCTCTTCACATTACTTCCTCTTCTTATATTCTCCCACATCCTTATTTCCTTCTTCCTAACCAAATCTCATATACTCCCCACACTGCAGCCTTCTGGTGAAGCTCCTCCTCCCATAAAAAGCCAAAACCTCATTTACCTGTTGGTCCAGTTCCAGTGTGTGTACCCAGCACAACACAGAGAAAGGTACTTGAATTATTGCTACCTTTTTTAAACTATGTCCACTGATTAAAAAAGACAAGATATCTGTTATTTATTCTAGACTTTTCAAGAAAGGGCTATCACTTAAGAAGAATTTTGGCTTTAGAGATCGTAATAATATGTATGCCATTATTGATGTCTTTGTTAACAAAGGTGATGATGAAATATTCATATCTCGTTCTAAACTTTTAGACTTTCTTTTAGGACCACTTCTTAGTCAGCCACATTCAAATTTAGAAGCAGACTTTGAGACATTGAATGGTTTTAAACCTGAAGTATTGTGTGAATACTGTGACACCTCATCTCTTTATGAGCTGATACATGAGATTCACTCACAACAAAGGAATGTTCCTTTATCATCTATCAAAGTAACAACACCTACAGCAAGATCTATGCAGCAGTCTTTATTGACAGCTTCAACTAATACTGCATCATTTCTCACATCACAACAACCAAAAGAGAAACAGCCTCAACCTCTCTATTACATTGACAAAAATCCATCTCAACAATTTGCCTCTCTAAGTCCAACAACTCATGGAAGTCACACCTCTTTTAACAGAACATCCAATACCCAGCAGACGAACTCTCCTCTAATAAAAGCCACATAAATACGAAATACAGAAGAAGAGTCCCTTGAAGCAATTCCACCTCCTGCAAAACAGCCTGAAATATTAGAACTTCTTTTGCCTATCAATCCAGTTCCCACTACTGGTTATATAGAAGAAACTCAAGAGCCCAATGCAAGACAGAGAAGGATACTGCAGTTATTGCTACCACTGTTTAAAAAACGCCCAATGATCAGGAAAAATAAAATTGAGAGCATTTATGCTTCTTTTTTTTCATAAAGGATTATGTGTTAGGAAGAAACATGGCTATAAGGATGTCAGTCATATGTATAAAGTGCTGGACATTTTTAATGAGAAAAACAATGAACAAGTAGTCATTTCTCGTCATAAACTCTTAGCATTAATTTTATATCCCCTTCTTCAAGAATTGTATTTGAATTTAGAAGTTGCCTTTGAGAATTGAATCTAAATGGTTTTAAGTCTACAGTTTTTTGTGAGTACTGTGATGTCTCTTCTCTACAAGAACTGATAGAGAAAATTCACTCACAACGATACACTACTTCTTGGTCGTCTACAGAAGAAATACCAGTTCCTACAAGTATATCTGTAGAACCCTTCTCTATATCAAGCACTTCAAGTGACACAATATCTTCTCTTCGGTCACAACAACATGAATATCAACCACTTTTCTACATTGATAAACATCCTTATCCAGCTGCTGGTAATGCTACTGAAGGAGACTTAAGAGCATGGCCACTTAGAGCACCTGTGGGAATAGATGGAGGCCAGGGTGCAAGGAAAGTTATTGAACCTTTATATAAAGATAATAAACAGAGAAAGTTAACAGAGAGAGATATCATTACTGCCAAAGATGTACTACAGATTCAAAGAAAGGCTGGAGAGAAAGAACCTCATCAATCAATTGTCATATTCCCCAAACATACCATTAGAAGGCAGTCCAGTTCCAATCAATATGACATTAGTCAGGAAGACCCAGCTGGGTCCAAATTTCCCTTCCATTTTTGCCACCAAAGGAGACCATTACAAACAACTCAGCTCCTCTCATTGATCCAGCATCACTGGCTTTAATACAAGCCACTGTCTTCAAGATAACAGCAATAGAACAACCTCCACCACCTCTACTTGAATCTCCTCTCAAACCATTTGTCTCAGATGTTATGGAAGCTGATGACGTAGAATATATCATTGCAATGGCAGGACCTGAAAAAGTTGAAGACGAGATTGTCTCTGCTATTAATTCTTATACCTACTGCCAAGTAGGCATTCACAGTCTAACCAATAAAACTATAGCAGATGTTGTATTTCAATCATTTAAAAATACCAGCTCTACATCAATTAATTTGTCTTATACAGTGGAAACACAAGAAGAGGCCAATGCTTCAGATGTCAGTACAAACATACATTACTTAATTATAAGAATCATGTGTTTCTCTATCTATAGGAAAATCTTGCTGTATTGTATAGAAATGGAATGAATTCTCGCCTCTATCGAGGACCCCTGTATGATGAGAAACCACCAACAAAACTCTATTTCACACGCAATGGACAAGCACCTATTAACAGTGGAATTGATGGTGGTACTTTGTATTTTATGACAGGTAAGATCCATCCATTTCCACCTGTCCATCCATTCATCTATACATCCATCTTCCCAGGAAGCTTTTCCAAAGAGGATTTAAATGTGAAACGCAACTTTTACATTGGCTTCAAATCTCCTCTCCTTGCTAAAATGATGACAAAGGTTTTTAGTGGAGACCAACTTGGAGCTACATTATGGAGTCCTTCTGCAAAAACTGCTGTGGGTCCAGAACCAGAATACAAACCAGAATAAACTAATTTACTGCATACTTTACTAAAATACTTCCCTAAATCTGTTACTATGACAATTGTTAATCATTACTCACAAATTAAATGATTTTCTAAAAGCAGACAAAATTGAATTAAAGATATGCTTTGGACGGACTAGGATATGACTGGTAGTCTCTTCCTTTAAACATGAAGATACTTGGTGTATTTGGAGTCTTGGTTCTACTGACAATGACAGACCCAATCCCAGTATGGCTGGTTTGAAGTGAGGGCCAATGCTCCAGCCAGGATTATCTCACAGAGATGAGGGTTACCAAGCCACATTAGCTAGCTATAGCAGGGAATCCTGGATACTAAGTCAGAGGCTCCACCAGCAACTTAATAGTGTCATTTAGGGCAGCACAATAATACCTTTTCTAATGTAATAGAATTTTTTGATCTGGTTTGGCCCTAAATTTTAGGAGCAATTATAAAGTATTAGGACAATAGGATGATCTGAATTTAAAAAAATGTCCCAAATTAATAACTTTAATTTTTAAGTTTAGTTACATCAATAAGTGAAGTAATTGATTGCACCCAAAAATAATAATGTTAAAATCTATAAAAAAATAACTAAAAATATTCATTAATTTACAAAGATATGTACATTTAGTAATAGAACAATGGGACTATTGTAATATATTTAAAAAATCATTTATCATTGTGTTGCCTTATCTTAGTGTAGGTAATTCAGTAAATACTGTACTAATATCAAGTAGTTCCATGATTTATTACTTATTAAGAGTGTGGGTGGTAAATAAAACGACTTCTAAAACAGTCCCTGATTTCTTCTACTGATTTAATCAGCTCTTAATCAAAATTGCCATCTTTGTTGTCTCCAGAAGTTAAAACATTATAAAGATTTATCTTATGATTATATAATATTGTTCTATTTTCTTTAAAAGCACTCATGATAAATATGTAAAATACAAAGCAACATTGTTGTACATAATTCAGACTAAAAAAGCATTATAAGCAGATATGTATATAGCTAGCTAGCTAGATAGATACATCAGTATATATATATTATATGGGGTCTTTTATATATCTCTTTCTAAAACTACAAATCTGGAAAGAGGTACATGGGGAGTTTCTATTTCCCAAATTCCTTTCTCAAGTCTTCAATATACTTAAAATTAGGGGTTAGTTGTCCATTGTATGTAATAATGGCCTAAGAAATGGAACAAGGAAGATCAATCTTAATATGTAAATAAAAATGACTAAAAATTAAACATACATCTTTAATAGACTTAGAAACTTCTGTTTGTTCCTCTAGTGTCTTTCTTCCATCAATTTTTAACTAGAATGAATAAAAAAAAGAATACTAGAGGCATCATTAAATATCAATGTTAACACTTAAATTATTACACTAACAAGTTAGGAAGGTTGTGTTTACAAAATGCAACTTACCAGGTCAAAGATAAATGGTTCCAGTCTTGATCCAAAGTAATCTGTAGCTTCACGAGGTAACTGTGCAGGCATATTATCAATACTTGTCATCAAAATGCCATTTCCAGAGAGGCTATTATGAAATGAATCATGACTGAACTGATAATGAAGTAACAAATAAATAATAGATTTTTAATTTCAATGGATAATACAGGCAATCTTATTGCCTGTCATGAAACTAGTTAAGCTAGTTTTACCTGCTCCACTGGGTCTCTTGAGTGTGAGCATTGTATAATACGAACGGGAAATCAATTGTTGTGAATTTGATGAACTCAATGGAGCCCTACATGTCAAAAGTCAAAACATTTAAGTTGCTAAGTAACAACAAACATTAGGATCAGCTGATATATCACATATTGCCAGAAGGCGTTGCGGTAGTTTTGGAATACCAGCATATGTATCCACTTCAAAGTGCTCTGGTTGAAGTTTTTTACATTGTTCAGAGGTGATTAAGCGAGGGGTCCCTGGTGCCCAATAGACTCCATTAATAAGGACAGTTGTATAAGGAGCTATCTATAGCATGATTAATTCCTCATTAGATATTCATATAAAATTGCCATAGTTACAATTTATTTAGAAAGCATGAGTGTAGTTACCTTTTCATGAAAATTGGAGTCATACTTATCAGGATGAGCTTTATAGTCAGGGGTGCTGTATGATCCATCATCTTTCCTAAACAAATGATCAGCTCTTCTAACAACAGTCCCATATACTTTATGAGTATCTTAATAGGAAGAAAAAAGGAAAGAGGAAAGAAAGGAAGTAATAAGTTATCAGAGGATATTATGGTCTACCTCCATTTTCTACAATATCTTTTAATTCATGGGGCATGACATATTTGTGAGGAAGTTCCTTAAAGATACTTTGAGCTCCCTTTAAAAGAAATAATTTTATAATAATATCAAGTTATTATAGAAATACAGAATAAGTTAACTCAATAGTACAAAGTACAAAGTTATACTGCTCACTTGTGATACATTACCAGACCCTGTGAAAGTGAATATCATAGGACCCAGTACTTTTGGCATAAGACCATATTGTATTTCTCTTCCCAGGGCAGCTATTGCTGCTTTGGCTGCACTACTTGATGAGTAATTGTGTGAACAAGCAACATGCTGGAGAGAGAGAGAGAGTAATTATCATGTGAATTAAATTTATAATTAGCAGGTTTTAATTACAAATCAACAAACTATTTAACAAAATGATAATACTAACTTATTTTTAGTATGTTTTCTTTCATTAATTTTTTTACATATTTAAGCTAAAAATATAATTAAATAATATTATACCATAAAGGGGGTGTGGTGCCCTAGTGCCAATAATCTCAGACCCAATCCATGAAGTATATTAATAAAACCTATTGTTAAAATAAAGACAAAAGAAAACAATAGTTATCTTTTTATTGGTAATTAACCCATTCAGAACAGATACATTGGATATTTATAGATAATAAAATGTGGGACTTTGAAATCTATAAATACTCTCAATACAGTGTTTGTAAGTGTTAATATGGACAGTGTGACTAGATTACAGAGGATATCCTCAATTGGCTGTCTTTAATGAGAGGTTCTATTTGATTTTTTGCTTGTTTTGTAGAGTAAACTAACCAGCAATCCCTGCATATTGTCCAAAAGCTACTAATCTTTGACCTTCGTTATTAACAATCTTCTCATAATCTACTAAACGTATTTGTTTTTCAAGAACAGCATCCAATAATGGCATGTTCTCCTCTTGTGCTTTGATAGTATGTGAAAAGAAAAGGTAAGTTTTATCTGGTATCAGTCTGTCTATTGGACACTGCTTTACTCCTAGAGAGAGAGAGAGAGAGAGAGAGAGAGAGAGAGAGAGAGAGAGAGAGAGAGAGAGAGAGAGAGAGAGAGAGAGAGAGAGAGAGAGAGAGAGAGAGAGAGAGAGAGAGAGAGAGAGAGAGAGAGAGAATAACATTGTTTCCTTAAGTTCAAAGCACATCACTTTGTATTTCATTATCCATTTAATAGTACAATACATTTAATGTAATAGTTGTTGCAATATTTTAACAAGGACTCCTTTTATAGACGGCTATATTAAGTATGATTATGATTAGCCACACCCACCAATAATAACATCAGCACTGTCAATATCGTCAGTGATAATAGCACCTGCTTGTTCATATTCTGGCATAGAATAAGCCCGCCTTGTAGATGGTTGGATCAATACTCTAACACCTTTCTTTACTAGCCCTTGGACATGGCTAGGATTAATGGGAGCTCTTCTTTCCCAAACAGTGCTTTCTTCTCGTCTGATGGCAAGAGTAGGCTTGCCTCTAACGTCAGTACTGCTGTATCTTAACCATCCTAAATCTAATGCTAAGCTCCTCTTGCTTCCATGAATAGACAGTCTCTTTAAACTCCAGTAGAAAGCTTTCGTCGACATAATGATGACGGCTCTCAGAGGCGTAAATGACAATGCAACAGTGGGTACAGAAGGCGTGGCCCCTATTTATTAACCCTTCGATTATTATAATTATTATTATTATTATTATAATTATAATGTCACTCTTGCTCCTCTTCAGTTTCATTTTATGTACTACCAAACCACGTGATGTATTATTTACTAAAGACGCATAATAAATAAATAAACAATCTAACATGTAAACAACATTATATAAAATAACGAAAACAGACTAAAACTTTAAAAAAGTCTAGTCAACAACTACTGACCATTCGTGATCAACAATGCCGTACTAAAATAGGAAAAAAAATAGTAAAAATTTGGTATTATATAGAACTAGTATATAGGGCTAGTATTATATGGGGCTATTATATAGGGTTAGTATTGTATGGGGCTATTATATAGGGTTAGTATTATATGGGGCTATTATATAGGGTTAGTATTGTATGGGGCTATTATATAGGGTTAGTATTATATGGGGCTATTATATAGGGTTAGTATTGTATGGGGCTATTATATAGGGTTAGTATTATATGGGGCTATTATATAGGGTTAGTATTGTATGGGGCTATTATATAGGGTTAGTATTATATGGGGCTATTATATAGGGTTAGTATTGTATGGGGCTATTATATAGGGTTAGTATTATATGGGGCTATTATATAGGGTTAGTATTGTATGGGGCTATTATATAGGGTTAGTATTATATGGGGCTATTATATAGGGTTAGTATTGTATGGGGCTATTATATAGGGCTAGTATTGTATGGGGCTATTATATAGGGCTAGTATTGTATGGGGCTATTATATAGGGCTAGTATTGTATGGGGCTATTATATAGGGCTAGTATTGTATGGGGCTATTATATAGGACTAGTATTATATGGGGCTATTATATAGGACTAGTATTATATGGGGCTATTATATAGGGCTAGTATTATATGGGGCTATTATATAGGGCTAGTATTATATGGGGCTATTATATAGGGTTAGTATTATATGGGGCTATTATATAGGGCTAGTATTGTATGGGGCTATTATATAGGGCTAGTATTGTATGGGGCTATTATATAGGGCTAGTATTGTATGGGGCTATTATATAGGACTAGTATTATATGGGGCTATTATATAGGGCTAGTATTATATGGGGCTACTATATAGGACTAGTATTATATGGGGCTATTATATAGGGCTAGTATTATATAGGGCTAGTATTATATGGGCTATTATATAGGACTAGTATTATATGGGGCTATTATATAGGGCTAGTATTATATGGGGCTATTATATAGGACTAGTATTATATGGGGCTATTATATAGGGTTAGTATTGTATGGGGCTATTATATAGGGCTAGTATTGTATGGGGCTATTATATAGGGCTAGTATTGTATGGGGCTATTATATAGGACTAGTATTATATGGGGCTATTATATAGGACTAGTATTATATGGGGCTATTATATAGGGCTAGTATTATATGGGGCTATTATATAGGGTTAGTATTATATGGGGCTATTATATAGGGCTAGTATTGTATGGGGCTATTATATAGGGCTAGTATTGTATGGGGCTATTATATAGGGCTAGTATTGTATGGGGCTATTATATAGGACTAGTATTATATGGGGCTATTATATAGGGCTAGTATTATATGGGGCTATTATATAGGACTAGTATTATATGGGGCTATTATATAGGGCTAGTATTATATGGGGCTATTATATAGGACTAGTATTATATGGGGCTATTATATAGGGCTAGTATTATATGGGGCTATTATATAGGACTAGTATTATATGGGGCTATTATATAGGGCTAGTATTATATAGGGCTAGTATTATATGGGGCTATTATATAGGACTAGTATTATATGGGGCTATTATATAGGGCTAGTATTATATGGGGCTATTATATAGGACTAGTATTATATGGGGCTATTATATAGGGCTAGTATTATATGGGGCTATTATATAGGGCTAGTATTATATGGGGCTATTATATAGGGCTAGTATTATATGGGGCTATTATATAGGGCTAGTATTATATGTAGTTATCACTAATGTTACATCGGGATAAAATCAATGTTCTAAATACAAAGGGCGTCCCTAATTTAATAGATCGATAATGAAACATTCCAATTATGATAAGTACCGCTAACCTGAATGTCAGTGAGCTCTTTGTAAAATCTCTTAGTAACTACAGCACCTGTCTCCATTGTAGGTATAACAATACGCTATATAAGGGTAAATGGATGGATATTAAATGTATTGGATGAATGGATGGATAAATGGATAGATAGATGAATGAGGGGGCGACTCACTTCTCCCGAATACAAGATGCCACTTATAGGACAGACTACACAGGCAGTCCCTGCACCAAACATCTCCTTCAACTAATAAAAAAATTAAACAATCTTATGTTAGGTCTAATAGATAGATGAATAAACGGATTAATTGATGGATGATAATTGGTTACATTACAGGGACTTACCCTTCCTTCATTTACAGCTGCTATTATATCTGCCATTGTCATTGTCCGCTCAGTTATTTTATAAGTTCCCTAATAAATAGTTATAATTAACATTATAAGTTAATTACAAGGGGCTTACCCAAGTATTTCCTAATTCTAACAACGAATCTCTGATTACCCCAGGTAAAATTATACCATCCAAAGGGGGCGTGGCTATCTCTGGATCTACATCAGCAATTAAAACATGCAATTGCATTTAAATGTGTAGCCCCTCCCTCCCTCCCTCTCCTATGGCATACCTCCATCTTCATTGATCCAGTGAACAAATACATTCATTGTGCCAACTTCGGTGAGCTAAAGAAAACAGGAAGTATCACATCCCATTATTATTATTGTATAACAATAGAGTGGACAGGAAGTATCACATCCCATTATTATTATTGTATAACAATAGAATGGACAGTAATGTTAATATACCAGTATTATTTATTATTATAACAAATACTAGTGGTGTGTATGTACCTGGTGATCATCTTCATTTAACCATAAGACTTGTTGACATCCTTTAGACTTTGCAACATCTTGTATTCTTATTGGAGGAGCATAATTGCTGTGTATGTGTGTATGAGAGAGAGAGAGAGAGAGAGAATGTTCTTGGAAATTTTAGCCATTATTGAACTTTTGGAGCAATTATGGCAGGCAGCTTCACTTACGCGCCCATTTTTGTGTGTCCGACACCTCCTTTCCAAGCTCTGACAAAACTAGGATCAGTATACAGTTCAACAGGATTAAATGTTCCAGTTTCGAAATATGGACCAACTGGCCCAGCAATACAATAAAGTAATGCTGAACTACTTCTTTGTACTCCAATGGCAGGCTAGAGAGAGAGAGAGAGAGAGAGAGACAGAGACAGAGAGGGAGAGAGAGAGACAGAGAGAGAGAGAGATTTAAAACAGAGATAAGTTATAATTCTGTACTTCTGTTGCAATCATAGTTGGTCTTATATAAAGAGAACAATCCTCAACATGAGGTATCCAGTCTTTATCAATTCTCAAAAGATCTTTAATACATTCTAAGAACTCAGCTCCATCAAAGGTCTAAACAACAAATTAATTTATTCCAAAAATTTTTTATAAGACAAACAAACAAAAATACTAGTAAATAATACATAATATATCTCATACTATAGGTACAAAATTTACCGGTAGACTAGTAGCGATGGCCGAATCATTAAATCTTTTCATGTTCTTCATTGGACGAAATAGTCTGATTTTACCCTCATTAGTACCACGAAATGCCTTCATACCTTCAAAACACTGCAACAAATAATTTCAAAATATATTCATATGTTTGTCACATCCTTCCATTCATTCCCTCATTCATCTATTCATTCATCAACCCATCAATTTATAAATCATCCATTTACCTCAATAGCATAATGAAGACAACTAGTGGCAGGAGATAGTGACAAGTTACCATATGGTAGTATCCTTGGTGTTCCCCAACCTTGTTTCTCAGTCCATTCTATTTTCAACATATGATCACTAAAGTTTTTACCAAATACTAAGTTATTCCAATCTGGTTTAGGCTTAGGATTTTGAGTGAGCGTCACTTCAATACCTTTGTGCTAAATAAGAACACAGCAATAATGTGATAAAACAAAAATAAAAAAAATACTTTTAATGACATAACTTCATCAGTTCTCACTTTTATGAGTTGTAATCATTATGATATATACCTTCTACAACGTATACCATTACATATGTTACCATGGTTACACAAAATCAACATCAGTACCATATTTATAAGTAAATGAATTACAAGGGTAGTCATTCTCAAAGGTAGATTTGGGAAACTTGTAAATTTGTTTCTCACTAATGTTCTATGTCACATGTAACCATGACAACATAATATGCAATAGGTCATGTTTATAGTTAGTTCATACAACAATAGAACAGTTTATTTTATTCCCACATTGTTTTTAAACTTGTGCTGTGCCAAATGGTGACTGCAAAGTGTAAACATAACACCATTGTCTTTAAGGCAAAGAGAATAGTGGAAACTCGTGATACACATTGCTAGCTGCACTTATTAGACTTGACAAATATAACTAGTCTACTTACAGTACAATGTCATAGTTCAAATTAGTACTAATATTCAAACTTCAAATTAATGCATCATTTTGAATTGATGATTCTACCTCTTTGAAAATTTTTAAAAATTCAGCTATAAGTACTAAATAATATGATAATATAATACACATGAGTTTGCTGTGACAATCTCCTATTTGTATTGCAATGTAATGTATACAACTCTTACCTGAAGTGTAGAGACACTTCGAACTCCCGAGAATAAATTTCTACTGCTGAAGACAATCTAAAAATTATATTTGATAAAGTTGCGCCACACCCCTTAATTTATAACACCTAACTTGTAATTTAGTGTAACAATTTAAACGTACCTTTCTCAAATACATCTTCAAGTGTGGGTATTCAGGAAAATAAGAGCCTCTAAAGTAGAAAAAAACACTTTGTTTTTACAGGAACACAAGTCACAGATATCATACGATTTACTATGTCCGTATAATTCCGTAAACGTAATAATATTATACGCTTGGTCTTTGGGCGTGGCATTCGCATTTTGACGTTGCATGAGGTATCACTTCACTTTCGCTTCTCTAGGTCTAGACTTACAAGATGCCTAAACACGAATTTATGACTCCGAAGGCAATTGCCAATCGTATTAAATCGAAAGGACTGCAAAAGTTGAGATGGTATTGTCAGATGTGTCAAAAACAATGTCGAGATGAAGTAAGTCAGTCGTTTAGTGATGTGTGTTACGTTGACTTGATACGTATTGTTCCTAGAATGGATTTAAATGCCATATAATGTCGGAATCTCATCAACGACAGCTGTTACTAGTGGCAGACAATCCTGGCCGATTTGTTGGTAGTTTTTCAGAGTAAGTATTTAAATATAATATGATTTGTAGTTGAGTATTATGGGCGTGGTTATATTTATATTTATCGAGTTCTATTTATTTATTTAGAGAATTTCTAAAGGGGTTCATGGACATTTTACGTCGTCAATATGGTACTAGACGGGTCCATTGCAATGTTGTTTATCAGGAGTACATCCGAGATAAAGACCATTATCACATGAATGCTACAAGAGTGAGTCACAATAATTTGAATTATGTATTAAGCTCCACCCTAATAATTAAATGCTGCAGTTTAATAGCATCTGTTAATGTGATCTTAAGAACAATCACTTAATTTTTTTGATGACTTTGTCAAATAGTTAATATTATATTTTGTTTACTGATTGAAGTAGACACTTCCTAAACAACTCTATTACTAAGTATATAGTTTATATTTGTTTAAATTTACTGGACATATAAATTTAACTCTTTTTTTCTCTCTAGTGGTCTACGTTAACCGGTTTTGTGATGTGGCTTGGTAGACAAGGTCTCTGTGAGGTAGAACCAACTCCGAAAGGATGGTATATCAAATATATTGATCGTAGTCCTGAAGCTATGGAACGACAAGCAGTAAGTCAGTGGTAATTTGATGCTTGAGCCCCTGTTTATTAAAAGTTATTATAGAAGATAATCCTGTTATAAAGGAGTTAAAATTATCAGTGATGTGAGGTCATACCCAAGGATGAAGTTTATTACAGTATAATGATTGTATTAACATTATTGTTAGTAATAAGTCTAGGTACAAAATGTATCATATAGTGGGGAATATTTACGAGGGCTTTAATTTGGCAATTTAGTAAACTTTAGTGACTTTGCCAAATTTAATCCTCGCCAATTGTGGCCACGCCCATGTAAATATTAATTAATATTGTCAGATTTTAATCATTTGCCAATTTAATCTGTATAATATATTATCCTCACCAAATTTACCCACTATATGGTATCCATGTATACATGTAGATGTATTTTGTGCGTTGTTCTATTGTTGTTTGTGTTAGGCTGATGCTAAGAAAAAGAAAATGGATCGTGACGATGAAGAAAGAAGTCAGCAAATGATTGAAGATCAGATTGTTAGAGCAATGGCAGCAAAGAAAGTTAGAAAGAGAGAGAGAGAGAGTGACATACTTACTCATTTTACTATGTAGTGTAAAGGAGATGACGACGAAGAACCACAATATACTGAACTAAAGAGAAAAGATGAAAATGAAAAAAGTAAGACAGTGAAATGAATTTTTTTTAAATGACTTCTTTATATCTCTAGTCACTTTAAATTTATTTGGTACCAAACCTGAAGCAATGGCCTCTTCTCAACCAATGGACACAAATGATGAGGAAAAGATGAAAAGGGATAAACTTGAAGATGACAAAAATGAGAAAGAAAGTAACTCTGGCGATGAAGGAAGAGAGAGCAGAGACAGTAACTCGGAAGTAGAGGAATCTGAAGGATTGGAAGATTCTGAAAGCTCTGAGTCTGAAGAAGAAGAAGAAGAAGAAGTGAAACCAAAAGCTATGAAATTGGAAGAGCCAGAAGACCCACCATCTTTGCCTGAAAAAGACTCTATAAAAAATCAGCCTAGTTCTGTTCCAGTGATGTAAGTGGACATGTAATTCTAATGTACAATAATTCTGTCTGATATGGTTGCTATACTGTGTTGTTAATATAGGCCTCTGGGTATTCCAAATGCTTTGAAATTAGCTGAACTTGAAGCTAAAAAGAAGAAAAGTTTAAGTCGTCAACAAGATAGGTACAATTTGTGATATTGATTGTATTAAATTGTTGGTCTATTACTAAATATTTACTAGTTTATTGTTATATCATGTCTCACTGCAGGAAAAGAAAAACAACATCGGAATTGGATAAAATTTTTAAAGTGAGTGTGTGTGTGAGGAAAAGGAGGGAGGGAGAGAGAGAGAGAGAGAGAGAGAGAGAGAGAGAGAGAGAGAGAGAGATTAGTAGTATAGTATACATGTAGTTACAAACTCTTCTTCCTATAGCTTGAAGAAGAGAGAAGAGAAAAGATGAACAGACGTGATTATTGGTTACATGTGGTGAGATATATAGACACATCTAGTTTACTCCACCCAATTCACAATATTTAGTTTACTCCACCACTTTTGATGACTACTACGCCCTGCCCACTCACAGGGAATTGTAATCAAAGTCTTAAACAAGAGACTCGGAGAGAAGTTCTATAAAAAGAAAGGAGTCATTGAAGAACTTCATGACAAGTACACTGCTACTGTTAGGATGTTGGACAGTGGAGATAAGATCAAAATTGATCAGTCGTATCTTGAGACAGTGATCCCTGCAATTGGTAACATAATAAATTACTAATAAGTAATATGTCTATTAGTAGAGGACCCCCTAATTAATGATGCTGACTCTAATTAATGAACAAAGAGATGCAATCCAGAATTCCCCTATGCAATACAATGCATATCAAATTTGTGCCTTCCAAATATCATAGCAGTGCAGCCTCTTATCTTAATTAAGGGGACATCCTTGTTTCAGAGGTTATGACATCACTAGTCTATTTGTAGAATGTAGATATATAATATAACTATCATAATTATTATTAAAATAATATTATGCTACTTACATAGGGAGGGATGTGCTGGTAGTGAATGGAGCATACAGAGGTTACAAAGCTAAACTGGAAGATGTTGACGTCGATAACTATAGTGTATCTGTTACTATCTCACAGGTATGATAGCTGGTTTCATATAACTTTTCATTAAATGTATTCATTATAGGGTCCCTCCCGTGGAAGATACGTAGAAAAAATAGCGTATGAAGATGTGTCAAAGATAAGCACACAGTCTTTTCCATTTGCTCGTTGACTTGCTTCCATTTTCTGCATAACATGCCATGTACTATAAATAGTAGCATGACATGTTGCTATAAATAGCAACATGTCATGTGCTATAAATAATACATCCATACTATAATCAATTATTTCAGTTATTTGTATGTTACATAATTAGGTCACATGATAGTCATAAATAATTTTATTATAATAGCCCAATTATATTAAACTTGATCACACAAGAAATAAGTCGATCACATGATGTGTCATGTGACGATCACATGATAATCATGCTTTACAAATAATAATATACATATATAGAAGGTAATGAATATTGCTAAATTGCTAAACAATATAAATTAAAATGGTCACTATTAAAATCAAAATAATGAACCCTAAATTAACAATGTATGCATGTACATATATATTTCCCGCCTAAAATACAGAGGGGAAGCCCCTCAATTAGAGAAGGTATACCACTCTAAAAGAAGACTAAGAGAATTAGAAGAAATAGGCGAATGTTGCAGATATTATAGCTATAGCTATTGAGACAAGAGTTATAACAGAGAGTACTTTAAGACGAGGATCAAAATGAGGAGGTGGGGTCTCTAACAACGAGACTTCAGATGAGGAGGCAGATGGAGTTGAGTTAGCTTTTGTTTCAGCTAATGTCTCCTGGAGTTGATGTAGTTGTTCTGTAAGTGACTTGGCCTGGAAAAAGATGTGTTAATAAAAATTATTAGTTATTAGCTATGCTAGTTAATTAACTATTTGCAGTCCTGGTTAATTAACTATTATATTTATTATTTATTATACCTCTATTTGTACTTCAGTTAATTCAGCTTGTAGGTTATTCTATGAAGTAAAAAACATTTATTAATTACATGTACTTTTGTATTGTAAGCATGTACAATATGTACACTACCATAGTACATGTATTACATGTACATGTAATACATATAGTACATTACATGTAATACATGTACATGTGATGTAACATGTACATGTAATACATGTACATGTAGTACATTACATGTAGTACATGTACATGTAGTACATGCACATGTAATGTAACATGTATATGTATTACATTACATGTACATGTATCTTATGTATATTGCCTTTATTTTATATGTATTGAATTACATTACTTTTTAATACTTATTTACACATACTTTTAAAATAATATTATATTTGATATACATATCGTTTAAATATCAAATAATTGATATGAAAACAAACTATAAAACATAATATTTAAAATGATACAGTTTTAAATATAAATTTTTAAAATCTTGCTTCTCACCTGTTTCCGTCTGTTCTCTTCAGTAACAGAAGAATGATCAGATTGTAACGTTAATAATTTAATTTCCAGCTTCTTCCTTTCTTCTTTAATACTAACTATCTCATCATCTCTCTGAATAAGTGCTTGATTTAATTGCTCTGACAATCTCCTCATCTCCAGTAATTGAGCTAAATCAATAAAAGGAGAATCAGTCTCAATTTTACCCCAGTCTCAGTCTCAGCATCTTCAGTCTCTCAGTTTTGGTCTCAGTCTCAGTATCTTCAGTCTCTCAGTTTTGGTCTCAGTCTTAGCATCTTCAGTCTCTCACTTTGGTCTCAGTCTTAGCATCTTCAGTCTCTCAGTTTTGGTCTCAGTCTCAGTCTCAGTCTTAGCATCTTCAGTCTCTCAGTTTTGGTCTCAGACTCTTTGTACCTTGGCATTGTTCCAAATCTGTAGGTAAGTCAGTGACATCTGATGTAGTGTACTGTCTGTTAACTAACACTTCACCTGTGAGAGAAAACATTTATCTGCTCATTCATCATCCATATCTTTCTAACCTCTTAATTTTTCTAATTCTTTTCTCTGTTGTTCTAAAGGTGTTGTCATATCAGTCAAAGTTTTAGACTTAGTCTCCAGTTCTTGCTCTAACAGTAACTTTTCTTTAGATGACAATTCTAACTGACCTATAAACAATGACATACCCGTTATCTACCCAGCTAGCTATTCACTTCCCAGTATATTATTAATATTAAGATTATATTCATGTTAATACTAAGATACAAATACTCACAGAACCAGATGGCCATATTTTCTTATAGCCACTTACAACTAGTCAGACAAAACTCTACCTTTTAATTCTTCTATTTGTTGTTGCATTGTATCATGTAGCTTTTTAAGACTTGATATCTCAACTGATAGTTGTTCTACCTTATCCTCTGACATTTTCAACTGTTCACTAAAATCATTGCCTTCAAAAAAATCAATGCAAGAGAAAAAAACAATTTTATACAAGTAGATTTTGGCATACATTACAATTAAATCTCATTACGTCTATCTTATTTAATGTGCTCTGTGAACTTTTCATTATTTATTTACTAATAGGGAACACTCCTTTAATTAAAACAATTAATTACAATCCCATATGTCCATGAGAACTTTCAAAGACAACACAGTAAGTAATGCAGTAAGCATTTGCTCTAGTCCTATCATCGTGATGACACTTAACCACTTTTCTTAGCCATTTGGCGTACAAACTGAGTTCTAGTACTTACTTGTTTTGGGATTTGAATATAGCGTTGAAGTAATAGTCATTTCAATGTCTGGCTCTTGTATTCTTCTCTCGTCAAATTCTCCATTCTCTACAGACTGGTTCCCATGTCTGTAAACAGTCTCAGTCTCAGTCTCAGTCTCACCACTTAATGCATTGACCATTACATCTATAGTAGAGACAATATTAAGAGGTGTGGTTTGATTATACACCCACCATCTCTAATCATATGCATAGTTCCTGGTTCTTCGTTATCTCTGATCTTTACAGCTGTTAGTTTGTCTCTCTTGTGTAAGAGATCTAATTCTATTTTACTTTGACTTAATTCATCATCTCTTTCCTTTAGACGTACTATTAAAAACAACATATATCATTATTAGTAAATAATATATAATACTTACCACAGTGACCTAGGATGGCTACCATTAGTAAGCTCTAGACTAGTAAACATCAGTACTTAACATAGTGACCTAGGATAATTACCATTATTAAGCTCTAGACTAGTAAACATCAGTACTTACCACAGTGACCTAGGATAGCTACCATTAGTAAGCTCTAGACTAGTAAACATCAGTACTTAACATAGTGACCTAGGATAATTACCATTATTAAGCTTTAGATTACTAAACATCAGTGCTTACCACAGTCTACCATTAGTAACCTTTAGTCTAGACAACATCTGTACTTACCATAGCAAAGTAGGATAGTTACTATTAGACTAGTACTTAACCTAGGATAACTACCATTAGCAATCTCTAGACATGAGTACTTACTACAATGACCTAGATTACCAGGATAACTTTTCTTGCTTACATTTTGTTGAATCTAATTCAGATCTAGCAGCATCCAACTCCACTTGAAGACTTTCTTTACTTGACGCAAGTTGATTCAATTCATCCATATTCTAATAAAAGTAGGTGGAGTTTCAATATCAAGAAGCCAAGCAATAAACATACTTTTCCTTCTAAATCTGTTTTTTCTTTTTCTAACAATTTCACTTGTTCACTTAATTTACTGACTTGTTGTGAATGCTACAGAAACAGGACATCACATGAACATCACATGATAATCAGATGACAGCTTACATCCTGTTTTAAGGCTTCGTAAAGTGTCCGATATCTCTGACATTCTTCTTCTGCTTTGTCATAGTCTCTCTGTTACCATAGAAATGAAAGAATGACATCATAATTACAACAACTGTTTACCTGAAGTTGAGATAACTTAGCGGTGGAATCAATTTTTTCTTGTAACAAGTTTCGAACAGTCTCCTAATTAAAGGGACATGGTCAAAGGGTGTATCTAATATAGATCAGTACCTTTGAAGTCTTCTCTGTTTTGTGTTTTTCTTCTAAAGTTTTTGTGAGTTGCTTTCTTAATTCATCTTCGCTAATATTACGAGAATACACCTGTAATTGATTCTCTAACATCTCTAGTCTCGATAATAACTCATCTTCTTTAACAATACTCTACAAAGAAAGAAATAATTTCAGACACATCCAGATAATTAGATATATAACAAAAAGAAATAATTTGTTTAAAATTAGAGTCTTATAAGTACTAGCATCTAACACATCTCATAATGATCACTCTGAATTAAAGATACACTCTATATTCAGAACACTTGTTCTAGTATGACATATACTAGAACTTTAATGTAGTGTACTAGTATAGATAGTAAGATTAAAATATGGGAGGTTCTAAGATCTCATAGAGTTGAAGTAGCATTGTAGTACTTAGTAATGTACATCATTTGTTATGGTAACTTACAATCATGTTATCTTTTGCTAGTGCATGAGCTGTTGTTAGTACCTCCTGCATTGATGCTAGTTTATTTTCTACCTCTTGTTCACGAGAAAGAGCATTCTACAAAGATTTAGAATAATGATATATGTTTGTGCTCTCTCTCTCTCTCTCTCTCTCTCTCTCTCTCTCTCTCTTGGTAAGGAAGGCAACAAACTTATAATGCAATTTAAAAGCTACCTTATTTGTGTCATGCAAAATATACAAAAATATACAAAGTTATACAGAGTTTATCACACTTAGTTTTATATGCTATGTAAATAGTAAACATGAGATCAAGTTACTACATGTAATAATAATTACCTGTACAATCTGCATGACTTGTTGAATATCTGGATCAGGTCTAGTGTATGAATGGATGGTTAGATAAATGAATGAAAAGATGGATGGATGGTTGGTTAGATAAATGAATGAAAAGATGGATGGATGGATGGCTTTGTTGGTACTACTTACCCAGGTAGTTCTTTATCATTTATAAATAATTTAACAGTAGCAATAATACATCCATGAGTCACTATAAATAAAAATATAGATGTGGTTTAGAAGGATGTAGTACAAAGGATGTGCTAAACAATAATTATGATGATATAAGTAGGTAATAGGTATCCTGGGTCAGTACTGTAGTCTAGAGCTTACTAATGGTAGCTATCCTAGGTCTCTGTGGTAAATACTGATGTTGACTAGTCTAGAGCTTACTAATGGTAGCTATCCTAGGTCACTGTGGTAAGTACTGATGTTTACTAGTCTAGAGCTTACTAATGGTAGCTATCCTAGGTAACTGTGGTAAATACTGATGTTTACTAGTCTAGAGCTTACTAATGGTAGCTATCCTAGGTCACTGTGGTAAGTACTGATGTTTACTAGTCTAGAGCTTACTAATGGTAGCTATCCTAGGTCACTGTGGTAAGTACTGATGTTTACTAGTCTAGAGCTTACTAATGGTAGCTATCCTAGGTAACTGTGGTAAATACTGATGTTTACTAGTCTAGAGCTTACTAATGGTAGCTATCCTAGGTCACTGTGGTAAGTACTGATGTTTACTAGTCTAGAGCTTACTAATGGTAGCTATCCTAGGTCACTGTGGTAAGTACTGATGTTTACTAGTCTAGAGCTTACTAATGGTAGCTATCCTAGGTAACTGTGGTAAATACTGATGTTTACTAGTCTAGAGCTTACTAATGGTAGCTATCCTAGGTCACTGTGGTAAGTACTGATGTTTACTAGTCTAGAGCTTACTAATGGTAGCTATCCTAGGTCACTGTGGTAAATACTGATGTTTACTAGTCTAGAGCTTACTAATGGTAGCTATCCTAGGTCACTGTGGTAAGTACTGATGTTTACTAGTCTAGAGCTTACTAATGGTAGCTATCCTAGGTCACTGTGGTAAGTACTGATCAATTTAATAATAAATATTCCATTTACAACTTATTAATGTTTACACATTAACTAAGATGACAATAACAACAAGTAAAATATTCATTAATGATTTTTTAAAAAGTAAACTTTATTTATTCTCACTTTAAATGTCAACTCACCTTTTTTCTCTACATTAACATTGACTCCAAACTGTATGATATCACGAGTTTTGATCTCTGAGGGAGGGCTCTCCTCCCCTGAGGGACTCAGCCGACACTCATTGACAAAAGTCCCATTACTACTCTTTGTATCTCGAATAAAAAACTACAAATGAAATTATAAAATCACGTGATGTCATGTATAAACCCCAAAAGCCTAAAACCTACCTTTCCCTTTTCAAACCAAATTAAAGCATGATTTCTTGAGAGGACTCGACAATCGAAAATGAGGTTGTTCTGAGAGATCTTTTTCTTATCTACCGGTCTCCCCACTTTAAGTGGTTCTTCTAAAATACATTCTCGTTGAGCAAAAGGATGGGAGCGGGCATGAGGAATCAATACTATTTTTGGCACGACTTGCTCTTGGGCAGCCATGATTGAATGTTAACTCGTTGCTTTTATTGGGGTGTGTATGGGTGTGGTCAACAGGGTTAATTAGGGGGTGTGTTTAATTAATTCATAAAACACGTGGAGATGGAAAATTCACCTAAGAGATCTTGTCCGGACCCTGATACTGTTCCTATATTCAATTCTCTGCACGAGTTTGCTCAAGGCAGCGAAGTCAATGAAATTCGTTATAAAAATTTAGTCGAAAAGTTCACAATAAAATATGGCAATCCACCAAAATACTTAGCTCGTGCTCCTGGCCGTGTCAATCTGATTGGTGAACATATTGACTATTGTGGTTATGGTGTATTACCAATGGCATTAGAGCAGGACATAGCAATGGCTTTTTCTCCAAACAATTCCGACACTATTAATGTAGCTGATGTTGAAGAACAATATGTACCACATGTTATCCAAATTAGTTCCTATACCATTGAAGGCGTGGCTTGGTACAACTACTTCTTGTGTGGTTTTAAAGGTATAGTCGAAGAGTTTAAGATTGAGAAACCTTGTGGTATGGATATACTGACCGATGGTAGCATTCCACCAAGTGCTGGGCTTTCAAGCTCATCTGCTTTAGTTTGTTGTGCATCATTGGTTACAGTATGTGGAAATAATATAGCTTTGCCTAGTAAAAAATATATTGCTGATTTGTGTGCTCGTTCAGAGCGATTTATTGGTACACAAGGTGGTGGGATGGACCAGGCTATATCATTTCTTGCCGAATCTGGTCAAGCTATCATGATTGATTTTAATCCATTGCGATGTATGGAGGTGTCTTTACCAGCTGGGCATTGTTTTATCATAGCTAATTGTGGTGTTGGCATGAATAAAGCTGCTACTCTGAGCTTTAATGAGAGAGTTGTGGAGTGTCGTTTAGCAGCTAAACTGTTAGCTTGTTCCAAGGGAAAAGAGTGGAGAGAGGTATCCAAGTTACAGCAATTTCAACAACTCCTGGACCTTGAGCTGCAAGGCATGGCAGCTATAGTGAAAGAATGTCTACATGAGGAACCATACACAAAAGAAGAAATATGTCAGCTCCTTGGAATACCTAATGGCACATTAATTGAAAATGCTTTAGCAGAAATGAGCCCACAAGCTAAAGAAGCTGCAGAACGACTAGAGGGATTCAAATTGTTTCAACGTGCCTCTCATGTCTATCAAGAGGCTAATCGTGTTATTCAATTTAAGCAAACAGCTAATTCTTCTGAAAATGGTGCAACTGCTGTAGGTATTCAGTTAGGAGAGCTTATGAATGCTAGCCACACTAGCTGTAGTCAGTTGTATGAATGCAGCTGTCCTGAGTTAGACCAGTTGGTAAATGTATGTACCAGTAATGGAGCTCTAGGGTCACGTCTCACAGGTGCAGGTTGGGGAGGGTGCACTGTCTCCCTTGTTGCTGAGGGAAGTTTAGAGGGGTTCTTGGAGTCTGTGGCAACAAATTATTATAGGAAACCTGCAGGAGAGTTAGAAAAGAATTTGTTTGCAACAAAACCAGGTCCTGGAGCAGCTTTATGCAATTTTCAGT
This sequence comes from Xestospongia bergquistia, assembly GCA_963965975.1. Taxonomy (NCBI): domain Eukaryota; kingdom Metazoa; phylum Porifera; class Demospongiae; order Haplosclerida; family Petrosiidae; genus Xestospongia; species Xestospongia bergquistia. The sequence goes on from OZ014417.1 coordinate 7,643,770, forward strand.
GAAATGACTAACTAGTTTTCCATTTGATTTTTTTATTAATTGAATGATAGCTTTTTCTAATTTACTAGTATTAAATTATGGGTGTGGTAATAATACACATGTGCTCAATTTGGTGGTTTAATTTGACATCTGAAGTGGTGAAAGAAGTAGATCAAACAAACCATTATTGCAGAACTTCATTATTTCAAAGAGAATATGGAGAGAACTTCATTAAACAATTTGCACTCAAGAAAGGCCGGTAGATATAGGATTTGGGAAGTGGAACAGATTATCTAACATGTGTCCTTGCTAGGCGTGTCAGTTCTGACTTATTGTCTCCCAGACCTGATCAAGACATGAGATATGTTTGAAGATCAACCATTTGCCTAATGTTGGTCCCCTGGCATTGCAGTGAGCTGGACCATTGACATAAATCCAGTAATACCCTGTGGATCTTCATTAAAGTAAGCGGGTTTTTACTTTTTAACCCCTTTTTTAATTGTCCCAGTGTCAGTATGGGTAAGAAACAGCATTAAAAGACAATTTATAAGTTTAATACAAAGATGAACAGGTCTGAAAGTGGCTAGATTATGTTCCTATTTTAAGTTCCATTTCCCTCTTTTTCATTCAAATACATCACTTGTACAGAATGTTGTAAGTTATTATTAATTAACCATCTTGTTACTATGACAACTGTTGCTATAGAAACCCTATCTCTAGGCTCATTATTCAATAGGAGCTGTAGCATAGTTCTTTACATCTACAATATCTGCTCCAGTAACAGAGAATGAAGCTGTTAATAGAAGACTATAATACACTGTATGTACATGTACATGTATATCATTACATGTAACTAACTGTAACCATTAATGAGTGAATTGTTTATATGTAATAATTATTACTGGCTATAGTATAGATCCTAGTATACAGTAGTAATAGTTACATGCTGTATTTAAAAGTGCCAGTATGGATGCCATACTTTAATGTGAAATTAATACATTTAGGTTCCAATGTTTAAGGTTTAGGGTCTGGAGTATAATATTAATTTCACATTAAAGTATGACATTCTATTACCAGGACTCTAGACACTGCCATAATTATATGTCATTGTAAATATAACATTGATTTTTACTCTGTTCTTGTTTCATGATCATAGAACTCAACATAGTAATGCTGTCAAACAACTACACTGTGAAATTGAGAGACTTAAATTAGAGAAACAAAGGTAATGTTACTGTATTCCATTATGTGTGTGATATTGATGTCTTTGTTTAGAGTTAAATTTTAAACTTGTCATGTGCAGATGTGGTCGAATACAATCAAGTGAGATTACTAGTTAGTGAATGTATTTTACATGTAGACTGGGACTGCCTACATTTGTATATACATACTTCAGACTGAGTCCTATAACTAGTATAGACTTTTCAGACTGAGTCTTTTCTATAGCTACAAAGAGTAGACAGAGCTGTAAAAAACCCAAGAAAAGTGATAGCTCAAAATTTGAGGATAAACTAAGACCATTCATGTTAGAGAAGGAAATGAGAGAGTTGCTGAATGTATTATGGAATGAAAGAAGTCGAAATAGTCAACCGATGAAAGTCATTGAACAAAGAATGTAACAAAGGTACTACTGATGTAGAACACACAACTTCATCTGCTAAATACTACATTATATTATATGCTGTATCTTCAAGTACTATAATTATTCATTGTGTATAATAGTATGTTTTTATAACTTAACTTACTCTCTTTTTCTTGTTAAGTTATAATCACTCAGATACCGAGAGTGAGGTTGTTCATCAAGATGAAAGAGGAGACAGTCTCACATTAGACAAGTGTAAAACAGTTATACAAGATTTAAGGGTTAAAAATGAGTGCTAGACTCACGAGGTATAGTAGAAAAAAAATGTTTTTGACATTCATATGTCCATTGATATGTCTTTTTATTCATCCATTGATTTATCCATGAATCCATTTGTAGGTTTCATTCGTCTATTTCTGTAAATGTAAATATGACTCGTTCATGTTTAGTCATTCTTTTATTTGTTCCTCTAGTTAAATCAATTAATAGCTGATCTTCAAGACTTGTTATTCTCAGATAAATGGACACCAGATGCATATCTCATAGCCAGAGCTTATGTACCTGATGACTTTAAGAGAGATGATAAAGATAACTTTACCAATAATGAAAGGTACATGTGAGAAGACTGTCAATATGTGTATGTGTGTGTCATTTATTTAACTCTAGGTCTAGACTGCCGCAACTAGTATGACACAATGACAAGGTGTAACTGAATACATTAAGTACTTTTGATTAAAATTCTATGAGAGTCCTAGCCATTTCAATTTTGTTTTAAACAAAGTCAAAAAACTACCAAATATAAAATTTATATCATTGTTTAATTTTCATTCAGAATTGGTTAAAAATCTGTAAATAGTAAATTAACCAGTTCTTAATTTTACTAATACTTAACAAACAATAAATAGCTTTAGAAGTATAAAGTAACTCATACTTTTATGATTTTTTTGTTATTCCCCATGAATAAAGACAAACATATCGTCGTCTTTAAAAGAGTGTCCATCCTCCCAGCTCTCACACATTACCTACCTAATCCAGTATCAGAACATCCTCCATGATTACAAAGAACTAGATTAGGTATATTGACAAAAGACCATTTTAATTATTGTAGCATAATATTTTTTCTGAAATATAGAATCTCAGTGTTTTAAATACATTAGTAGCAATAAAGAGAATGAGAGTTTATAAGTAATATCCATTATTAGAATCATATGTCTGTCTACATGTACTTACAAGTATTCTATGAAGCCAGTAATTCTTAGCAACTTAAACAAACCTGAGCTAGGTAGCTAGGTAGCTAGTCAATGAATTATATCTAAAACAGTTACTAGTATAGAATAAAATGTCTCTAATATTCTTACAAGATATCAATAAACTGGACAAGATCCATACAAATCAAAGAAACTTCATAATCACTGTCAACTTTCAACTTAAAGATCTTACTCTCTGTACATATATAGTAAACTAAGTGACACTTGATGAACAGTAGATTATCATCTAATAACATGTTTAAATGGCAAACTGACAATTTTCATTAATTTACAAAATGTAAAGTTTGTCAATAAAAAATAAAATTGTGATTGATACATTAAAAAATTGATCTATTTAAACTACATAATTTTTCTAAGCTAACACTGACAGATCTGGTTCATGTAGCTAGTGGGCTACACTATGATAGTTGTCTCCTTCATATCTATACTATATAGTTTCACTATTTCATAATATATATACACAGATAATACTGAGACCACTAAACTGTCTAGATTGGAATTTTCTGATAGAATATATTATACCTTTTATTGCTTTAAACTATATTTCTTTCTACTAACAACTTGTAGAATGTTAAAACTACTTGTATATTTGAAGATTTCAATTATAGTTGTTAATCAAATCAATTAAAAATCAATTAATGTTGGTCACGCGTGTAGTTGTTTCCCGCCAAATTTGTCACAAGCTTGTGTTGACTGGTTGTCAATTTCAAGCATGACGAGATTTCTTGATATTATAAAAGAACTCCATTTTGCATACTTTAATTATAAGGTGAGTCTCTCCATCCATCCATCTCACATCTATTCTGCAGTTGTTACAAATAACTCTCTCTTTCTTTCTCTATGTTCTCTACGATTCGCCTCATCGTTGGATCATCTCCCTTCGTTGGATCAACTCATCTCATCGTTGGATAACCTCTCGTCGCTGGATCATCTTTTTATTTTAGTTATGTCATCTTTATCTGTTTCTTTTCTTTTTTGTTTTTTTTTGTTTTCAAACTTATTTTTTTAATTTTTGTCAATTGATTTTTTGAATTTTTTAAAAAAAATTACCTCTCTTCGTTCCTACAGGACTCAACTGTTCTTCTCTGGTGTTCTCTGCTGATCTTGACTGTTCTTCTTTGATGTCTTCTGATGATGTTCTTGACTGTTCTTCTCTGTGTCTTCTGATGTTCTTGACTGTTCTTCTCTCTGTGTCTTCTGATGTTCTGTTCTTCTCTGATGTTCTCATGACGGTTCTTCTCTGATGTTCTTGACTGTTCTTCTCTGACGTTCTCTGGATGTAAAAGATGAGTCGCTCTCCTGCCTGGTCTCTTCTGTCTTCCTTCAAGCCTTCTTTCCTCTTCTTTTTATTTTTATTTTTTAATTTTATTTTGGGCTATTCAGCCCATACACTATACACACACTCATACAATCCCTATTAATCATCTCCTCCCTGCCGCCTGGCGGCCTAAAAAAATTTTTTTTAATATCCAAGGCCGCCAGGTGGCGGGGAGGAGCTCTGATCTTCTAGGGTGCGCGTGTGTGTGCTGTGTGTGTGTGTGTGTTGATGGTCCCTTTTCACTTCCTCTGTCTCTCTTCACTCTCTATCCATTCATTGTCTCCACCAGTTCAGTTAATAACTACTTTTTTCTTTCCTTGCAGGAGCAGCACTGTTGAAGAAGGTGAGCTTATCTCTCCATCCATTTCATTCATTCTTTAGTAATCCAGTTCTTACAACAAACTCTCTCTTTCTTTCTCTATGTTCTCTACTTGTGGAGTGACTGGACTCTTGGGGACTTTCAACTACTGAAACTGTCTTATTTTAAGTTATTTTTTATTTTCTTTTTTATTGTATTTTTTTCATGTTTTTTACAGTTTGTTAGTATATTGTTTTTAATTTATTATATTGAACTTCTCAAAAAAACATTTCTCACTAAAATTTGCCAAAAGTCAATTATCTTAATTTCAGTTATATTTTAAGTTATTTTTATTTTCTTTTTTATTGTATTTTTTTTCATGTTTTTTTACAGTTTGTTAGTATATTGTTTTAATTTATTATATTGAACTTCTCAAAAAACATTTCTCACTAAAATTTGCCAAAAGTCAAGTATCTTAATTCAGTTATATTTTAAGTTATTTTTTATTTTCTTTTTAATATTTTAAATTGATTCTCTAATCACCAACTTATCTTTACTAAACAACTACAATCATACTGAATGAATTCTTATCAATTTTTTACAACTATTGTATCATTATATTACTAATTCTTTAGATCATATTATCATTAATATTTTTTTAACAAAAAGGTAAAATATTTAATTATTTTTTTAATAATTAAATTAAAAACTTATTAAAATTGTTTTGCTGTTCTTGTAAGCTTTTTACTGAACGCGTGTGCTGCTGTTGTTTTCCCGCCATAATGATAGGTCACGCGTTTGCTGTTCCTCGCTAGTCGTGTGCTTGATTGAACTCAGCTACTCTTCACCAATTGAAATTTTAATTTCTGTTTCAGCGTTATTTTTAATTAAGTTTTTTCAGGCAATTATTTTTATTCTTGCTTTTAATTATTAAAATAAATGTTTATTTGTCATTTAACTTGTTTGTTGTATATTTACAAAGTTCAGTACTCTCACAAGATATCAACAAACTGGATGAGATCCATACAGATCAGAGAGACTGCATAATCACTGTCATGCACCTTCCAACTCAAAGATCTTCCTCTCTGTATATTAAATGCTATTACTTGATGATATATAATACTATAGTAGCAGGACCGCATGAGCAATAGATTAACATGTAATGCAGTAACATGTCTAACTGGCAAATATATAATTTTATTTATGGTAAATATAAAAATGTAAAGTTTGGCAATAAAACAGTTTTAATTAGAATTGCATTAAATGATACATTTTAAAGTACAGACAATGTTAGGCAGTTGTAGTTTATGGTCAATGGAATTGGGTGTGGCCAAATGATGGGTCCTTCTTGGTGTAACTTCTACAATGATGTAACTTGTACTATGATGATGACATCACTATGTGTCATAAGGTTTGGTTTAGGGTTTAGGTGAAGGATTTAGAAGATGTCATCATATATGATGACATCACTACCTGTCATTTAATTATGATGTCATTAGAGTGAAGTTACACCAAGAACCACCCCAAATGATGTTGTACTTGACTGGTTGATATTGGTGACAAGACAGACGTCTCGACTTGATGATACACACAACATCTCTAAAGGTTATATTCTAGACAAAATGTACCAGTACAGTCTGGACAGTGGTAGGATTTGTCACCAATGAGAATAAATACAATAAGTCATAATGTTACAATCAGTACACAACCTGCACCTGTTAATACATGTCTTATTACAGCCACTTACAAGATAACAGAGATTTGTTTTAGATGGCATATTTGGTGAAGACCATATGTGGTGTATAGCATAATAATTAACTAAAACTCCACCTACTATTTAGGAGTATTATTAATAGTTATATAATTAGTGACAATGATGGAGGGTCCTGATAATACACTTTGTCACAACAATTTTATTGATTTTGTAGTCATAACAACATGTGTTTATATTGTCACTACTACTTTTATTTAATAGTTATCTCTGCATTTATAATTTTAAAAAAAAAAAAAATCAATGAGACCAGCTTACACGATATATTAAAAATACATAAAGCTTTGGTCTTCAGAAAATAATGTAATTACTCTTTAAATTTTGGATTACCTTTATTCCATTCCAGTACCCTTGATGTTACTCTACCATCACCATGACAACCATACCTCTCATGTCTATCAAGAGGCTAATCGTGTTATTTTATTTAAGCAAACAGCTAATTCTTCTGAGAATGGTGCAACTGCTACAGGTATTCAGTTAGGAGAGCTTGTGAATGCTAGCCACACCAGCTGTAGTCAGTTGTATGAATGCAGCTGTCCTGAGTTAGACCAGTTGGTAAATGTATGTACCAGTAATGAAGCTCTAGGGTCACATCTCACAGATGCAGGTTGGGGAGAGGGTGCGATGTCTCCCTTATTGCTGAGGGAAGTTTAGAGGGGTTCTTGGAGTCTGTGGCAAAAAATTATAGGAAACCTAGAGGAGAGTTAGAAAAGAGTTTGTTTGCAACAAAACCAGGTCCTAGAGCAGCTTTATGCAATTTTCAGTGAAATGACTAACTAGTTTTCCATTTGATTTTTTTATTAATTGAATGATAGCTTTTCTAATTTACTAGTATTAAATTATGGGCATGGAAATACACATGTGCTCAATTTGGTAGTTTCATCTGAAGTGGTGAAAGAAGTAGATCAAACAAACCATTATTGCAGAACTTCATTATTTCAAAGAAAAGGTGGAGAGAACTTCATTAAACAATTTGCACTCAAGAAAGGCCAGAAGATATTGGATTTGGGAAGTGGAACAGATTATCTAACACATGTCCTTGCTGGGCGTGTCAGTTCTGAAGGAAAAGTACTTGGAATTGATGAATGGATGTTGTATTTGTTAATTATGTAATTAACTTGATTAAAAATAAAACCAGCAAGTTGTTAATAACTTGAAATTAAGTGGGCGGTTTGTTTTTGTTAGTCAAGCGGAAAATGACAAAGAAGATAGCATTGAACTATACAGTCCTAAACTTTCAAGGGTCATTGTAGAGAGGTTTATATATGCATCTCTTGAGGAATATGAAAGACTTGCAGTAAGTAATGGTTTTAAGGTGACTTATAAAAGGAAGTCTTCAATTATCGTAAAATTGTGTATGTAACAGTTGATACGATGACTGATTATATTATTAACAATCTTATGGAACTTGGATTGATCTCATTTCAACATACCTTCTATAAAATGGTATGTCATTTATTGCTTGTAAATTTAATTACCCAACAAAGCGCTGATATTCATGAGTATTTATGGGTGTGGCTCAACTACATGTTGCATTTTTGTGCAGAAATGTTCTTGGTTACAGCAGTACTCTTGAGTCCGTTTTTATTAGTAGCACAAAGTGCAGATGAAGTGAATGCTACTGTATATTATGATGGGTAAGTCGAACCACAATGAACTACAAATTTTAGTTATTATCTAGAGTTCATTACAATTTAAAGTATGGAGTTCAAGATAAAGAACATGGTGCAGCTTATGGCTCTTTTATCAGATCACAGAATGAAACTGGGTATGTATATATAATAATCATACTAACATCATCTCTCCTCTAGTTGGGGTGTTCTCAATGTTGCTGCAGGTTATGCTGCACTTCGTCAGTATAATGATGCAGTTATAATGAGGGCAGCTGGATATTTAGAGGGGGCACTTACTCAGCCGTAAGCCAGTTACCTAGCAACATCTGTCTTGAATCATAATATATTTTGTAGTGAGATATATGATGAGTTTCGTAGTCAGAGTGAGTTTTGGTTTCAAAGACTATCTGGTAAGGCTTTAGTCAAAGCCAAGCAGTTCTATTCAGATCAGGTTAAATTTCTTATATTGTGAATTAACCAGACGTATTAGCCTATAGAGAAATTGGATGGCAGACATGATATCAAGAAATAAGTCAACTAATTGGATATATATCAACTTAATTTATCAACAATTTCAAGGTATAACTAACTAATATAAGATATGACTACAGTAATAAGTAACTTAGTAATTAACTAACATCTATTATATTATAATATTACTTTATTTATAGGTTTAATTGAAGGTTATATATCAGTAGCACCAGATGACCAGGTACACACAACAATATCAATGAAAAATTGAACATTTATACAATTATTACAAATTGTTGCTGTCTAGAAATTAGATCTGTTTTCCTTTGATATTCTCTCTGGAAATGGTGACTTACTGGATATTCAAGCCTTTGTTGATGATAAACATGTTGTTAATGAAGAATTGGTACAAACACACACATAACACATAGAAAGTACATTTACTTTGTTTATTTTAGTATGGTGGCCGTTGTTCGGTACTCATTAAAGTTCTACCTGGATATGAAAACATCTATGCTGCCCATTCAACGTATGATATCAATTATTATATAATCCACAATCCAATGACATTATCTATTCTTTCATAACATGCAGCTGGTATATTTATCCTTCTATGCTTCGAATCTATAAACACTACAGTTTTAATTTAAATGACAAAAATGCTGGTATATAAATGATGTCAACAAGACACAAAATTCATGCTTTTTTAACATAGCATCAGTGACATCTAGCTTCTCCAGTTACCCTGGTTATCTAAGTTCAGTGGACGATTTCTTTATTATAGACAGGTACCTACCTATGTCTTCTATAATAACTCAGGATACATTTAGTTCGATACTTATATCACTGCATTCTTTTAGTAAATGTGCCTATTCCATTGTCATTAGCATAGACCAATGATTGCATACAGTATTAATCATTTAGTATTTTCTTTTAGTAAAATGGTGATGCTTCAGACAACTAATTCTGTTCTGAATCAAACATTATACAGACAAGCCACACCCCATGCTTTATTAGCATGGCATCGTGTACGTTTAGCTAATTGGTTAGCTAATAATGGAAGAGACTGGGCTCAATATATTACTGAATATAATTCAGGTTTGATAATATACTATATTATGTATTATATATTGTATTTAGGTACTTATAATAACCAATATATGATACTGGATCTTAAACTGGTTAATTTAACAAATGAGATTAAAGATAATGCACTATGGGTTGTGGAACAGATACCAGGGTATGTAAGTGTCACATGACAATCACATGAATTAACTAGTTTATTTATTAAAGTTATGTTGAATCTGGTGATCAAACTGCCATCTTGAGAGAAGGATACTGGGCATCCTATAATGTACCATTTTATGAAAAGGTATATCGTCTGAGTGGTATCCCTGAATATGTGCAGAAACAAGGACCAGAAGAATCACATGATCTTGCACCGAGAGCTAAAATATTCCGTCGAGACCAAGCCAATGTAAAGTATAATTCTCTAACACTCTCTATTGTTCATTTTAACAGATTAAAGACATGAATTCTATGAAATATGTTATGCGGTATAATGGTGAGTGATTGTTTTGTTTATTTTAGGAGATAATGAGAGAATCATGTAGGATATAAACTGAATGATCCTTATGCTGAAGGCTCACCAATGAAGGGTATTTGTAGCCGTGGTGATCTAAAAACTGATAAGCCATCAGCGTCGGGTTGTACAGATACCAAAGTATTAAATAGATAGATGGATGGACACACCCACAGGATAATTTAATATTATACAGGTAACTGACTACCATATGGCATTGTCTATGAAGGCCTGGGCTATTTCAGGACCCACCAATCAGGTAACCGACAGTCCGGGTACTAAATACTTTTGAGGAAGGCAACTATATATCAATTTAAGAAGCATGTTTCATAAAATTAGATTGTATATTTGGTACTAAAATAAAGTTTGGCTGTAAAAGTAATGAACTTACAGACAATCATCACCTTATACACTTACTGTCTGTCATGTAATGTTGTCAATGTAGTTTAATAGTAAATATTAATGTATTCATTGTTTATCAGTCTGGTAGGAACTCAATATTTATCATGTATAGTTAATGTATGCTGTTTAAAAGATGGTATTGATTCTTGTAGGATAAGTAATTACTGAATAGAATAGTACATTCTATATAGGGAGGTGGACTTGACTCTATCCATTCTCTCTATTTCTTGTTATCACATTATCACATGTCCTCATTTTTTGACTGATTTCTGATTGTTTGTAGGATAATTTACCAACATTTCAGTGGTCTACTGCAAATATTACTGCTCCTCATTATGGACAGGTACTATTATAATGACTTACCAGTTTATTTCAGTTATTTGTATCTTTTAGCCTGATGTGTTTGATTTTGACTTTGTTCTTCAGTCACCAAGTGTGCCATGAAGTCTGCCTTTCTGAATGATGCTGCATTATTTCAAATAATTGTTTATATTACATTTTTGCATTATTTTTTATATTGTTAAGTTGTTTTGTCTTCTATAATATTTGCTGACCTAGTTCTCAAATGTTGCATTAGGTTTTTAAAAAACATTATATTATAATAGTCCCCATTGTTCTACTACTGTACATGTACATGTAAATATTGTGTTACACATGTAGTCATAAAATTAACAGTTGATGAGACGATTGGTTTATATTATTAGCAATCTTCATGGAAACTTTGATTGATCACATTTCAACATACCTTCTAGCTATAAAATCAAAGTATGGGAATGGACCTATATCACGTCTTGCTTAATTACCCAACAACACTGATATTTTATGAGTAAGTTATGGGCGTGGCTTAACTACTTGTTGCATTATTGACAAAAATTTTTTGTGCAGAAATGTTCTTTGTTACAGCAGTACTCTTGAGTCCGTTTTTATTAGTAGCACAAAGTGCAGATGAAGTGAATGCTACTGTATATTATGATGGGTAAGTCGAACCACAATGAACTACAAATTTTAGTTATTAATTTTACTATCTAGAGTTCATTACAATTTAAAGTATGGAGTTCAAGATAAAGAACATGGTGCAGCTTATGGCTCTTTTATCAGATCACAGAATGAAACTGGGTATGTATATATAATAATCATACTAACATCATCTCTCCTCTAGTTGGGGTGTTCTCAATGTTGCTGCAGGTTATGCTGCACTTCGTCAGTATAACGATGCAGTTATAATGAGGGCAGCTGGATATTTAGAGGGGGCACTTACTCAGCCGTAAGCCAGTTACCTAGCAACATCTGTCTTGAATCATAATATATTTTGTAGTGAGATATATGATGAGTTTCGTAGTCAGAGTGAGTTTTGGTTTCAAAGACTATCTGGTAAGGCTTTAGTCAAAGCCAAGCAGTTCTATTCAGATCAGGTTAAATTTCTTATATTGTGAATTAACCAGACGTATTAGCCTATAGAGAAATTGGATGGCAGACATGATATCAAGAAATAAGTCAACTAATTGGATATATATCAACTTAATTTATCAACAATTTCAAGGTATAACTAACTAATATAAGATATGACTACAGTAATAAGTAACTTGGTAATTAACTAACATCTATTATATTATAATATTACTTTATTTATAGGTTTAATTGATGGTTATGCATCTGTAGCACCAGATGACCAGGTACACACAACAATATCAATGAAAAATTGAACATTTATACAAATTGTTGATGTCTAGAAATTGGATCTGTTTTCCTTTGATATTCTCTGTGGAAATGGTGACTTAATGGACATTCACGTCTTTGTTGATGATAAACATGTTGTTAATGAAGAATTGGTACAAACACACACATAACACATAGAAAGTACATTTGCTTTGTTTATTTTAGTATGGTGACCGTTGTTCAGTACTCATTAAAGTTCTACCTGGTTACGAAAATATCTATGCTTCACATTCAAGGTTGTTAATAATAAGTATTTAATGTTGAATTAGTTAGAGATACTGAGGATATCCCATGTGGTACACAATTTTTATTCCTTTCTGTCACAGCTGGTACATTTATTCATCAATGCTGCGAATTTATAAACATTATAGTTTCAAATTACAAGACAAATCGGCTGGTAAACTAAAAAACTAATTAATAATATAATCTTAATATATACTTTCCTTAGCATCTCAGACTATGAGCTTCTCAAGTTATCCTGGCTTTCTGAGCTCATTGGACGACTTCTATATCATGGACAGGTATCCATTACATCATCATTACATCATTGTTAATTACATCATCAATGGACAACGAATACATGTAGTAGAAACTCTATAAATAGACACTCAGTACCTGGAAACTTTCATTAACATGTCTTATTAACAATAGATATATTTTATTGCAATATTTGTTATATTTTTTAGTAAACTTGCTATGCTACAGACTACAAACCCTGTAATTAATCACACGCTTTATGATTTGGTCACACCCCATGCTTTATTAGCATGGCATCGTGTACGTTTAGCTAATTGGTTAGCTAATAATGGAAGAGACTGGGCTCAATATATTACTGAATATAATTCAGGTTTGACGATATACTATATTATGTATTATATATTGTATTTAGGTACTTATAATAACCAATATATGGTACTGGATTTTAAACTGGTTAATTTAACAAATGAGATTAAAGATAATGCACTATGGGTTGTGGAACAGATACCAGGGTATGTAAGTGTCACATGACAATCACATGAATTAACTAGTTTATTTATTAAAGTTATGTTGAATCTGGTGATCAAACTGCCATCTTGAGAGAAGGATACTGGGCATCCTATAATGTACCATTTTATGAAAAGGTATATCGTCTGAGTGGTATCCCTGAATATGTGCAGAAACAAGGACCAGAAGAATCACATGATCTTGCACCGAGAGCTAAAATATTCCGTCGAGACCAAGCCAATGTAAAGTATAATTCTCTAACACTCTCTATTGTTCATTTTAACAGATTAAAGACATGAATTCTATGAAATATGTTATGCGGTATAATGGTGAGTGATTGTTTTGTTTATTTTAGGAGATAATGAGAGAATCATGTAGGATATAAACTGAATGATCCTTATGCTGAAGGCTCACCAATGAAGGGTATTTGTAGCCGTGGTGATCTAAAAACTGATAAGCCATCAGCGTCGGGTTGTACAGATACCAAAGTATTAAATAGATAGATGGATGGACACACCCACAGGATAATTTAATATTATACAGGTAACTGACTACCATATGGCATTGTCTATGAAGGCCTGGGCTATTTCAGGACCCACCAATCAGGTAACCGACAGTCCGGGTACTAAATACTTTTGAGGAAGGCAACTATATATCAATTTAAGAAGCATGTTTAATAAAATTAGATTGTATATTTGGTACTAAAATAAAGTTTGGCTGTAAAAGTAATGAACTTACAGACAATGACCTTATACACTTACTGTCTGTCATGTAATGTTGTCAATGTAGTTTAATAGTAAATATTAATGTATTCATTGTTTATCAGTCTGGTAGGAACTCAATATTTATCATGTATAGTTAATGAATACTGTTTAATAGATGGTATTGATTCTTGTAGGATAAGTAATTACTGAATAGAATAGTACATTCTATATAGGGAGGTGGACTTGACTCTATCCATTGTCTCTATTCCTTGTTATCACATTATCACATGTCCTCATTTTTTGACTGATTTCTGATTGTTTGTAGGATAATTTACCAACATTTCAGTGGTCTACTGCAAATATTACTGCTCCTCATTATGGACAGGTACTATTATAATGACTTACCAGTTTATTTCAGTTATTTGTATCTTTTAGCCTGATGTGTTTGATTTTGACTTTGTTCTTCAGTCACCAAGTGTGCCATGAACTCTGCCTTTCTGAATGATGCTGCATTATTTCAAATAATTGTTTATATTACATTTTTGCATTATTTTTTATATTGTTAAGTTGTTTTGTCGTCTATAATATTTGCTGACCTAGTTCTCAAATGTTGCATTAGTTTTTAAAAAAACATTATATTATAATAGTCCCCATTGTTTTACTAGTACATGTACATGTAAATTAATGAATCTTTTTTAGTTATTTAATAGACTTTAGTACAGCCAAATACAATTCTTAACAAGGACCTACACAGCTAACTTCGTAAAAAATTCAAGTGATTTCATGATGTGAAGTAATTCTCAATAGTAGATTTCATCTCTACTTTGGCCTAGCAAATGGAGCTGGGTGATATGCTGCTGACTTAGCTAATATGTAGCCACACCTATCTTTAAGAATGGGACGACCATTGTGCCTGGTTACTTTAATTTCTTTATTCTTATCAGCACAAGGTGCAGAGGAGACAATAGCTACTGTTTATTATGACGGGTAAGGACTAATTAGTTATATATCTAATGAAATTTTTAAGTAAAATCTTTTTCTGCTAACTTTTTCCCTTCTTAATTTTAGTGCTCGTTACAATTTAAAGTATGGAGTTCAAGATAAAGAACATGGTGCAGCTTATGGCTCTTTTATCAGATCACAGAATGAAACTGGGTACGTATATATATAATAATCATACTAACATCATTTCTCCTCTAGTTGGGGTGTTCTCAATGTTGCTGCAGGTTATGCTGGACTTCATCAGTATAATGATGCAGTTATAATGAGGGCAGCTGGATATTTAGAGGGGGCACTTACTCAGCCGTAAGCCAGTTGCCTAGCAACATCTGTTTTGAATCATAATATATTTTGTAGTGAGATTTATGATGAGTTTCGTAGTCAGAGTGAATTTTGGTTCAGTAGTCTGTCTGGTGAGGTTTTAGTAAAACTGAAACAATTCTATTCAGATCAGGTGAACATCTCAACTTATGTTATGAATAAAATGATAATTTTTCTATAGAGAAATTGGATGGCAGACATGATATCAAGAAATAAGTCAACTAATTGGATATATATCAACTTAATTTATCAACAATTTCAAGGTATAACTAACTAATATAAGATATGACTACAGTAATAATTAACTTGGTAATTAACTAACATCTATTATATTATAATATTACTTTATTTATAGGTTTAATTGAAGGTTATATATCAGTAGCACCAGATGACCAGGTATTATAATATTCACCAGCTGCCTATTACCTGATATATATGACTTCATTTAATAGAAATTAGAAACATTCTCTTTTGATTTTCTTTGTGGAAATGGCGACTGGTTGGATATTAAGAACTTTATTGCAGACAGAACTCTAACATTACAAGATGAGGTCTGATATTATGAACATATAGATGGAAGAATGTATGGACAGATAGTTAGATGAATGGATTGATGGATGAAATGAATGGATGGATGGTTGGACAAAACATAACATAGGTGTAGGAACAATTTTGTCATTGGGGGGAGGGGGGGGGGGGGCACATATGTAACATTTTAACACTGTTTAGTTTAACAGTGAAGTATTTCAATAACAACCAAAATAAACCTTCTGTCGTTTACACTGACAAAAATTTTAAAGATGTTTTTACATAAAATGTGCATCTACAGCTGTAAATTGTATTATGAGGATAGGGATTGAAAAGTGGCTAATCTAAATCAGTTGATTGTGAAACCATCTCACAAAATATTGGGGGGGGGGGCATGTGCCCCCTGTGCCCCCCCTGTTCCTACACCTATGCATAAGATAGACAGATGGATGATAAATGGATGACCATTATCTGTGTCACACAACACTTAGATCAATGGGCATTGTTCAGTACTCATTAAAGTTCTACCTGGTTACGAAAACATCTTTGCTTCACATTCAAGGTTGTTAATAATAAGTATTTAATGTTGAATTAGTTAGAGATACTGAGGATATCCCATGTGGTACACAATTTTTATTCCTTTCTGTCACAGCTGGTACATTTATTCATCAATGCTGCGAATTTATAAACATTATAGTTTCAAATTACAAGACAAATCGGCTGGTAAACTAAAAACTAATTAATAATATAATCTTAATATATACTTTCCTTAGCATCTCAGACTATGAGCTTCTCAAGTTATCCTGGCTTTCTGAGCTCATTGGATGACTTCTATATCATGGACAGGTATTTATTACATCATCATTACATCATTGTTAATTATATCATCAATGGACAACAAATACATGTAGTAGAAACTCTATAAATAGACACTCAGTACCTGGAAACTTTCATTAACATGTCTTATTAACAATAGATATATTTTATTGCAATATTTGTTATATTTTTTAGTAAACTTGCTATGCTACAGACTACAAATGCTGTAATTAATCACACGCTTTACAATTTGGCCACACCCCATGCTTTATTAGCATGGCATCGTGTACGTTTAGCTAATTGGTTAGCTAATAATGGAAGAGACTGGGCTCAATATATTACTGAATATAATTCAGGTTTGACGATATACTATATTATGTATTATATATTATATTTAGGTACTTATAATAACCAATATATGGTACTGGATCTTAAACTGGTTAATTTAACAAATGAGATTAAAGATAATGCACTATGGGTTGTGGAACAGATACCAGGGTATGTAAGTGTCACGTGACAATCATATGCTTTATTGAAACCAAAAAAACACCAAATATAAAGATATACAAATAAAAAGTCGAAAAAAAAGCGCCCAACGTGGGGCTCGAACCCACGACCCTGGGATTAAGAGTCCCATGCTCTACCGACTGAGCTAGCCGGGCTTCACAACAGAGCTATTTTTTATCCTACCTTGTCTTTCAGTTATGTTGAAGCTGGTGATCAAACTGCCATCTTGAGGGAAGGATACTGGGCATCCTATAATGTACCATTTTATGAGAAAGTATATCGTCTGAGTGGTTTTCCTGAAGAGGTGCAGAAACAAGGACCAGAAGAATCACATGATCTTGCACCAAGAGCTAAAATATTTCGTCGAGACCAAGCCAATGTAAGAGTTACTTCTTCACTAATAATCCCATCAATTCACAATTTAGAAATGTCTCTAATAACTATTGTTTAAATTGTAATTAATTTAATGATTTATCTGTATTAGCTCATTGTCCATATATAATATCAAATGTATTATAACTTACAATGTATTATTATTATATATTATTATGTATTATAATGTATTATGTTATAACAATCTTATTCCTTATAAGGTCAAAGATATGATTAGTATGCAGTATATTATGAGATACAATGGTTTGTTATTGTATCTTCTACTAATTTATATGTACATCTAACTGGTTTTATAGGGTTTAAAACAGGCGATCCATATGCTAATGGATCTCCTTTTAATGCTATTTGTAGCCGTGGGGACCTGTTGAAGAATGATCCAGTTCCTATAGGTTGTACTGACACAAAAGTATGAATGAATGGATGGATGGATGGATGGATTGATAGATGTAATTATATTAAAATTTATTACAGGTAACTGACTATTATAATGCATTATCTATGAAATCATTGACTATGTGTGGACCAACATATCAAGTACAATGAATGAATGGATGGATGGATGGATGAATCAACAGACAGATGGATGGACACACAGTAGGACATATGGATATACGGACAGACAGATGGATGGACACACAGTAGGACATATGGATATACGGACAGACAGATGGATGGACACACAGTAGGACATATGGATACATGGACAGACAGAAAATTGCATAATTTGAATATATTGAATATATTTTTGTTCAGAACAACTTACCAATATTTAAATGGTCAACATCCAACATTACAGCTCCTCATTATGGACAGGTAAATTGTATCTCTTATTGTATTTTACATGTCTTCTCTCTCTCTCTCCTCTAAAGCCGGATACATTTGACTTTAACTTTGTATTGCAGTCTCCATCAATTCCTTAAAACAGGGAATCATTGTTACTACTAATACAATAATTTGTATTGTAATGTAATTTCCACATTCTATCAACATACTATAATAATAATTCACAATTTATTTGTATAGTAGTTACTTTATTCAAAGAGATATTGTTTACATAATTATTCAAGGTTTTATTATGCCCTTTTGTCTGTTTTATTTGATTTATTTATAAACAGCAGATGAAATGAAAATGCATTTAGTTAACATTAGATAATAATATATAATTATATAAATTTTATGATAATGTATTAGTCATTACTAAAATAGATTACTGAGGACAGCTGCAGATTACCAAAGAATCAAAAAATAAAATAAAAATCAGAAAAAAAATTGAGTACCGAAAGATTATTTTAATGTGACCACAGAGGTGCTAATACATCAATTGTAAATTAATGACTGATACCAATTCCATGTATTTTTAGAACTGAAATCCAGTCCATGTCCATTAGGGAGCAGCTGAGGCAGAGTCCTGTTGTTCTTGCTCTTGCGTTTCTTGGTGTTTGTGTTCTTGTGAACTAATCTGCATCATTTTAATGGCAGCTGCCACCAACATTGCTTTCTGAATGTGAAAAGGAAAGGAGACTTACTAAATAGAGTGCTACTACTAAATATAGATTACAGTATTACTAAGGACAGTTACTAAATATAGATTACAGTATTACTAAGGACAGTTACTAAATATAGATTACAGTATTACTAAGGACAGTTACTAAATATAGATTACAGTATTATTGAGACACTGTTAGACTGCTGTATTAAGAGAATACTCTGAAATTATTGCTAAAAGCTATAGACATAAATGTACAGTTACTAAATATAGAACGTTGTAATAGCAATACAACTATTAATAGATTACTGCAGTAAAGAATGCACCATCGTTACTACTATTAATTACATCATTAGACCAGTTTAACTAGCCACAGATGAATTACCAAATTACATTATCTACAAACTATTCCACTGTTATTATAAAATTTGAGTTATAATAACAACCTTCCATTTCAACTTGGCTGCACTCTTTCTCATCTGAGCACTAACAGACTCATGAATATTGACATCACGAGCTTTATCAGCTGCAATCCTGTAACACACACACACACACAGAAATGTATACATTATGAACAAATTAACAATAGTTATTAACAGTTATTAATAGTTATAATACCATGGGTGCGTTAATGCTTGTTCACAGTCATATCGTTTCTTTGGATCTAGTTCCATTAAGTGACTTATGAAATCTTTGGCTGAATCAGAAATGTTATCCCTGATTGAGAGAGAGAGAGAGAGAGAGAGAGAGAGAGAGAGAGAGAGAGAGAGAGAGAGATTACAAGTGTGAATATTAATGTTCCTTACCAATATGGTGAGTCAAATTCATATTCTCCTTTCATTATTTGTTTGAAGAGTTCTGAGTCATTTTCAGAGTAAAATGGAGGATACCCACATAATCTAAAAATATAAAAGAGTCCAATTGTGCAACAATGGATGAATGAATGGATCAATGGTAGATGGAAGAGGTAGGATGAAAGGGTTAAAATATAGAAAGCACTTACAGTATATATGATATTACACCTACAGACCAAACATCTACAGCTTTACCATAAGGTTTTCTTCGTAATACCTCAGGAGCTAAATGATGATAGAATTAGAGCAAAGATTGACACTATGATATTCAACCAAAAGGAAACACAACTACTTTAGTTTTTCTAATACCATTAGACATATGTTGTGTATGTGTTATTTACCAACATAGCCTGGAGTACCACAAGCTGTCCCCAATTGATCCATTTGTTCATCATCTTGCATTTTACTAAGTCCAAAATCACTGACCATTATCTTAGAGTCATCAGATGGACTAGAGAGGAAATGAGAACATATACAAAGTGTTAACAAAACTATGAATTGTGTTATCACTATATTGTCAATGGTACCTGAAATAAAGAAGGTTTTCAGGCTATGAGAGAGAGAGAGACAGAGAGAGAGACAGAGAGACAGAGAGAGACAGAGAGAGAGACAGAGAGGGAGAGTCACTCAAATCACAAACAACACATTATGTACTATACCTTCAAGTCTCTATGTACAATACCCAAACTATGCAGATATTCTAAAGCTTCTAGTACTTGTCTAATGAGACTACTAGCATCCTTCTCTGTGTAACTGCCTTTTGATATAATACGATCAAACAATTCTCCACCAGTGACACTAAAATGTTAGAAAGAATTTGAATTATTTTTTGTTAAGTTTTAAACTAGTAATTATCAATACTTACCACAGTGACCTAGGATAGCTACCATTAGTAAGCTCTAGACTAGTAAACATCAGTATTTACCACAGTGACATAGGATAGCTACCAATAGTAAGCTCTAGACTAGTAAACATCAGTACTTACCACAGAGACCTAGGATAGCTACCATTAGTAAGCTCTAGACTAGTAAACATCAGTATTTACCACAGTGACCTAGGATAGCTACCATTAGTAAGCTCTAGACTAGTAAACATCAGTACTTACCACAGTGACCTAAGATAGCTACCATTAGTAAGCTCTAGACTAGTAAACATCAGTATTTACCACAGTGACCTAGGATAGCTACCATTAGTAAGCTCTAGACTAGTAAACATCAGTACTTACCACAGTGACCTAGGATAAATACCATTAGTAAGCTCTAGACTAGTGAACATCAGTACTTACAACAGTGACCTAGGATAGCTACCATTAGTAAGCTCTAGACTAGTAAACATCAGTACTTACCACAGTGACCTAGGATAGCTACCATTAGTAAGCTCTAGACTAGTAAACATCAGTACTTACCACAGTGACCTAGGATATCTACCATTAGTAGGCTCTAGACTAGTAAACATCAGTATTTACCACAGTGACCTAGGATAGCTACCATTAGTAAGCTCTAGACTAGTGAACATCAGTATTTACCACAGTGACCTAGGATAGCTACCATTAGTAAGCTCTAGACTAGTGAACATCAGTACTTACCACAGTGACCTAGGATAGCTACCATTAGTAAGCTCTAGACTAGTAAACATCAGTACTTACCACAGTGACCTAGGATAGCTACCATTAGTAAGCTCTAGACTAGTAAACATCAGTATTTACCACAGTGACCTAGGATAGCTACCATTAGTAAGCTCTAGACTAGTAAACTCAGTACTTACTACAGTGACAATAGCTATCATTAGTAAGCTCTCTATTCAGACATATTAGTATTCTAGATAACTGTGGTAAGTAATTCTAATACACATGACAAAACCAGCAATAAAAGAAATTAAACTTCCAAAGCAAAATTTATAAACAGTCATTTCTTTTGAAAATTACTACAGGCCTCTTTCATTACAGTCATCCATTCCATTTTATAATTTAAAGTATTTAATAACTATAACAACAGCACTAAATTACTTAAATGCTCAAAACATATATCTTCAGATACAATACTCTAATGTCTAATGTCCAATGATTAGCACTTATAATTTGGGATAATGTGAAATATATATACTACAATAATTATGACTTACAGTTCCATTACAAGATAGAGACGATTTTTGTCATCATACAGTTCAAATAAACGAACAACATTAGGATGATTAACTCTAGAGTGAGAGAGAGAGAGAGAGAGAGAGACAGACAGACAGACAGACAGAGACAGAGACAGAGAGACAGAGAGAGAGAGAGAGACAGAGAGACAGAGAGAGAGACAGAGAGAGACAGAGACAGAGAGACAGAGACAGAGAGAGACAGAGAGAGAGACAGACAGACAGACAGACAGAGAAGGAGGGAGGAAACATATGTGATTGTGTGTAAATATGTACTCTTCACAATTCGCTTACTTCTGCAAAACAGCAATTTCATTCTGTAACGCTTCTTCTTTTCCCTTCAATGATTTCTTATCAATAATTTTAATGGCCACCTCTGTTCCGGTAGCTTTCTCTTCTGCTTTTACTACCTCAGAGAAAGCTCCCCTAAGGCAAGACAATGATAAGAAAAGAATAACAATTTTATAGTATATTAAATTACAATTAATGCATTATTAACAAAACACATGTATAGAAGATAAGGTTATGATAACAATTGTTAATGCCTGTCCATCTGTTAGTTCATAAATCCATTCATCTATCAATCCATCCATCCATCTTATTCAAAAGTACTTACTTTCCCAAGACTTCCTTAAGATTATATTTAGCAGTTACTCTTGCATCATGCTTCTTGCTGAATAAAGGCATTTTCTTCTGATTTAAAACACTAATAATTGTTAAAGGAACAAAGATAGTTTACTAATAGTAGCTATTCTAGATTACTCTGATAAGTAATGATGTTACTAATGGTGACAACCCCTACATTCATACACTCCTGTGTTGCACAATGTCGTTAATTAATTGATAAACAATTTATATAATCAATAATTATTATTAATAAATATGATGACATCATATTATGGAGTCCTTGTGCTAGTTCTATTATTTGACCATGTGGAACAAATCTAATTATAGTTACATTCTCTTTTACCATTTATCCATGATATAATCATTATTATATTACCATGCATCCATTTTTCTAATATATATCCATCTGACCTTGTGTGCTGGTCACTCCTTTAATTTATTTACTTAACCTCCTTTAAATTAAAAGCAGACATATACTGGACTAATTGTATTATTAACTACTTAGATAATTCTGCCCTCTCTCTCTCTCTTTATAAGCAAGATAGTTTTATTCTCATCTTATATACTTCGACTTACAAAACCTTTAAACCATCAATCCATTACATCTACTGACATTTCGCATCAATTGACCAGACAACCTCATAACAGACTAGTAAAATTTACTTACGAAGAGTGGATACTCCTGCGAAGGATAGGTATTTGAGGAAGACAGCAACAGACAGAGAGATACACAAACCCTTAGTACATTCAGCAACAAAGCAGGATGTCTCCTTGCAAGTATACGAAGTGTCTATACGGAACAATCAATTCTCCGTATACTATTATTAAAATAGGTATGGTGCAAGAAACAAGCTTCTCAATTGTTGTGTTTTATTTACTATTACAGGTTTCAGCTAGGAAGGAAAGGACAAAAATGGCAGCAGTAAGGACGTATGATGATGAATGCAAGTATTTAGAGAAAATCGCAAGTTGTACTTACCGGATAAACAAAGGATTTGTTCCTAACATGAAGGTAAACAAAGTCTTTGAGATTACCAAATTATTAGTAATTTATTTCCTTCACAGGTAGAGGGACTTTTTTATGTCAATCCTCACCTTGAGAAATTGATGTTTGACGAGTTACATCATCACTGTGCTAGCGGAGGTTTGTGCCTTTAAATAATGTTTATAATTTATTATTATTATAGGCGTGGGTGGGTTCTTACCAGCTGTAAAACAGATCGGTAATGTGGCAGCATTGCCGGGAATTGTAGGGGTATGTAATATTATATAACTTTCTTGTTGAGGGAGGGAGACACCAACAATAGCATTACATACAATACTCTGACATTTATTGTCTCTCATTTCAATTGTAAATGACTGACTATCTCAAGACTTAATGGTGACTTTCTAGTTTATATAGTACATCAGATTGTTTGTTTGTTTTCTTATTAATTGTGTCATCTGACAAAGTCTGATATAGCATAAAATTTTTGCATCTCAAAAACAAATTTATTTTATTTAGAAATCTATTGGTCTTCCTGATGTCCACTCAGGCTATGGTTTTGCCATTGGTAACATGGCTGCATTTGATATGAACAATCCTGAATCTGTTGTCTCTCCTGGTGGAGTTGGATTTGATATTAATTGTGGAGTACGTTTAGTTCGTACAAACTTGCATCAAAAAGATGTGGAACCAATTAAGGAACAATTAGCACAAGTAAGAGACAAAAGGAGAGAGAGAGAGAGAGAGAGAGAGAGAGAGAGAGAGAGAGAGAGAGAGAGAGAGAGAGAGGAGACAAAGGAGAAAGAGAATAGGACAATGTTTTTATTAATTTTCCTTTATATATTTTAGTCAATGTTTGATCACATACCTGTGGGAGTTGGCTCTAAAGGAGTTATTCCTATGACTGCAAGGTACATGTATGTTAATTTCAAAGTTGTTTGAAGGAAATTAACATGAACAGATGCTCATAAGGAAATTGAATACACATGTACAAGTACATGTACAAGTACATGTAGTTGTACATATACAATGGAAATGTAATAAATATGTACAACTACATGTACTATATACATTCACTATTGGATGCAAAACACATGCACTATATATATGCTTATATGCATAGTTTCATTCCCATACTGCTAGTACGAGTCTGAGTCTTAAATTATGTAAGTATGTTTTAAAGTGACTAGAATTACTTCTGAGAAATCAAAATTATTTTTTTTCATTTCTAGAGAATTAGAAACTGCTCTTGAAATGGGTATGGATTGGTCATTAAGGGAGGGATATGCGTGGGCTGAAGACAAAGAACATTGTGAAGAATATGGCCGAATGTTACAAGCTGATCCCTCAAAAGTATCTCAACGAGCTAAAAAACGGGGGCTACCCCAATTGGGTACCCTCGGTGCCGGCAACCATTATGCTGAAATCCAGATTGTGGATGAGATATATAATTCTCATGCTGCAGCTAAAATGGGTATTGAAGAACGAGGTCAGGTCTGTATCATGATACACAGTGGAAGTCGAGGACTGGGACATCAAGTTGCTACCGATGCTCTGGTAGAGATGGAAAAAGCAATGAAAAGGGACAATATTACTGTCAATGATCGTCAGGTGGGTGTGGTTAATTTTAATTATTTAAATGGTATTTTTGAGTAGTTGGCTTGTGCACATATCAAATCTAAAGAAGGAGAGAACTATTTGAAAGCTATGGCAGCTGCTGCTAATTATGCGTGGGTGAATAGATCTAGTATGACTTTCCTGACACGACAGGTATGTTCGTCCATTGTCCATCCGTCTGTCCATTGTTCTTATCCATCCATTCATCTAATCATCAATCCATCCATTTATTATTATATCTTTTATTCGTCAGCTGACGTCAGGTTTATTTATAATTGATCATTCATTTTTTAATTTGTTCATACATTCCATTCTTGTTGCCTGTATCCACAATGCTTCCTTTCCTTTAGGCATTTGCTAAAGCCTTTAAATCTACTCCTGATGATCTTGACATGCACATAATATATGACGTATCACATAACATTGCAAAGGCAAGATAAACTTCTAAAAATAGATACAGTTATTCTATTAATAGTTACATGACCCAATTCTATTAATAGTATATGACCTGTTCTATTAATAGTATCACATATGATCTTTATATGTAGGTTGAGGAACATATGGTGAGCGGTCGACAGACATCTCTATTGGTACATAGGAAGGGATCGACGAGAGCATTCCCTCCTCATCATCCTCTAATTCCAGTAGATTACCAGGTAGGTATTCATATAATTATGTTCTACTTAAATAAATAATACTATTTCTATAGATTATTGGTCAACCAGTACTTATTGGCGGGACTATGGGTACATGCAGGTACAGTGTTGCTATGGAAATAATCAAAATTGTTGAAATTATTCATAGTTATGTCTTGACTGGGACTGAAAAAGGGTTCGAGGAAACGTTCGGTTCTACCTGTCATGGAGCAGTAAGTTAATTCAAACGTTTCTGATCTTTATTTGTTTATAGGGACGTGCCTTATCAAGAGCTAAATCAAGGTATTACCTTAAGAGTAGAGAGTGTTAATATTTGAACATATTATCTGAAACTAAATTTTCATTGCCTTCATTTTCAGACGAACGCTCGATTATGAAGACGTTTTGGGCTCCTTATCTAAAAAGGGTATAGCTATTCGAGTAGCATCACCAAAACTGGTTATGGAAGAAGTATGTAAATAAATGGATGGATAGATTAACAGATGGATTGATAGACATGAAAATATGGACAGACAAATTGATAGTATATAAATATATATATCATTTAGAACAGAATTAAAGGACAAAGAACAGAGCTCTCGCTATGTTGCTGTTACTCCGAGTTTCACGCGTTATGCAATCATCAGACAGCTTCTTTTGTCCTTTAATTCTGTTCTAACCCGCTCTGTCTAAACAATATCGAGCACTCTTCAACAGACTTAGATACTTCAATATATATATATATCATTTATATTTGTACTGCTTTCTACAGGCTCCAGAATCATACAAGAATGTTACAGATGTGGTTGATACTTGTAAGACATTATGTTTGTAATAACATGATTATTATATTGCTGGTAGGTCATGAGGTTGGTATCAGTCAGAAAGCCTTCAAACTAAGACCTATTGCCGTGATCAAGGGATAACGTTTTTCATTCATGTATTGTATTATACTAATTAAGCATGTTTTTTCATTCAATATATTCATTGTTTATACCGCTTTTTACATATTAACAGTTAATGATACTATAATTATATTTGTAGTATACGGAGTACGTAATTTTTAATGCAAGCTGCGCGTTGTAATTCCTACACAAATTTTCCGTTTAACTTTGCGCACTTTTAATCAAACGCAACATTTTTGGCGGCAAAGTCAACGTTCCTTCTAAATAATGCACATCCGCTTGTATTCTGTGTAGGGAATGAAAGCTTTCTCCATTCCTTGTCTTCTTTCTAGAGAGGATTTATTGAAAAATCACTTGAAAAGATCTCAAAACCAAGGTAAAAGCTATTAGGTGGCATTTTAAAGCGGCAATTCATGACAGAAATATTGTTTTCCTAGGAGTGTTGACCAAAGTCTCGTCCACCTCCGACAAACAAATCACAAGTATCATTACTGTGACTCCAACTACTAATTCTACAGAGAGCAGTGCCAGTTTATCTTGTACATCTAATTTTCTATCATCCAAAGACAATAATACAGCCCATAGTAATTTCTCCCCTAGTTCAAGTGGTATCTCCAGTCTGAGTTCATGTTACTCATCTCAGGAACAATTAAATACCACATTAACAGAACAAAGCTCTGTTCCTCCTTTAAAACTTAAAAAAGTACAATCAGACAATGGTCGTGTATGTTATTCTGTCCATCCAAAATCTGACACACCCACATTGATTGATACCACACCAAGTATATCTTTTCCAATCTTATCTTCACCAAGTATATCTTCTCCAATCTTATCTTCATACTCATCTCCGAATACTTCCCCTTTTGTTTCTTCATTTCAATGCTTATCGTCGCCTTTATTTTCTATTCCTTGTTCATCTCATATTATTACTGATCATAGTTCTCCGTTACCATCACTACCTCTAACCCTTATCACGATACCACCAGAAGAAGAACAAGAGGTTGCATCCTCTTATTCATCAGTAAGTGTCTTACTGAGTAATGAGAGAGAGAGAGGGGGGAGAAGGACTAAGGTATGTGGTTATAAGTAATCACAAGACCTTACTATACTTAGGGAGGGAATTCTAAGTAGGACTCTCTGAGTGGCACAATGCTGAGGTATTCAGTGAAAAGAGTAAGGAAAACTTTTTATATTTTAAACAGAATATGCCTCAAAAAGTGTTTACTTATTCATATAATACTGTAATGCAAGTCATTGGTTGTTTTTAGCTTATAATATAACATAATATAATATAATATAGAATATAATATAACATTATAATATAGAGTATCTTTTACTGCATTCAAAAACTAAGTATTATATAATTTTTATAAAAATAGCCAGCAGAAACAAAGACTATTACCGATGTCATCTTTAAATTAAATTCGTGTAAAAGAAGTAATACTAGCTCAGGACTGAAAAGACAGTTAAACTTAAGATCAGATAGGTTAGTTGATTATAACTAGGCTCAACCCCAGACCCATCCTGGTATGTAAGTCTGAGTTTGAGGCTAGACTACATCATGCACAAACATTATTAATGTACCTGTTTCTTTAGAATGATAGCATGTTTTGTCTCTTTTACAGTGAGTCAGTGAAAAAGCAGAGAATCACTTCATCAGACAATTCTTTAGTAAAACATATTCCATGTAATCATCTTAATAGTGCATCCCTGTTACCATGGGAGGGTAGAAGTCCACAGGTACATGATATATAATAAGAGTCACATGACTACTGTGGTTTTATAGAGAAACATATTTATATCATATATCATATCTATGTCTTTTCATCCACAGCAATTACCCTTAAATACAATACCCAGTATTGTTTTCAACCCATCTCTAGTACACAGCAATAAACTCTTACAAGCTACTCCACCTTACCCATTGCCCCTTAATTTACCAACCCAATTACCTTCATTGTCTCCCAATATAATATATTCTACTGCAAAAACAAAACATGAATACAGTTCTAACTATCCTTGTATTAAAACTCATACAACAGTGAGCCACACATGTGCTAGAACACGTGGATTCTCTCAAAATTATAAACCTCATTCAAAAAAAGTATCCTCTATGAAGGGGTTGACAGCTAGCACAGTTGGAAATCCTCAAACTCCCATATTGCATCATTATCCTCCTCAAGTTCAAACTCAAGTACGGACAACATTACCACAAGTAGAGGAACCAATCCCTGATGAAAAATATATTCTAATTCTTTTGACATGGCAGGAAAATTTGAACAAGAAAAGAGGCACGGAAGGAGCCATTTTAGTTGAAAACGTGATCGACAGAGCTGTTCCTCCTCAAAATTTCCATTACATTACATCCAGTATACCTAGAGAAGGCGTTCCTGATGCAATACCCACGGCTTTAGTTGGTTGTGACTGTAGACAGTGCAGTGATTCAAATTTTTGTTGTCCTCACATGGCTGGACATAAACCAGCCTACACCAAAGCAGGAAAAATCAGAGCTGACAAAGGCAGTCCTATATATGAATGCAATTTGATGTGCATGTGTGAACTTGATTGCGTCAATAGAGTGGTACAAAGAGGACGATGTTTTCCGGTGTGTATTTTTCGAACTCCTGACCGTGGTTGGGGTGTTAAAACTTGCATGGCTCTTAAAAAAGGTACTTTTGTGACGGAATATGTTGGAGAAATACTTACCGCTGAAGAAGCTGAGAGGAGAGGGCAAGAGTATGACAAAATAGGATCTAATTATTTGTTTGACTTAGATTTTGTTGAGGACCAGTCTATGTTCACTATTGATGCTACCTATTATGGCAATATATCACATTTTTTCAATCATTCGGTCAGTGAGTGTAATGCACTGTTTTGACCGTGCCCACTTTTAAACTGATCCCTTTTGAAGTGATTCATCATAATTGTGTTTTTCATTAAACTGCATTAGTCATTGGGATTTGTGTCGAGAATGGATCAGTTTCAGAGTAGTATGGTTACAATTTCAGAATCATAACAAAAGTTTATCCTCAATATATTTAAATAGTCATGTTATGTATACTGCAACATAATAATTATCCAAGTTTGATGAGAGTAGAGTGTGTGCTTTGGGAAATTTAAAACAGTTCAAATTTTTGCTGCTGTGATCATAAAATTATTTTAGAATAACACATTAAATAATAAATAACATTAAAAATTCTAAACTTCTAACTAAAGGGAAGTTTATGCAAATAAATCTCTTACAACAAACTTTATAAAACACACATTATTTTCCTCTTATTTCTCTAGTGTGATCCTAACCTTCAAGTCTATTCGGTTTGGATCAATACATTAGATCCACGTCTACCTCACTTGGCTTTATTTGCTACTCGTGATATTGCTAAAGATGAAGAACTGACATTTGATTATCAAATGGGTCACAACATGTCAGCTACTAAGAAAGGCAAAGTGCGATGTCTTTGTGGGTCAGAGAAGTGTGTAGGTTATTTATTTTAAAAATCCTCTTTCTTTAACGTAATAATAGAAAAAATATTTTTCCAATGCTAATATATACTGAAAACTATTCTCTAAATATATTATTATTATATTAATATTTTATTCCATAATGAGACACACTATTGTAATAAGTCAAATTGCCAAACAAGGGGAGGGGGGAATTTTATGATGTTACTATAAATAGTAACGAGCTTCTTGTCTTACTACTTTTAGAGTTTAAGCAGATTTAATATTTTAGGTTAGTTTTATTGTTAATAATACATTGTTGATAGCAACATATAGATATTAATAATAAAACAACAATAATAATAATTTAAAAAGTATTCAAAATGAAATTTATTACTTCTCTGATATAGGTAATAGTGAACAATTTTGCTGTTCCAAATCATTATCTTAAATGGTATATCGTTAATGAAGGTTATGAGAGGGTCTACCTCATAGTTCTACACGAGACTCTTTAAGTGTGTTAATTTTTGCAATAAGATCGCCCTTTTCAACACAACCACGGCACTGCTCTCCCCATTGTGTTAAAATCTTTTTAAGTTTTTTTACTGGCAGAGACCACAAGTCAGTATTTGCTAAGTCAATTTTTTCCTCTGAAAGAGATAAAAGAATGTATCAAGCCATACCAATAGTATTAGTATTTCCTGTCTTTAATAATAAATACATTGGAGTTTATTTAAAATAGTCATAGCAACCAGCACTAAATATAGTTAACAGTAAAGGAAGGAAATTTAAATGACATTGTTGTTCTCAATCATACGTTATATAATGCAGGTCATGAGATTCTGAACATGGGAATGAGTCTAAATGGATGCGTTGAAGAGTTGTCACTTACCATATTTTAATTCACAAATCTGACTGTCTTTTTTATTCAAGTCTTTACAAATCTTTTCAACAGGTTTGCCATAGGAGAGTGGCTTTGTAACTTCTGTGATGATTCTAGTGGCTGACGTGTCAGAGGCTCCAATATAGTAGCACTAGAGGTAGAGAGACAAAGTTAGGATTATGTCTGTTATTAAATGGTTGACATACAAATCTGTCCTCTTTTCCAGTTAATGTCTTGCAGAATGCCTTCAGTGCAATTTCAGACTTTTCTACATCCGACGTATCTTCACCAGCATAGTCAACAAACTTTTGTAATACATTGACGCATACTAGAGAAGAAACAGATCACTTATTTCTTCATGATATCGCAACTAAACTTACCTACACATTCGTCATTTTTTCCCCTCACGGATATAACAAGGAGGGCGAAAACAAATGCTAAAAAAAATGTCTTCATTTTTTACGATAGCTTGTCGAATCTAGGATGACAGTTACTCTTCCTTTGTATTCTGGCGTTTCGTTTCGGATTCATACATATTTCCTGTACTGGACAGATGGCAAAATTTGATTGGTTAGAGATATGACGTGTCACATGATACAGTCAAAAAAGAAAAAAAAGGTCCGACCGAGATTTGAACTCGGATCTTGGGATTCAGAGTCCCAGGTGCTAACCGTTACACCATCGGACCGCTCACGATGAAGTAATGTTATGTTGTAGAAATGATTTTTAATTACAACAGAGTTATTTCTTACAACAGAGCATTTCACTGTATAATTTTAAAAGTTTAGGATTAACTAGTGATTGTTCCAAAGGAGAAAATACATCAAAAGTACTATGTCCAACAGGAGTTTTCCGTGAAGGAATTGGCAGCTCAGAGTGATGTGCAGGCAAAGGAGGAGTAAAGAAATAAGAGTGAAGTAAGGCCTATAATTTAGACATAATAAAGTTAAAGAAAATACGATTTTGTATTACTTCTGCAGCCGATAGTCTGTGCCTAGAATCATAGATCAAAAAATGTTTCAACAAGTCAAGTGCCTTCAAAGTACACAAAACAATTTAAAACAGCTGATGTTAACAATAAGGTAATTTAAAATGTGTCTAACCTCAGGAGAAGCATCAGGAACAACTTCTTCCATTGGAGTAGGGGGCATGTCAGCAAATGATATTTTATGATAGTCAGGTAGTTCACTCATTCCCTAAATAAAGGTGGTAATGATGGCTAATTTTCTTGCAGTTTCTTACTGGCCAAATCATTTCATTGGGAGTGCCTAGTATGCGTAGTACATGACACAATTGATCAATGTCATTTTCACCCTGTAACAAAGTCACATGACATGTAGTGTCTTGTACATTATTTTACCGGGAAGAGAGGAGAGTTGTTTAACATCTCACCAAAGATACACCCAACAGCCCTAATGGGTTGAGTTGGAATAGTTCATCAATGTAAAATGATTTTTTAGTGTAATGTGTATTATGTATGTAGCAAGTTTGATAAAATATTTTCTTTCAAAAATGTGCATATATGTGTGTGTGTGCACGTGAGAGAGAAAGTATGTACATCGTACCACATATCAACACCATTATCATATTGACGAGCACCATATAACAATTCAGGAGCTCTGTACCATCTACACAACAAAAACGAGACAGTAACACTAACAAATAGCAAACACACCTTGTAGCTACTTGGTGACTATAAAGGCGATCATGTTCTTTAGAAAAAACACGAGCGAGACCAAAGTCGGCTATCTTCAGGTGGCCAGTAGGACTTATAAGGAGATTAGCAGGCTTTAAATCCTGTAGATATGTGTATCAAACACACATACAAATGTCTATATTTCATGCCTACTCTATGCATGATGTTGTTGTCATGGAGATAAGTCACACCTTTAAGTAACATGGTCATATAGCTTTTGATCTGTGCCTATATGTAGATCAAATTTAATAATGTTTACAAAAAGATGTGTCATTACTTCTGTAAGAGGTATCTCAGTATTACGTATCACCTCGGCAAGATCTGATAACATGTAGTCAAAAACCAAAACAAACCCTGGACCAGAAGGGAACATCTCTCTTAAACGTATTACCTGAAGAACAATAGAATATTGAATTACCTAGACATTAATTAGTTCCTCTTATAATTAGTTGAAAATGATCATAATCTAATCTACAGTTTAAAGTAAGAAAAACATTCTGAAACATGCCAGTTATGAATGAAATTAAACAAAATAGAAATTTATGGAATATAATCTGCATTCTTACAACTATTGGTAGAATGCAGATACTATATTTTCAAATACTAATTTACTCTATAATGATGAATAATTACAGGAGTAGGAAAGAGTCTTATGTTTATAGCTCCATTCCCATCTCCCCTGAGGTAAAGTCAAGGGAAGGCAGAATTCTTCTTAACCATTATAAACTCCTACTCTATGACAACAATCCTTGACTTACATGATGATTCTCTCCACTTTCTTGCAATGCTTTAATTTCTCTACAAACAACACAATATCTAATATGTATTAGATCTATATACCTCAATGCTGCATTGGGTATGCCATCCTCTGGTTTCTTGAGGTGCACTCGTTTCAAAGCAACCAATTCTCCAGTCTATGGAAAATGACTGTAAGGAAAGGTACAATGTTGTCTCTTACTTGAGTGTGTCTGGCCTTTAACACTACTCCGTGAGCTCCTTCACCAATTCTACCAAGTATCTTGTAATTGTCCATCATAGTAAACAGACAAATTTCCCTCCATTGGAATATTCTGATATTATTTTCTAATTAAACAACATTAATACCGTATATATATATATATAATATATGTATTTGTTCTATATGTCATGTGTCGATGAAGGTAGTTGTAGCCATAGGTTGACGACCCTTGCTCATCTGAAGAAAGACAAATCTTTGCTGTATGTAGTAGTAAAAGAAATGGCTTTCTAGTGATTAATCGATTGTAAGTTTTCAATCTGAATGGCTCCTATCTGAAGCGACCATGTTATGTGTTTGTGTGTATGTATGTGTGTGTGTGTGTCTGTTTGTGCCCTATGATGAGAATAAGGCGAATATGAGACAAATATTCAGGAACTAATAACTGTTCCATAATAATAGAAATATAAAAAATCAATGAAATTATAAGAAACATTTGAGGGCACTGACCAATAATAACAAAAATACATAAAATTAATTAGGTCCTAGGAAAGTATCCTATTACTCGATCCCACAACCCGCCTAGCATACCAGTAGCTCCACCCCCTCTGGTCTCTGATGAAGGAAGGGGACTACTTGGGGGTATGGCAGAATTGTAAGCTTTACAAAATAGTCCACGTATATATAGTAACTGTTGTGATCTTAATGAGATTTGATCAATAGGGGTTTCCTCACTGCATTAAACACAGGAAAACAATATGATAATAAATGCACAAGATATAATTACATGTAATACATGTACATAGATGAAAGAGATAATAAGTACATGTACATAGATGATGAGATAATAAGTACATGTACATAGATGATAGAGATAAGAAGAAGTACATGTACATAGATGAGAGAGATAATAAGTACATGTACATAGATGAGAGAGATAATAAGTACATGTACATAGATGATAGAGATATGTACATGTATAATGTATTAGTCTAAAAAGACAACACTTACCTACTAAAAATAGACTTGGGTGAAGAAAGAGACGATATTCCATAAAGTAAAGAAGGTTGGTAAAGACACCTTCCATCTTTAGTGCTAAGGGAAACTTTCCTTAAACTACTAAAGAGAAAAATTAATTAACATTAATAATTATATTAAAATTAATATCACCTTTCCAATGGATTTGAAGTATCTAAAGGAGGCATGACCAAGTCTTGACGTTCTTTTAATGTCTCTTCTGCTAGTCCATTTATTGAATCTTCAGATTGTGTAACAAAACAGTTGGCTCCTGTAATTGGTGCATGTCCATTAAGAGTGGGCGTGGTAGTGGGACTAAGTGAATATTCATCAGAAATTATGTATTGAAGAAAGTCAAAACAAAAATAAAGAACCTATTAAACAATTTTAATTAATTGATATAATAATTTATTAATACCTCTTCTCTTTTGCGTAATCTTTCCTCAAATTTATGTCTAGATTAAATATGAGAATGCCATGTGGCAGTCACATGACAATCACATGATAACTGAACTTACCCAAATATAAACCAATCATAAGCTAGTGTTAAATACAATATCTCCACTGGACCGAGAGATTTGTGGGCGAGGCCATCCTATACAAGAAACAAAAAATCTTTGTTACACTTCATTAGTGGGTGTGGTTTACTTACAGCCCACAGGGACAGTCTCAGTAATGAGATCATGAGAGGTGTCCGATCCCATCCTGCTACACAATGTATTAGGATACCACCTTCCTCTAACAAATAAAATAACAATATATAATTTATTAAAATAAAATTACCATATTGTAAATAATGCAATAATAGTTTGAGATAATTCTGAGTATGTTGTATAATATCCCATGACTAGAGAGAGAGAGAGAGAGAGAGAGAGAGAGAGAGAGAGAGAGAGAGAGAGAGAGAGAGAGAGAGAGAGAGAGAGAGAGAGAGAGAGAGAGAGAGAGAGAGAGAGAGAGAGAGAGAGAGAGAGAGAGAGAGAGAGAGAGAGAGAGAGAGAGAGTTAAAATTGAACGTACATTCTAAGTCATACCTGATATTCTAAAAAGTTAATTCCAACTGATTCTGGGAGTGGACTAGGTACTGAGATAACAGCATCATTGAGTGGCTATAAAGAAAACAGTAAAACCACACCCATACTAACAAACCACACCCCCTACTAATAACACTCCACACTCCCTATTTATTACACACCAAACTCCAGTTATATCGAAGTTCTTTGGCTCTTTGACTCTGTTCCCTGTATTGTACAAAAAACTCACAACCTACAAAATAAAGAGAACTATAATAATACAACATCTTAAGTTACCTGGATAAGGCATTGAAGCAAGATTAAATTTAGAATACCAAAGGTCATCTGCTTTCTCCGATGACGTTAATCTGAAGGTTGGCATTAATTGTAGGATTATTCCTGTTTTAAGTCATGTGACTTACGTTAATCCATATTGTGTCTTTTTCATTTCCACCATTAGATCACAGATTAATTTAACACCAAGTGTGTGTATTAATTGTGAATCAAAATCTCTGATTTGATCAACTAACGTCTGATCACTACATGATTAAAATTAAATAGTTAATGAAATTTCTATTCTATCCATTCATCCATTGATCAGTCCATCCATTCATCCATTGATCAGTCCATCCATTCATCCATTGATCAGTCCATCCATTCAACCATCCTACGTAGGTCTCTGTTCTTGTTGACGCTGCAAATCACCATTGATATCCGCAGTATCTTTATCTCTTCCTAAAAGAAACACATCAAAAAATGACAAAGATGGATAGAAAAGTGTAAAAGAAGGAAATTACATCAACACACAGAGTGTTACATTACCAGAGAAAATCCAATCCCATCCACTTCGTCCATATAATTCCATAGGTGTTGCCAGTGTAGAAGATCGACAAATGTTCTGAAAATAAAAAAAGGTTATCTATCTCTAAAATAGAATAACATTGACACTTTCACTATAATACTTTATCAGATAACAATCTACATGTACATGCACTACTGTTAAACAAACATAACAACATCCTTTATCTAATTTCCGTAACATTTAGTAACTAGATTAAAATAACATTGTATATGTACTAATTATATTGTAATATTGACCTTGTTATTTAAGAGAATTACAGGGACCGGAAAACGACAGAGACTACGAGCCATTTTTGATGCCTTGAAAAGATCTTGAAGTTTATTAGCATTGTTGATGGTCGTACTGTTAATGTACGAAGAGGGAGATAGAAATATAACAGACAGTATCTTTACCTATTTTTGGTGTCCTCAGCATGACCTTCTAGAATAACCAGCTGGGCAGGATAGTGAGGACACAGTTGTCCATTGCTGTTATTTACAGTCTGTAGATTTAATAGTAACAGACTAATAGCTTAGTTGTATACCTGTACATGATAATCTCTGGCTAATAAATGAAGACACATTTTTTCCACAACTTCATACTGTATGAGAAAAGAAGAGAGAGAGAGAGAGAAGTGAATTAATACAATCAATACTTACTCTTTTATCCTCGTGTCGAGCTCTGTAAGGTGTTGTTCGGTTAGCAAAAAACTCAATGAGTTCCCCTAGACACTCAGCGGTCACTACACTAGTACTAACATCTGCTTCTGCCATTGCTACAAATCAAAACTCCAATGCCATTTTAAAAATATTTCAGCCACACCTCAAATGCTCACAATATAATAGATATAATACGGTGAGTTTATAAAAATGGGTGTGGTTAAATGATAATAACCAGTTTTCCATTTTAGTAGCCTTGAGTGTGTGACTTTTGAATGTAAGTCACAGACGATTAAAAATGAAAATAAAAAAACACAAAACAACTTAGTATTAAAATAAACAAATTCTAATAGAGTACAGTTTAGTAATTATAATAACTATTCAGATTTTGATCCTAACTTTGACCCTCGTCTTGTCTTTCCAGAATCCTTCTTCTCATCATATTCAGTTCGTACTGTACTAGATACATCAGCAAGAATAAAGTTAACCTTGGCAACAATCTCCTCTAATGAAAAAAAGAAAAAAGTCATTTTCTTTATCAAATATATAAACAACTTTACTTGATATACTGTGAGGAGCTTCAAAATCCATGTTTTTTAACCCTTCTTTGACAATCCTGATAATTCTAAATGTACTTGTACCAGTAAGGCGTTCCTCTAGCATCTCACAACTATAGATTTCACTTATATCATAATTCATCTATAGAGAGGATGAGATGGACAGATAAATGATGAGGGTTGAACACATAGATAGAGTAATGGATAAATGGTTAGATGATATACAGATAATCATTTAGATAATACTGACTGGTTTCACAGCCTTCAAGAACCCACGTCCTGGAGAGTCAATTGGTTGCACTTCAATCCTTTGAGAATCAACACCTAATTTGAGAGAGAGAGAGAGACAATAGCGATAAGTAATCAAAGAGGTGGGTGTGTACCTAGTTGTACTCGAGTGTTGGATCTCATCCTTTGTATCATCGTGACGTTAAATGACTGAATAAAATGGACAACAAAAATTATAATAATGGACATATATCTGTTATAATGGACATATATCTGTTATAATGGAGACATATTTGTTATAATGGACTCACTTCATAGCGATGTCCAGTAAGTATAACTTTCTGAGCAATTTTTTGTTCTGATGCTGAGTCAGTATTTTCCTCATCCGATACTGATAATCTTCCTGTAATGAGTCACATGATCAACAGCAGCTACCGGCACAGGATACTCACTTATGTTACGAACAAGCATAAAATCCAGTGTTCCTTGATTACTTAGTGAACTTCTCAAGTTAACAAATTCTCCTGGAGAATCTTTTCTCTCTAACTCATATCCTGAGGGGAGGGAGAGGGAGGTTGTGACACATATTAGCACAACAACATGTAAATACCGTGAATTTGAAGTCTCCGTTTTCTGATAACCCGTGTAAGTACTTCACTCATTTCTATATCTAGACTTTCAACTGCTATTGTTGAAAATCCACCATTTTCATAGTAACTAATAGTAGCACATGACAATCACATGATAATCACATGTCATTGCTTACACTTTTACAATTTTGTATTTCTTTGAACCATTCTCATCGTCTTTGTTAGTTTCAGGAGATTGAGACTAAGAATAGAGAAATTAAAACCATTAGCAGTTGACTTCCATTCATTTAAAACAGTTTTAAATACATACCTCAACAATTCCAAGATATTTAAAACCAAACTTAGAAATAAAATCATCTCTCTGTAGCTCGGGAAGATCTATGTCAATCTCTCCATCATCATCTGCTATCATAACTGAATAATTCTGAACACTTTTCTATTTTATCAAACAGGTACATATGTACACGGAAATATTGAAATCTCACAAGATTCAATTGTTCACGTCCTTCTTCAATGTACTTCCAAAATACAAAGCCAATCAAATCTTCAACAGTAGCAGTGTCTGTAAATAATTTTTATTTTAATTCCTAATTTGTCCATTAATTCATCCATCTATCTATCCATTCATCTGTCTGTCTGTCTCATCCATCCATCCATCTATTTATCTTACGTAGGACAGTCACTTTCAAAGGATCCAAGGGGTCCTGTAAAGACAAATTAAACCCCCTGTCATTTAATATTTAATTATATCAAATTACATTTACCTTAGCCATAGCTAAAAAAATATAATATTTGTTAGTTGAAGATGAGCCATGGTTCTATAAATAGAATCATTATGACATCAATATGATGTAATGAGTACCTCTCCATTATATTTGCTATATTTGAAAAAAGGATTAGCCGTCTTTTTAGCTTGTTCAGCTAATAGTTTTGTTAAAGGGGAGGGTCCAGTAGGGCGGGGCTTGATTGGTTGTGGCAAAAATAAACTCTTGTCAACTGAATGAACAAATTAATAAAAAAAAAAATGAAGACGTCATACTTAGCTCCAATGGAGTTGCTTGCCACGGGACACTCTTCACTTGACTTGCCTTTTTCCTATACCACATGAGGATCGTGTGATTGGGTATCTAGTCATGTGACTCACTTTCTTTCTTCCATTATTTGAAACATATCAGATGTATTTTTCATTGGAGGACGACGAGAGAGAGTCGGACTTGCTTGTATATCATAAGAAGTAGCTACATTGCTATGTACTCTTCGCTCCACTTGCTTACTAAGAGCAGAAAAAAGAAATTTATAACAACTTTTTATATTATCAACTTACAATCTTTGCTGCATTCGTAGTGATTTCTTCTGAAATGTATGGTCGTTTTGTATTTCTTGCTCAACATCTTCATTAACCATGATTAGTTCACACATTCCTGAGTAGACAAACCAAATATAAAAAATAAAATATAATAAAATAGAGCAACATGTCTTGTTACCATAATCATTGTCTAATGTACCTGTATCATCACTAGTTACAAAGGAATGTCTTATATGAGCTAGTAGCATTTTCTTATCATCAAAGAATGCCATTTCGTCCTCTGTAGTTAGTCTTGTAAGATCTCAATATTACTAATGATTG
This sequence comes from Xestospongia bergquistia, assembly GCA_963965975.1. Taxonomy (NCBI): domain Eukaryota; kingdom Metazoa; phylum Porifera; class Demospongiae; order Haplosclerida; family Petrosiidae; genus Xestospongia; species Xestospongia bergquistia. The sequence goes on from OZ014417.1 coordinate 7,683,774, forward strand.
ACGGGAAATTGAACTATCAATTCATCTTTACGGTACCACGTGTACACATAACATGTTTGCTACTCCATATCCCTGGTAACAATTGAGTCGTTGTGAATAGTCCCAATCTGAATCTATTTCAATATAATTCTATTCCTTCATATTAACTATATTTCAATTAGCTATATTAATATTAATTCGATTAAGCGCTGATATCATTTCTACAAAATCCACTACATATCATCTTACAAAACAACATTTATAGAACATAACCGCAGTAACAGTTTGTAAGTAACTATGTTAAAAATGCTGGCTCGTATCTAAGTGAGAAAATTCTCAGTGCAAACGCGTCACTTCTGATTTAACACTCGTGTGTCGACTCATGAATATTAAATAGTTGTTTTGGCTCAAGCATAAGAACTGTTTATTGCTTGTGGTTTGAGACGAGAAGTTATTGTGGAAAACTTCCAGCAGAAGGTAGACAACACCTTGATCTCTCTAACGCAAACAAAATATACCAGCTCAATTGCAGTTAGAAAGGATTCATAGCACCAGTGGGCAGGTATTTGATCTGTCGCTATATATACATGTATTGATGGCCCTAGCGAAGTCAAAACGATACAGTCTGGAAGTTGACTACGCCCAGAGTAACTTATTAAGAGGAGACGCGTCAGATCTCTTTAAAGACGCTCTGAAGAAGATGGACAGCGTGATTGGGTAAGTTGTATTGGTTAAAGTGTGCTACTTTCATACTTTTATAATTTTTTATTATTTTGATGCGATTTTTATGTTGCTGCAAAGTAGAAGGCTATAAGTTTTATTACTATTTTTTACTATCTTTCTTCTCTTCCTTATGCAGAATTGAAACTTCAACTTTTGGCCATGAAACAGGTGGTCACAAGTTAGCCTCTCTATGTAAGCAGTTACAAGCTCATATTCTCAGCCTTCATCCAAATGGATCAACTATTACACCAGATCCACGTACCGAGATCCCAGCAGAGACTAGAGACTTCTTAGTGGCATGGCTAACTGGAGATCTTCGAGTAAGAAAAAAGAAATGGATGGTTTAGATGTGTGAGCAAATGAAACAATAACTAAATATAAATTGAGATAATCCAGTCCAAAATAACAATGAAGTTTGTTAGACATGTCATTGGCTTGGATATTTGCCAAACTATGATATGTGTGAAGTCTGCGTCAAATCTCTTAACAATCACACGGCAATAATAGTGACATTATCATTGTTTACTAATGAAAGGAGTTACGATTGTCACTATTTTTATTAATGTGATTGCTATTTAATGAATATAATAGTTAATGGTTCAATGAATGAATGCGATAGATGGTTTAAAGATGGTAAAAAAACTAATGATTGAACGCAAATTTAGAAAATTATTTTTTTATTAACTTGTATCAACAACAATATTAGGTGTTAACATCAACTACTAACAGTTATAATAGCTAATTCAACAACAGTTAATAAGAGATAGTTGTGTAGTATTTACTCCAGCTGATACAGACACTAACTCTCCCTGTTGTTAATAATTGTTTTGTTTTTCCCCCTACACACCCGAGCTCTGCCAACACATTCTATCACTTACTTAGTAATTTGAATCTACTTTCTTATACAGTGATATAGCTCTTCTATTTTGGTTCATTGATGTACACAGCTATTAATTATCAATAATTATTGAATTTTGCTGTAGATTATTGACTTAAGAACAATACATTGTATGAAATAAAGAATGCTCACCTTCTATAAAGATATCACCTATCCATCCATCCATCTACCTAACCATTCATCCATCTTGGACCATCTGTCTATCCATTCATCCATCTACCTAACCATTCATCCATCCATCCATCTATTCATCCAATTGTCCATTCTTTATCTATTCCCTCATTCAATAATCTCTATTGTTAAACCAATTAATACCATGTATTATAACAAACTGTAGTGAATACAATGTGACAACTAGTATATAGACAATAGAAATAGCACCTGGTTGTGACCATTTACTATATATGCCGATGTTAACAATGCATGCTGTTCGTTATCAACATGTTTTCAATGTTGAGAACAACATGATAATTGTTAATTGTTTCATTAGAAACTCTATAATAGGTAGTACCCCTAACACTGACCAATACTGCACTTAAAAGCTATTGTGCATGTTAACTTTGATTTGTGGCCAATAAAATTTAGCCATGTTTGTCATAATATTATTATTATTATTCAAAATTAGATTATTAGAAACCAATAGTTGTGTTTTCAATATAATAGGTCCATTCCCTAAGCAATAATGTAATATATCTTTTCCACCGAATGATAGGTATCTATCTACCAAGGTGTCTATTAAAGTTAGTAAGATACCAACTATATTATGAAAGCATTCTTAGTTTTGATGTGTTGAATAACTAACTATTCTGATCTTTAAACCAACATTCCTGTTGGTTTAATAGTTATTTCTGTACTAAAATAAACACTATAATTCTATTAGCTTTGATATAAACCATTAATTTGACGATTAGTTTTACTCTGTTGCTAAGATACTAATCTTTAAGTTCAAATATTTAATATTTCCTGTTTTATTCAATGGAATAAGACAATTAAGTGATCAAAACATAGCAGCAAATAATTGATATGGAACACACCAAATGCTACCAAAAATAGCCAGTAAAGGAGATCCCTATTTAATAACCAGTAATTAATATGTAGTCAGTAATTTGAGACAATGTTATTATAGAGTTGGCTGCTAAAATCTGTCTAACATGTTTCATTTGTTTTGTTGATACTGTTTTGCTTGATATTCAATTTATGTAATTAATATTGACATTGTTAGCAATGTAGGGGTAGGGGTATGCTTCTGGGAAACTCTACTTGAATTATATCATATTATTTTATTACATATAATCAATGACACCTCTCTCTCTCTCTCTCTCTCTCTCTCTCTCTCTCTCTCTCTCTCTCTCTCTCTCTCTCTCTCTCTCTCTCTCTCTCTCTCTCTCTCTCTCTCTCTCTCTCTCTCTCTTTCTTTCTTTCTTTCTTAGGGTTCTCCTTTTGCCAGTCAGCTGCAACGTGACAGAGAAACTCTACTACAACAGGTGCAAACTCTGGAGAGAAACCTTGACCACTCCCGATTAGAAAATGACAATCTTAAAAAAGAGTTGCGAAGATTGGTGAGTTTAATTAATGATAGCTATCCTAGGTCACTGTGGTAGGTACTGATATTTACTAAGTTATTAATAGTGAATGGCTCACTGTGTAAATCTATTGTTAAATACAATGACAACAGCTGGTTAGCTATTGCTTGTGTAAATCAAAGATTTTATCAAATATAGTCTTAAGCCTACTTCTGTCAATCCTTTCACTAAACCAGTAAAACTACTACTCATAACTTAACAGTGGTATGTCATATATTCTATTGAGAGAACACATTATATGAAGACAGACAGACTGATACTTTAACATCAAAAGAGATAACCACATAACGTACAACTTACAAGACATGTTAACATTGCTAACATATATATGTACACTACCAAATAATATGATATAGGAATTATAATAATAACTATTAACAGCTCCATCAGTTATTTCAATCAGGCATACTGTCTCTCTCTGATAATCATGCATATCTTGAGGTTACTATGAATTGAGTCTAATCATTAAATACAATGATGTAGTTGTATTAATTTAATGTAATTTAATGCCTTAAAATTAAATTTTAATACATATTAATTTTAAAATGGTAGTCACTGAAATTGCTATATTAGTGCATGCCATTAAATGTAGGGTTAAAGCACTACGCATGTACTAGTACATACATACATACAGTACATGTAGACTTGTTATAGACTGTACATGTACAACTACAGTATTACATGTACCAGTACATGTAATCCTGTAGTTGTACATGTAGATCTGTTATGTAGTAAATATCATTGTACTATGTGACAGATACTATGTGTCATGTAGCACCTGTGTATTTAGCTATGAAGTATTTTGAGAAGTTTACATTAGTAAATAATACCTTGGAGGATTAAAGTGTTTAGATGGATAGATGATCAATGGACAGATGGATGAATGGGTTGATGGATGGGTTGCTTAAGCAGGTGTCTCTTCCTCATGGATGTCTGATTCTAGTATGAAGTATGATAATGTTGTGTGGAATGTGACCACCATTGAACTTGATAAGTTTAATTGTGTTCTTTTCTCAATAATTCCAGCTGTTTCCTCCATATATGTCATGTTTACTTCCTTTATTATAATAAGATCAAATTATTTTAATTCCATGCTAGACAATAACATTACATAATAAGATGACAATGAAGATAAACAAACTATTGTATTAGTATTGTTATTACAACAATATATACTAACTATTGTTTATTATTTGAACTCTATCCATCTATCCATTCAACTATTCCATCCATCCATCAACTTACTCCTCCAATTATCCATTCATCCGTACATCTCACACCTGCACATCTATTTATCTGATAACATATCATTGACATATTGTATTACAAGTAGTCACACAATGACAGCCAACAGAATCAATAGTTAATATGAGGACAGTCTTGTCTTCTCACCAGCTGTAACTAAATCTCCCTCCACCTTTAATTTTAGAAATAGTCACAGCATTATTCCAAGTCACATGCAACATAATACATTGCTATACCAACTAGTTGTTAATCTATTTAGTAACAGACAATAAACATGGGGGCCACACAAAGTATTAAATCTACCACTTAAATAATCCTGCCCTCTAGGTACCTTCCAATCCTCAATATGGTCACACAAGAACTCACTCTGCTGGAAATGGTTCCACGTTTCCCTATGAACATAGTGACTCCAGCTTGATGAGAGGAGAGGTAACTATGGCAACCATAAAATATTTTGCTTATTAAATTAGTTGTAAATACTTGTACAGTGTTATTATTGGATGGCTAGGAAACCTTATGGTTTTATTCAAAACCCATTAAATAATATACAACACAGTACATGTATTATATAAGACTAAGATTTCTGTCTTTTGTTCCCATTTGTTGTGGTTTCATGACGTATAGTTATCATTCCATGCCATCATATATTACATTACATATATATATATATATATAAAGCTTCTTTTAGTATAATTCTTAATTCAATTTTAGTACAGTCTATAACACATGGAAATTCCAAGATTTTGGAATCCAGACTAGTGTTAAGTCCCAGAATTGACTAATTCTTTATTTTGTAGGTTGGTCGTACCTCTTCATTGACAGGTTTAAATAATGGAAGAGGTCCATCTCAACGAGCTTCAGCTTCAGGATTCAAACGTCAGAGAAGTTTTAGAGAGTCTTTTCGTAAAGCCTTTAGCCGGTAAAGAGAGTCTATTATAAAGTGTTGTATTGATTTTTGGTGTGTTCTTCTAGGAAAGGCAACAGTTCAAAAGATATTACTCAAGATGGTGATGCTTTCTCTAAACCACCAAAGTAAACAACAAATTGAAAGAATTTGTAGAATATAAATCTCTCTCTCTCTCTCTCTCTCTCTCTCATAGCAATCGTGCACAGCACTTTCATTCTCTCAGTGGTCCAGATTTAGCATCTTGGATGACAAGTATTGGGCTCGATATTTATGGTGAAATGATCAGTCAACTTGTTGTGACTGGAGAGAGATTGGCATCTATAGCAACTAGCACAGAGGATCTTGTGGTATGTAATAAGATTACCGGTAGGTCATCTCTCTCTCTCTCTCTCTCTCTCTCTCAGCGTCTTGGTGTTCTTAATGTCTTACACTGTAAAAAGCTCAAGTTGGCAGTTGAAGATGCCATTGCAGAGTCACCCAGTCCACTATCATACTTGGATCACCACTGGGTTGCTGGTAAGTTAATGAACAATTTAGACATTTATGATTTATGTCAATCACCAATTTAATGCATCACCATGGTTACTAATTTACTAATCTAAAAATTATATTTCTGAGAAATGTAAATTCAATGTAAAGTTCCTGTTACAAACAAGGAAGGCAATATTGTTGACATAGTCGTAGACTATATTAATAGTATTATAGTACATATGAGAGGTGACCAACCCGAAACAAGGGTCACCTGGACACCCTAGCCCCAGAGTGTGTTATTTGTTATCTTTCAAGTGGTCAATTTATACTCAAATAGGATTTTAAATATCTGTCATTAATGGTTTTCATATTAGTTAATACTTTTATAACTGTTAATACATTTTAATAGTTATATATTGTGTACAGGTGTTCTCTGTGTAATACAGCTATCACTGTATATTTGAAGGTTATATAGTCATAGTAATGTATTTGATGAAGAGGTGTTTAGAGTAAAAAGGAGACTAGTAACCTCCTCCACACATGTGGACTAGTTATATTAACTAGCCATCTATTTGATTTTAGTGATATCCATTTTAAAATTTTATTTATCATTAGTTAAACTAGTTATCCATTTATCTGGTGTATTCATCCATTTAGCCTTCTATATATCCATTTACCTGATACCTCATGAAATTCATTTTTTCCTTATTAACAGATTGGTTATCTGAAATTGGACTACCACAGTATCGACCTCCTTTTATGGATGCAAGAATTGATGCACGAATGCTCAATAACCTTTCTATGGTAATATGAATGTCATGTGATTGTCACATGATTGTTTTGTCCACTTACAGGAAGATCTGTCATTTTTAAAGATTGATAATCCCTTTCATATTGCATCAATGAAGAGAGCTATTCAGGCATTTAGGTATAACAGCTGTAATATTTTTATAGTAGCATATGAGTTCATTTTTAATAGAATATGTGGTTATGATCCTAACTACTTGAAAGTGCGACAAGAAAAGGTACTGCTCTCTTTCTCTCTCTCTCCATTTGACACACAATCCCTCTTTCTAGGGTAGCTATAAGTTACTACATTGGTCTGTCTACCATCTTATGGATTGGCTAAGAGATATTGAACTAGATGAATTTGCTGATAAATTACAAGGCACTGGTATTAGTGGACCTGTTATAGTCAGTTCATGATACATGTATAGAATATAATGTTAATATATTATACTACCAGGCTTTAGAGGCTAGTTTTACTCACGAGTCATTGGCAAAGGCTGTCAGTATTAATCCTACGAAAGGTCTTATTATTGCTCACTTGGGAGAGAAATTTTTAACCCTTATTGGACCAACTTGTGCTCAACGAAAAGTAGATGTTATGCAGCACAAACATTTCATTCCTATGGATCCTCTAGAACAGCCTCCCAAGGTGAGTAATAAACCACGCCCATTTGCCACATTCATTCATTTATTATCTTATAGGTTAAAGGTCGTTCTAAGCCAAGCAAACGGTCTAAACAGTCTCAAGGAGAAGAGACATTCCTTTGTCCTCCCACTGAATTACCTCCTGTTCACATTACTATCAGACCAGTCAGTGCCCCCGGAGAGACAGGTACCACACCCCTAGACTGTTATGCATAATACCAGTTACATTAATAATACAAGTTATGACATTGGTATCATTTGTAACAGGACATTGGTACCAATAATAATAGGAAATAAAGATAATGGTATGAGGAATCATGATCTTTATAATATCATTTTATTTAGATCATACTCTGAGAAATATGACGATCTCATCAGAGACAGGTCAACGTCGTAGTTTTGTCTACTCTCCAACTCCATTGGAACCTCGAGTATCGCCATCTTCTACACCTCCTTTATCTGGACCACCCCCATTATTAACAGTGGTCCCACCCACACCCTTTATACCAGCAGTTACACCAATGATTCCATCTGTCCCTCCCATAACAGGAACAGTACCACCCCCACCCCCTGCTATGGGGTTTAATGGATCAGAAGGAGTACCACCCCCACCACCCCCTCCTCCTCCATCCTACAATAAGTTTTAATTAAGTGGGTGGAGCTTGTTTCATTCTGCATTACAAGTATTGTACATGAACATAATTATATAATTATTAAGTGATAGCAGCTGTCTTTTGTATTATAAAAATATTGTTTTAATTTAAATTTAATACACTGATGTAATGAACAATTAATTTACTTTTTATTTAAAATATATTATTATTTAATTAAATATTATTAGTTGATTAATTTATTAATGACATTTTTAATTGTTGGATTATTAGTAGTATCACACTCATTTTTTAGAGAGGAACTACAATTACTATTATATCAGAAATAATACAACAATTAAAAGACTTCACTCATTAAACCATATTCTGTTTATAGACTAGTAGTAAAGTGATCTAGTAATAGTTCATATAACTGGTTTCTCCTCATCCAGCAAGAGGAAGAAGTGAAAAGCTAGTTATGACAGGACACATAGTCAAGAATATATAATAGTTACACTTATATTAGAGATATTTAAATGATTGAGGGTATTATAACATTATTTAAATGCAGTCTATTATTATGTTAAAGATTATCATCAGGTGGAAGTGATTTTAGACATAATCTAGCTACAAGTCCAGAGAGTTGAAGTAAAGAGTCTAATCCTTGGACTATCTTCATATGTGTTAAACCAATCTCCTGTGATGTAAGCAGTGTATATGTGAGAGAGAAATTGTGTTTAGTAAAGAAAGTAGATACCACAGGACCAATCATTTATAGAGTACCAAGTCATTACTAGTTTAATAAATACAAAAACTTTAAACTGTTTTACATGTTTTTGGAATTTTATTAGTTAAGAATTCTACTATTATGACTGGTACCATTTACCTTCCTATATTTAGCTCCACCCACTCACCTTAATAAACTCAAGTTTCAGATACTCAGGCATGGGATGAGTTTTGCAGACTCTAAAGATATTAGTGATGATGTCATGTGACGAATAACCTTTGTCCCACAAACTCTTCAAAATAACATAGGCAGCGTCAATATCCCCTTTAGTACAATGTGTCAACATTTCCTTAATTAATAGTGGGTGTGGCTCATCACATACCTAAAAAGCAGGGCACTGTTAACATTTTGCAAATTCAGAAATATTCATATTAACTATATTAGATAAATCAAGTTATTACCTTAAAGACATTGTCTGCATTAACATAACCAAATCCAGCATATGTTGATTGCATATTATTGAGAGCCTAAAGGAGAGAGAGAGAGAGAGAGAGAGAGAGAGAGAGAGAGAGAGAGAGGGAGGGAGAGGGAGGGAGGGAGGGAGTACAAGTATAGATATTCCATAAGCTTACCTGTCTCATATCGCCTTGAGCAGTGAAAATAATAGCTTCCAATCCATCATCAGTATATAATACCTAAACAATTAGTAATATAATTGTCCCATTCATCTATATATATTACTTCTTCTTTTTCACAGACATCCAACAATCTCTCTAAAATCTGAGCATCTGTTAGACGAGAATATCGTAACATAGCACACCTTGATTGGATGGGCTCTGCAATAAGAGGAGAACATTCAAAATATAGGCACACATATTTAAAACATCAACAAATTGTTGTCTCTAATACACAACTCCTTGCCTATGATCTTCTCTGAGTCATTACAAGCTAAAGCAAATCTTGTAGTTTTAGAATAAATCTCCATTGTACGTCTCAGTGCCTGTTGTGCTCCATCTGTCATGCTAAATTATGATGTAATATGATGTCATGTTTATGTCATACATACCTATCTGCTTCATCTAATATAATGATTTTATGTCTGCCAGGAGGCAAAGTGACCTTTTGATGAGCAAACATTTTTATTTTATTTCGTACTACATCAATACCTCTACAATGAGATCATGGAAGAAGTTAGAGAGAGAGAGAGGACAGGAGGGAAATATAACAAATCATATTTAAAGTCAGATTACCTACCTATCATTGGATGCATTCAATTCTAATACAGCATCTTTCATTGATGGTCCCAATAGTGCTCGGGCTAAACATAATATACTAGTGGTTTTACCAGTACCTGGAGGGCCCTGAATTATTAAAGAAATCTTTACAAGACCCTATAAAGCACCCTTACTGCTATAATAATATTGGGTACATTACCCTCTTTAGCAAACACCTGTATGTAATGAATGTCACATGACTTATATGATGTCATACAATGTCACTGACTTCAAGACGTTTGATGGTTTCTTCATTCCCAACTATTTCTGATAATTTTAATGGACGATACTTTTCTACCCTAAAAGAGGAGATCCCATATTTAATTGAGCTAATGTAGTACCTTATCAAATTATCTATGTAGATATTCTATGTACCATGGAAGCTCATGAGTCGTTCTTCTTGACTTAATATCTTTTCCTTGCTTTTCAACTTTCTTTTCAACGACAGTTGGCTCTTCTAATGCCACCTCCATAAGATCCTCCTCCTGAGCAGCCATTTTTTTCCGCGTAAAAGGCGGTTGATAATACTGCGCATGCGCATGAACACGTGCGGTGTTATTAATTGAATTATTCTTGTGCAAACCAGCGACAAGATGTTGAAGGTCATTGTGATTTTGTCTGTGTTCTTGCTTCTTTGCAATGGACAACAACCTCCAGTTCTTCCAGAGACATTTATAGCTGTGGTCAGTTTAAACTCTAACTTGCCATAATAAACTGTCTTTTTATATATATATATATATATATATAATATAATTCTGTCATGTTTATAGGGATCAGTAGAGATACATCAACGAGGCGTCACATCCTTTGGAGATGGTAATTGTCTAATAAATATACCATATGTATAATTGTAGCATAGGAATAGAATAGGTAACATTGGCTTTAATACATGTAATATATTGTCAGCTAGTTGGATGAGTAATTTTACTTTCTTATATATATATATATATACAGGTTATATTTTGAGAGATCAAAGTGCAAAAATGAGTCTTGAGTTTTCTAACATCACTGTTACAACGCCTACACGTGGAACTGAACTTAACTATCGTCTCCAAAGATTTGATATGCAACCTCCTGAAGAATATGTCATAAGAGGGTACATTAATAATACTATTAATAATAATAATACTATGTTTGCATTGCATGTGGCATGAGTGGCGTGAAGGTCATCAGTAAAAATTGTTTTCTTATGTAAACTGCAGAGTACATGTCCTTCATTTGTATGGCTTGACAAACTAACTGTGCCCACCCACACATAGTGTATATATATATATATATATATATATATATATATATATATATATATATATATATATATATATATATATATATATATATATAATTATATAAATATATATATATATATATATATATATATATAATTATTATGCTTATTACAAATAGAATAAGTGTACAGTAAATATGTGAACAAGAATACATTAATTTTCCAATAATAATTGAATTACACTATTTTTAATCTGATTTCCAATAAGGGACATCTTCTAATACTACCTGATTTATGAAAAGGGACTACTGTTCAAACATCTCCAAAACAGTTTTCTATACATACAATTACTGTGAATAGTTGTCCATATATAGCAACTGTATGTATACTGTCTGTTTTCACAAATCAGGTCACAAATGTTTTGCCAGAAGTGGTCCCTAATTGTAAGCAAGTCATAATTAAGTACATATTATTATGGACTGTATCTTATTTTAGTAGGCTGAATGATCCATCACTTCACTGCAGCAAACAAGATCCATACACAACAACGTTTAATGACTTTTTTGGATGGATTGCTAATGCTGAATATATAGGCATGCAAACTATTGAACATCTTGATGTAATTGTCTGGGCCTCCGAGGTAATATTTTATTATCTTACACTACATATTGTTTGCTGTTCATTCATTTTCCTCTTTTGCATATAGGAAGCGGGCACCACATTTGCCTTGGGATTGGATCCACATGATCAAACAAAACCTCTCATTTTCTGGCGCGAAAATGCATTGGACAGATTTGTGATGCGCATTTTAACTTTGAATTCTACAGCGCCATCTGCACAAGACTTTGATATTCCTAAAGACTGTCCTCAATAGAAGATTCTGAATTAATTGTACTACCAACAGGCTCGATTGAACCAATTGTATATTATAATTTTCGCTGAATTTTACTGTGTCGTCCTTGCAATTTATTGTTAATATATTGCAGCTGTCTTAAAAAATAAAAAAATTGATTATTATCATGTGAGGGAGGGGCTGGCTCGTATGCGTTTTTACGCGCGGACTATATAATAGCTATACACTGCATAAATTTATAACAATCCTCCGCCTTCTGCAGTAATAATGTTGAAACTTACAGCTTTTCTTTGTATGATAGCGCTATGCGCTGCTCAACCAGCTCGTCCCGTGTTTCCTGAGACATTTGTTGCTGAGGTATAATAAGAATCCTTTATTGTTACAAGAAATTACCTTGACTTTGTTCCCTTACAGTATGAAGTAGAGAGGCATAGCAAAGAAAAGCCACTAGAGTTTGGAAGAGGTAAATGTGTCTAATCAATAACTAATCTTGCAAGCACATTGATATTTAGTTGTAATTTATAAAATTCTATTTATTTTGTTTGCATTATTTAAAGGTCATATGGCTAGAGATAAAACTAATAACAGAGCTGTATTCAATTCTACATATGATGAACGTAAAGATGTAGACTTTCTTTTAGAGCTGTATGCCTCACATGTTTTATATGAAATAAGAGGGTTAGTCACACTTTAGCAAAATTAAAGAGATGTGTTAAACAGATGTCTAAGGTTACATGTATGGAATACAACAAAACCTTGTGACTAAAACTGTTAACTCTCAATGGATTTGTCAGCAAATGAATAAAATTAAACTTTCTAAGCACATTCAAATTACATATGATATGAATATTCAGAATACCATGTTATAATAACTATAGTATTTTTTGCCTGTTAATTATACAGTAGTAATGAGTCATATCTCTTATGCTGAGATATTGTTAACTCAGTTGTTTATATCAATCACTTCTAGGTCAAGTTTAATTAGTTTCTGGAAATGTTCCCTAATATGTGTCCTATTCATAATAAATAATTATTTATGTAAAAATAATAGACTATATTTTTTTTTTAGATATAATATTTAATGTTAAGTTAATATTCAAGGTGTTTTATTTGCTTTGTTATATTATTATTCTCAGAATTAGAAATGAAGCTGCATGTTCTAAAGATCCACTCAACAGTGACACACTACCTGATTACTGGAGTTGGCTGAGCTTAGCAAAATATGATGGACAACGTGAAGTTCGTCATGTGACATATGACTTTTGGAGAGCTGATGTTAGTTGTCAGTTTGCATATCATGTCCAATTTATTATCTCTTGTAGGTGGGTGGAATGACTCATGAGGTTGGAGTGGATGTGAATAATACCAAAGTCCCAGTTTTCTATAACCGACGTAGCCCTGAGCTTGATATTTTGATAGATTTCCGAGAATTTACAGCTATGACTCCTTCAGCAATTGATTTTAACATACCCAAGGAGTGTCAAGAGGTTATTCTTAAGATAGGATCTGTTAAGCGGAAGTTGTCTGCCACCAAAGTCCACCACTTTAGTAATACCAGGACCCACTGGCTGGATAGAGTCCAACGTAGACGATATGCTCGTAATCGCATTTAAAGGAAAAACATTATTGCTGTTATAATAATTATATCTATTAATTTATTATAAGCAACTTTTCTATGATTAGCAGTTACTTACCTTGCTAAATAAAATTACCTCAAAACAAAATAATGTCCTCCCATTAACTAATAAATACTATTATATTTGATATGTGCATGAGATGTGCATGCAGTTAAATGTCACAACATATACCAACATGTGACTCTAATCTTGTGACTTGTAGATTTAATGAATATAATTATAACAATATTATTCATTATGATGTGCCATTTGTACAATACAAGTAATTGGCATAAGTTTGTACTACTATTATTATAATAGTATTATATTATTGTAGATGGTTAATTTTCATATTATATATAAATTTTATAATAGGTTTTAAAAATATAAAGAAAGAATGGTTTCTCTTTCTTAAAATTTATGGGTTTATAACAATTTATATTATTATGTCTAAACATAAAAAAATAAATATAGAAATAAAAATGTGAAAGAGTATAATATAAAATTTTATTTGAGGTATGTTACATTGTTAACACCATCCTACATTGTCTGTCTCTTCATTACCCTCTATTTCAATGTCACTATCTCTGTAATTTAAAATCACTCCATAAAATTTTGTGGTTTTATCATGCAAATTTTTAATTTAACTGCATATTAATATATGTAATATTCAGTAACTAATCATTTTAATATGTTAGATTTTGTATTAACTAATACCTGACACTGTTCTTATGTAATATTAATGAGTAAATTGATATAAAGTTTTCTATAACCATTAAGTGTTCTACCATGTTTATAACAAACTGGCCAATGGAATGCTTCATTTCAGGTTTACAAGTGTAATTATCAGGGAAGTTGATAAGTGTTCCTGAGAGCTTGATAAGTACTATCAATCTCCTTGAGATATTTATCAACTTTCCTGGGATAATTTTTTCATTTTTTCATGGTAGAAGTCAGTTATATGCCTCAGCATAGTCACTATTGTCAACTAACTTAGACCTTAGTGTATAACTTATATCTACAATGTCTTCATTAAAACCAAGTAGTGCTAATTATATATACGACCATTAGCAGTCTAGATAACAGGGATCTTACTTGTCTGGTTGTTGCACTTCAGCCATTATTGAGAGAAGATCTGGAGTGTGTCCTATAATTAGCGCAAATAAACGATCCAATGTTTCTTTGTGTCTTAAACAATCCACTTCCACTGTTCTCAAAGCATCTAGTAACTCGTCACGTGAAGCATCTTTGAGTGTATCAGCTATTGACTCCAACTGTTCTATAAGTTGAAGAGATAGTAATAGTAATATATAGTAATTCAACACAACATTTGTTGAATAATACTTCTGCTGAACTGGAGTACATGGTTAGTAAGATAATGTACGTGTATGCCAAAACTACATGTGTGTGTGAGTGCGTGTTTGTTTATAAATTTAGTTTAGTTTTATTACAAATAACAATTTATAATACACACACACATATAATATATACAAGTGTGCAGAATTTACTATTTCTTTACCTGTAGTGGTTGGTTGACTGTTGACTATTTGTTTTCTTATGTTATGAATATTATTAATAGGGTCAGTAAACTCAGTATCTTCTTTGAGTTTCTGTATCTCTTTTGTCACTTCTTTTACTTCCTTTTCTCTCTCTAGTAACTGTGATTTCTGATAGTCTAATGAACTAGTCTGATTAACTTGTTGAGTAAGTCTATTATAAATCAAATGAAAATATGTAGGGATTATTGTATCTGACTACAATTCCTTCCATCCAACTTCCTGCTATTTTATTCCTATCTGTTATCAAAATGGATCTCATTTGTTCAAGAGTCTTCTGATGGATCCATCCATCTATCATCCATCTACCCATTTCCATCCATCCATTTATCCATCTATCCATCCATCCATCCATTTATCCATCTATCCATCCATCCATTAATCCATCTATCCATCCATCCATTTATCCATCCATTTATCCATCTATCCATCCATCCATCTATCCATCCATCCATTTATCCATTTATCCACCTATCCATCTATCCATCCATCTATTCATCCATCCATCCATTTATCAATCTATCCATCCATCCATCCATCCATCCATTTATCCATCTATCCATCCATCCATTTATCCATCTATCCATCCATGTATCCATCCATCCATCTATCCATCCATCCATCCATCCATTTATCCATTTATCCATCTATCCATCTATCCATTTATTCCACAATCCATTTATTCATCAACTTACTCATTACACTTGTCTCTCCAGTGATCGGTCAATTTAATTTGTGACTTTAATTTATTATTTAATTCAACATTAGTTCTCTCTATCTCCGTCATGTCTTTGGAGTCAGCTCCACCCACTTCATTACTACCAGACGGTACAGCACGACAAACAACCATTTGTACAGGACCCAAGTGTTCTTGCAGTACACCTACAATGTCACGATGGGTGTGGCTACTGACATCTCGATCATTGATTTCAAGTAACCTAAAATAGCACATGACATCATAAACATTGCTTTTCTGTTAAAAAATCACTCTGTTTATAATATAATCTTATTAAACTTTTTTTTTTATTTTTTGTGCACCAGCATATATCGCATAGTTCAAGATGCCTGATAACAAAAGGGGTGTGGTCAAGGAACCAGCTCCGCCCATATAAATGTAACATATTTGCATATCTTATCAACACCACAAGTAGGTGGATTTACAAACATATTCATGACTACACTTCCTGTATGTCACTATGTATCCCACTAAAAGTGTATTCTACCTTGAAATATATAAATCACTACTTAATTTTCAAACAGTATCGCTTCTCGGCCTATCGGCTAAGATCAAGTAGAAATAACTGTTCTTTCGAGTTTAATAGCTCGAACGAGGATCATGTATCCTCAAGCTATTAACCCAATTTTTTCTACTAGGAGTGTTGTGTGAAGCTTGCTTCCCTCACTCCACGGGTTGCCCTGGTATTGCAGTACTTCCAGGTGTGGCCCACTTCCCCTTTATAGGGGATTATATATTTTGAATAAACAATTAAAACAATATGCATACCTTAAAAATCTAGAGATTTATATGAAACATGGAACTCTAGCTATTATTTTTAGTGTGTCCAATTTAATTGCTATATATATATTTAATTATTTTTTTATCCCTCTCAATTTTTCAAGGGGCTTAGGCTGGTGACATCCATTTTTGTATAGTCCTATTTTATGTTTCAGGTTGAAAATAATTTTTCATATATGTTTGTCTGAAATGTTGCATTAGATTATTAATAATATTATAGTTCTCTTTGTTCTATTAGTACATGTATGTGTAAATTACAAGAATTTTAAAAATTTTTTATATACTTTAGAGTCACAACAATTACTCCCACTTAATAAAGATCTGTACAGCTAACTATATAAAAATAAGATATACTATTAATTCTCAGACTGTCCTACTACTGAATGTCATTAGTAAGAAATAACAAATGTTTAATTCAATTTAAAGAGGCTAGGGGGAATGTAGTCCACTTTGCAAAATTGCTCCTTTTTATAAATCATTTTATAAAACTTTTTTCTTTTCCCTTCAGTATAGCAATAGTTATAACATACTTACCTATCTCCTGGTAGTAGCATATTATGAACTGATGAGGTCTCTGCTACTGTTTTGACAACACAACCTTTATGATCTCCTCCGGTAGTAGCATTCGTTAACATAATACCTAATCCTTGATCAGTAGGGGCAACCTCAATTGATACCAGTAAATGTTGGAGACCATCATGTAATAAGGGAAACAAAGACGCCCTAAGAAAGACCCATAATAATAATAATAATAATAATAGTACAACTTTATGTAACTAACCTTGATACCTCAGTTTCTGAAGACTTAATATTATCACTTGTCTAATAATTTTTCAATGATATATTATTAATTGTTGTATTTAGTTACTGACCTTGCTTGTATTGAGGAGAGATATTTGTAACTGTTCATTTTCTGCCTGAACTTCTTGTAAAGTTGTTGTTAGTTTGTTTCTCTCTTCTTGAAGTAAAGCAAGTTCTTGTTCCCTCTCAAGAGAAGACTGTTCTGAGGATATGGTGAGTTGATCAATAGTTGCTTTACAATTTATTAAAACTTTCTCCTAAATTAAAAACATACAATGAATGAACTGATAGATGAAATCTTACCTTCTCCTTTATTTCAGATTGTATCTTTTCTTTCTCTGTCTTTAACAAAGAAATCAGACCCGTCTTCTCTTGGTTCTCTGAGATTAGCTGAGCAACGACTCCATGAAGTTCTGAAATGAGGTATCCAAATCAAGTTACTGTTTTATGACCACACCTTCTATTGTTTTGTTAGCTAATAACTGTTCCTCTTGATAAACATTGTATTGAGAATGTGATGTCTTTTGTACATCTACCAACTATAGATATTAAGAGCATACATTTTAAAGGACTACAAGTATAATATATACCTCTTCTCTTATGTCATGAAGATCTTTTGTTGTCTGTTCTAATGTGTACTCTTTAACTACTAACTCTCTCTCAAGTGATATAATTCTATTATGGTTCTGTAAGTGATAAGAGAAGATGGATAAATAAATTAATAAATAGATGGATGGAAGCACCTGATGAATTAATGCTCGAGCTGTTTCCAAATCTTGAGGGTTAGGGACTTGTCCATCTTTAGATTGATCTTTCATAAGATGATGAACTAAATCCACTAGCTTATACTGGACATTTCCTGCCCTATTGAAAAGGACTGGACTACTACCTCCTATCATCCGCTCCTCTGCATGAAAGGAAGAAAGAAATCCACATAATAATAATCTGATATTTATAAAAATATATTTACCATTTAAAGAAACAGCTAATAATCGATATTTTTCATTATCTCTTTTGTCACTTGAGAGACCAAGTTTTGTAATAATAAGTTTGACCGCTTCATGTGAGGTCGTAGAAAGAGATAAAGATAGTGAAAGACTCCTAACAATTAACCCCGGTATTTCAATAATAACCTAATAATAGGACATTATGTTAATTGAATTATTGATAAGATTACATACGTTGATAGTTTTCATGTGATCTGTTCTTTTTCTAAGTTCCCAGCTAATGTCATCAGGTGTACCTTTACTATTGAGTATTACTAGTGGACAATCATTATCTTGAAGAACATGTAAAGTTGCTAGAGAATAAGAATAGAATATATTAATACTACTGGTAGTCTGGTATGATAATTAACTAGTCAATTAACAGGGTTATACCCAATCAGCCTACAGAGCAGCTAGATTACATGCATTTCCATTGATAAATACATAAATTATGGCCCCTCCTTATTTTGCCTAAACCTACTGGCATACAGTAATCTGATATACGTCTAATAATCTACTGAAATATTTCTTACCTTTGGTTGTGTTATGGAGCAGATTAATACTAAAACAATGAGGATCTTCTATGAGATTAGCTCTCTTCAATGACATTGATATTAGTTCACTAGCAGTGGTCATTCCTGTCACTCGAAACATCTTGTACATCAACTCTAATAAGTACATAATAATAACTACTACAGTATTAATGGTAGTATAATATATAGCTATTATACATAGTACTATATTATAATTATGTATAGTACAGATGATACGTTACACAGTATTAATGATACTACAGTATTAATGGTAGTATAATATATAGCTATTATACATAGTACTATATTATAATTATGTATAGTACAGATGATACATTACACAGTATTAATGATACTACAGTATTAATGGTAGTATAATATATAGCTATTATACATAGTACTATATTATAATTATGTATAGTACAGATGATACATTACACAGTATTAATGATACTACAGTATTAATGGTAGTATAATATATAGCTATTATACATACTACTATATTATAATTATGTATAGTACAGATGATACATTACACAGTATTAGTGATACTACAGTATTAATGGTAGTATAATATATAGCTATTATACATACTACTATATTATAATTATATATAGTACAGATGATACATAACATAGTATTAATGATATTACAGTATTTACCTGGATGGACACTGTGCATGTGTAATTTTAGCATTCCTTGTTGTTCACTTCTCTTCAAATCTCCACGTCTTGGGACATCATGTTTTGATCGTCCCCTCTCCAGTTCTTCTCCCAGATGTTCCTTGATTTGAGGAGCAGGTTGTTTAGTATTAGGAACTAACTTGGTAGAGTCTTGAGTAGGTTTAACACTTTCTGTGACTTTTTGTCGGACATTTTCAGCTGGTGTATAAGACTTGGGAATCTGACTTGTTATAGGAACTGGTTTCTCCGTTTCTAGTTCACTTTCTTCTGATGAAGACTCAGCCAGAGCAGGGATATCTGAGACAACAGCTTCAAGTAAACCAGAAATGGTTTTTGGTATGCCCTGATTCAGACGATGGAGGTTACCCTCAGTGGAATCATCTCCTGAATCATCTTCCATGTCATACAACTGCTTGTGTTGATTCAAGTTCCCAAACCAGCCCGGATCTCGGTGGTCATGTAAGGTTGGTTCATTCATGCTATGAGATCTTGATTTCTTTTTTTTCCTCTTCTTTAACTTTATAGCTTCCATTTCCCGGAAACTTTGATGAGAAGAAGTTCCTGTCATTTCATTAGATATAACCTCTGGTCCAGCAGTTTTATCATCAGATATCTCCTTTTTGGGCAGATCCCCTGTACTGGCTGAAGCCATTAACTCATCATCTTGTATCAGTTTTGCCTGCCAGCTTGTTTTTATTACTTGAGTCACTTTCACATCACCTTCATTGAGGTTATTACTGGTGAGCCGTTGTTGTAAAACATGAGGCATTGGTATTGGAGAGTCTTGTGGTTCATTAGGGCCTTTGGTCTCGGCAATACTCTCCAGACTTCGTTCGACATTTCCACTACTTATCCAAGAGATGTTACTGGAACTTCGAGAGCGTACATCAATATTAGATCGAATTTTACCATCATGAGTACTATTGATTGGTGGAAAGGAATTTGTTGAAGGAGGAATACTGTCCAGTTCATTCAAATTCATCACTTCCCATCGCTTAAGACTTGGTTTAAAGTGGAGGTCTTGAAAGGATGTTGTTGACATAACAGATCGAGATCGAGGTCGTTCTTTATGACCTTGAGATATAGGTGTTCCTTGATCTGTAGGGGTCTCTGTGTAGTCTGAATGACCAGCATTTATCAGAGCAGCTTCATCACTAGTTGTAGTTGCTCCTGAAAAGTGGACGAATCCTGGTAATATTGTAGGTGAGAGGGAGTGGTCTTCATTAGTGAGATCTTCAGACAGATCTTCCTCTGAGTTGGGTAGGTCTGGAGGAGGAGAAGCAGGAAGAGTGGGAGGAGGAGACGAGGGAGGGGGAGGAACATCAGCTAGCTCAGATAATTCAAGTGGCCGAGGGATTTCATAGATATGGTCATCTATTGTTATTGTTGTAGGAGAAAATATTTGTTGAGTGTGCTCAATACTACTGGTGACCACTTTTTCAGGACTACCATTTATATGTGGTGTCAAGTCAGCTTCCATTAGTGTATCTATAGGTTTGGGTGTGGTATCTGTGAAAATACCAAATAATTCAGTTACTTCACTTGATTTTGGTTCAGGTTCTTTAGAGGCTGCAGGCTCAGAGGGCAGAGTCATAGTATTAGTGGCTTCATTCTCTGATACAATAGGAAGAGATGTGTTAAAGAGGGCTGTCGTGGGTAGTGGAACAGCAGGGGTACTCAGAGTATGAGTTAACATATGTGTGTGATCCTCCATAGACGACTGATATGAGGGTTGAGAGGTGCGCCGACTACCTCGAGCTTTACGTATCTGCTTGAGACGCTCGCCAAATAGTCCAGGAGTGATCTTTTTGTCTGTTAAACTCACAGGTTTGACTTCGAGAACAATATCAGAGAAACTGGAAAGTTTTGAAGGAGATGGTACACCATCTGGTGACGAATATTCATCCATTTTATTCTGTCATACGAAGACAAACTATTGGAATATGTGTGTTGATCTTCAGAAGTTAATCAGAAAGCAAACTGAGTGAACAGCCATTTTAGTATTCTGAAACTTATTACCATAGCAACCACTGTATCATGTGAATATTAATTTACGGAAGTAAACGGAAACATTCTCAAATTTGTACAGAAATGATATAGGGAAAATGGACGTAAGATCTAGTCCGTATACTCTGATAAAGCTTTAGTTTAAGAATTTAAGCGTAAACGAATAATTTCCAAAGAAAGGTATGGCAAGACCTAAACCATCAGGAATTAGAGAAGCTATTCAGACCCTCACATCTATTTTATCAACTTGTGGCATCCATAAAGTCCCATCTGAAACATTCCGCCAAGCCAAGTTCAATCATCCTTCAGTGGTACAAGAGATATCGAGGATTTTGTACGCAACGTGTGAATTAGTATCTCAATTAACATCAAACAAGGGACATAGTACAAGACCAGAACAGCTACACATTACATCAACAGTAAATATAACATCTACAGAAGAAAAATGGATATTTCATGCTACACGGACATATCTTTACCTTCTTGGATATAGACGTTTAGCATTCTTTACAGAAAAAGCAAGCTCACGAGAAATGCTACTTGCATTAGGATGGATTATACTAAAATACAATGTTGTTACTAAATTAAGGCTAGCTCACATCACAACATTAGATGTTCCTCTTCTTCCCAGTACACCAACAGTATACAGGTTACTTGACTTAGTACAAACAAGTCTGGATCATTTGAAAATGGAACTACAAATGATTGAAGTTAGTCTAGACAATATAGACTTAATGTTAATAAAAAAAATGACATGGATACGAGGACATTTGGAGAAAGAATGGACTAATTTATACAAAATAGTTCAGGCACACAAACATTTAAGTGAAAAAATACATCAATATACTCATCATCAATCTAAACATGACAGTATATCTTTGCATGAGATATATCTACTGAGATATCCAGAACTTTTGAAAGAGCACATGAAGAAGCTAGAGAAACAAATTGTTCTATTGCAATATTTCTTAGACTGGGAAAGTTCTTCTGCAAATGTTTTTGGTCAATGGCTTCTAAGTGTTCAACAGTTAGCTGAGGAAGAAAGAAGGAAAGAGGAAGAAGGAGGACATAGCAATGAATTAGACTTACAAGCCTCAGTGGCTGTAAACGATGATGTTCCTTCCCTAAAGCAGCAAGTTGAGTCTCTGCAGTCGTCAGTAAAGATTTTACTGCTACAAAACCAACCGCATCTTGAGAAGTTGAAAACACTGACAACTCCTTTTAAACTGAAAATAACTCCACAAGAGCTGAAGGAGTTTGAATCAAAACTATTTCAAACACTTTTGTTTCGTTCTATTGAGGGCTTAGAGGTAGTAAAAGATACAAGGAAAGAACACTATTTAGAAGTGGCTTGTAGTTTTACTAATTCTTGTAATGATCACCAGTCTGACAGGTTAAAGAAACTGGTTTTAGATCTTAAGACTCAGAATGATGTGATTCAAAGTAGATTAAGAGAACGGATAAAATTCATGGAAGAACTGATACCAAATTCAATGACTATTGTGTTTCAATGATTGCAAGGAATAAATGATACAGAAAAAAACAATTGATATTTTTATGAAATTCTTTATATTTTATTAAGAGAGAGAATAATTGTTAAAAGTGAGGTTTTCGTTTACGACCTGTGTACTTTGAGTTTACTTTTACATCTCTGAAAGAAAATTGTGTTATACAAGTAACTTATAAATGTAAAATGATCACTTACTTTCCTTGACGCCTCCTTCGTTCTTTCTTGGCAACAATCCAATCTCTGCTCTTCACAGATATTTTCTCCTTACCTTGACGTTTCATATCCTTCCTGCCACATACATTATATAATACAACAAGGTTCTTGACTTAGTTGCAAATATTCTTACCTAGCTTCTATAAATGAGACTTTGTCATGTTCACTTGCTTCAGCCGTTCCTAATGCCTATCATTAAAATAAAATTATAAAAATTGTCTATTTACTTGCTTCATCTTTTACACAAGTATTCTAAGTTAGTTATGATAGATACCATCATTAGAAATGACACATTATGACAACTATTATAATATACTCTTTAACAAAACCACCATCTTCATTGGCTATCTCAAATACATTCATCTTTTCTAAGATGTGTGGGATGCAAGTGGATATTTTATGACATTACTCACTTTAGGTAATACAGCTGGAGCTCCCCCAGTAAAGAGACAAAGATACATTCTAAGTTAAAGGAGACAAACGGTCTTTGGAACAAGTTTCAAGACTAGACTTACTTTTTTGCTTTAGTGCTGTTGGGATAGTCTATCAATACTCCTCCAGTGAATCCTGCTCTCATAGCCTGTTGTGTTATAAGTTCCATCTTTAAATAAGGAGGAGAGAGAGAGAAAGAGATGCAAAGTATACTCAATTCAAGACAAACCTGATCTGGGTTTTCAGGATAAAACTGAAAGACAGCTCGAGCCCCTCTAGCCTAAAATATCAGTTATTGTTGTTGTTATTATTATTGTTATTATTGTTATTATTATTATTATTATTATTATTATTATTATTATGATATTATAGTAACACATACCAGACATGCATAAAGTGAAGTGAAGAATGTGTAAAGTCGATGGATTGGATTATGATCAGTACAATCAGCATTACATAACCACTGAAGAGCTGAAATACTAAAACAATGTAAACATAATCATTATCTCATTATCGGCTAAGAGTTAACTACTTACCTTATAGCACCGTCAAAAGTCCCAGGACGAAACCCTAACCCCTCTCCCATGTCCCATACAAAGAGATCACCTTCAACTTTTCGTTCCTGAGCAATAGCTACATATGTTATATATAAGGGACATCATAATATAATATAACTGACCCAACATTGGCAGACTTATGTCCACACCTATCCAATGATGACCTGACTCACTCAACGCCTCACCACTTAGTCCGGAACCAGATCTATAAAGAATAAAGCATATTAGAATACTTCATAATATGATGTTAATAATATGGTACAATATTAGTATTAACTCTTATTACATTGCCATATATGGTATATATTAATGTAATGATATCAATTGGGAAAATATCAATATAAAACAATTTGCTAATAGAAAGGTGTGATAACTAAAGTGTCAATAATATAATGTAACTTTCACTGAAATTGAACACTTCAGGACTTTGTCCTCAGTGAATTACTGTCTTACTCAAAATAGATACTATAACAATAATTATCTAAAATTAATATAGAGGTCTATTTTATTTAATTCTCTTTTACTATATTGATGGTAAGGTATTGATTATTGTCTTCTCTGGACGAGCAATGTCTTTAACACTAACTTCCTAAACGCTTAGCTCATAAGCAAACTAGTAGATAAAACAGGATGTTACC
The DNA here is from genome assembly GCA_963965975.1 of Xestospongia bergquistia. Classification (NCBI taxonomy): domain Eukaryota; kingdom Metazoa; phylum Porifera; class Demospongiae; order Haplosclerida; family Petrosiidae; genus Xestospongia; species Xestospongia bergquistia. The sequence goes on from OZ014417.1 coordinate 7,708,731, forward strand.
ATGGTTACCATGGTGCTTACCCTATATCAAGAATATAGCAAGGTGTGTCTTCTGGCAGGACAAGAAGCTCTATGGCTCTTTCAGCCATATTGTATTGTATCTCTATCATTCTAGAACTGAAATTAAAATTTAAAACAAATGTTATTTTAGAACATATATTTGATATTTTAAGCTAAATCACAAATTAAAAGGAAGATATCGTTATGCTATATTAATTATGTACACAATACAATAAAAACAATTACAATACAAGTAAAACATGTTTTTCAAAAAAAGAGCATCCCAAATGTTTCTAATTAATTTAAGAGGAAGTCCCTTAATTATGTCCACTATCATTATCACTATCAGTATCATTAGGAAATTTGATGGAATTCTCCTCAATACGAGAAGCTGTTTTATGTAAGTAATCAGGATCATGAAGCCGTATATATCTCTTGTGACGATAACACATCGCTAAAACATACTCCACAATGTTGAATCCTGCTAGCAACAGGAACAATCCATACCAATGTATTTTATGCACTAATATATGTGAAATAAAAGATGCTATAAGTCCTCCGAGGACTTGAGCTGTAAAGAGCATACCGTAATTAATGCTAACATTTTCTTGACCAAAACATCGAGCAACAGCTGTAGGAAAGAGAGAGAAATAGCCTCCGATACAAAAGAAGACACCACATATCCAAAAAAAGAACATTACTTTACCAGCAGCAGAAGTAGCATAGAATGTAGCAATTAAACAAGTCATTAACGCTCCTTGAATGACAAATGCAAATTTATAAGTTGTAAAGTCAGCTAGTGCTCCCCAAACAATGCGTCCTAATAGATTAAAAACAGCACTTATAGCCCCAGCTATTGTTAAGAAATGATCATCTTGTGTGACCTTATCAAGACCGAATGTTTTATAGAGTGGAGCAACAAAAGAAATCGTTATTCCAGCACACAGGAACATAATCCATAATATATAGAAGTTAGGTTTTCTAAGAAGTTGTAAAGGTGCAACATTGTAGATATAGTTACTGCTCCAATTACTAACAGTTGACTGCTCCAATTCTGATACATAAGAGCTCACATTTGAAGTGGATCGACCACGATATGAAGGCTTATCACTTCCTAATTTAGTACTATCCTCAAGCTCACCTTGAATACTGGTATTAGTTCCATTTTCCTCTTCAGAACTCTGTTTAGACACAGTTTTATAATCTGGAGAATGCAAAGAAACGTTATCTGTGGAGTCACTTCTCTTATGTTGTTCAGAAAGATTACTATCAAAAACACGATGGTAATCAAAACCATCTGATGGTGGTGGAGGATTGACAAGAAATATCGCTCCAATCAATTGCATCGAGGCATATAATCCACCAAGTATTAAAAATATGTTTGGAACACGATTCAACAGGTCAGGGTGATCAAAATATTTCTCCTCAGAGTTCTCATCCTGTATCTTAGGTTGATAGTTCCACGGATTAATATAAGCAGTTTGTATAGCATTGAATATTAATGCACTCAAACCAAATCCAGATACCACAATCCCCGTAGCAACACCTTTCCATTTTGGTAGCCACCTCATAGCACAGGCTATAGGAGGAACATAGGCTAACCCAACCCCTAAGCCAAACATTGCACCATACGTTAAAAGCAATATCCAGAAAGACCTCTGAATGGCTAGATAAGAGAGCAGCACCCCAAGACTCATTAACCAACCACCAAACAATGTCACCAGCCGAGGACCAAATCGTTTCTCTAGTATTCCTCCAATGACCATACTAGTTCCTTGACCAGCTGCTTGCAAAGCATAAACATACACTGCATCGGTAGTACGAAGGTCACTAGGACTTGACCTTTTTCTGGCATAAGATACTAAATAAGGTGCCAGGTTACCGTAAGTATAGATAGTTCCTAGAGAGAGGTGAATTAAAAAACAAGCAGATAAGACAGTGACAATTTGAATTCGCTGGACAGGTTTTGGCCATCTCCAGTAGACACAGAGAGAAGCATATTTATCCATTACAACGAAAAAAAACAGAGAAGAAGGAAGTTATAAAGAAACTGTTTGCTTCAAAAAGACAAATAATTAGATATTGTAGGTCAACTATTCAGATTAGTCTAAAGAGAAAAACAAGAGATAAGAAATGTCCTTTAAGTTGAGCCACAATGGAGATCATTGCTGGGCCATAATGATGATATTTGTCATTCACAACCTCACAATGTTCAAAATCATTATGATGTTCAAAGTGATGCTATTACTAAAGATAAGTAACAAAAGCTCTACATGATAGCCATTTGCCAATAAAGTATACTTTAATTTTGACCACTGTGGCTCAAAAAGGCCATATTTAATAAAAATTCATTATGTCAGATTCATACAATTCTGCTATAGTAAGGCGTCAACTATTTCCTATTACACTGACCTTTGTGTATACTTCCTAGCTTCTTGTTCATTATAAAACTGAGAGAGAAAGAGAGAGAGATGATCTAGTCAACACTTTAAAAGAGAGAGCAATATATAGATGTAAGTGTCTTACTAGTTCTGGAGGTCCACGATGCTCTGGTCTTGAGGCCATTCATGTGATCCAGTTAATTAATGAGCCACGCCTATTTATATTATATATATTAAGTTAAATGTTAATTCCTACTGTTATCATACAGTTAATTAATTAGCCACGCCTATTTATATTATATACATAATTATTATTAAGTTAAATGTTAATTCCTACTGTTACCATTGTCTATTCTAAACAGGGTTTTTTAACAAAGCAACATTACTTTCATTCAATTTATTTTAATTTAGGAAAAGATGAATATTTTTTGTGATGATAAAAAATCACTAAAATATATTCCACTAAATTCAAACCAGCTATCACAAAGAACGTCCCATACCAGTCAATGTGATCAACTAAACTTTGAGAAATAACAGCTGCCATTATACCGCCAACAGTTTGAGAAGTATACAGCAAACCATAGTTTATACTCATGTACTCCAAACCAAAGGACTGTGCTACAGCTGTTGGAAAGAGAGCATAAGAGCCACTACCAGCAAAAAATATACCACATATCCAAAAAAAGAACATTACTTTACCAGCAGCAGATGTAGCATAGAAAGTAGCAATTAAACAAGTCATTAACGCTCCTTGAATAACAAATGCAAATTTATAAGTTGTAAAGTCAGCTAGTGCTCCCCAAAGGAGGCGTCCTAATAAATTAAAAAAAGAACTCACTGACCCAGCAATGGTTAAAAAATGATCATCTCTTGTGACCTCTTCAAGACCAAAACTCTTATAGAGTGTAGTAATAAAAGAAAACGATGTCCCCAAACAGAAAAACATAATCCATAATACGTAAAAATTAGGTTTAGTTAAAAGTCTCAATGGCGTAATGATATGTAAGGCTACATCATTTCGTTCAGCTACTGTTATACTGGACTTTCGTACTGAGTTTGATAATGAAGAACTATCTTTTTGTTGATCATGTGATTGATCATCAGACAATATTGGGTGATATTCTGAGTTGTCCAGTGGAGGAAGAGGATTGACAAGAAATATAACTCCTATCAATTGCATAACAGCAAATGTTCCTCCAAGTATTAGGAAAATATTGGGTACACGATCTAAGAGATCAGGATCTGTGAAATATCGCTCATCAGGTTTATCAAGATTAGGAATTTCATCAGGTTCTTCATTATTTGGATTGATGTATCCAGTTTGCACTGCATTGAATATCAATGCACTCAGTCCAAATCCTGATACCACAATGCCAGAGACAACTCCTTTCCATTTAGGAAGCCATCTTATAGCACAGACAATGGGTCCAATGTAAGCCAGTCCAATGCCTATACCAAACATTATGCCATATGTTACAAGTAATATCCAGAAAGATTTCTGAATGGCTAGGTAAGAGAGCAGGACACCAAGACTCATTAACCAACCACCAAACAATGTCACTAATCGTGGACCAAAACGTTTCTCTAACAATCCTCCAAAAGTCATAGCAAAACCAAGCCCGCCAACTTGACATGAAAAAATATATATCACATCAATATTTCTGATGTTACTAGGGCTTGACCGTTTTCTGACGTAGGAGACCAAGTAAGGTACCATATTCCCGTATGTATAAATTGACCCCAGAGATAGATGTATTAAGAAAGCTGCAGCCAAAATTGACACCACTTGAAATCGCCTTAGGGGTCTTGGCCATTTCCAGTAAATACATAGAGAATCATACAAAACCATGTTATATCAGTATAGTTGCTTAGCAAGCCAGCCACACCTTCATTGAATAGTAATTCCCCATTTTGCCACACCCCTTTTCCAAGATGTCTGCCTGTGCTCGCTACGTCTCTACTATTTTCTGGCAACACTTGAAAAGTACAGGATCAAAATGGCAGACACACAGACAACTAATACCCAACTTAAGACAGTTAACGATTTCTTCCTCTGTTAGCTGTATTCCTGGTCTCTCACTAACACAGCCGTACTTCAACAATCTTCAAAACAAGTCTTTAATTTGGTCAACGACAACTATTTTTTTGTACCGACCTTACTCTACCAAACCTTTACAGCATAACAAAAGAGATCTCTATTCACGAATGGGTGTTTCACCTCATGCCACTCAAGCTCAAATAAAAGAAGCTTATTACAAACTCTCAATGAAATACCACCCAGATCGCAATGAAGGTAGCGAGGAAGCACACCACCATTTCAAAGAGATCACTGAGGCTTATTCTGTACTTGGTCAATACCAAAGTAGACGTAGATATGATAAAGGGTTACTTCGGGAGTACCCACCACCCCCACATGTGCACCAGTTCCGACATGGATCAGGTCGTCACCAGTCTGACAAAACTAAAGACTCAAAATATGATTTTGATGAGTTTTATCGAGCCCATTACGGGGAGGCTTTGAGACGTGAGAAAATGGCCCGACAAAAGAGAGCAACCCAGGAAAACAAGCCCATTCAAGCACTATCAGATACTCAACAACGACTGTTAATAGTAACTGTTATTATGTTAGTGTTAGTGTGTGGGTGGCATTTTGGTATGGGACTATACAGTAAAGAGTTAAAAAAACAGAGGACATATTCATTAGAAACAAAATAACTAATGTTAATTTTAAATTATTTATTTATTTATAACAATACAGTATATATTATTATGATGTATATTATGCACCTTAATGAGAAGGCTATATAAATATTCTCCAACAATTCCTTTACTATGCCCATTTGCTTAGAAACATTTTATATGTCATCACATATAGTATAATAATTGTCCTAGTCTATAGTTGATGCTTGGCAAGAGCTAGCATTATGAAGTTGGTGTTACTAACCAGGTAGTAAGCAATTAACATAATTTAAAAATAATTTTTCATAATCAGACATGTAAAACATTTGCAAACAGCATGACTAAGGTACAGTTAATTTACAATTACATAAATAGTCTACAACACAATATTTAACGTGGGGGGTAACCCCGATATTGAGCTGGATAATGAGAAGGTGGAGTTTGTTGATATGGGTAACGATACGATTGAGTAGGCTGTCCCACAGGAGGCGGACCTCGATAAGATTGCTGAGGATAACTAGGTTGCGGATAGCGCTGTTGTTGGTAGCTAACTCCAGGATTAGGAGGATATCTTGGTGGAGTCATGCTAGATGTTGCTGGAGTTGTTGTGTAAATTGAGTTTGAAGGATAAGGCATGCTTTGAGATGGTACAGGTGGGAGTGGCCTCGATTGTACAAGGCTAGGATTGGTATGATGCATTGAGGCTGTCATTGATGCATAAGGTGGGTGCTGAGGTGGACCAGTACTAGGGGGGTATGGTGGATTAGATACAGGAAGTGATTGAGCTGGAGGAGGTGGATATGGTAGTTGAGTAGATCCAGCTGGTCCTGGAATGCCATGTTGTGACCGTTCACCAGGATATGGTAAAGGCTGTTTCATAATCTCCTCCAATTTTTCAACTTTAACTTTCCTAGACCAGTAATTGATTCGATCTGCAAGATATTTGCTTATGAATTCATCTGATGTAAGATTTGCACTACCAGCAATATAGTCTTCAGCTAAATCCTACATATTAAATAATTTATTATCAATCCATTTATCCTTTCATGCATCCATCAAATTCATCTGTTCATCCATTTATCCTTTCAAGCATCCATCTATTCATCCATTTCTTACCTCAGTCTCTGTCTCTGATGTTTTCGTTGCTTCTTGAAGATCTCTGAGGACAGAGGTTTGATCTTTTGATGATGACAATGTTTCTAGACAATAATTACATTTAATTACATGTTGTTCATCCCAAACAAATCATTAATTATTAATTATAATACTTACTTAATAGTCCATATTTTTGATTGTAAGTTTCTTTCAGTTCTGCTGCAATCAAACAAGTATCAGTTAGTTTAGCTTTCTTATCTTCATATAAAGGTTTGCGTTCAGTGTTTTCTATTGATAGTTGTCTGTTAATATTATTAATTTTATCACGTTCTCGATGTATCTCCAAAATCTATAAACAAACATACTTACATGTACATTAATGAAGTGGGTGGAGTAAAAGTACATGTACATTAATAGTTGGTGGATTGATGTTACATGTACATTAATAAAGTGGGTGGAGTGAAATTACATGTACATAAATAAAGTGGGTGGAGTAAAAGTACATGTACATTAATAGTTGGTATGTACATTAATGAAGTGGGTGGAGTGATATTACATGTACATTAATGAAGTGGGTGGAGTGATATTACATGTACATTAATGAAGTGGGTGGAGTGATATTACATGTACATTAATGAAGTGGGTGGAGTGATATTACATGTACATTAATGAAGTGGGTGGAGTGATATTACATGTACATTAATGAAGTGGGTGGATAAAGGGGTGGAATGAAAGATTATTCTTTCGATTGAACACTATTGGATCTAAGGACCACATCCTCATAATTAAAGGGTTGTCCCCTTTTTCAGGGAATGCTAACTTATCTTGTCAATAGGATATAACTGTGGTTAAATAAGTTAAATGTTACAAATCATCCAAGTCCCAACAAAGAAATGTCATAGTTCAATGTTAAAGTAATACATTTCAAGTCCAATTGTTAGGATCTAGTTTAATTTCATAATTAAAATATGTCATTTTCTGGTGGGATTTGAGATGTGATTGCACTTTTTTTTCTATAGTATTATTGAAACAAACCCTGTTTGTGGGCAAAGCTATCCATACTAGTAATACAAAGATGTTATTCTATAAACACATCAAACAGACTTTACTATCACTGTGAGTTATTGATAAGGATAATTGAATCAAGTTGGTTTTACTATTGATCATTTCTACTGTCGTATTCTTACTTCAGATAGTTGTAATTGACTGAAGAAAGCAGCAAATTCTTCTTCTTTGTTGGCTAAGCTTTCCAATTTCTCTAATGACAGGTCTTGTAGGAGATCTGGAGGAAGAGTCACACTCTGTCTGCTCGACATCTCGCTAAAGAAGAAATGCTGACCAAATTTTAATTTTACAATATCAACACTACCTTAGACGTTTAATTAGAAATATACAGTTACTATGACAACTGATAAATCAAAATGGAGGACGAAGCAGCTAATTTTGGTCCAGAAAAGCCACTAGAAGAAAATGAATCTGAAAAATTACAAGATGAACAAACTAATTCTACAAAGGAACAAAAAACAGTAGATGAGACACTCCACGAGATGGAAGAAGAGAACGCAACATACTTAAAAGATAAAGAATCTGTGACAGAAACAGGTGAATTAGAAAGCAGCCTTCTAGAAGAACCTCAGAAAGTAGAGACACAACCAAAAGAAGAGGCAAATACTTCAATACTGCAGGAAGAAACTGAAGGAGAGGACAAGACTAGCTCAGCAGATCTAGAAGTCACAGTTAACTCTAAACATCATGAAGAGATCACATCAATGGAGACAGAACATCCTCAAGAGATCACATCAGTGGAGACTGAACATCCTCAGAAGATCACATCAGTGGAGACTGAACATCCTCAAGAGATCACATCAGTGGAGACTGAACATCCTCAGAAGATCACATCAGTGGAGACTGAACATCCTCAGAAGATCACATCAGAGGAAACTGAATGTTCTCAGGAGATCACATCAGTGGAGACTGAACATCCTCAAGAGATCACATCAGCGGAAACAGAACATCCTCAAGAGATCACATCAGTGGAGACTGAACATCCTCAAGAGATCACATCAGTGGAGACTGAACATCCTCAGAAGATCACATCAGTGGAGACTAAACATCCTCAGCAAATCACATCACTGGGAACAGAACATCCTCAAGAGATCACATCAGTGGAAATATCATGTGTGGAACTCAAATCTATAAATGAGAATACATTACAAGAAGCACCTCAAGAGAGAGAGCTTATTGAAGATACATCTCAATCAAATGAAACTGAAGTTCCACAAGAGAAGGGATCTGAAGAAATGGCTCAGGTTTTGAATACTGAATCAGGTATCCATCTATTAGAAGAGGTATCTGTTGTTAACACTGCTAAACCTGGAGAAATATTTACAAAGACAAGTACACCTCAACCACTTGTAAGTATGAATTATATACAAAATAGATTAGTTAATGGATGACAGATAGATATTTTATTCTTTATATTATAGAATCTTGTTTGGTCATATGGGTTTAATGCCTCCTTACCAGTTCACAACATCTCTTGTGATGATAAAAAGGTGCGTGTACATAAAATAATCACATGACAATCACATGATAATTTCAATTATGTCATGTGATATAATCATGTGTAGATGATCTTCTATGCAAGTAGTCACACTGGAATAGTATATGACTGCAATGAACATCGACAATATCTACTACAAGGACATGTAAGTATATGTAATGTTAAATTAATTACATGTAATGTTATCTTAATTACATGTAATCATGTATTAATTACAGGGTAATCCTATATCATGTACTGCAGTGAGTGGAGATAGAAGATGGTTGGTAACTGCCGATATTGGTCAGGATACATTACTGATTGTATGGGACTCCTTTTCTGGGTACTTAAAATGAACTGTTCACAATCTATCCATCCATTCATATATACGTCTACATGTATTTTCATTCATCTATCCATTAAGACTTCCTTAAATTTTAGGGTTCCTGTTCACACTATATACAAAGGTCTAGGTCAAGGAACAGTGGGCGTGGCATTAAGTCAAGATGCCCGTTATATAGCTACCTTGAGTTATGGAATACCTCAAGTTATGAGCATATGGGACTGGACCAATGGGAGAGACACACCCCTACAATCAGTAACATTAAGTGTCGACTATGGAACACAAGTAAAACATGTCTATTTAAGAATCATCAAATAATATTTTTTTGTAGACTTTTATAACATTCAGTCATGATGATTCTTCTTTACTGGTATCAAACAGTGATGATCAAGTCATATTTTATAAATGGGTGCGTTAGAACATTAGTCATTTTATTATAATGTATATTGAATGTATTATACTAATACTATTTTAATACACTCATTTAAAGAAGAGATTATATAATATAATGTAGTATTGTAATGAAAGGATAAACAAATGAACATTTATAAATTAAAAATATTTAAAGTATTAATAATATATAATGATAATATATTATTTGATACATTAAAACATTATTATATTATACTCTGTGAAAGTAAGGCACAGATATTAACTACAATAATGATGATCTCCTTTTGTATGATAAATGTCACAGATACGATATATAAATATCGTCTACAATTGTATATATTTATATAAAATATATATATTATATTAATTATATATATATATTAGACTTATTATTGCCATCTCTTTTACTTTAAACATCTTTATAGAACATTAATGGGCTCTCTGTTCATACGACACCAGTTAGTGACAGAGATTTTAACAAACCTGTTGGATATTTGTCTCAGTCTATTTTCTTACCTGGTATGATACATTGGGCTCTGACTGGAACATCAGAAGGATGCAGTGTGGTATGGGAGACAAGTGGACTCTATCAAGAAGGTGCGATAGATGAATGGATAGATGATGGATGGAGGGGATAAATGGATAGATGAACAAATGGTTGGGATGTTGGGTAGATGGATCTAAAGTTTATAAAGACTATTTTAATAGGAGAGATGAAATCTCTTCAAGAATTAGATCTCGAAATCAAAAAACCAGTTCGTCTAATGAAAATGCATGATTCTCCTATTACCGTCATTACAACAGTTAACCAGTAAATCCACATTATATATTATTTAGATTAATTATTTAATTATCATAATTAGGTACATAATGACAGGAGACAGTGCTGGTCATGTGAAATTCTTTGATACGAATTTCAAACTCCTTAACTGGTTAGTAAACAGGTCCAACAGGTTCAGTTCCATTTTCTAATCCTGTTTTACAGGTATGACACTTTTAAATTTGGTCCCATTGCATCGCTCTCATTTGCTTATATACCCAAACTTCAGCAGTAAGTATTCATTAAAAAACAATGCACCCAAAACATGTTTATATAATCAATCAAAATAACAGAAATTAGATATTATATTCCTGCTATCAAATTACTTAATACATTTATAATTACTGGAGTCTTTGTACATTGCACCCATTATTATTATTATTAATCCTTACAGATCATTGAAGGAGACAACTCATCACTACCCCTTGCAATCAACACTTGAAGCAGATCAATTCATAACACCTGACTTCACTTTTAGTACAAGGACATCTTATATTGTCCATGTAACTACTGATGGCAATGGAGTGGATGTGAGTTGCTTTCATAACTATTTGTCACAACAAAGATATGATCTTTCCCCTCTATAGATTATAATGCAAGAACATGATGCTGTTATCTCTGCTCTGGCCACTCATCCTAATATCTCTTGTTTTATAGTGGGTAGTTATAGTGGTAAGCTGAAACTATGGGACTACCAGACCAAGTAAGATACAATGGATTATCTACTGTATCAGATACACTAGTGATTGATGGACTGTTTACTCTTCCAATGATACTATACATGTACATATATCAGTTCTATTGTGTGTATAATGACTGTTTTTATGTATATTATTTGTATCTTGTGTCTTTTAGACAAGTTCTGATGTTGCGGCAGTTTCCAGACCAACATCACATTCAATGTCTTAATTTTGACCCACAAGGACATTACATTGGTAACCAGCTTTAAATTATTAACACCTCATTTAGAATTTTTTTCAGTTATGCTTTCTTTATAATGTAACATCACTTGGTTTTCTAAAGACATCAATTTGTATTCTTTCTTCCTTTTAAGGTATTGGGTTCACTAGTGGGCAAGTATTAATAGTTGATGCCCTCACACTACAAGATGTAGTCCCAGTTTTTCACTATGCTCGTAACTCCATCACTCACTTGAGTTTTTCTCATGAGTCATCTTATATGGCCACAGCAGTAAGTAAAAGATGGTTACTATAGTAACTTTAGTGCAGTTATAATGTAATGTTTATTATATAATATAGCTGAGTCCACTATATAGTTGCACAAAACAGAGCAGTCTCCCATCATCAAAATGCTCCTACTCAGTGTTGCTTAGCTTCAGTGACATCCAAGTAGCTAGAAGACTTGACCACCACGCCCAACTGCTAATTATATAGCTCTATGCTCATAGTATATGTAGACTGCAATAAACTATAGTGTTTATTTGATAATTGAAATACATCTCATGATAAAGATGATCAATTTTCTCTCCTTTAGGATCTTGATAGAACAGTAAGTGTCTTTATTTGTAAGTATTCCAAAGACAATGGCAGCAATATATGGACATTTTTTGCCAGACATCAAGCACATTATAAACAAATTGAATGTAAGAAATTGTCAATATTGTTTCCAAAATATGTACAAACTTATATTAGCTCTGATATTTGGAGTGTTTCCAGACTCTGGTCAAACTCGATTGCTATCACTAGGGAAAGACAGAACATTGGTATGACATGATATGTATATATATATATATATATGTATGTATGTATGTATATATGTATGTATTAGTTGACAATACAATGTAAATATTAGTGATTAATTGTTGTTTATAGGTAGAGTATGATCTGGTTAATTCTGGTGAAGATGATCTCAAACTTTTAAATGTTGATAGAATAGAGCAGAGTGCTGTTCCAACGGCTGCTACCTGGTATCCTCAACTCACTAAGGAGTCCTTTCTACTAATAACTAATGACCAAGTACTATCATCATTACATCATAGAGGAATATTTACTTAATACACATTATCTTTAATTCAGTACAAAATGAAGCTATATAATGCCTCTACTAAAATGTGTCGGAAAACCCTTCTTGGACCTACTTTCGGCAGCCCCTTGAGAAGGTCACACACACACACTTTATCATGCACCACTTATTCATCAATGTGTCCCCTTTTTTAGGTTGTCAGTGCTTCCTGCTCCTATACATTACTCTGAGGGTGGTGAAGAAATAAGGCGATACTTAGCTTACATTACAACTGATAAAGTACAAAAAAAAACAAGAACTATACATTACACATGTACACTTACATGTACATTTATATGTACATTTACATGTAGGTTGGTCTTTTACTTTTGCCCCATGATGGTAATCCTCATAATGCAACTTGTCTTACTGCCCATCCTGGACTGGTATGTATCCATTTGAATTCATGTATCATCCGTCTATTCATCTATAGGTGAGCGATATGGCAGTAGCACACAATGGGCAGTATATTTTCACAGCTGGTGATGAAGACTGTACAGTCAACCAATGGTCTATTAACACAGAGTAAAGCAGTACATTATCACTTCAATAATATTTATATGTTATAATTATCTAGTGCTCTTGAAGCTATATCTCAACTTGGTGGTCGAGATTTGGAGCCATTTTACTCTCTCATTGAAGGAGGTAGAGAGGGTCCATTTTTCGCTGAATTAGAAGAATTCTTTTACTATGCACAAATCAGAAAGTAAGTCAACCTGTTTTTTAAACCAGTTTGACCTGTTTTTGTGATATAGTCAAGGTCCTAATTCTATGAACCAACGAGATATCTCAATTACTATACCAATTGACCAGATACCATTTGTAATGAGAGCTATTGGCTACTATCCCTCAGAACAAGAGGTAAGCATATCACTGTAAGTCACGTGATGGTCATGTGATAATACTAGTAGCTTAGGATCATCAAATACTAATGTGTCTGTATTCTGTACTACATTATAATTAATGTTGTAATAGTAATGGATTTGTATTTTAGTTATTGTTATTAAGATAATAAATTTACTACATGCTAAATATTCAAGTAATCCTTGTTATTTTTGATTAATACTTCTCTTTACTGTTTATACATTTGAATGATTAATTGATCTCATTGTGTGAAATGTTGAAATGAAATACCTATAATTCACAACTCCTTTTGTGCAATTTTAGTGTTTGTTATCAATTGTAAATCAATAGCTGGTTAATTGTAGTTATAGTTTGTTATTGTTAACAATAATGATTTGGTCATTACAAAAATACTTTTAGTTTAGTTATTGTTAAACAATTACAACACTAATTGTAATCATGTGACAATCATATGATATTGTCTTTGTTTTAGATTGAAGATATGCTCAATGAGGTCAAGTTTAGTCAATATGTTGATACTGGTTGCTATGTGACCGCTATTGACTTGAGCTGTTTTATTAAATGTGAGTTCAATACACTGTTAAAATCTAATGTCTTTTTTACCATTTATATCATGTATATGTACATCATTGTTGTATAACAAATTTGGTAATTTCCTTTAAGTTTAATGTGTCCAGGTGTGTTCTGTGTGTTGTATATCATCCAGACATCTATAATGTAATGTACATTAGTATCTTTCAAAAGCTCTATTTGAGTTTATATGAATAGATGTCTGGCAAAAGACAGGATTGGGTGGTGAAGGTGTTATGTGTGTGTGATTGCTAGCTGTGATATATTCATCTCTATTCTCTATGGGTTTTGGTTAGGTGTAATTTGAGAGTGGTTAATGTGATTGCATGAGGTAAATGTAGTGTTATTTCTGTCAAAATGATGTGACACAACTAGACTAGGTCGTATTTCATTGATAAGGGAATATAAACTCACCCTCTTTCTCTTTGTTTATCTTTTTAGTATACATCAATCATAGACCTGTCTTCGGTCTTTCTCCTTCGGATTTAGAACACGCTTTCAAAATCCTTGGCACAAGATCATCCAAACAGTTACAATGGTCTGTTGACAGGTCAAAATTGTTTCAGTTGCTACAAGAGAGAGGTAAACTATGAATATCGTTAAATTATACACTCTATAAATATTACTATAATGTTGTTTATAAGCATTGTCTAACGAAAAGGGATATGCTGTCTATTAATGGGTGTGTCATGGAGATTTAAATTTTAAATGTTAAAACAACAATGAAGGGTGGCATTGACATTGGATCCTAACCTAATTCTTACATGTAAATATACATATATATATGTATATGTAAAATTAATGTTCTAATGACACAAGATGTATTTTAACCCTTTTGTTCAACGCATGTAGGTGAACATGTGACAGAGAAAGAATTAATTGAACACTTAATGACTCTAATTGGTGGCTGTGCTAATCCTGAACACGAAGGTGACTATACTGAGAGTCCAGCGTCACTCTTACCCAACATACCAGATCAGATTACTGCAGTACAATTTGCCGAAAAACTTCTTGGACTAGCTACATCTTGAAACTCTACTAGCATGAAAAAACATGTTGTATTTTACTTAATTATAACAGTTTATTTGATTGTTTATTAGAGTACTGTTGTCCTATCAACATCCGAATCCCGCGCAAGTAACGCAAACAGCTGATAAAATCGAACTGCGCATGCGTAACATTATTCGCGGCATTACTTAGTGGCGGGTCGTCTTCTATTAGTATAGCTCTCTCTCGTCTTCTCAGTCTTATAGCAGCCCTATACAAGATGATGTGCACTGCAGCAGTTTGCTCCGTCTCCTCCTCGACCCATATGGCCGAGTTTGATGGCGAAGAAGAGAGTCCATTCACTTACAGACGGACACCTTTCTGTCATTCGACACCGTCTAGTAGAAAATGGAGGCCTGTTGGATATTCTAACGAAGTTGCTAACCTTTTTTTACAACTCTCTCCTCTTAGTGACAGCCTAAACAGGCTTCCTAGCATGCTCACAACGCCCCTCAGTCCATCAAATATACTAAACTCGTCACTACCTGTGTTCGATTTGATAAGTAATCTTCCAATTGAACTCTCATTGTTCATATTCTCGTATCTCTCCCCTGAAGAGCTCTGTCTGTAAGTATTTATAAGTGATTGAGAGAATATAGAGATTGTATTTGTAAAGAGGTGTGGACAGGTTATTGCCATTGCCCATCTTGCTTGTTAACAATCATAACATACCCTATGAGTACAAACTCATCTCTGCAAGTACTTTTCCTTCATTGCATTGAAGATAATGTAGTATAGCGTTAATATATTGTGAGCTTGATCAGATAGTGAGATATTTAGGTTCTATCTTTTGAGTATTCTAATAAAGAGCATATTATATTTAAAGAAACTTTGTTATGGAAGTTTCTAGCGTATTGTCTGGATACTAGTTGATGCTGTTGAGTTATCGCAATAATACAAATACAGTTTGAGATAATGTGTTTAACAACAAAGCTAGTTACTTTATGTTGTTGATGTTATTATAAAAAAAATTTAAATAAAAATACAATATACATTTTGAATACGGCATGTGATAATAGCATTGTCAGTAGGACCCAGCTGTTGGAATGAACTTGTCAAGTTAGCACCTAGAGTTATAAATGACCTAAAAATATGTCTCATTCTTGTTATCTTCAGGATTTGTTTAGTTTGTAAAAAGTGGTACCAGCTGGCACAGGACAAATTGCTTCGTAAAAAGAGAGAATCATTTGTGATCAGCCAAAGATACAATTTTCAGCAGTGTAAGGTATGTGTCGCATGCTAGTCACATGATTACTTAATTCTATTACATAAGATTTTAAGTAGTATAAAGAGTTACATTAACAATTTAAAGTTTATCTTGTTCAGTTACATGTATGTACATGTAAAAATGTATCAGCTAGAGTACAAAGGGTTAAAATAAGACTACCTCTCTTTTATTTTGCAGGAAAATTATCACAACCATTCATTTACTACCCCACAACGTGCACATTTAAGACGCTCGACCCTACCCGTTCTAAGCCCTTTAAACTTTGAAGATATCCCTCCTCAAATACATAACGATATACGTCCTAATACACTTCCAGCTCCTCCTCCTTCTCCCTCCTATGATCATTTACGAACCCCAGGTCCGTCTTTCTCAAGCATGCTTGAGAGAGTGGAAAGACTGACAATCAATTCAGATCCTGATATTCGAAGGTGTCTTTTTCCTGGTCTGGAATCTAGTTCCTCCAGTAATGCCAAAAAGTTTGCATCGCGACGTCTTGATCCCCATGTTAATCGTTCAGGAGAGTTACTAATAGGGAAGAGGTTAAACAAAGGCAGATTAAGACGACTATAACGCTAGAAATCTCCCTCCATGTATCATTACTATATTTTCTTGTCTTCTTGTGTCTGCTTGCTTAGGTCGAGTAGAAAAATTTAGTTTAAAAAAATATTCAGTTTGAAACAGTAGTTTTGCCGGCTTGCTTATCAAAAGTTCGCGAAAAATATTTATTTACTGCAAAAGATATATATATATATATTATATTGTTTTTTTTGTTTCACCTCAGCTTTGTTGTAAAATCCCATTTTTTTTCCTGGCACTGTTGATTATTATAAATTTTAGTTCACCAAATGTTTGCTACATGTAATGTCTTGTTCACATAACACAGTTCATAATATTGGGATTGTTAGTTAAATAATACTATCATAGTCAAAATATTAGAGTGAGGGCTGGAAACTCTAGTTATCATCTAATTAACACACCTCCTAGTTAGGAATGTAATCTATTATTAATTTTAATTGCTCAGTTCAGAAATGAAGTATTATAATTATATAGAGTACTCTAATATCATCTGCTCTACTTTAGAATTTTTAGAATACTTTTAATATTAAATCGAGTTAAAGATCTTGCATTATATTTATAAATTATATTGCAGATGAGTAAACAACACATTTTGTTAAATAGCCATTTCAATTTAATTATCTTCATTGTTTCCTGATGTTGGTGGCTCCAACTTTGTATGTTTTAACTCCATACCAAGATCTAAAACCACACCCTCTTCATTAATTTCTGTTAAGACATCGTTTCCTGATGCTGGTGGCTCCAAGCTTGTATGTTTTAATTCCATACCAAGATCTAAAACCACACCCTCTTCATTAATTTCTGTTAAGACATCCAAACAATCAAGAAAATCTTCAGAATGAACATTGTCGTGAGAGAGGTCTGATGGAGGTAAGACCTCTATAGAGTACATGACCTCTTTAGATCTTGTCCAACTATATGTATTATCAAATTGTACAACATCTAGATAAACAAAGGGGTTAATAGTTAAATACATATCTTGTGATAACCTTACAAGTTCCAGTAGTAGTACAATGATAAAGACCACTCTCAGGAATGACATGAGAATTTCTTCTTCTTGTTGGTACCTATGTAAAAGACACAATGATTATAATATATTTTTATCTCAGTCTATTCAGTTACCACAGGATGCATATCATTAGTATGTTCTTCCTCGTCGTCATTAGATGTATCTGGTTTATAGAAAACACCAAATCCAATATCATAATTATTACTAGTGTATTCCCATCTAATAGACTTAAATAATGAGGATAACCCTGTAATTATCCTTACTTAATTAATGATCCTTCTTTCTCAACATTAACTTCTAATTGATGTGATGATCTACGTCTCACAATAACTTGTTCCATATCTTCTTTCTTTGTCTCTGTTAGGTTTGTTAGATAATATCTTTCAGGTACATCTCCACCCCAGTTGATCTAATAGACAGATTAGATGGTATTCTTTATAGTTAAATTATTACAGACTTACATAAGCTGTACATTGAGGATCAGGTTCACAACGAGTTCCACCATAAGCTTGAGGTAACTGATCAGGAGATATGTACTTCTGTAACTCCTCCTGCCAATTATCTTGAAGAAGAATGTACTAAATAGTTTCAAAACTGTCGAAAGTCTATACCTCCCAAAACTACTAATTTCTTTCTTGTATCTTCCTCTACAAAATGCTTCACAAGATTATAAGCAATTGGAAAGACACGTGGGGCTGTAGTGATGTCACACGACATGTATGTGATGATCATGTGATCAACATACCATTAATAATGTAAGCAGATTTTGTTCTCTCTGGATAATTGTTGCCAAATATTGCAAACAACTAATATGTCAAAAAATATTTATTATAAATTTTAATAAGATAACAACATACCCGTCTAGCTAATTGGATACCTAGAGAGAGAGAGAGAGAGAGAGAGAGAGAGAGAGAGAGAGAGAGAGAGAGAGAGAGAGAGAGAGAGAGAGAGAGAAGAGGTAAATACTATATCTATGGGATCTTACAAGGCCAGTAGAATTGTCTTCGATAGCTGAGATTCTCCATATTCAACACTGCTGTTATATTCTCAATATGGTGGCCTTTCTAAGAAATAGACGACCAGATTATATTTTAAAGTCTACATTAAAAAAATCATTTGAAACCAACTTTAGCAGAGAATTCTTTTGCCACACGATCTGTTAGTTCACCATGATATATTTTATATTTGATAATATCTTCTTCCTTACAAGACCAATACAAACCTAAAACTCAACCATGACATGTATACTAACATCATTATAATACCTTTAGTATCAATATTACCAAAGAAATCATAATACACAGGATGACCATCTCTGTCCTCACCAAAAAACCCTCCAGGAAAGTATTTCTGCAGTACCTACAATAAGATATACCACATACTATGAAACCATAAGATAGAAAAGTAAAGAAGTATTAATGCTAGAAGGAATGACTGCCTGGGATGAACTGTAACATGTATATATGTATGTACATATGTATGTATACTTACATTTCTAATTTACATTAAGATCATCTTCACTTACTAACTCACTTCAGGAGGTGTCCAATCAAAGATCTTATCAGCTTCCACCTCTTGTCTCCATTGTAAGTGCTATAGATAGGAAGTAATATAAGATTAGTTCTTACTGTATAAACTATTCCACATTAAAAAACTTACATTTCTAAGCATTTCCACAGCTGCATTCAGATTAAAATTCTTAGCTGAAACATTAATGAAATTAATGAATTTTACATTTATTGGTTTATACATAGATATAAGAGTAGATTGTATTTTCTATGCACAGACTAATGAATGTAAAATACTCTACTTTAATATTCTGTGGTCTGGGCAACACTCAACAATGTCTGTTTCTAATTTCAAAATTACCTCTCAACCATCGTAAGTAGTAATGATCATTGTCTTCTGGTTTGTTAGGGAAATCTTCTACTGCTCTACGAAACTAAATAATATTTACATCACAGTTCAGTATTATTATAACAATATCTCTTACTCTCTGAAGAGTCTCCTCTTGAGAGGGACTTAGATCGCCTACATATCCACTCATCCTAAATAAATATGCGTCTCCGTTTACGTTAGTATACTGACCTTTATAGGACCACTTTTGACAGCCAAAATTGCCCCCCCCCCAGATCATGCCAAAAATGACCATCTTTGGCTGCAAAAGATGACCTACTAAATATTTTGTCAAATAGTTTGAAAAAAATGTTTATTGCAGTGATAAAGTAATAATAATTCAAGTAGAAATAACAAACCAGTCATCAATAAATGTCTCTGGAGTAAGATTTATGGTAAACTATAATTTATTGTATTTAGTTTTATTATGAGATATTAGTTAAATAGAGTGTTGAGATTATTTGGTAAAGATGTATAAAGAGTAGAAGAGGCATTACAAGATTTTATAGATCTTACATTCATTACAAGTGGAAGAAATGATCTGATTGCAAGTGGAACATTAAAAAGAGGGTAAACAATGGAACATTATATCATTGACAGTATAGCACTTCATCACAACAAAAGCACTTTTAATTTTTGGTATAGGGAAGAATGTATTGATTGTAAAGATTGATCATGATCTGAATTATTGATGTAATATAATTGAATAGCTTGTGAATGATGTGAAATAGCACTAGACAACAATATAATAACAGAAAGTGTCTACAACAACTCTTCATCATCTTTTATAGTAATATCTTTTCCATTGTTATTAAAATCAGTTCCTTGTGATACTAGTATTCATACTGACCTGGTTTGATATTAACAACAACAGAAGATCTGTTGTGTATATATAGTAAATAGTGCTAAGATTCTTACAAGGACTTGGTTCCATGCTACAACCGTCATTATATAAACCATTATCATCTACAATGATGATTGGGGACTGAGTGAAATCTTCTCTATGACAGACTGAGGACCAGTTCTACTGACAAGTAGTTTCCAAGTAGTTAAAATAGCTTTAAGATTTATAAAATTAAAAAAAAACGTATTGAGAATGTCTTAAACTAAAATAATCTTGCATTATTCTGAATGTATTCAACAATATCATCACTAGAATAAAAAAAATTGTTAATAAGTCATGTCTAAATTTTTTGTTAGTAGGATAAAAATTTACTGATATTTCTTGTCTTAGGATAAAAATTGCTTGATAAATTTTATCCAATGAGATAAAAATAACAGATAATTAATTTTAGAACAATTTACAGTAGGACAGAAATTGAGAAACAGGAAGTATGAGAAATAACAATGAATTAGATATGAATTATTAATAATTATTTACATTCAATTACACATGCAGAACAAAACATGACTAGTAAACATAATTTAAACAACATTAGATACTATCAGATGATGGCGGTTCTAATCCACCTGGCTCATTAAATGAGTGGGTGTGAATCTCATTGGTATTAGCTTTGAAATTGTCCGTCAATTCTTTCTCTTCTTTACATGAAGGAGTACATCCATCATCATGAGAGAGGTCTGACATTAGTTCTGGAGGTAAGACCTCTATAGAGTACATGACCTCTTTAGATCTTGTCCAACTATATGTATTATCAAATTGTACAACATCTAGAATACAAAGGGTTAATAATTAAAGACCTATCTTGTGATAACCTTACAAGTTCCAGTAGTAGTACAATGATAAAAACCACTCACAGGAATGACATGAGAATTTCTTCTTCTTGTTGGTACCTGTGTAGAAAATATAATGATTATAATATATTCTTTATTTCAGTCTATTCAGTTACCACAGGATGCATATCATTAGTATGTTTTTTCTCATCATCATCAGATGTATCTGGTTTATAGAAAACACCAAATCCAATATCATAATTATTACTAGTGTATTCCCATCTAATAGATTTAAATAATGAGGATAACCCTGTAATTATCCTTACTTAATTAATGATCCTTCTTTCTCAACATTAACTTCAAATTGATGTGATGATCTACGTCTCACAATAACTCTTTCCATGTCTTCTTTCTTTGTCTCTGTTAGGTTTGTTAGATAATATCTTTCAGGTACATCTCCACCCCAGTTGATCTAATAGATAGATTAGATGATCTTCTTTATAGTTAAATTATTACAGACTTACATAAGCTGTACATTGAGGATCAGGTTCACAACAAGTTCCACCATAAGCTTGAGGTAACTGATCAGGAGATATGTACTTCTGTAACTCCTCCTGCCAATTATCTTGAAGAAGAATGTACTAAATAGTTTCAAAACTGTCAAAAGTCTATACCTCCTAAAACTATTAATTTCTTTCTTGTATCTTCCTCCATAAACTTGCTCACAAGATTATATCCAAATGTAAAGATGGGAGGAGCTGGGTAATGTGTCACATGTTATACATGTATGGTCATGTGATCATTATACCATTAATGATAAAAACATATTTTGTTCTCTCTGGATAGTTTTGAGCAAATATTTGCATTAACTTATTTTAAGTACAATTATTAAAAGTGTCATTAATAGAATGACAACTAACCTTCTTCACTGTTTGGATAGCTGTAAGAGAGAGAGAGAGAGAGAGAGAGAGAGAGAGAGAGAGAGAGAGAGAGAGAGGTAAAATATCATAACTATTGGATCTTACAAGGCAAGTAGAATTGTCTTTGATAACTGAGATTCTCCATATTCAACACTGCTGTTATAGTCTCAATATGTTGGCCTTTCTGATATGAAAATACATAAAACAAACAAGTGATATTTTTATACCAACATTAGCAGAGAATTCATTCACAGTACGAGTAGTTATTTCACCTTGAGTTAAAACCTTAAATCTAATAATATCTTCTTCCTTACAAGATTTAAATAAACCTATATTCATTCAATAAAGTAATCTACTTATTCACTTCAATACCTTTAAAATCTAAATTACCATAAAAATCATAATACACAGGATGACCATCTCTGTCCTCACCAAAAAACCCTCCAGGGAAGTGCTTTTGTAGCACCTGAAATTCAAACAGTATACTACATAATGTTATATAATATAGGGTCCTAATTGCTATATAATATAGGGTCCTAACACCTATATAATGCAGGGAGGGTCCTAACTGCTATATAATATAGGGTCCTAGCTGCTATATAATATAGGGTCCTACTGCTATATAATATGGGTTGTAATAATATATTTTGAATGATAAGAACTTTCTAGATCATTTTGTCTTAAAAACAATTTGAAATCTATATAACTCTAGCTATAGTAATTTAGAGAATGAAACTATCTAACTTTAAAATAATAAGACAATCTTCATAATAATATTATATTGTGCAATGCTACAACTTGAATCAATGAACCAATAGGTGTGTAATGCAACCTTAAAATTCTACTATAATACTATTACTCTATAAATTAAAGTGTACATTTAGTGCCATATATGGTATATACATGTATATTTAGATGTATTATGACGTTTACTTTTGTTACAAACAATACATTGTGTTATGAACTTATGTAACTTTTAACAATAACAATATATCTATGTTTTTATTTTATATGTAATCACTGAAACTTGTGAAGTGTCCTATTGTCATACAATACAAAGTAGTTGTCCCAACTATAAACATTTCATTTAAATTATTGCTAATTATATTAATTATGTCGTCTGTTTATCTCTGGACATTATCTGTTTATCTCTAAAGAGTTGTTCGTTGTTTCAAAATTACCTCAGGAGGTGTCCAGTCAAAAATGTCATCAATTTTAAATTCTTCCCTCCATTGTAAGTGCTATAAAAGATGAAGTAATATTAATATTAATAGCTTTTATAATTATATCCATAACAAACATGACAAAATATTGGTTTACTGAAATCATGTTATGAAGGGGAAAAATTAAAAATGTATGTCTTGTGGACTTACATTTCTAAACATTTCCACAGCCTTGTCAAGATCAAACTTCCTTGCTGAAACATAATTGAAGAAAATTTTGAAATCATTAATATTCTAATATTCATGATTTACTAACCTCTCAACCATCGAAGATAGTAATGATCAGTGTCTTCTGGTTTGTTAGGGAAATCTTCAACTGCTCTACGAAACTAAATAATATTTACATCACAGTTCAGTATTATTGTAACAATATCTCTTACTCTCTGAAGAGTTTCCTCTTGAGAGGGACTTAGATCACCGACATATCCACTCATTGCATACGAGAGTGATAAAATTTCCGGAGATTTCCAAAGATTGTTGAGACCCCTCAGCATGAAATATTTCAAGCAAGATTTCCGAACAGTTATAATGATTTTTTCTTTCCCAAAAGTATTTTATTGCTGTAACAAGTATTCCAAAAACTGGTAGTGACCATTTCTTTCTATTTTGAAAGAAAAGTAACAAAATATTAATAGAAATTAAAAGATGATGTTAATTTTATTTTTATTGCATGTTTAATTAATCTTATTAACAATTAAAGTGGAATAGTCGTGGCAAAATTAGAAGTCGACTTACCATTTTTTTTCAATTTCTCATTTCCTCATTTTCTTGTGACCTACATCATATTTTTTACTTGGCATTGTCAGACCAGATCAACACAAATGACTTATTGAAAATAATCATATCAAAATATTGTGTAAGTTTATCTAATGGCAGAAATGTATAGTGACCATTTATTCTACAAGTTAAAGAATTAACAATTGACAATTGATTGTTTTAATAATAATTTTTTCTAAAGAACAATACAAATATTAAGTTACAAATCATGACTCTATTTACAAAAACAATATAATAACTAAAATTGCCCACTTTACAATGATTTTAAATTTTTATACAATAAATAAATTAAAAATAAATAATCTTTTGATAGTAATTCTCAGTTCATATAATTAAAAGAGTGGGTCTAGACTTTAGTAGGTTCCTGTGACTCCACATCATTGCTTGACGGAGGACAAGGGGTACATCCGTTGTAAGAGAGACCAGATTGGTCAGGCTTTAGTTCGGGTGGTAAGACTTCTATACAGTACATTACCTCTTTAGATCTTGTCCAACTATGTGTGTTATCAAATTGTACAACATCTAGAATACAAAGGGTTAATAATTACATTACTGTATATTTTATGAATTTACAAGTTCCAGTAGTAGGGCAACAATATTGGCCATTCTCAGGAAAAATATGAGAGTCAGTTCTTTTTGTTGGAACCTATTAAATGTATATGATAATGATCTCTCTTTTAATCCTCCTTTCTTCTATCAGTATATATTAATATATAAATCATTTACCACAGGATGCATATCACTAGTATATACTCTCTTGTCATCAGTTGTATCTGGTTTATAATATATACCAAATCTGATATCATAGTCAACACTAAGATACTCCCATCTATTGGAAATATGATATAATAATGAGGATAACCCTGTAGTTATCTTTACTTAATTAATGATCCTTCTTTCTCAACATTAATTTCTAATTGATGTGATGATCTACGTCTCACAATAACTTGTTCCATATCTTCTTTCTTTGTCTCTGTTAGGTTTGTCAGATAATATCTTTCAGGGATATCTCCACCCCAGTTGATCTAATAGACAGATTAGATGGTCTTCTTTATAGTTAAATTATTACAGACTTACATAAGCTGTACATTGAGGATCAGGTTCACAACGAGTTCCACCATAAGCTTGAGGTAACTGATCAGGAGATATGTACTTTTGTAACTCCTCCTGCCAATTATCTTGAAGGATAGAAGGAAAATTAACTAGAAATTACAAATATAGCAGTCATTACACACTACCTCCCATTATCACAATTTTATCTTGTGTTTCTTGTTCCATAAAAGGCTTCATAAGATTATATCCCATATGGAAAATACGGGGTGCTATATATATAAACATGTGATGGTCATATGATGGTCATATGATCAATACATGTACCTTTAATGATTATAGCAGCATGTAACATCTCTGGATAATTATCAAGAAACATAATTAACAACTAAAGGAAGAAACGAACAAGTGAAAATTAGAACATGAAAAATAAATTATTACCTCTCTGAATAATTTTATTGCTAAAGAAAGGAGAATGTAAACGAGAGAGAAAGAAAGAGGAAAATACTATATATAACTAAATATAATAATATATTATATTACAAGGCCAGTGAAAGTGTCTATGATAGCTGAGGTTCTCCATGTTCAGTACCTTAATCAAACCCATATAGCGACCTTTCTATAATAAAGACATTCCTTATATTTAACTCTATTTCAGCTAACCTTTGTAGTGAGGTCTTTGACAATTCTTTTAGCATCTTCTCCCAATAGTACTTTCAATTTCAGTAAATCTTCCTTCTTACAGGATTGATATAAACCTATATTTATAAATAATTATTTTAAAAGATCTATAATTTATTTACCTTTAGCATCAATATTACCATAGAAATCATAGAATACTGGATGACCATCTCTGCCCTCACCAAAAAATCCTCCAGGACAATATTTCTGTATTACCTAAGACATCACACAATAAGATAAACTTAGTCTCATTCTCAGATCTATATGAGCTTAGGTTTGGGAATGAGACTTAACTATAAGCACCAGTTCTCTAAGTGTGTTGTGCTGGTACTAATGAACACAAATGTAAATTTAACTAACTTTGTCACTGAATGCATTAGATAATATTATTTAATATAATATTTATTGTTAAAATAAGTTGGTTAATTAAAGTTTTAACAGATTCATAGACAATATAATAATATAAGTATTTATAGTGTATATAACTACAATGATAAGACTAGTCTAACATTTTATGTCATAAAATTAATGAACAGTAAATTAATTAGTAATCAAAATAGAATTTGCTTGTACTGGCTAAATCAACTGGTCAATTTTTATTGTGTGTGTGCATGTGTGTATGTGTGTGTGTGTGTGTAAGTATAGTTACCTCAGGAGGTGTCCAGTCAAGGATCTGATCAGCTCCAACTTCTTGTCTCCATTTTAAGTGCTGTTATAATAAAGAGTTGTTTGTCAATAACACAGCAAACAAAACATATTGTTATTTTTGTAAAAACAATGAACTTACATTTCTAAACATTTCCAAAGCCATATCAAAGTTAAACTTTCTTGCTACAAAATATAAATAAAATAATTACTGTGTAACAATACTAACCTCTCAGCCATTGTAGATAGTAATGATCACTGTCATCTGGTTTGTTAGGGAAATCTTCAACTGCTCTACGAAACTAGATAATGCCTACATCACAGTTCAGTATTATTATAACAATATCTCTTACTCTCTGAAGAGTCTCCTCTTGAGAGGGACTTAGATCACCGTCAAATCCACTCATCAGTCACACCTTCTCGTGTGAGGCAATTAATATTATTCATTGGTGTGTCATGGCAACTTTGTTCCTAGTGACCTGCCTAATTTGGACCTATACTGCAAAATTTGTTCCCAGAGATAGGTCCACTTTTGGCAGCAAAATATGGTCCTAGGTCTCCTTTTGGCAGTATATAATCTAAACAAAGACAGCATATGTTCTGTAATTATAGGTTATAAATGTTACAATTAATTAAGAGTTTTTACACAATATCCATGATCAGGGGCGTACCTGAAAAAAATTGATGGTAGGGCACCGGACGTAGGCGTGATTATCAAAAAGTGTTAATGGTTATTACAGTATAAATAATTAGTTATAAATATAATAAATATTTATTATTATACAAAAATTTAAATTAATTAATAATGAATATAATTATCAATGACGTTTGACGCCCGGGCCCAGGTACGCCACTGTCCATGATATATGCTAGTCTCGCGTAGCCAGCCCCTCCCTCTCGGGAAGGGTCTGTAAGTATAGCTCTCGTTCAGAGAACTACCGGAAATCCGGTAGTCTAAACGTGGTGTTAAGAGATAGGAGGGCAAACGCCCACTTTAAAATTGCTGACTCAACAGAAGTACAATGTACTGAAAAGCTTGAGAGAACTGCTCGCATATCTAGCATTGTACTTCTGTTTAGTAAGCAATTTTAAAGTGGGTGTTTGCCCTCCTATCTCTTAGCACCACTTATCGACTACTGGATTTCCGGTAGTTCTCTGAACGAGATCTATACTTACAGTTGACCAGACCCTTCCCAAGAGGGAGGGGCTGGCTATGCGAGACTAGATATATGCCTCTTGGTCTGCCAAATGGCTCTTGAGACTTCAACACAATCTTCATAATATCAGTCTTTGCAGCCTTCACACTTAATCATTCTATCCCCTTCTGCTTGACGATACTTGTAGTATACTCCAACTTTAATATCACCAACACATTGTTTTGGTTTCTTTTTTCACCACTAGCAGTGAAGTGTTGAAGTTAATGATAACCAGGGTTGTTTGAGTGTTGAAGTTAGTGTTAGTGTTGACGGGAGAGGGGTGTTTGGGTGCTGAAGTTAATGATGAGCGACCAGGGGGGAGGGGTGTTTGGGTGTTGAAGTTAATGATGAGTGACCAGGGGGGGGAGTGTTTGGGTGCTAATGTTAATGATGACCAACCAGGGGGGTTTGGGTGCTGATGTTAGTGTTGACCAACCAACTGGTGGGGGGGTTTGGGTGTTGAAGTTGGTGATGACCAACTGGGGGGTCGAAGGTAGAGCTGACTAACTAGGAAGGTTTGAAGGGTGGAAAAGCCAACTGGGGGGAAGGTTTTGAAAAATATAATGTGTGAATATGATATTTATTTGGTGGGTTTAAGGAGAAAGTTGTCAGCATGTTCAGATAACCAATAAATATGATCTACTACAGAAAATGAAATATCAAGTCAAACAGAACTGGGGTCTATGAGAGAATAAGTGTTAAAAATAAATCAAACGTTGTAAATCAGGTTGAGTTATAATCCAATGTCCTTGTAATGGTAATAAATTAACAATTTCTTGGTAGATTGTGTATAGTAGTGGGTGTGGTTCCATACTCATATCGTTTTAAAGATTGTTCCACTTGGTTTTTAACAGACATAATCATTGAAGTAATATTAAAATCAGTGATAGAGTAACCAGGTGATACTGCACATGAGATATCAATAATATCATGTGACATTGACCCGCCTACCTCCTTAATCAACGACACAGGACACACAAAGATGTCTTGATGTTAGGTCAGCATGACAATAGTGCACAATTCATAATTTCTTTGATCATACATACCTCACCCACTGAAAATAGAAACATTATTATAAATTATTGTAAGACAGTAAAAAAGAAACTGAAAAAAATATTACAAACTTGTCCCGACTTCTTCTCATAGCACATGATTTCTTCTTCTCTCATTGCTAGTTTGCCAGCCTTTTTCCTAATCCTTCTCTTCCTATTAGCAAGACAATCTGAGGCATAAGTTCAATTTTCTATTTAGTTTATTGCTTCATTAGTCAGGTTCCCATTTTCTCTCTGCTGTGACATTGACTTTTTGACACTTGAAAAGTTTCCCAGGTGGCTAAAGCTCTCCATTTAAGTAGACACAGCCTAAGAAGTGATAAAATGATTTGTATGCGTTAGTCGTGGGTCCATATATTGCAAGACGGAATTAGCCTTTTCGTTGCAAAATTTGGACCTAGGTCCAAATTTTGCACCAGGACCAAATTTTCTGTGACAGGCGCGTGAACTATGATATTAAACTTCATGAAAATTATAATTTAATTTATTATTATAGTTATAGACCAGTAAACCTATATTGTTTCCTGTGACATATTGTGATTAACTGATGACAAGAGATACATCATTCTTGAGAGAGATCAGATTGATCAGGTTTTAGTTCAGGTGGTAAGACTTCTATATAGTACATTACCTCTTTAGATCTTGTCCATTGTGTATTATCAAATTGTAACACATCTAGAATACAAAGGGTTAATAATTACATTACTGTATATTTTATGAATTTACAAGTTCCAGTAGTAGAGCAACAATATTGACCATTCTCAGGAAAAATATGAGAGTCAGTTTTTTTTGTTGGAACCTATTAAATGTATATGATAGTGATCTCTCTTTTAATCCTCCTTTCTTCTATCAGTATATATTAATATATAAATCATTTACCACAGGATGCATATCACTAGTATGTACTCTCTTGTCATCAGTTGTATCTGGTTTATAATATATACCAAATCTGATATCATAGTCAACACTAAGATACTCCCATCTATTGGAAATATGATATAATAATGAGGATAACCCTGTAATTATCCTTACTTTATTAATGATCCTTCTGTTTCAACATTAACTTCTAATTGATGTGATGATCTACGTCTCACAATAACTCTTTCCATATCTTCTTTCTTTGTCTCTGTTAGGTTTGTTAGATAATATCTTTCAGGTACATCTCCACCCCAGTTGATCTAATAGACAGATTAGATGGTCTTCTTTATAGTTAAATTATTACAGACTTACATAAGCTGTACATTGAGGATCAGGTTCACAACAAGTTCCACCATAAGCTTGAGGTAACTGATCAGGAGATATGTACTTCTGTAACTCCTCCTGCCAATTATCTTGAAGGGTAGAAGGAAAATTAACTAGAAATTACAAATATAGCAGTCATTACACACTACCTCCCATTATCACAATTTTATCTTGCGTTTCTTGATACATAAAAGGCTTCATAAGATTATATGCCATGGGAAAAATACGGGGTGCTATATATATACATGTGATGGTCATATGATGGTCATGTGATCAATACATGTACCTTTGATGATTATAGCAGTATGTAACAGCTCTGGATAATTATCACCAGACAATACAAATAACTAACAAACAAGTGAATTAGTTATAAGTTGTAAACATTTAATACCTCTCTCATCACCTTTATTGCTTAAGGTTATACAGCAGAAGTGATAATGAAATGAGAGGGAAAGAAAGAGGAAAATACTATATATAACTAAATATAATAATATATTATATTACAAGGCCAGTGAAAATTTCTATGATAGCTGAGGTTCTCCATGTTCAGTACAACAGTCAAATCCTTATAGTGACCTTTCTATAATAAAGATATTCCTTATATTTAACTCTATCTCACTAACCTTTGTAGTGAATTCTTTGACAACTTGATTATATTGTTCTCCCACTTGTATTTTCAATTTAATTACATCTTCCTTCTTACAGGATTGATACAAACCTATATTTATAACTAGTCATTTTACAAGATATATAATTTATTTACCTTTAGTATCAATATTACCAAAGAAATCATAATACACAGGATGACCATTTCTGTCCTCACCAAATAATCCTCCAGGAAAATATTTCTGCATTACCTAAAACACCACACAATATGATAAACTTAGTCTCATTCTCAGATCTTTATGAGCTTAGGTTTGGAAATGAGACTAAATGCAAACTCAACTAATTATCCTAAGCCTGTCACTTTTTCACTTTTCTACAATAATTCCATTTACTGGAGGATTACATTAGTACTAACTATTATAGTTACCTCAGGAGGTGTCCAGTCAAGGATCTGATCAGCTCCAACTTCTTGTCTCCATTTTAAGTGCTGTTACAATAAAGAGTTGTTTGTCAATAACACACCAAACAAAACATTGTAATTTTTGTAAAAACAATGAACTTACATTTCTAAACATTTCCAAAGCCATATCAAAATTAAACTTTCTTGCTGCAAAATATTATAATATAAATAAATTAATACAATATTTATTATTATATAATCACTTAACAATGTTGAGTTGTAATTTACTAACCTCTCAACCATCGTAGATAGTAATGATCAGTGTCTTCTGGTTTGTTAGGGAAATCTTCAACTGCTCTACGAAACTAAATAATGTCTACATCACAGTTCAGTGTTATTATAACAATATCTCTTACTCTCTGAAGAGTCTCCTCTTGAGAGGGACTTAGATCACCGACATATCCACTCATCGCTCGCTCTTTCTCGCGTTAAGCATAATATTTATTCATTAATGCGTGGGTGTTATGTGTTTATGATGTTTTGTGAATTAACTATTATAAAATAATATCAAATTATAATTCAATTTATTATTATAGTTATAGACCAGTAGACCTATTGTTTGCTGTGACACATTGTGATTAACTGAGGACAAGAGATACATCAGTCTTGAGAGAGATCAGATTGGTCAGGTTTTAGTTCAGGTGGTAAGACTTCTATGAAGTACCTGACCTCTTTATCTTTTGTCCAACTATACATGTTATCAAATTGTACAACATCTAAAATACAAAGGGTTTATAATTACATTACTGTATATTTTATGAATTTACAAGTTCCAGTAGTAGGGCAACAATATTGACCATTCTCGGGAAAAATATGAGAGTCAGTTTTTTTTGTTGGAACCTATTAAATGTATATGATAGTGATCTCTCTTTTAGTCCTCCTTTCTTCTATCAGTATATATTAATATATAAATCATTTACCACAGGCTGCATATCACTAGTATGTACTCTCTTGTCATCAGTTGTATCTGGTTTGTAGTATATACCAAATCCAATATCATAGTCAACACTAAGATACTCCCATCTATTGGAAATATGATATAATATTGAGGATAACCCTGTAGTTATCCTTACTTAATTTTTGATCCTTCTTTCTCAACATCAACTTCTAATTGATGTGATGATCTACGTCTCACAATAACTTGTTCCATATCTTCTTTCTTTGTCTCTGTTAGGTTTGTTAGATAATATCTTTCAGGTACATCTCCACCCCAGTTGATCTAATAGACAGATTAGATGGTCTTCTTTATAGTTAAATTATTACAGACTTACATAAGCTGTACATTGAGGATCAGGTTCACAACGAGTTCCACCATAAGCTTGAGGTAACTGATCAGGAGATATGTACTTCTGTAACTCCTCCTGCCAATTATCTTGAAGGATAGAAGAAAAACTAACTAGAAATTACAAATATAGCAGTCATTACACACTACCTCCCATTATCACAATCTTATCTTGTGTTTTTTGATCTATGAAAGGCTTTATAAGATTATATGCCATGGGAAAAATACGGGGTGCTATATATATATATATATATGTGATGGTCATATGATGGTCATGTGATCAATACATGTACCTTTAATGATTATAGAAGTATGTAACAGCTCTGGATAATTATCAGCAAATATTTTAAACAACTAACAAACAAGTGAATTAGTTATAAGTTGTAAACATTTAATACCTCTCTCATCACCTTTATTGCTTAAAGTTATACAGCAGAAGTGATAATGAAATGAGAGGGAAAGAAAGAGGAAAATACTATATATAACTAAATATAATAATATATTATATTACAAGGCCAGTGAAAATTTCTATGATAGCTGAGGTTCTCCATGTTCAGTACAATAGTCAAATCCTTATAGTGACCTTTCTATAATAAAGATATTCCTTATATTTAACTCTATCTCACTAACCTTTGTAGTGAATTCTTTGACAACTTGATTATACTGTTCTCCCACTTGTATTTTCAATTTAATTACATCTTCCGTCTTACAGGATTGATACAAACCTATATTTATAACTAGTCATTTTATAAGATCTATAATTTATATACCTTTATTATCGACATTACCATAGAAATCATAATACACAGGATGACCATTTCTGTCCTCACCAAATAATCCTCCAGGAAAATATTTCTGCATTACCTAAAACACAACATAATAAGATAAACTTAGTCTCATTCTCAGATCTTTATGAGCTTAGGTTTGGAAATGAGACTAAATGCAAACTCAACTAATTATCCTAAGCCTGTCACTTTTTCACTTTTCTGCAATAATTCCATTTACTGGAGGAATAAATTAGTACTAACTATTATAGTTACCTCAGGAGGTGTCCAGTCAAGGATCTGATCAGCTCCAACTTCTTGTCTCCATTTTAAATGCTGTTACAATAAAGAGTTGTTTGTCAATAACA
This sequence comes from Xestospongia bergquistia, assembly GCA_963965975.1. NCBI lineage: Eukaryota > Metazoa > Porifera > Demospongiae > Haplosclerida > Petrosiidae > Xestospongia > Xestospongia bergquistia. Next base: position 7,742,135 of record OZ014417.1, read on the forward strand.
CAGCAAACAAAACATATTGCTATTTTTGTAAAAACAATGAACTTACATTTCTAAACATCTCCAAAGCCATATCAAAATTAAACTTTCTTGCTGCAAAATATTATAATATAAATAAATTAATACAATATTTATTATTATATAATCACTTAACAATGTAGAGTTGTAATTTACTAACCTCTCAACCATCGTAAGTAGTAATGATCAGTGTCTTCTGGTTTGTTAGGGAAATCTTCAACTGCTCTACGAAACTAAATAATGTCTACATCACAGTTCAGTACTATTATAACAATATTTCTTACTCTCTGAAGAGTCTCCTCTTGAGAGGGACTTAGATCACCGACATATCCACTCATCGTTAGTTTCACTTTGTCACTTTATTAATTATTCATCATACGTGGGTGTTATGTCTATCATGTATTAATAAAATTAATTATAAAAACACAGTTGATATTAAAATAATAATATGAAATTCAAATTTAAATTATTATTGTGATCAAAGACCATCCTATATTATGTTTCTTGTGGCACATCATGATTGGACTGAGGACAAGGAGTACATCCATTGTGAGATAGATCAGATTGGTCTGGCATTACTTCTGGGGGTAACACCTCTATAGAATACATGACCTCTTTAGCTCTTGTCCAACTGTATGTGTTATCAAATTGTACAACATCTAGAAGTAAGAATAAAAAAATACTACAACAAATTATATAATAAAGAATTTACAAGTTCCAGTAGCAGTACAACGATAAAGGCCAGTCTCAGGAATAAGGTGAGAATTCTTTCTCTTATTAGGAACCTATCAAATATATCATGTTATATACTGTCCACTTAAAGATAACATGTGTTTCTTTCCATCCTCTGTATTCAGCTCCTTTAGACCCTCTATCCATTCACTTACCACAGGATACATACTGTTGACATTAACTTCATTGCATTGAGATATATCTGGTTTGTAATATATACCAAACCCAATATCATAATCTATTGTAATATACTCCCATCTATTAGAAATATGACACAGTAATGAGGATAACCCTGTAATTATTTTTACTTAATAGATGATCCTTCTTTGTCAACTTTAGCTACTAAATTATGTGATAACCCTGCTCCCACAACAACAGTCTTCATGTCTTCTTTCTTTGTCTCTGTTAGGTTTGTCAGATAATATCTTTCAGGGATATCTCCACCCCAGTTGATCTAATAGACAGATTAGATGGTCTTCTTTATAGTTAAATTATTACAGACTTACATAAGCTGTACATTGAGGATCAGGTTCACAACGAGTTCCACCATAAGCTTGAGGTAACTGATCAGGAGATATGTACTTCTGTAACTCCTCCTGCCAATTATCTTTACAGTGCAAGAGAGTAAATAAAACAATATTAATAATTAATTAATTAAGCTATACTGACATACCTCCTAATATTACTACCTTATTGTTGGTTTTTTCATCAACAAAATTCTTTACAAGATTATATGCCATGGGAAAAATACGAGGGGCTGAGTAATATTACATGATGTACATGTGATGGTCATGTGATTAATGTACCATTAATGATGAAAACAGTATGTAACATTTCTGGATAATTATCAGAATATATTTGAAATAACTACAAAAGATAATGCAATAAATGAAATAATTGGTGGTTAATAGGACAAACCTGTCTTGTCAGTTGAATGACTAAAGGAAAGTAAGAGGAAGCAACAAGGAGTTATAGAAAGGAGTGTGTGTGTGTGTGTGTGTGTGTGTGTGTGTGTGTGTGTGTGTGTGTGTGTGTGTGTGTGTGTGAGAGAGAGAGAGAGAGATCATGCAGAGTAGAAGGAAATATAATCTTTATGTAAATTACATGGCCAATAGCAATGCTTTTGATAACTGAGATTCTCCAGGTCTAAAACCAGTACTATATCACCAATGTGACGACCTTTCTGTGACATAAAAAATCAAACACAAGTACTGATATTATTTTTTTATACTTACTTTTTTTGAAGCTTCTTGCAAAGTCCTTATTATTAGCTCACCATGAAATATTTTTAACTTGATCACATCCTCATCAACATTGCAACTTCGATAGAAACCTGAAGTCAGATCAGAAAATTTAAAAAAAATAACTATTTTATGCTCTTACCAATAATATCCATATTACCATAGAAATCATAATACACAGGATGACCTTTTTTATCTTCTCCAAAAAATCCTCCAGGGTAGTATTTCTGTAGCACCTGCAAATCAATATTGGTTCTTTAATTACTGACTGATTCACTGAAATGCAAGATACTTACTTCAGGAGGTGTCCAGTCAAAGATCTGATCAGCTCCAACTTCTTGTCTCCATTTTAAATGCTAAAACAAAAGGATATTATATAATAGTATGTACTGACACTAAAGAAGACAATAATAATAAATAAGACAATAAAAGTGTCATTTTGTTTTGCTGTATCATTATATAACATACATTTGCAAGCATTTCCACAGCTGTATCAAGATTAAAACTCTTTGCTAAAATATGTACAGGATAAATTAAAGCATTTTGGAACGCTCAAAGTTGAATTTAACATGAACTTACCTCTCAACCATCGTAGATAGTAATGATCATTGTCTTCTGGTTTGTTAGGGAAATCTTCAACTGCTCTACGAAACTAAATAATATTTACATCACAGTTCAGTATTATTATAACAATATCTCTTACTCTCTGAAGAGTCTCCTCTTGAGAGGGACTTAGATTACCGACATATCCACTCATCTCATCTAGATACAGTACTAGCAAACAAGCGGTCAACTTTAGCTATAGCTGATAAGGGCTTTGTCAAAAGAAAAACACAGAACTTAGTCTGCCCCTCCCCCTTCCAGCAGAGAGGGAGGGGCTGGTGCATGCTAAATTAATGGTGAACAATAACTATATTATGTAGGCTCAAAATTTGTAGCTGTTTGAGTTTCAGATTATTGGTTGGTGAGTATTTGAATATGATCCTCCTACGTGTAATTTAGACCATTATCTATGAAACTTTTAATACTACTGGTAATGTTGTATCATAAATCTATAATGCATGATGACTCACCTCACTAATGGATAAATGTTTATTGTCATGGACAAAATAAATAAATGATTTATTTATAAGGATGAACAAATAATTATTTAAAGATAATATTGCTAAGATTGACACCGATTTAAAAACATTTATATATCATGAATAATTTACAGAAAGAGTTAAAAATAAATAATCTGCTTACACATTACATTATAATTCTTAGTTATTATGATTAAAAGAGTGGGCGTAGATTTTAGTAGGTTCCTGTGACTCTTCATCATTTGACTGAGGATGAGGGGTACATCTCTCATTAGAGAAATCAGATTGGTCCGGCTTTTGTTCAGGTGGTAAGACCTCTATAGAGTACCTGACCTCTTTAGATCTTGTCCAACTATATGTATTATCAAATTGTACAACATCTAGAATACAAAGGGTTAATAATTACATTACTGTATATTTTATGAATTTACAAGTTCCAGTAGTAGAGCAACAATATTGACCATTCTCAGGAAAAATATGAGAGTCAGTTCTTTTTGTTGGAACCTATTAAATGTATATGATAATGATCTCTCTTTTAATCCTCCTTTCTTCTATCAGTATATATTAATATATAAATCATTTACCACAGGATGCATATCACTAGTATGTACTCTCTTGTCATCAGTTGTATCTGGTTTATAATATATACCAAATCCAATATCATAGTCAACACTAAGATACTCCCATCTATTGGAAATATGATATAATAATGAGGACAACCCTGTAATTATCCTTACTTAATTAATGATCCTTCTTTCTCAACATTAACTTCTAATTGATGTAATGATCTACATCTCACAATAACTCTTTCCATGTCTTCTTTCTTTGTCTCTGTTAGGTTTGTTAGATAATATCTTTCAGGTACATCTCCACCCCAGTTGATCTAATAGACAGGTTAGATGGTTTTCTTTATAGTTAAATTATTACAGACTTACATAAGCTGTACATTGAGGATCAGGTTCACAACGAGTTCCACCATAAGCTTGAGGTAACTGATCAGGAGATATGTACTTCTGTAACTCCTCCTGCCAATTATCTTGAGGAATGGATAACCTCAAGTCAATTACAATTTCTACTTACCACTCATCATTACAATCTTCCTTCGTGTATCATCATCAAAGCAACATTTCATAATTTTATAAACTATGGGAAAGATTCGAGGGGCTAAAAATGTACAGGTCATGTGACACAAGTGTGATGGTCATGTGATTGGTATATACCCTTAATAATGTAAACAGTTTTTAATACATCTGGATAATTTTCAGAGAGCGTTCGAAACACCTGTAAAAAATTAATCATTTGCTTTGAAAATCAATTATTGTTTGGGAGCACCTGACCTCTCTTGCCATTTGAATACCTAGAGAGAGAGAGAGAGAGAGAGAGAGAGAGAGAGAGAGAGAGAGAGAGAGAGAGAGAGAGAGAGAGAGAGAGAGAGAGAGAGAGAGAGAGAGAGAGAGAGAGAGAGAGAGAGAGAGAGAGAGAGAGAGAGAGAGAGAGAGAGAGAGAGAGAGAGAGAGAGAGAGAGAGAGAGAGAGAGAGAGATATTCAGTTTATTCAACCACTAAGTCACATTACCTGATCTGTGATATTGTTGATAGCTGAGGTTCTCCAAATTTAATACAACATTTACATTACTAACACTGTGACCTTTCTATAAAGAAAATATAATACAAACCAGCTATAATAAAAATTATAGACCGTTTCAGAGAATTCCCTTAAGAGTTTAACTGTTAACTCAACATGCAGTATACTCAATTTAATAACATCATCTGGTCTACAGGATCGATATAGGCCTAGTAATATAAGCCCAATAAACTTAGTGATATTCTCTGTTAACTTACCTCTAATATCGATATTACCATAGAAATCATAATATACAGGATGACCATCTCTGTCCTCACCAAAAAACCCTCCAGGAAAATATTTCTGTAGAACCTATAAAGATAATATGTTCTTATGTAAGACTACATCAAGATATAATTATATATGTATTAGTGAGAGGAATATTATACTGAAACACTGTCAAACATTTAAGGTAGTTAAAATTCACAATAATCATATCTAATGCACAATACTGTACATTAAGGTAATAATAATAATATTAGTAGATGTATTAGAACATTGATCATGAAATTAATACTGTAATGATATCAACAGATGTAACAATGGAGTTAAAGTTGTTGTCACATTGTATATTAACATTTTTAAAGGTACATTAATAGTGTGCACAGAGCAGATTAGAAAATGACACTGTAATCTTGTGACATATTAAATTATTGCGTAATGTGTGTGTGTGTGTTTGTATGTGCTCAATTGAAATTGATCAAAAGATAAAGATAGTAATTAATGAGTTATTAGGTTTCAACTAATTACATCACTTGAAATAAAACCTGTTTTTAATTCTAGTTTGACAAGACAATTGATTGAATTTTATTTATTTACTATATAAAAAGGAAATAGTTTATAATATTTTAGTGCATGTGTGTGTGTGTGTGTGTGTGTGTGTGTGTGTGTGTGTGTGTGTGTGTGTGTGTGTGTGTGTGTGTGTGTGTAACACTACAAACCAATTGAATTTTGTGTAGTGCTTTAAAAAAATGTTTTATTTGTCTGTCCTTCAATTCATCTATTATATATAATTTTATCAAAGTAATTATAACAGTGTAAACCCCAACTTCAATAGGCATAATATTAATATAATTAATTGTAAAGTTTGAGCTGCTTACCTCAGGAGGTGTCCAGTCAAAGATCTGATCAGCTCCAACTTCTTGTCTCCATTTCAAATGCTATTATATATTATATATTATAATGATTATATAAAATGTAGTACTTTTTGTAGCATTTCTATAGAATTGTTGAGGTGGAAACTTTTTGCTGGAAGCAAAGAAAATGGAGCAATAACAATTAAATGCATGAATAGTTTTGTGGATTTTAATGCATACAAATTAAATTACTTAATTATATTATTAATTTTATAACTATTTTATGTAGTAGTAAATAGTGCTTACTACTACACATGTTCACAAACTTACCTCTCAGCCATCGAAGATAGTAATGATCACTGTCATCTGGTTTGTTAGGGAAATCTTCAACTGCTCTACGAAACTAAATAATGTCTACATCACAGTTCAGTATTATTCTAACAATATCTCTTACTCTCTGAAGAGTCTCCTCTTGAGAGGGACTTAGATTACCGACATATCCACTCATTCTGATATCAAAAGATACTAAATACTAAACAAACACGAATCATACGCGCATTTTGCTGTTATTGAACACACGGAGATAAACGGAAAATGAACGGACAAAAAGTTTCCCAGCCAGCACTATTTTGTACATCACCATCACCATAGATAGTATAGACTACGTAACCTATACTATCTATGCCATCACCACCACCTTAATAATAATAATAATAATAATAATAATAATAATAATAATAATAATAATAATAATAATAATTACACACGTAGAGACTCATTAAAAATGGAGAGATATGGCTGACTATAATACTATATAAACAGGTTATGATGATTGTTGGTCTTTCTGTAAAAGGTGTGCTCGATAGTCTTTCCTCAGAGCAGCTCTCCAATGTTTTAATATAGGGAGGTCTTCCATACTTACAAACAATACTTCACGAACTAGTTTAGTTAGTCTGCAAGTAATAAACAAAGATAGGGGTAATATAAAATGAAGGTATAAAGAGAATTGAGGTAATAGAAGATAGACAGCAGAAAATGATCATTATTTCATAAGGGGAGTGGCTACTTGACTGCTATACAACAACTTACTTTTCATCATTTTCTGTTGATTCTTTTGGATAAAGTTGAGAAAACTTATATAGGACTTTTACTTTGCTGCGATAAAGAGAGAGAGAGAGAGAGAGAGAGAGTAATTCTGCAAAACCAGAACACTTACTTACTTCATCCATTCTTCCTTTAGAGCTAAAATCCCTCGTGAAACTGTGTCATCAGAAATACATTCCCCTGTTAAAAGACTCATCAATCGTTGAATAATCACAGGATCTAAAGATAGAGATCAGTTTTACAAATTCACAATTTACAAACATACATTTTGTTTCAGACAAACGTGACTGAGCAGAATAAACCATTAACTTATAATTCTCCAGAGAATCCAATCCATCAACGAAAGGACTAGGTTGGTCACCAGCAGAACGAGAATAATATCTCTAAGAAACCACAAACATTACTATTAACATCATAATTACTAGAAACCACAAAAATTACTATTAACATCATAATTACTAAAGACAAAAGAGTACTTACTTTTAATGGTGGAAGTATATCCAACAAGACATGTAGCTCAGAGTCCACGATATGTTTTGGAAGATTTACTCCAACTGAAAGACCCAGGAACTCACAGACGTAAGACTCTTGGTACTTTGGACTGAAACCAATGATACGACAACAACTCTCTGGTATTAGCTCCTAATAGTTATATTATCTCTTTATCTGTCTTTCCATCATCAATCTATCTAATCATACCTTCAATATATTCAATACTGACATAACAGTTGATGGGTCGCTCCCACGTACAATTAACTGATCTCCTCTCATGATATGGTATGCTAATTCACGAAAGTCCTCATGACCTACAACCTAAAAAATATCACAAAATGTAAGACCTTTTATCAAAAATGAAGAACTCTATACCTTTGATAAATGCCTAATTGACGAAAAAGTTGGTTGATTCTCAACTAAAAAAAATTAATTATAATTTTTTTAGATTTTTATTAATTTATTTTACATTGTAAAACTCTAAATTCAGCAGATGGCATTGGTTTGTCAAGTTTATCCATTAACTCAAAGTCTGTTAGAGGTTTCATGGACTCAGACACAGCCATTGCCTACAGTATAAGAGGTCACATGACAATCACATGATCAGAAAACACAAACAAAATAATTAAGAGCCAAATATTAGAAAATTTATGCAATAATATTATTGAAATGTTTAAATCATGTGATTTAATACACTAGTCACATGACAATCGTGTGATCACTTACTTGAGGAGGACCCTCTACAATACATTCCATCATTCGTCGACCGCCTGTCTTCAATAGATATATAAAATATTTATGGAGGTAGAGAAACATGTCCTAAAAAAAACAAAAAGGATTATTTAAATAGACTTGAACATGATACTTGTTGTATTACAAATCACCTTTTATTGTGTCATTAAATTACTATACACTGAATAGTCATGTAGTCATATCTCTTGTACATGTTATGAAAAACAATGTTTCAAAGTTCAATAAATTGTCAATGTCATTTCCTAATGATGTTTCTGTCTTGGAATGAAAGTACAATACTCTTATCTTGTCACTGACATAACAACTATATTACATTATTAAATGATGTCATAACAGTTAAATATTTGTATAATTATATATAATTAAGAGTTATACACTTATAATAGAATCTAGACTATTTGTCCCTTTAATTACAAATGTATTGCTCAATTAAACAACACAACAAGGGGTCAATTACTTCAATAGAAGATTTCTTAATTAAAAAGAAATCAACATACTTTCTCAGATACTATTAATAATATTGACTTACTTTATCTCCCGTCAAATCAACGAGGGAACGTCCAGCTTGATTTGTGGTGCGAATACGCCTGAAGTGATCAGGACCATAAGGATGGGAAAGAAGAGACCGACTATTAGATGATGCTTTATGTTCCTCTGACTCAAGAGCATAAACTTTGTCTGCCTATCATGGAATAAGTCATGTGATCACCACATCTTACATTCAATAAGTCATGTGATTGTCACTTCTCACATTCAATCAACTCGTATGAATCCACTGTCCTTCTATATATCCATCAGTTTGTCTATCTGTCCATCCATTGATACGTCCATTAAATACCTTTTCCTGCAATGTATCAATCAAGCCTCTAAAATGCCTCACAAGAAAAGGCCATGAGTTAATGAGGAAGACTCTGTCCATCATGACAATAATAAAACTATATCTATACAGATACAATATAACTAGTAACAACAAAAAGATGACATCATTAACGCACAATCGTGAGAATCCTCGTGCTTGTTTGTCAGGCAATTTGAATGTATGTGAAAGAGTGTGACAACTGTTGTCTTCTCCAAATACAATTGGACCTTCCCTACCTGGACACACCTCACAATTCAAGCTAAAAAAAATTACAAATGTACACATAATACAATTATTATAATAACCTTCTAACACAAGCTTGTCTTAAAATACTATACAGCTGCTTTTGTTCCGGATATTGTGAACTGATATAAGTTATTTGAGGTCCTTCATCGTACGATATAAAACCTGGTTGTCCCGGTGGAAGTGAGCGACAAGCCTATATAAAATAATTAATATGGAGATTATGGGGTCATACTCACATCGCATTGGTCAAAGGATTTAGGTGGAGGGTGCATTAATGTGGACAAGGGGTGCTCAAGAGATAGGTCTAATCGCGAGTGAACTGGACCTCGACGATCTGATGGGGCGGAGTCAATGAGTAATTGAGCATCTTGAGATTGATGGAAGGCCTAATCAATATCATGAGAATTAATTGTTTATTTAGTTTAATGATTTTATTAGCTTTAATCAATTGTGCTAAGTATTTTTAATTTATAATAGTTCTTTGTAAGTAAATTGAAGTTTTACCTGTGTGCAGAAGAGGATACAAGGTCCGTGTGCTTCACAAAAGTGGCACAGAGCTACAATGGCGTTCATAGCAATTTAGAGCATCACATGACATGAAAGAAGTTTGGAAAATTAGTGGGTGTGGATAGACCAAAAAAGGGTGGATCTGCTCTACTGGACAGTACGGGAAACCTCCAGTTAACTCCACCATAAGCATCGTCGCATAGTATTTATTGCCAGTCATAGTGGGGAACAAGATATAATATAGTCGTTCGATTCGTCGTATTATTGAAGAACGTGTTAACAAAACTGTCAAAAATTGTCCTATCATTATAAGGCTTCCAAATTTGTTACGTTCTCTTAATAACATTTTCTTACAAGTGATCAGTTCACTTTAGGAGAATGTATGGACTTTTATTGGACAGCATTCAAAAGTTCCTCCGAGAGAAATATGGAGAGCATTATTGGGTTGTTATAAGACGTCGGGCCAAGCTTAGTAATCACTGGTTTGTAACACATGAAGTCTATAGTGACAATGTAATGAATGACCTTGTGGAAGCAGCTGCTACTACTCTTGGAGAAGATCGAGACTGTGTCATGCAAATGTTTGGAGAGTATTTTGTCCAAAATATTGGTCGCTATGGTTATGCTCGTCTCCTGCGTGTCCTGGGACGAGACATGAGGGATTTTTTAAACGGTTTAGATGATTTACACGAGTACCTTCGTTTCAGTTATCCCAAAATGAGACCACCATCTTTTTTTTGTGAAAATGAGACTCCTGAGGGAATGGTCATGCATTACACAACCAAGAGACGAGGGTATCTTCCTTATGTTATCGGGCAATTAAAAGCTGTAGGGAAAATTTACAATAAAAATTTGGAGACGTCTATTTTAAAGGAGGACTACAGTCCAGAAGGATGCCACGTTGTTTTGGAACTCAAGTTTGATAACAATGAGTTTATTAGACAAAGAAGACCAAGTCGTTTCTTTGAGAACCTTCATCTGAGTGGTCCTGTATTTTTATCAATATTTCCTTTCAGTATTGTCTTTAACAAAGATATGGATATCGTTTCTACTGGGACAAAAATGGACGAAGTTTTGCCAGGATTGAGAGGGAGGAGATTAGACTTTGCATTCACACATCGTCGACCTCAACATGTTCTCTTGAAGTGGGGATCGGTGAGTCTGTGCAAGTATAATATTATGATGACAATATCTGTAGATAAAAGAATCTCAAAATTCTTGATAGTATTTTTATGTGTGCTACACTTGGTGAATAGTTTAAATACCACAGAATAAATTTTATTTCATACAAAAGGTTGACATGACTAATATTGTATGTGTAGTTTTTACAAGTATGTACAATATGATAACAGTTATTTCAACCCTTCAGGATATATCATTACCTTTATCACCTTAACCTTTTTTAATTATTAAGAAGATCTATCATGTGTTGATATAGACCTTCCTAGTAGAACAATATTAATGCAACAAATGTTAATACTGTTCATATTTGAGGTGTAATCTGCATACTTCATATCTAATGACCAGTTCATGATATAATAGGGGAATTAATGACTTCATCTCTAGACATATTACCTCAGTCTGGTGTGCCCTTGCACACCCCACAGCCCCTACATGAATACCATCACTGAACCAAACATGTCAAAGTCACTTCTCTTGTATTACTTGATAATAAATGATTCTCTTTGATGAGAACTGTTATCAAAGGATAGGATTACTTCTTTCTAGTTTGTTATTAGAGAAGTAATGATTTGTATATTACCTCTTAGTCAAATTGCTAATATTGTATTACATTTGAGAGTACATAACAATACTTTGTGTTGTGTGTGTGTTCTAAGATCTTATCTTTTCTTTAGATTATAATGCACACAAATTGTATTTTTGAATTGATATCTATTGACTGCGTGACACGCCCACATCAGTTAGGTATGGGGAAAAGCAGTCCGAGTATGCAATACAGTGATTCTCCACCCACTCTCAAATTAAAGGGACAAATGTTAATGATGACCTCAGGAGAACATATGATGTTTCTATGCTCACCTATGTGAGTGAGGATAACCCTATAATTAAAGTGTATATATATATATATATATATATATATATATATATATGTATATGTATATAATTATATATATATAAGTTAACGAAATAACCCTGTAATTTTAATGATTAATTTATTAATAATAAATGAGGATGACCCTGTAATTAAATTAATAATCATAGAATTGCTGTTGACAAACCTGATCAATAATTATTTTAAAATTAATAAAATAAAAATAATTTATAACTATTGTATTTAATAAACTAGGTAGTGAAACAACAATTTTAACTAACTTTAATAATTATTAATAGTTATTACAATTATTTTTCAATAGTATGGACAGCCCTGAAGAACTCTATCAAGCTGGTATCTTTATAAATGATCTAGCTATGCATGATTCAACTCGAGAATACATTTTAGCAGGCTCCCAACAAAATCCTGAATTAACTTTAGCTTTGAACCAGGTATACATACAACTGAGCCTTGTTTGTCCATATGACATTACATATTAAGATCATATATCCATTATTTTATTCTTAGTCATCCATCCTTTCTTTCATGCATCCATTTAATTCACCTATAAATCCATTTTTAACTTTTATGCATCCATTCGTCCTTTTTTCAATTTCATATATCCAGGAACAAATTCGAACCAAACAACTAGAAGATAGTATTAACAAAACAGACGAACTGATTTACCAAATGATACCAAAACAAATTGCTGATAAATTACGTAATGGGGAAACCCCTTTAAACACGTGTCAAGTTAGTAATATAGTCTCATTGGAATAGTTGTTATCTCTTAATTATAGGTGTTACCAAGTGTCAGTATCTTGTTTAGCGATATTGTTAGTTTTACGCCAATGTGTATGAGACTCCGCCCAATGGAAGTTGTGTGTGTAGTGAATGCAATGTACGTTGCCTTTGATCAATTGTGTGAAAAACATCATGTTTACAAGGTAAGAGTAAGGCAGCAGCTGTTTGTACATTATCCATTTAATAAATCAAACTACTTCCAGTATGTTGACGCCCATAATGTCGCTAAGCAAGTGCTTGCTTAGTAAATATGTTTGTAGTTATGGTTACCCAATTCCTCAGCTAGTGAATACAATAATTGACATGTACATTAGAGTACCTGATGTTCTAGGTCTAGTTGGAGTTACTTATAGCCAAATTCTAACAATCTTTCATTGAAATTTGTTATATAGTACAATCAGCACTTAATATTACTGACCTATCCTTTCTAGTGGTTTCTATGAATTCAGTAACCTATTATTAGACTCAATCTACATAAACCTTCCCTCCTCTATTATATATGTACATTAAACAAAAGGTAGTTAGTTAATCAATAGTTATTAAATTATTAATTTTAGACATGGTAACATTGACTACCATTATGGTACATGTTGACATTATAGGAGTTGATATTATGAACTATTAGTACATGTATCCATTCGTCCATCTAGCTATTAGTACATGTATCCATTTCTCATCTAGCTATTAGTACATGTATCCATTCCTCCATCTAGCTATTAGTACATGTATCCATTCCTCCATCTAGCTATTAGTACATGTATCCATTCATTCATCTAGCTATTAGTACATGTATCCATTCATCCATCTAGCTATTAGTACATGTATCCATTCATTCATCTAGCTATTAGTACATGTATCCATTCCTCCATCTAGCTATTAGTACATGTATCCATTCATTCATCTAGCTATTAGTACATGTATCCATTCATTCATCTAGCTATTAGTACATGTATCCATTTATCCATCTAGCTATTAGTACATGTATCCATTCCTCCATCTAGCTATTAGTACATGTATCCATTCCTCCATCTAGCTATTAGTACATGTATCCATTCATCCATCTAGCTATTAGTACATGTATCCATTCATTCATCTATGAATCCATTTATTATTATTTATATATCCATTCATTAGGTTCAAACTACTGGTGATGCATATATGGTATTAGCAGGTGCTCCTGTTTCAACTCCTCATCATGCAGAGTATATTACTGACTTTGGTTTCTCTATCATTGATGCTATGACTAAAATTAATGATCCATCTTCAGGAGAACATCTAAAAATACGAGTGGGTAAGTATATTGTCTGTCTCATTAATTAGTTGTAAGTGATGGGCGTGGTTTAGGTATTCACAGTGGGACAGTGGTAGCAGGAGTAGTGGGATCTACTGTTCTACGTTATGATGTGTTTGGTGACTCAGTGAACACAGCAGCTCGTATGGAGGCAACTGGAATGGTATCTCTCTCTCTCTCTCTCTCTCTCTCTCTCTCTCTCTCTCTCATGCATTCTCTTTTCCTTTACTCTCTTACCTACTTTTTCTCTCTTTCATATCAGCCAATGAGAATACATGTTAGTGAAGCTACTGCTTCACTACTAGAGGGAACACAATTTGTAGTTCAAGAAAGAGGAACAATGGAAGTGAAGGTATGTACCATGAATGACTGGATGGATAAATAGATAAATGAATGGATAAATTTAACTACATTCTATTTGATATATTTGTAGGGTAAAGGTTTAATGAAAACTTACTGGGTTCTTGAGAAAAAATGCTCCCTGGGTGAAGACGAGGATACATTAAATCCCTTTCAAAAAGACAAACTGATTCAATCTGGTCATAAACAACGTAGTGCTTCAGCTGATATTGAAGATCTTGTCCGCAAAGATCATCGCAAAAACTCATCACCACTCCTTCCCAGATTTACACCAAAACAGACTACATCCCTTGAGTCCACACCCCTCTCTTCACGTCCCATTCAGCGTCCATCACTCTCACCTCATGATTGGCCACAATTAGACATGGCTATAGAACAGAAAAAGTCTTCTCAATCCCCAAACCGTCATGATTACCCACGGCTCTCAACAACAAGTGTGGTCCCAGGGATTCTAGCAAGCCACAAAGGAGAAAGCATAGACTTAGGAGATGTGAGATACCTACAGCGAATGTCCACATCTTCATTGGACATTCCAGAAGAGCTTAAGTCCTTAGCTGCTGAAAATAAAATCACACTAAAAGAATTTGCAGAGATAGCAGAAGAAAGTGCTTTGAATGCACGCAAAGTTGCCAACTGGGCTCATTACATAGCAACAGTTGCCGAGCAACAGAATACACATGATAACGCTGCATTTTCAACAAGACGAGCTACAGTAGCCACTATTGCTCCACATACTGGTTCTCCATGTAGTGGTTCTCCACGTACTGGTTCGTCTGTTGACAAAGATGACAGTGACAATGCCGACATGACAATGTCAAAACAAAAAGATGGTGCTTGTATTATTGTCTAATAATATTTTTATTTTTAAGTTACTTTTTTTTCTCTTTTTCGAGTATAAAAACTCAACTAAATAATCAATTTATCTAATTTATTATTAATTAAGTTGATAATCATATTATATATTTTTTTTCAGTTATAATCTATCAAATCCAGTTAGTGGTAATATGTCTTCCTCATCATCAAGATCATCCTGAGAAAGGATAGACACAACCCTTATCAATCAAACAATGCATGGTTTATAAACCAGTTATAACTACTGGTTTATACCTGTTATCTATACTGGTTATAAACTGTTAAGTGTTGACAACTTCAGAATACTCAAGTCTACTAGATAACACAGTCACTGCAGTGCTTACCTTGGATCGTTTTGTAGCCTTATCATAATTTAGATCTTCGCTCTTTCTCTTACGACTAATATAATACAAATATTATATATGTATTCTTCAAGCTATACCTTGGAGATGTAGTTAACTCTTGTATTCTACATTGTTCTAATCTTTGTTCAATATGCAATACCTGTGAGTAAGTGAGTGCAAGAGAGAGAGAGAGAGAGAGTAACGAGGAGGGGCATTGAGATAATGGGAGACAAATAATTTACCTCTTTGGAGCTCTCTGGTATAACTACATTCCTTACTGTATCATTGATACCTATAATATAAATTAATGATATCACAGACTAAAGCTATATTTCAGTCTTAATCCTGTTTTAATATTTTGTTCTAAACTCACTTTCTAAAGTATGATATAATTTGGAACTGTTTTCTTTAGCTTCTGCTCCTAACAGTTGACTTTTAATGTAACTAGATAAGAAAATAATACAAAATAAATAAATAAACAAATAATTAAATAAACAAAATATAAACGTTTTTAAAATGGCTGACATACCTCAATAGATCTACCTTGTTAATGTTTGCAGCATGAAGCAAAGCAGCCAATGCTATCTATAAAATATGTACAAAATGAGCTCATTATATCAATGGCTAGAATTGAAACTTGGATACATCAAACAGGACACTTGCTTTCTACTAACCTGTGATGGAGGATAGAGTAACACTACATCTGAATATAGGCTTCTTAAGAGGAATTCATCAGCTTCCTTTCTTAGGGAATCAGGACTATTGATTGATGGACATCTTGTCTAGCGTATGGACAAAGATGATAATAAATTATAAAGTCTACTTTACTAGAAATTAACATACTTTGATGTCAATTAAAAAACCTTCCAGTGGACGAAATGGTGAATGAACAGTTAGGTGAAATTTGAGACGTTTCAGCATTAATAGCTGTGGAGAGAGAAGTAATTAAAGTGCATAATTGTAGCGGCCTCCCCTACTTCATTGTTAAGAACTGTTTCAGCTACAGATTGTCTTAGTTCTGGTGCAAGTACGTGAACATATTCATCAACTGATACGTTGTATTCCTCTATCTTAAATGCCAGATAAGCACAGCACAAACTACAGCAATAAATAGATAAATGGATGAAGGATTGAATGGATGGATAGTTGGATAATGGATTAGATAAAATGGATGGATAAATAAAATGGACATACAAAATGTCTTTAGGATGATATTCCATTACAGAAGTTAATAAATAGAATCGTTTATAATAAGCAGCTGTCGTGCCCTAACATCACATGATTATAAGTAATCAAAAGAGTGGGCAGCTTACCAATACGCTCCTTGGTACTGGAGGTCGAAATAAGTTACAAAATTCAAATAGTTTTTTCATGTAATAAAGAGCTAACATTTCCTCTTCAGAGGAAGTGATGAACTGACATCCCTTTCCTGAGAGAAATTATAATAGAAATTTGATAGATAATAAATAGTATTCTAGTACACATTAATAAACAGATCAAAATTATATCATTGTATTTTTAAGCCTATAATTTCCATAAATTAATTCAACAGTCATTCATGAATATAGAGTTTATCATTCTTCAATTAAATGTACTAACAATGTTAGTAACATCTGTATTTTATATTACATTGTAAGTGTGGTTTGGGACTTGACATAATACAGTATACAATACATACAATATATACTACAGACTAGTAGCTATAATACTTACTGAGAGCTGCTTCTGAATGCTATTAGGAAAGAATCATTGACATGATATAGAAAGTCTCCTGGCTTACTTTCTGACAATAGCTGGCATTTGTTTCTGCTCTCATACGAGTCAAATGTTGCTGAGAAGAAAAAAGCCAGTGTTGCTTTTGGGTACTGCTATGAAACATTATCTGTTTCCATGTGGGTAAAGGTATCTGATTGGGTGGAGTTTTTGAGAAGTGGGTGTGGCAACCACGTGGAACCATGTCTCGTTTATCATCACTGTTGAGTGATGAAGCTGTCCAGCAATTGGAGGTAGCAGGCATTAAAACTGGTCAGTCCTGAGACAGTGCTATCACTAGATATTTTTTCATGTAAACTCATATAGTTTATTGCTTTGTGTCAGAGCAACCATCTATTCTATCAGAGAAAACGTCCCTTTCGATACAGGTAGCTTAATAGCTTCCGTCCTTTGATCTATCCATTCATCCATCCATCTATTCAGGATGTATTGACAGCTCAAAGATCATTGCTGGCTACTTTTGCAGCATTTCCAATCACAGCTGCTAATCTGTGGGAGGAAATGAGAACAAACAGTGCTTTCCTCTCGACAGGATTCTCAAGGTAATAATGATCCAGTCTCATTCTTTTCCAGTATGGGAATGAGGATACATGCTTACTTTATAGTATTGATACATTATTGGGAGGTGGAGTATTAACTGGTGAACTACTGGAAATATCAGGCCCTCCAGCAGCTGGAAAAACTCAAGTAAACAATGTGTATACTTAGACTTGTACCATATTGGTCTATACTAGCTCTGTTTCAGTTTATCTGCTCAAACTATTGCACATACTAAGTCATCAGTTGTCTACATTGACACTAATGACAGTTTCTCAGCATCAAGACTAGAGGAGTTGGTCTTAATAGGATCACAGGTCCATAGATTGTGCCTTTCTTATAAGTTGATTTATTACTCAGTGTACTGCTGATGTGCTAAATAAGATAAGGGTATACCCCATTACTGATGTGTTCCAGCTATCTGATTTTATATGGGAACTACAAGAGAATATGAGAGGACAGGTCAGGTGACAAGTCATGTGACATTACAGGATTGATGATTTAACATTAGGTAGATGAGTTTTATTGTCATGTTCACTTGATTGTGATTGATTCACTATCTTCATTATTTGCACCTTTTTATGGAGAACAAGGTAGTAATGTCCATCCATCCATCAATGATAGATCAAGCTATCTATCTGTCCCATCATTTTTCTTACAGGTTCTATTCATTCACTTCTCTCTCAGTTAGTCAGAGATTTACAAGTAATAGCAAAAGACCATTCTATTGCAATTGTAGTTAAGTCAGATATTCCTTATTGTCTCTATGTCATTCTTCAATTAAGTATAGCAGTGGTTTAGTTCTAAATGATATGAAGGACTCCAGACACAGACTAATGCTCCATAGAACATGGGTCTCAGTCCCTCATGTAAGACTGTGTATTAAACCAAAGAGTGAAGATAAAAATGAGGGATTTGAAATAGTTTTAGAAAAGTCTTCAAGATTGGTATGATACTCTTACAGTATATGGCTATTAGTTTTACTGATAGATTTTGTTCTGTAGAGAACTGGAGCGAAGTGTTCTTTTTCATTGAATTAAAACTAGAGATCAAAACTATCAACTTCATTATTTTTACTAATAACCTAAGCAGTAATGATAATAAGTATGTAATTAAATTATAAAACTTCTCAGAAACTGATCATTTCTTTATTTGGGCAAGAATAGCCTTACAAAAATCAGGCAAATCATTTGGTTGTCTGGATGTAATCTATACAACAAAAAGTTCAATTTATAACATTATAATTCGTGTTATCAGAAGGTACACTCACTGACCAAATTTCCATCAACTACTACAGAAGCATCTTCATATGTAGCTCTAAAGAGTAACAGAATTTATAGATAGCTAAAGAAAGTGGAGGTGAGGTGCTCACCCAGCATTGATAACATCATCTTTTATTGAATAAAAGCATGTAACTTTCTTTCCAGCTAGTATTCTTGCAGAACACAGCATCCAGGCACCATGACAAATAGCAGCTACTGGCTTACCTAATATCAAAGTATAAAGACTTTTTTGTTCAGCATATACAAATCAGACCTAATTCATATGTATTCTTCACAAGATCCACAAAACGCTTATCTCTCCTCCAGTAGTCTGGAGCAAACCCTCCCGGAATCACTAAAGCATCTATATCCTAGAAAGAACTAAATTCTATAAATATAACAGACAAACAAATAAACACCTCAAGTTTAACATCATCAATGCATCGATCAGCTTTACAAGGATAGCCTTTCTTTGATTGATAAATTTTACCCTGTTCAGGACCAATGGAAAATGTTTCAAAGCCTTCCTCACGGAACCTTAACATAGGATACCATACCTATTATAACAATAGAGATGCTTAAAGTTAAAGTATCATGTATCTACTTCTAGCTCCTCATAGTTGAACTCCACTAATATACCTATCTTTGGCTTGCACTCTGCCATTTTATCAGACTTCAGCCACACCCCCAGACAACAGTATTATTAACATCTCTTAAGAAAATAATTTTCCTCGTAATATCTCCCTTTCTTCTTTTTCTTTCTTTTTAATCCGTTCTCTTAAATTATTCAACTCTTTCTCTACAGTTTTCTGTAATGTTGGATCTAACTTAATAACTGCCATAAGATCTTTCTCTGCTTCTTCTTGACTCCAGCTAGCAGCATAAGCTTTCCCTCGTCGATACAAAGCCTTCACATTATTATAATCATACTCTAACACTTTACTAGTATGACGAATCACTTCAGGATAGTCTTTAAGTAACAACTGACATTGAGAGTAGTTCAGTAACAATGGTACTTTATCAGACTCAATCTTGTTCCATTCATCACTTTGAGGTTTCTCTTTAATACCCAAAGACTCCAGATAACTCAATGCTTCATAATACTTCCCAGCTGCTCCATTGTAATCACCTGACTTGTACAAAGAATTCCCCTCTTCACGTAATTTTGGTATTATATCTGTTTTTTCTTTATCTGACATAGCCCATGAGTCTTGTTTGTAATCTCCTGGTTGTTCAATCCGTAAGAGTTCTATTTCAAAAGCTAATGGAGGTCTGTCGTGTACTAATGCATTCAAATCTTTGTGACCTGTTCCATGTATCATTGCTGAGTAGCCACAATGATGATGATGGGTGTGGTCATCATCGTCATGATGGGCCTTTTTTGTTTTCTGTTTGGCCAATTCTCTTAGTGCACGTGACACTGTAGAATACTCAGATACCATCTATAGTTAATTAAAAGTTATTAAAGTGGTTAATTAACTAATAATAACAGGATGTACCTCGTATGGGCAAGAGAACCTTGCTACTTCTCCAATGAGCATTTCTTTAACAAGTTTCTCCCAGATATCGAGCTTGAATTCGCGTCCAATGAGAAGTTCAAAAGGTCCAGTTCCAAGAGTATGTGTGTCATCAATCACGTGATCTGCCATTTTGTCTTGTTCCGGCAAGGTTCCATCTGGTAATAATTTAATTGTTTTAAAATGGAAAAATACCTGATGAGGTAATAGTTAACTAATGTTAACTGAGTCAGCCAACCTTTGAATTCTTTACATAGTCCGGAGGAGGTCCTTTTCCCCCATAAAGAATATCTTTCTTTACACCTGGTACTGAAGACGTTAGAGCCATTAGTCTTATGTTGACCACACCTACATACTACCCACCCACGTGGTGCACAAAGAGCACAATGGTTGATTCAATGACTGATGTAATGCTTCTAACTCCTTCACTGCTTATTACTGCTAGTGTCGGTATACTGAGTATAATTGTCGTCATTTATTTAATATATGCAAGAAAAGGAGGAGGAAAATCTGTTGGGAGTTGTGATAATTTAAGGTAGAAATATTGTAGTCTTCTGTAGCCAGCTGCTCCCTCTATTATGCTACAATTTCTATTGTATATCATACTGGTATAGGAAGGAACCTGAGACCATACCACCTCCTTCTCCATCTATAAAGAAAGTGAAAAACTCCAAGCACAAGGAAGGTGGATATTATCCTCGGAAGAAAGGAGGTCTTGAGCCACACCCACTTTCAGCTGCTGATTTTAAAGGCCATACTGGTACTGTTCTGTCATTGTCCTTTGAACCTGGTGGAAAATATTTGGTCTCATGTTCAGATGGTTAGTATGGAATAATGGAAATGGGCTTTGATGGAATGGACATGTGTCTATCATTTAGATCGCACTATAAGAGTTTGGTTAATGAAGACAGTCGAAGAGAGAGAACACAAGTAATAGAGGTCTTGTTATAACTGGTTTTATCTAATGATATTAGGCACACAAGAATGAATGTGGAATTTGACCATGCTACTCACATAGTATTTAGCCCAGATGGAACGTAAGAGATTACTAGTGCATTACGAATAGTATATTATTAGTAAATTATTAGTATATTATTAGTATATCTTGTTCTCTTCAGTGCTATACTAGGTATAATTAAGCTAGCCAAATGTGTAAGAGTATATAAACTTGCCAAGTCAAAAGGCAATGTTTCTTTATCAGAAACTTTGGAGTTCTCTCTTGTATGTAGTAAACAGATGATGTAATGAGTAGTTTACTTAATGGATTATTTTGTTCATTAGTTAAGTGATTCCCCTGTTGTAAGCCTGGACATTGCTTCTAATGGGAAATATATTATGACATGTTCTGATACTTCCCTTACTATTTGGACATTAAGAGGTATAGTATTGTCATAATATGATGGTAATATAACAGTGTATTGTGTTAGGAGATAAAATGACAACTATTGATACACTTCAAGCACCTAATCATTATGCAAGTATTTCAAAATGTAGTCGTTTTATTGCTTGTTGTGGTGAGTAGTCAATGAGAGAGAGAGAGAAAGAGAGAGAGAGGGAGAGGGAGAGGGAGAGAGGGAGACAGAGAGAGAGAGGGAGGACAGAGACAGACAGAGAGGTGACCAGATTCATCCTTTTCACTCATGATAGGCTTCACAACTGATGTTAAGATTTGGGAAGTTCAATACTCAAAAACCCAAGAATTTCAAAAGGTTCTCTTTGTCTAAACATTAGTTCATTTATCTCTCTGTAGGTCAGTCGTGCTATGGAATTAAAAGGTCACTCCGCTGGTGTGGTGTCTGTCTGTTTCTCCCAAGACTCAAAAAAGTACCTTAGTATCATTTTAATAAACCACTGACTCATTTGATGTACAGGGCTGCCACTGTGTCTAAAGATAAGACTTGCAAACTATGGGATATAGATGGTGATGATGGATAGATGGATGGATGGACAGATGGCGTCAGTAATCATGTGTGACTTAAAACTTCTTCTAACTATAGTGAGATATGCTTTAAATGAAGATCCCAAGATTTTATTAAACATTGGACTGGAGGTCGCAGATGTCCCCTCTCATGTCACCCTATCTCCAGACAATCTAGTGATGGCTATAGCAATAAATAGATCAATCCTTATATACTCTAGTGTGACAGGAACACTCATGGAACAGTTGAACAATATTCACAATGGTATAGTAAATATATAGTGAGATATAACTATAATATTAACTACTGCCTCTTTGTTAAGATGCTATTACTAGTTTAATTTGGGAACCTAATGGAAGGTACCTGGTATCTGCCGGGGGTACGGACCGATATATACGTCTCTGGCATAATGTTCCTGGGATGAGAGAACAAGTACGAGATTTTAAGGAGAAATTGTTACAAGCTACCAGTGAACCATTGAAGGTAACAATGAATGAGTATATAATTATTTATAAAATAACTTTATTTAATTGTTATTAGAATCGTCTTCAAGATCAAATAAGTGATCTCGAGTAAGTAATATGTGTTCATTCTTAAATGACAACAACTTCACCCCCACAGAAAGAAACTCGAACTGGTTACGTCAATCTAAAAAGGTTGTTCTATAAATAGATTTCTATTTTTAGTAACAATTAATAATATTCATAACGTTACGTTCCAATTTATAAAAAGACATGCGGTCAACAATTGAAGTGTAGTTTGTAAACAACATGGCTGAATGTGTTCCTACGCCGGAGCCCCAGCTCCTCGATCCTCTTGACCTAGTCGATGACCAAGACGACCCTATACCGCGGGAGTGGGGTCCACCTGCTGACGTACTGGAGAAACTAAAACAACATAGTAAGTACGTAAAGTTGAATGTGGGCGGAGCTTTGTATACGACCACGATCGGGACGCTAGTAAAACAGGATAATATGCTACGTGCTATGTTTAGTGGAAGAATGGAACTACAAACTGATGAAGAAGGTAAACTGGGAATTGTGTGTTTGTTTCATTAATTTTATTGACCACACCTATTGCCTACGCCCTCCATGTCATATAGGTTGGGTCCTTATTGATCGTAGTGGTAAACATTTCGGGACTATTCTTAACTTTTTAAGAGATGGTTCAGTCTCACTACCCGATACAAGAAAAGAATGCATGGAGTTATTGGCAGAGTCAAGGTGAGAATTGATGAAGGAAGACAGCAATATTGGCAACAAGATTATGATAACAGTTCATTTTGTGTATGTAATGTGATGTAACATTAGTACCATATTTGGATGAGGTTGTACAATCATCTTACTGTGATGTTTATATTGTACATTTACAGCTGTAAGTGATAATATTAGCTGTTATACTATTATTTATATTGTTGCTATAATCCATGGTCATTAGAGAGATAAATGTGTTGATAAAGACTTGAGATAAAATGTCCTATATTTTAAAATATCATTGTTATCAATCAGGTTATATTAACATGAAGTTTGCAAAAGGGTTGAAGATTATCATACTAAACTGTCAATTAATTAGCCTAATAAGGTGGTTGATCACCCATAGAATTAAGGGTTCATACATTTGAGTTATTAAATGCTACTTCAGACATTTACAAGTGCTTTTGTTATGTAGATTTTATCTGGTGGATGATTTGGCTGATGCAGTAGAGACACAGTTGGCAAAATTAAAAGATGAACATGAGCCAATGTGTCGTGTTCCTGTAATTACCTCTCCTGAGGAGGAACATCTTATTGTGTCAACGTCACGTAAAGTAGGTTATTTTATATTGCAAAGTGATAATCTCTCTCTCTCTCTCTCTCTCTAGCCTGTTATAAAATTACTTTACAATAGAGGAAGTAACAAATACTCATACACTTCGTAAGTTTTGCTTGAAATATAATCTCAAGTGTCCTAAAAATATTTTGAGAAGACAAATGTATATGACCATATCATATAATTTTGTACTGAATTGATTGTCCTATACACCAACTTCTAAAGTAGTAATGCCAAATAAGAGTCTCAGGATTTATATTATACTATACTAATAAATGGACCAACTCTGTGGCTTGAGTTTTAACCCCAACATTGCCAAATGACTCACTACAGTTAATTTTGATACAATTGCAATCATCTTAATCTTGGAGCTCATTTTCATTTTCTAAGTGTTTCTACAACCCTCCATATAAATTCATATATTCTCCCATAAGAAATCACTTCTATTTGTGAAGTCAAAACAAATGATTTCAGCTACAATTGACTGAATTCTTGTTTTTGTTCACAGCAATTCAGACGACAACTTCCTTAAGAACATAGAACTCTTTGATAAACTATGTGTACGTTTTAGTAGTCGTATCAAATTCATGAAAGACATAGTTGGACGAGGAGAAATATGTTGCTGGGCCTTCTATGGACACGGCAGAAAAGTGGCAGAAGTTTGTTGCGAGTCTATTGTGTACGCTACTGATCGAAAGCACACTAAAATTGAATTCCCAGAGGCAAAGATTTTAGAAGAAACTTTGAATATAATGTTGTACGAAGGTAAAGTAGGTGATGATTCTGCTATCGCTCGGACTGCTCATATTGAGCCTACTTCAAGAACTCGTCGGAACCGAACTCCTGAGGGTTTTTTGACTGAAGAGCAAGTAGCTCAACAATAGATAAGAGCTTTATTATAGTTTTGTACAGTTGATATTAATATTATATCAGTGATCAGGTCAATAAGTCAATATCATTCATTGTTGTATTATAATTATATTATGTACAAGTTTTTACTGTATTCTTACTAAATTGATTACCGGATGTTTGAAAAATGTAGAATCGCTGATTCGTTGCCAACGATATATTTACAACGGATGTTTAGATAGCAATCTGCAATGACCCCGTAGTACTCCAGTTATATTATCATTAAAGATAAATTTCCAGGTCAAGATAAGTGAGGGAGGTAGAGAAAGTAAGAGGCTGCTTAGTTATGGCGGTGAGTATGAAGCAAACTGCATGTATAGTATGGAAGTTAAATATGGAAGTGTGTGTATTTTTTACAGTTAATGGAAATAGTGCTACAATATAATGACCTTTTTTGGGGAGAGCATTTTATTAGTTTTAGACAAAATTTATTAGTGTCTTTTCTTTATATGAAATCCTCCAGTTATCTGAGAAGCAGATTCATGACATTGAAACTTCATGGGGAGTTGTCAAAAAGGACCTTCAAGGTGCTGGACTTATAATGTTTTTTAAGTAAGTATTATATATACACCAAGTGTTCTTTCTTGGACAAAGTGACATGCATAATTGCCATTCAGATAATCTTTAACAGTGCATCAATTCTCTACTACCGCATAATGTATATATATATATATATATATATATATATATATATATATTTGTATGTATGTATGTATGTATGTATAGCAGGTAATATGGATTGCATTGTGGAACTTGTTGGGTATGAAATATAAGAAGCATAGCCGCCAGCTCAAAGGTGATGAGACCACTGCGAAAACTGAATTACTCGCAAGTATTTTCCTTAAGTTATGATAAGCATACCTCACACAGGATGTTGTCGTTGATGTCCGTAGCCTTAGTTTGATTGGAAGAATGTGAAAACTTCCACACAAACTATAGTGTATATAATGTTATACTTGAATAGGATGAGATGACCTCATCAAAATAATTAATGGAAAGTAATGACCCTACAGCTTCACTACACTGCCTCTCTCTCTCTCTCTCTCTATCTCTCTCTCTCTCTCTCTCTCTCTCTCTCTCTCTCTCTCTCCTCTACTCTATATTTCAATATGTATATGATATGAATGTTTTAATTCTTTGTCTCTTTTTTTAAAGGTTATTTGAAATAGCTCCTCATCTAAAGGTTCTCTTTCCTTTCAAAGATGAACCAATTTCAGAGGAGAATGAGATTCTAAGGAAGCATGCACTCCAAGTCATGCAGACAGTTGATACTGCAGTCACTTTGTTATTATCTGGTGATCTCGAGACTTTAAAGGAAAGTCTCATTGAATTGGGTGTCGTACATAACTTCAACAATGTCAAGCCTGAGCATTTTGCAGTAAGAACAAGTAGTCATTTTACTAGAGAGAGATCTGTAATAATTACTCTACTAAATTTGTGTTGTGCAAAAGACCTTTTGTTTTTAATGATAACTCGTGTATAATTCATATTATTTTATCACTAGGCCAAGCCTCTAGTTTATTTATCACTCAACTACAATAATAAGGATGCCACAAATATTAAATAGGAAATCAGTAAATTTCCTCTTATTTTAATACTGCAAAAATGACAGTGTTGTTCACTTTGTAACAGTGAACACTAGCAGATGCAATAATAACTGCCAGTATTCATGTGCTTGTACAATGTCATTCTTTATTTCAATTGGGTTCACCTTTACACTTGCCCCTAGTGATCTTATATATACTCCTTATATCATGCAGGTTTCTATATCATAGTGTCCACTTTTCAGTGGCTACTCATGTTAGTCCAGTCACTATACTTAAACTGATTATTTTATTAGAATTATGCATTTTTAGGTTATCTCAATTGCTTTAAACATCTGGTCATACTCAGAGCAAATAAACACTAGACATGTTACTATGAACTTCCTTTAACTTCCTGTCATTATATGAAAACTGACTTTGTCATAACATTAGAGATATTATATCTCTAACATAGTCTAGTTTCATTAGACGCTTTACTAACATCACTTACACATGACTTGTACTAACTTTAAGCTACAAACCAAGATGTCTAGTTGATAAGAATTATTTATATACAAACTAGTCTATTCATATACCATTATTTCAGTGTACATACCAACATACCATTATATGAGTGTACCATAATATACCATATACCAGCATACTATTATAATGAGTGTACCATAATATACCATATACCAGCATACTATTATAATGAGTGTACCATAATATGCCATATACCAGCTTACTCTTATAATGAGTGTACCATAATATACCATATACCAGCATACCCTTATAATGAGTGTACCATAATATACCATATACCAGCATACCCTTATAATGAGTGTACCATAATATACCATATACCAGCATACCCTTATAATGAGTGCACCATAATATACCATATACCAGCATACCCTTATAATGAGTGTACCATAATATACCATATACCAGCATACCCTTATAATGACTGTACCATAATATACCATATACCAGCATACCCTTATAATGACTGTACCATAATATACCATATACCAGGATACCATTATATGAGTGTACTATATACCAATGTGTTATTATACCAGTGTATCAATATTCTATTATACTACTATTCCAACAATGTGGCTTCAGACTTGCTAATGTGTCTGACAGCTGTTAATCACCTAGTTTAGTAACCAGAGTCCTTTTTGGGTATGAATTAAGACTGAATAGTGTATGTATTAGTTAGTGGAGTTGTTGAACATAGAAGGTGCTTCAAAATATACACAATAATGACTTTTAAACTCAGCCTTCTATTAAATATATTTTAATACCCTAATATCTGTGGTGTACCATTAACTATATGTATAGTGTATATCAAACTACCTTGTACCATTACTCTATAGATTATATTGCTCTTATCAAAATAGTCAGCTAGTTGTGGCTTTGACACAGGAAATGCTTTTAGTTCTGCCACTATACCAACACCCATAGGAATGACGAATAAATTACGATGACTCTCTTTTCTTAGCCTGTAGGTCAATCGCTCATATATGCATTAAGTCAAGCACTTGGTGAAGAATTTACAGAAGAAGTCAAGGGTGCCTGGGTGGGTTTATACGGATTTGTAGAAACGACAATGGAGAAAGGGATGAAAGAAGGAATGGAGGCATGCTAACTTGACAGACTTTAAAAATCTAAAGTACCACCAAGCCTCACTTTCTATAAAGATTGTCTTTTCAAACATACTCTACATTATCAGACATGCACATATTATTTTTGGTACAACTTTCTTTCTTTTATAATAAATATTAGAGACTAATACTATTTACTTTAAATGTATAGATTATTTTTTCTTTATTACTGCTTGTAAATTTTCTTTATTTTTTATGCTTTTTTATTTGCTAATCAATAATTTGACTGACTGACTACCCATTAATTGTAAATCAACCTAGTAGTGTGTTCCTTTAGTTTTTTTCTTAAGTTTGTAAGTATTAGTTTGATGTTAGTAATACAAGTGATCTCAATAGTAACAAATTACACATTTTGTTAACCAAAGTCTTCAATAAATTCTGTCTGTTCCTTCTCAATTTGTTGCAATGACTGATACTCCAGTCTTAATCTACACAAAAAATAAATAACAAATAGAAAGTCCTTTCATTTATTACGTTGATTGTCATGATTTTTAATAGTATAGCTACCAGTAACCTAGGATAGCTACTGTTAGTAAGTTTCCCATTAAGCTATCTCCCCGTTAGTAACAATATAGTGACCTAGGATAGCTACTGTTAGTAAATTTCCCATTAAGCTATCTCCCCATTAGTAACAGTATAGTGACCTAGGATAGCTACTGTTAGTAAGTTTTCCATTAAGCTATCTCCCCGTTAGTAACAGTATAGTGACCTAGGATAGCTACTGTTATTATGTTTTGTAGTATCTTGTGTAATAGCCACTGAGATCATTTCAAAATTGGGATGCTCACCAAATGATTTAATGGTTTAAGGTTTAAGTACAGGTTTAGGTATAAACATCACATTCGTTCAATGGAAACACCTCTTCAATTCATCAACCACCCCTCCAGTATAGTGCAAGCTTCTCTACAGTGCAAAATATGTGTCCCATTTTCCTTTCCATATATTAATAACCTATACAGTAACCTCAGGGTTAGTACTGTTAAGCTCCACAATAAACCTAGGATGGCTACAATTATTATCAATAAAATAACTACCGATATGAGCTATTAAATTACCATAATTCAACATTAAAGAAATATTTTTGTTTTTATCAACTTCCACACATACCTGTAGTAGGAATTACTACACCTTTAAATATCTGAAATGTTACTAGTAATTTAATATGGTTACCTCCTCTCTCACCTCTATCAGAAGCCACAAATATTTCAATGATGATATAATCATTGAGGTATGTACTAGAGTACACTAAATAGGAAGAGGCTGGACTTGTTCATTATCTATATATTTGTAAGTGACCAGAATTATATGTTCTACTCACATAATACTAGCCCACTATTAGAAGGGAACGGTTACTAGGCAACTGTTACTAGGTAACTGTTGTTAGGGAACTGTTATTACTAGATGGTTTTTTTTTCTCAAGGCAATGTTATGATAATTGTACTATAATTAATTAATTAATTAATTACCTTTCTAATTGCATTTTCTTTTCAGCTATCAGAGAGAACAGTTGCTGTTTTTGTGATTCTCTTTGCTTGGCAATTGATCGAAGTTGACTACGAACTCCTATAGCCTAACAATGAATGGATGGTCTATTTAATCATGTAATTCATCCATTTATCTAAGCATCTGTCCATTCACCCAGTACAATATCCATGTATTTAACTAAACATTGTCCATTTAATTAACCATCCATTTACCTAAAATATCCCTATACATTCTATATTTATACATCCATTTATCTACGCATCTGTCCATTTATTCACTTGCATTTGTCCATTTTGTTTTATCTATATATTTGTGACCTGATTTGTAAATAAACTGCTATTTAAACATCTTAAACATTTCAGTTTTGTGTATACATATAGTTGCTATATACTATTCTATATATATGCAAAACTGTTTTAACAGTGGGTTTTTCACAAATCAGGTCACAAATGTTTTGACAGAAGTGGTCTCTTTTTGCAAATTATGTCATAATTGTCTTATTTCATTAATTGTTATATTTTCCATCCATCCATCCATTCATCCATTCATCATGGACTATATTAGTAACACTCTCACTTACCTTGGTTTTTTCATATTCCACTTGTTTCGCCAACGAATCAACCATTTCAATGAACCCACCAACTAAAGCCTGAAACTCAGATATTTCTAAAAAAATGGACAAAGGATATTTTTAACACCATAACTTGTGTGTGTCCTTACTATTCACAAATTCTCGACATTCTTCCTTCAGTTCTTCAGTATTTCCAGCTGTTTCTGGTTCAACTACTCTAATCTTGGACAATTCATCAAAAAAGAATCCTTCCATAGGCTGAGATGGAACGGACATCTTGAAGTTTAGTTTGGTATTGGTAACCATAGAAACATTAATTGTAGGGTTATCCTCTGAAGGCGCGCTAAATAATTATACCCACGTGCATTACATAATTAATATTAATTCTCTAAAATTATAACAAAGCTAACTGCAGGGCTGTGGACTGGCTTGAAAAGAAAAAAAATGTCTAATGTCTTCGTTCCTTCTCCTCCAAACGAAGAATTCTTTGATTCCTTGTTTGCAACACAGCAATTTCAACCATCTTCAGTTAAATCACTATGGTACTTGACATAATTTATGCTATTGAATTTAACATTATTACTATGTTTAGGAGCACAGAGAATCAAGTGAACTCTTCAGAGAGAAGTATTCAAGAACCTTTTCGAGCAAATGCATTTTATGATCACTCACAACAGCAGCACCCACCAAGTTAGCTCTAAAATATTATAATGATTGTTTCATCAATTTATAATCTGATTTTATCAGACATATATAGACATTTTGTTCCTCTGTTACAAACTGTTCCATCGACACCAGCACTTGAAGAACAACAGCAACCATTTATACCACAGACAGTAGACCGTAGACTTAACTTCTCGTGTTAGTATAAACATAACTTCACTCTATCTGATCTCCCTCTCTCTATCTCCCTGTAGTTGATGATCCTACTGTACCAGAAGGAAAGAGCATAGTTGGACTCCGCCCAGTGACTGAAATAGGTATCCATAATATCTTTATAGTGTCATTATCATTTATACATTATGTGACTTAACTGTATCTTATATATGTAACTAGCTGAACGATATCAGTCGGTCTTTAATGGGTTCTCTTATTTTAATCTTGTACAATCTAAAGTATTTGACGATGTCATGTACTCTGATAGTCATCTGGTGACATCTGCACCTACTGGTAGTGGTAAAACTGTTATTTTTGAACTCGCTATTGTACGCGTTCTTATGCAAATGAGCGATAGTATTCATTCTCTAAAAATTGTTTATGGTACGATGTGGAATGAATGGAACATAGATTGATGGATGGATGAATGAATGGACATACAGATGGAATTTATACCTAATTACCTCATATTATTGTGTTCATTTTTTACTTGTTCCTAGTGGCTCCAATAAAAGCATTGTGTACTGAACGTTATGAAGATTGGACAGCTAAATTTGGTTCTCTTGGTCTCCATTGTTCTGAGTTGACAGGAGACAGTCAACTTGATGACTATTTTGAACTTCAAAAGTCTCAGATCATTATGACAACACCAGTAATATATGTTATATAATATTATTTATAATATAATTATATAATAAATAATATTATAATTATAATATTATTTATTTATTCATTTTAAAATGTTCACAGGAGAAATGGGACAGCATGACACGAAAATGGAGGGATAATAAATCCCTTGTACAGTTGGTGCAGTTATTTCTTATTGATGAAGTCAGCAAATTTGTCTGTCTGTCTGTCTGTCTGTCTGTCTGTATCCCATCCACCTTCTACTAGTGACCTTCAGCTTTATAATTATTATATATACAGTATTTTTATTACATGTATATCTAGGTACATCAATTAAATGATGAATCTCGTGGTCCAACAGTTGAAGCTATTGTGAGTCGTATGAAGACAGTGAGAACATCTGTAGTATGTGAGAGAGGAGGTCATTTTGTCTCTGGTGGTAATGTATTGCTAAGATTTATTGCTGTTTCTGCAACCATACCTAATATTAGAGATGTATGTGTAATAAACATCAAATTTATCTTTGCCCCTTCATCTATCCTCAAACTTTATCTTATTCTTAATGATTGTCTTGTACAGATAGCTTCATGGCTTGGTTCTGAAGCTCACCCCGCCATTACACATTGGTAATATACAATATTTAGTATAAAATATTGTTCTATTCCATTTAACAGTATTGATGAGACACATCGTCCAGTTCAACTAAGAAGAGTTGTTCTTGGTTTTCCAGATGCGACCACAGACTTTAAATTTGATCTTTCACTAAACTACAAACTCAGTGGTATTGTACAATGCTATTCAGATCAGAAACCAACTCTAGTAGTATGTTAATATACTCACATAATTACAGGGGCATAAGAAAA
The DNA here is from genome assembly GCA_963965975.1 of Xestospongia bergquistia. NCBI lineage: Eukaryota > Metazoa > Porifera > Demospongiae > Haplosclerida > Petrosiidae > Xestospongia > Xestospongia bergquistia. The sequence goes on from OZ014417.1 coordinate 7,774,913, forward strand.
TTATCCTCACAGTTTTGTGCTACTCGTAAGGGCACGCAACAAGCTGCTTCTGTTTTAGTGAAAGATGCACGTTTTGTAATGAATGGAGAACACAAGAGAAGGTATCCTTAGAAACAACACACAAATTTAATAATTAAAGAAATTCATGAAAAAATCCCAAACAAGATTACAATATTTGTTGATAGTCAGCATATTTTCATTTTCTATAATATTATATTATATCCTCAATTCTATACTTATTTCTATTATTGTTTAGGTTGCAATCTATTGCCAGTACTCTTAATGATAGCAAATTAAGAGGTAATATAGACTATAGTAATATTGTGATAGTTGTATTAGAAATTGTTGTTTATGGTGTTGGATATCATCATGCTGGAATGACTGCCAATGATAGGAAAACCATTGAAGTTATGTTCACTAATGGTGAACTACCTGTTCTATGTGAGTTATAGGAATGAGATTGAGGATGGGTGGTTTGAGAATGAGGATGAAAGAAAATTACCTTGTATTCTTGTTTTTAGTTGCCACAAGTACTTTAGCTATGGGAGTAAGTTCACTTTATAGTAGTAAAAATGAATTATGATCTGTTTAATTTTGTAGGTCAATCTTCCAGCTCATTTGGTGATTATCAAATCAACTCTGCATTATGTAGGGGGTATGTTTCAAGAGTATTCTGAGAGCCAAGTACTACAAATGATAGGGCGTGCAGGACGACCACAGGTCAGTCCTATAGTGACTACTAAATAATTTATGTGTTTACAATTTCCTCTAGTTTGATATAACAGCAACTGCAGTTATAATGACACGCAATTCTACAAAATTCAAATATGAGGCACTTCTCAGTGGAACCCAAGTGATAGAAAGCAAGTAAGGATTATATTTATAAAGCAGTTATATTATTATTCTCTCTCTCTCTCTCTCTCTCTCTCTCTCTCTCTCTCTCTCTCTCTCTCTCACACACACACACACACACTCTCTCTCTCTCTCTCACTCTGCAGTCTTCATGCTCATTTAATTGAACATCTCAATGCAGAGATAGTACTACATACAATTACTGATGTCAGCATAGCTCTGGATTGGATGAAGTCAACTTTTCTCTACATACGTATTAAGAAAAATCCCAAATACTACAGTATGTGTATTAATAATCTCATCATATTTCCAGCTTACATAGGAATACCAGTAGATTTGTCACCTGAAAAATTAGAGGAGAAACTTCAAGGTATTTTACCAGAAAAAGAGAGTACTCTGATGACACATTGTTCTCTGTTATAGAAATGTGTTTAAAAGATTTGCATCTTCTTGAAGCTCAAGGTCTTATCAATATGGAGGACGGATTCACTCTAGTTCCTACAGGTATGTATTATCATTAATATATCAAAATTATGTACTATACCTTTATATATGTAATACTATCATTGGAATGGCTCTCCTCTAATAGATTATGGACGAATGATGGCTCGATATTATGTTGCATTTGAGTCTATGAAGAGATTTCTTAATCTGAAAGGAACTGAAACCCTTGGAGAACTGGTAGGCTTCTTGTGATTAAATCAATTTGTAATTCATATATTGAGTTAGGTTCAAGAGTTATCACAATGTGAAGAGTTTCAAGAGGTTCGATTACGAGTTAATGAGAAACGAATTTTGAATCAATTAAATAAGGACAAGCACAGAGCAACTATTAGGCAAGTACTGAGTTTATGCCTTTAAATCCTGTGGATTCAATAATTTTATCATAGGTTTCCAATGTCTGGGAAGATGAAGTCCACAGATATGAAAGTTAATTGGTATGTTAGTTGATGAAATGAAAGTGGGAATGGTAAGGTGGAATGAGAATGTGGATAGTGTAGTGGAATGAGAATGTGGATGGGTAAGGTGGAATGAGAATGTGGATGGCATAAGATGCTTTGATATTGGAGTTGATATTGTGTATTTATTATATATTACTTACAGTTTGATACAAGCTACATTAGGATGTCTACCAATTCAAGAATTTGGTCTGAATCAAGACATACAGAAGATATTTCGTTCTGCATCACGTCTTTGTAGATGTAAGTGGGTATGTCCCTGTATTTTTATGTCCTAATTAACAGGCTTAATGGAACTATTATTGCTTGGATCCAACTTCACTGCATTATTAAATGCTGTATTACTTTACAAATGTGTTCAAACTAAGTAAGAGAAATGAAAGAAATCATTATAATAATCTCTATTTTTGTATTTAATTATTAGATTGTGGGAAAATTCCAAGCATGTCGCCAAACAGCTTGACAAAATAGGTGTTGGATTGATGGATGGATGGATTGATGGATGGATGGACAGACAGACAGATAGATAGATAGATAGTTAAGCAGACAGATGAATTGAGGGATGTTCAAGTTTAAATTGGTAGGTGTGACATTAAGTACTACCCTCGTCAATGCTGGATTGACCACATTCAAGAAGATACTGGAAACAAATGCTCGTGAACTTGAATTAATTGTTAATCGTCATCCTCCCTTTGGAAACCAAGTAATTAACACTAATAGACGGGATTAATGAATATTAACTCTATTTATTATAGGTCAAAGAAGCTGTCACAAAATTGCCTCAATATTCTATTACAATAGAACAGGTACATGTATGATATTATAGCATTCTTTTATTTAATCAAATTATCTAGTCTTCAACATTGGCGTCAGATCAAGCTGATTTAATGATTACATTAACATTGGTCAATCATTCTTTATTGCAAGAGCTAGGTTGTACTGCTGGACCTGGTCATACCTGTTTATTACTTATAGGAGATGAAGATAACAGAGTAGTGATGAAACAAAAAATAATGTAGAAATGCATTGTGACAATCTTGGATAACTCTGCTTACCTCTCTCTCTCTCTCTCTCTCTCTCTCTCTCTCTCTCTCTCTCTCTCTCTCTCTCTCTCTCTCTCTCTCTCTCTCAGGGATTCTCAATTACTCCCTGGTGGTAGATGGTCTAAAAGAATCTCAATTGTTAGGGCTAACAATGGGACAAAGTTACAATTCTATTATATCAGTCTAGAATATGGTTTGTGTGCTCCATAAATAATACACACATTACAATCTAATAGAATTAACTAACTATGAGTTTACCTTTTCAGTTGGGCTTGATCTTCAGCAATCTTTCACTCCACAATATAGTCATAAATTTATACCACCAGCAATATCAAGCAAGGTAACAGTAACATATAATTCAGAGTGGCTTAAATGTTGTGATTACCTAATATTTTGAACACATAAGTAGAAAATTTTATATTTTTTTTTAGCAAGAGAATGATAATGAAAGTAAGAAAAAAGGTCTGCATAATACAATTTTTATTCCCAGTCCATACATTGCTGCTTTCTTTCTTATATGTACTTTAGAGAGACCAGACACTTCATCTAAAGAAAGACAAACACAATGTAGTCATCGTTGTATCAATAAGAGTGTGTATCCTTAATTCTCTCCAATTTACTGAACACTATTAGAATGTAATGATAACAAGTCTTCCTTGACTCTACATAGCTGTGGTCATGATTGTTGTAAGTATGGCCTACCAATAGATAAAATATCTACTGACATCGGCAAGGTCTGTATAGACATGTACAAGATTTTAATAAGTAGGGATTTTTGCTCTTCTTGCAGGAACACACACATAATAGGTATTCCAAACTATCTACTTCTAGTAAGACAACTCCAAGAAAGAAACCTACCAATAGAATGGCAACACATATTAATGAGCTTCATAGTCGTGTTCAGTCAATTCCACCAACTCCTGGACTAAAAAGAATCAAGGTATTTAAAAAATTATATCCTAAAATTTTTGTACGTAAATTTATGAAACTATATTATGATTGGCTTACTCCATTTTAGATCACGAGTTCTGATTACAGAGACTACCTCAGTCCTAGTAATCTAAAGCAACAATTCAGTTATACACCAAGGGAAAAACTCACTCGCTCTCTTCCTTTATCATCGTCTCCTCCACTGGGTACTCCCACATATGATGGTCCACTTTATTCCATAGATGGAGGAGATGATGATAAGTGTACTTCAACTGGTGGAAATGATATGGACTTTTATGTTCAAAATAATCATCCATTTGAAGTACATGATGAAGAATTTGATGAATTTGCTTCATTAGATCAGGAATTATTGAATATGGAGTTTTTGATTGATGAGACATCTGAGGAAGAAGGTTTGCCTCCTAGTCCTCCTCCCCTTCCTCCACCTTTAACTCAGTTGAAGTCCATCCACTCTCAAGCATCCCTCCAGCAACAATCAACTCCAGTACCATCACCTCAAAATAAGAGATCAACTCCATTGACCTCACCTTATGGAATAACTCAAGTTTGTACTCCATTGACATCTACCCATCAAATGATCCCTCAAACTACACTACCACTTTCTCCTCTTAAGAAAATAAATAATACAGCATTATATAGTAATGTGATGAAACCTGGATCTAATGTAGTTTGTTCATCAATGATAAAAAATAGTCCAACTAAGCTACCTGCTAGAAAGTTGACATATCCAACAGAGAACACTCTTCAAAAACCTAATACAAACCTTAAAATGACAGGATACAACAAGTTGGAGCACCTTAAATTGACTGGATACCAATTAGAGGGCTCTAAATTGACTGAAAATCAATTGAAAGATCCACCTGCAAAGAAGCTCTGTCAGAGAAACATCTTCTCAGACAGAAGTCTTCAAACATCAACTGACAACAAGATGAGTTCAGTTGATGTGCATATGAAACCTCATAGAGGAACTCTACTACAGTCCTCTCAATACCACAACAACATAGATTTGTCCTTCTTCACATCAAAAACAAAGTAAGTCATATATCCACAACCCATCCTATAGTTAGTAAGTATAAATATACAACCCTGCATTTCTCCTTTCTTAGTAATTCTGATGATGACAGTGATCTTTTTGGAGCAGTATTTGCAGGTATATTTTGAGAGCACAGGTACAATAATAAAATATAAAAACATTATACAACATAACCAATGCAGAGCATTGGTATAAAACAATATCACAATATTACATTATAATATCAGCAGTTAATATTATTTTCATATATTTCACCATACGTGTCAACCACATCTAGACAGTGGGTTTGGGTTCATTAAACAAAGATTTTAAATCCAGTTTCACAAATTGTCGGTCATAAGCATTCAGAGGTCCTTCCTCAGTACTAGTTTTAGCATTAGCAACATACATATTAAAATTCTATTAAACAAAAAAGAGAAAATATATATACTTTAACTGAGAGGACTATATGCAAAATTTGATCTAGAATGCATGTATTCTTGACTTACCTCCATATCATAGACAACACTCTGTAGGTCACCTGTACGTACTGTCCCTACAAGACTAATAATAGCCTCAGGACTAAGGCTACCATAAGCAGCATGCAGTTCCTTGTTCCAACAGCCTAAATGCACACCCCAATACACTAAATCTAAATGTGATAATGCATTAAGTAGTGTATGTATGGATTATAATAATTATAGATTTTTACCTTTCATAGTATAGTTATGATAACATGAGTCATCACAGCCTTCTTTGTTATAGCGACTCTCCTCAATCTTAGTAACGTTATTGTAATCAAATACCTATAGAACAACCGATATATGGCAAACTAGCCCCTCCTCTTTTTTGATAATATAATGGAGATAGGTGGCAAGAGGTGAACTAAGCTCTCTGAGTGTATGTTCTATGTACAGTTGCTTACTTTAGCAGTTGAACTAGAATACTCAAATAATTTGAACTGTTTCAGTTGACAATCACCTACACCTAACCATATAGAACATGTTCTGTGAGCAGTTTGAATTCTCCTGTAGAGAGAGAGAGAGAGAGAGAGAGAGAGAATAACTTCAACACAACATCAACTACACTGATAACCTGATGGCTTCATCAAGTGAACTATCAAATTGAAGGACATCTCTCATAAGAAAATTAAATGGTATCCCACTTCGAGATTCCTCTCCAAATGGTTCATCAGAATGTTTCTCAGAAACAGCTAATCCCTTAGAGGACATCCCTATAGGATAAAACACATTTGATAGTACTAGTGTCCATCTTTAAACATCCTCTTACCTGATATGGTAGTCAACCACCCAGACCAACCAACATTAGCAAATGAATGGCCATTAATAGGATGATATATAACAACTGTAGGTGCCTTTTGTAATGGACCATTAACATCCCAATCTAGAGCACGTAACTATTAGAGATTTAAAGTGAAGTATTTTTGAGACTCAAGACTAACCTGTACAAATCCAGAATCACTGCTGACTGCATTTCCCCAAGCACCAAGCATTGAACAACCAGCCTATCAATGTTATAAGGTAGTATGTATGTCCTTTAGAATTTTAGTAACTAAAACTATTACTAGTAAATGAACTTGCTCTTGAATATTGAAGGTAATAATATAGGTAACTAACAGATATAGTGATATTAATGAGATACTTAATAGATAGTGATATTAAGGTAGATACTTAATAGATAGTGATATTAATGTAGATATTTAATAGATAGTGATATCAATGTAATAGATAGTGATATTAATGTAGATACTTAATAGATAGTGATATTAATGTAGATACTTAATAGATAGTGATATTAATGTAGATACTTAATAGATAGTGATATTAATGAGATACTTAATAGACAGCAGTACTAATTAGTAGTTTAATGAGCTAGTCAAACTAGGCTTACTGCTCCATTGAAATGCATGACAGTACTGCAATGTTTACATAGTGGTTATAAATTTATTTTATTACAATTGCCACAAAGTTGATGAAAACATCATTTTTTTACTTTTAGTGAACTTCCTTAATCCATTCATTTCATAGTATAGAGTCAAAGGGCAACAAAAACAGAAAAAAAGAACTCATGGATCTACGATTAACAGTTTATATAAACACTATGTAAATATTGTGATACTGTCTCACATTCCATACATTCCAATAGGGCAGTATTAGTTTGCTTCTAGCCCCTCCTCCGTCCATCAACTTATCAAAAAGGAGGAGGGGCTAGCTCACTAGACTACTAATATAGATAGTGATGGATGTTAAAAATACATACCAAAAATATCCAAAAAACAGCAACTTAACTAAAAGAACTAAAAGTAATTTTATCAGAAGTGAGTTCAAATGACAACAACTAATATATTAATAAAGATTTAATGATCCAATGTCCCTAAAATACAGGGAGGTTATTGTGTATGTATCCTATTACTGTCCATACAGTATTAATAGACTAGTGGACTTCAGTATAAGATAAATATAACAGTTTAAATACTGATATATGATATAGCACTTATATTATACCACATGAGCTATGTTCACTTAACTCATGGGAGATCCAAGTGCCAAAAAAGGAGATGATAACCACTCAAAATTTTGATTCTTATCTCTAGGCAACTTCAGAAATATATATATTTTAAGACATAATCAACACTAAGGAGGTGTTTGTTCTAACCATCTGTATTATAATATCTATTCATATTTATAACTGTGTCTTACTTTGACAAGCTCTGGTAACATGTGGAGCTTTAAAATAAGATTATAATCTACTTCTGCACCATCAGCTAGTCCTTTCATCTCATCAAAAAAATATTGAGCTGAATATTTCCTACAAAGAGAAGTGTTGCATTTAAGTGAATGTCAGCTAGAAGCCTAGAAATATCTGAAGTAAGGTTAGGTATGAGAACGTGCTAAAATCTTGGTTGGTTACTCACTTAGTTAAGAGGTGAGTTAAATCTAATGCACCAGATAGACCCAATTCTGCTATAACTTTTCTTATATCTTCAGGCAAGTCTTTAAGATATGCTTCAATCTCTTGTTCTACATGGTTCATAAAGCTTGGCAGAATATCCTGAATTTGAGCTTTGAGTAACTGTCCATGAGCATAACCCATATCATAAGGACTACCATAAACATGAAGAACTGTATGAACAAGATTAATTGTAAGTAAATAAAAAAACAGAAGTGACTATTTAAAACATGCTCTAAGCACAGGACACCGACCATTCCAAATCCTTACCTTAGTAGCCATCCCTTCCCTAGAGGGATGGCTACATTACACATCTTAAATGACTGATCATATTTACTCACCATATATCTGATCATCACCAGCTCCAGCTGTGTACAAAGAGCCATTAGCTACTGAGGTCACACGTGTTGGACTACCATCCCAAGGAGGATGTACATTTGGTGTTCCAGGGCAGCTGCTAGTTAGAGGAGATTCTTCATGATAAAAAAGGTAAGTACTACATTGGAGAGGAAAGATAAAGCCAAGCAGAAGTAAAGCAAACATTATTAGTGTCTAGGCAATGAGTATGACTATCAGGCCCACCTTCTTGCATGCCCTAGCCACACCTTCGTTGTCATGGTAACTTCCTGTTGGGCAAACAGCTAACATGATGGCGTATTCTCGTCAGGGGACAGCGCATCGACTTGTAGCTTTGGACTTGATGTTACGCACATTCATGAACTCGCCCGACTTCCAACCTTACGATCCACGAATGTGGGAGGGCATTGCTAAACTGGTTCCAGGCACAACTCCACAGCAAGTGTGTAACTTGGATAACACATCATATTAATTTACTATATATTTCTTTGTCTAGTGTATTCAAAGATGGGAAGAACTTCGCTCTACTTCACAATTTGTAACTAGGGATTTATCAGTTTTGGCTGCTAAAGGAAGACCCATATCAGCTAGTGGTCAGGCTCGTTTGACAAGTCAAATCCACTATACTAAACAAGTAAGAACATTGTCTAATTTCAATCTCTGATTTTATGGATTATTCATCAGTACTATAGTTATGAACATATCTAACTGCATACCCTTATATTTTCATTCCAAAGTTTCCATTCTCATACTATTAAATTCCATTCTCAGGATAGTTACACATCATCAGTGACTGAGTTACCTCCAATCAATGACTTCACGCGATCTTCTAACTCTTCCTCTTCACTGGGACGTTCCTATTATCGTGACCAATACCGTGGGTCAATCTCGTCTCCTGGAGGTTATCGACTACAGAGTGGAAAATTCACAGCATCTTTCTGTCAGTCTTACCTCAATGGAGTAAGAAAAGGAAGAGAGATAAACGAAGGAAAAGAACAATTAAATAAAGATGATGATAGCAATAAACAAAGCAATGACTTAGTAGGTAGTCAAGGACAAGAATCAAATCAAGAAACAAATCATGAGTTGCTCAACAAGTCAAAACAAAGGTAGAATTGAGTAACCATTCAATTACATTGTTGAACACACACACACACACACTCTCTCTCTCTCTCTCTCTCTCTTTCTCTCTCTCTCTAGTGATGACAATATATTTACTGTCAGTTCAACTACCTCTCAACATAATTATACATCATCATTACATAATCAAGAGAACAAACAAGAACCTATAACTAACATGGTCATACATGTACGAGATGAAACTAAGAAAAGTTAGTCTTAAAATTAAACAGAGTGTCTTTTAAGTAATACAAATGAGCACACACATCACAAATCAATATATGAATGACAACAGGAGCACATGCACTCCTAAAAGTATAGCAATAGAAAATAGGGAACATAGTTATAAAGTTACATTGAGAAATGTTTCATAAAAAGTAGATATACAATCTTCATTGGTATTGTAAAACTACTCCTAGATTTGATAATAATTAACTAGATAATGAATAGATGATACAGTTATTTTAAAATGTCCATATCTTATAGAAAGTCAAGATTTTATTTGTCCACGAGAGACTCTCATAAAAGAAATGAGATATTTTAATGATTACTTAACATCAACTGAGACACAACAGTGGGAAGAAGTGGACATCAGTGTCCACTGTGATGTATCTGTCTTTCATTGGCTAATGTGTTATGTTAAGAGAGGTATGACTGAGGGACCTATAGGAGAGATATTGGACACACCTCTCGAACCTCTTCCGCTAGGTATGTGTGTAATTTAGTTATTCTATTCTTCTACTGATGACTTTAATTTCTATTGTATTATCTTATTGTTCTGTTCTCTCTCTCTCTCTAGTACCAACTAATGTTGTGTCAATACTTATATCATCAGATTTCCTAAAGATGGACTCACTTGTAAGATATCTCAATTTATCTACAACAATATTATATACTGTGCATGTATTTTAGACAGAAGACTGTCTGATATATTGTCATAGAAACATGAGTGAAGTAACAACTGCTCCTTGTAATATGAATTGTATTGGTAGTCATCTTATGACTAGGTAAATCATAACTAGTCTCATTCCCAGACATCAATGTAGTAGGCATGGGAATGAGACTAGTCATGAACACTGCTGAACTGTGAATTTTATTTAAATTTTCAATGCACTCAGATTAGTTCAAATGTTCTCCCCACTTGAAGTAGAAAGACTCTGTGATGTGAAAGATAAAATAAAAAGGTATTACAAAAGTTTTATCAATAATTTACGCATCTTCTTTAGTAAACTGTTTCTTCATCTTTTGGAAAGGCTCTTTGATCCTTCCTACTCTCATCCCGAATGTCCCAATAATGCAGCCACTCTCTTTAGGTAGTAAATTTATATCAAATAATGACTACAACTAATACTGGCTTTAGATGCAAACACTGTGGTCATCTTCTAACTGCTGCCCAAGTGAAGTTATTCCCTTGTAGTCCACAAAGGTCATTATTACTTAAAATTTTTATGCATAGCATAAAAATATCTTATTTTTAGACTTAAAATTGACAAGACTGGACAACTCAAACATAGACATAAAAGGTAAAAAGTTTACTATAACTAGGGAAGTTTAGCTGTGTAATTTTTTTTTATTTTTAAGTTAATTTTATAAGTTACTTTTTGACTCATTACAAGAACAACATTGTAATTTCTTTTATAAATCCATTTCTCTTCATATCAATAGAGATCCCGATTGGACAGTGGAATCATATCTTATTTCTTTGAGACAAACTGGCATGAGTTGGAGAGAGATATTCTGGAGGTAATTACATTGAACTCAATCAATATGGTTTCCATTTACAAATCTGTCAAGATATTTGTCTTCCTTCTATTAGGATATGGGGTAAGATTACATGGTTCACTTGTGAATTATGTGGTCAGGCTTTCCAATGTTCTTCACTCTCAACTTGTTGTTATCATCCAAAGACATTTGTCTTTGTTGACAGTACTGGCACAAAGTTACCTGATGGAAGAGGAAAGTATCTTTGCTGTGATCAAATATATGGACTCTTCTCTCCTACGGATGTAAAACAGGTTTGTTAGGGACTTATATTGACTTGAATATTAATGGTAGCTACCCTAAGTCACTGTAGTAAGTACTGATGTTCATTAGTCTAGAGCTTACTAATGGTAGTTACTGTAAATGTAATGACAGATTATTACTTGCAGAATGGATGCTGTTTCAGAGATCACATTGTTAGTTCTAACACAATCAATGATATTACAGTTGACATACTTACTGAAATGAGAGATCTTATTTGTGAAATAAATACAACAGAACTGACCTCACAAGAGAATGCTATTTGTGCTGTATTAAAAAATGAGCTAAAACAACAAGTACAGGTACACAACTGTCCATACAATACTCCTCTATAATGTCCTTTATCAGATATTTGTCAAACCAGAACTTCCACAAGAAAGGAACATTGTTGAGAGAAAATCTTCAAGTAATACTAGTAGTGCTGAGAGGAGAACTTCAATTAATGCTGAACCCAATCTAACACTAATGACAAAGGAGCAGCCTCTTATTGAGTTACAACCATCTCAAGAAAAGACAAAGGATAACAGAGGTCTCAAGAATAATGGTCCATCAAGAAAACTTGTTAAAGGAACTAGACGACAAGTAGAGGAAGAAGAAAGTAGTGGAACAGAAGAGGGAGAGGAAGAGGAGTCATCATCTTCAGAGTTAGAGGAAGATGATGAAGAAGGAACAGCAAAAAGAAAAGGTAGAGATTGTCTTCTTACTCTCAAGAATATTATCTCTTTTTTAGCTTCTAAGATAGCTCAGCAACTACCTCAAATTAAAGTATGTCATTTTTACTTTGTATCATTGATATAATTCACTGCTCTCTCTCTCTCTCTTCAGTCTAATCGTAGCTTAAAGAAGACCAAAGTCAACAGAAGCAAATTATCAGACAGGTCAATCTCACTAATATAGTTATCAACATTTCATGCAAAGTAGTAATTTATAATTATCTATATTTTGTAGAAGTATATCAGAAAGAGACTGGATATGGGACAATAGTAAGCCAGTTAGATGGAACCAAGATATGCAACGATCACAAGGTAAAAAGCTCTAACACCTATCCTTCACATACTTCATTTATATATGACCACTTGTCCACCTCTATACTAGATGACTTTAGGATATCACAGTTACAACAGCAACTTCAACAACTTGCATCTGCTACTGAATCTAGTAATGGTCACCAGCATCATTCACACAAAACTGTTAAAGATACTCAGTCTTATCCTGGAGGGATATTTGCAAGACTTGAGGCTCAATTTAGAGCTAATATGATCAGTAGACATACTACATCTGGTACACAATTTGGGTAAGAAAATGTCCATTTATTCATCCAATCATATTTACAATAATAACAAGATTTTATATGTTACCAGTAGATTATAATTGGACATATATTATAGTACATGTATTCAATAATTAATAATTAAGGTATTATTAAAGGGGTTACTTATCATATCTGTTTATAGAATTCGTATAAAGAAACATTCCAGTGGCAAATAAAATTTAATAATCTATTATTTATATTTGGCCTTCATAATTTATTGTATAGCACTTTCAAAAATCATTTTTATTTTGTACTAATAATTTTTTCATCCTCTGAATTAAAAACTATTTATTATTATTAATTAATTTCTACAGTTAGACATAAATGAGAGGGTCATACAATATGATATAGAAATACAATTAACACGATAACTCACACACACACATAAACAGAGTGTGTGACCTAATCTACATATACAACACAGCTTTCATGTTGAGCTGTGTCATATTTTTGTTCAGCACAAATACCAGCATGTAATTCAAGAGCATACACTGGTATAAGTTCATCACATATTGGACATGACTTATAACCAGTGAGCTGTTCATCATCATCACTAATAACTAAACTAGTAGATTGATCAATAGTTGATAACTGTATCTTGTCTTTGTGAGTGTCATTTAGTTGTACTGGTATATTCTTATCATCATTGAGTGTACTCTGTAATAGAACAAGAACAATTATTTGTCTGTCCTTCTATCTATTCTATACCTCTTCAGTAATAGAGTCACTTTCTTTACTTGTAAAGAAGTCATTCAATTTGCATTGTTTTGTCTCCTTCATTGTTACTTCAAGAAACTCAACTGGACTTGATTCAGTAATGTTGAGCTTCTTTTTCTTTCCTTCTCCACGTCGCCGTATCCATCCACTATTGGTCCTTCCTCTACCTCTTCTTTGAGACATACCCTCCTCACCCATCTCAGAGCTATCATCTAAATGTAAATGCAATATGACTCAGTATGATGCTTCACTATAACTACCTAATTTAGATATCTTCATTACAGAAAATAATCGAGCTGTTTGTGTTCTTGATGCTTTATTGCCACTGTTCTCTTCGTAAGTTGATATAAAATCAATTCCTTCATTGTCTACTGTCTTCAACTCTTTGTGTAACAACTTTCTTCGAACATATTTCATTCCTCCATTTTCTTCTTTCTTTTCTTTTTCTTTCTCCTTTTTGGCTTCCTTTTCAATTGCAATTCGATTAAGAATTGGATTATTTTCAATGAGCGATTTATCACCTCTAAGAGTGTTTTTAAGAAGACGAGATTGATTCTCAAGACCAGCAAACTCAAATTCTTGACTGTCTTCAAGAAATTCATCTTTCACTTTTCTTCTTTTTGGTATAACAATATTGTTCAAATGAGCTTCATCATCACCACGTGAGGTCACACTTAATGAGGGTAATTTAGGAGTACGCACCTTAATAGATTGTCTCATAATTACATTATTATCAGGACTTAAAAATGGTTCATAATCTTTTTCAGTTTTAACATATTGTGGGGTACTATAGGAGGGTCTAATTTGAAGAGTGGGTGAAGAAAGAATACTAGTTTTGGGAGTTCTCTCAGACTCAAACATTGAAGAACTGGTACACTGGTCTGAAAGAACTTAATATATCGGAGACCATAGGGTCGGTCTGTAGGATATGGTTGGAGACATTGTTATAGTTAGCTTAAGCATGACTAGTTTTATTCTTGACCTTTAAAAATATAGTTTAATTTTAGATAGCAGTTCACTGACGCTGGTAATCAAGACGCACAACTAGTGTTAATGATATTCATAGGCGACAAACAGCGCGCCCCACAAGAGCATTAACACAAAATCTGCAGTACATATAAAAGGAAATGAAAACCCCCTTGGATAGGTTGTGTTGTGGGCCAGCGTTCTGCAATGCATCAGACCTCTGAGATGGTTACCAGCATACTCTACGGAGTATCCGAAAGGCCGACTAGGATAGGGCTGGTAGTCTCCCTTTAAACGAGAAGAGGCTGGTGTATTTGTGGTTCCCGGTTCCTGAATGCGACATTCCCTAAGAGCTGGAATCCCGTACGGCTGGTTTTAAGTTAGGGCGATGCTCCAGCCAGGATTACCTCGCGAAGACGAGGGTTACCAAGCCAGGTGGCGGTCCCAGCTAGCAATAGCAGGGAATCCTGGAGCCTAAGTGGAAGCCTGAGTGGGTGAGCGAGTAGGAATCGTTTGGGCAACACAACATGTTTTTTTGTTGTTTTTTTTAATAAATCTTAACTTTATTTAAACTACAAGAAATGTCAGTCAATCCAAAGTAAAGTTAATGTTAAGTTTTAGTTGCTAAAAGTCAAAATTAAAGGACATATTGGAAGTTCCTTTAATTTCAGTTCAACATAACACTAACTATATATCATAGATATTTGGTGACAACATCCGTGATGTCTCACTGACTGAAGATCTTCTCCTTGTGCTATCATCACAACATTGCCATTTTTACTTTGTATCATTGATATAATTCACTGCTCTCTCTCTCTCTCTTCAGTCTAATCGTAGCTTAAAGAAGACCAAAATCAACAGAAGCAAATCATCAGACAGGTCAATCTCACTAATATAATTATCAACATTTCATGCAAAGTAGTAATTTATAATTATCTATATTTTGTAGAAGTATATCAGAAAGAGACTGGATATGGGACAATAGTAAGCCAGTTAGATGGAACCAAGATATGCAACGATCACAAGGTAAAAAGCTCTAACATCTATCCTTCACATACTTCATTTATATATGACCACTTGTCCACCTCTATACTAGATGACTTTAGGATATCACAGTTACAACAGCAACTTCAACAACTTGCATCTGCTACTGAATCTAGTAATGGTCACCAGCATCATTCACACAAAACTGTTAAAGATACTCAGTCTTATCCTGGAGGGATATTTGCAAGACTTGAGGCTCAATTTAGAGCTAATATGATCAGTAGACATACTACATCTGGTACACAATTTGGGTAAGAAAATCTCCATTTATTCATCCAATCATATTCAGAATAATAACAAGATTTCATATGTTACCAGTAGATTATAATTGGACATATATTATAGTACATGTATTCAATAATTAATAATTAAGGTATTATTAAAGGGGTTACTTATCATATCTGTTTATAGAATTCGTATAAAGAAACATTCCAGTGGCAAATAAAATTTAATAATCTATTATTTATATTTGGCCTTCATAATTTATTGTATAGCACTTTCAAAAATCATTTTTTATTTTGTACTAATAATTTTTTCACCCTCTGAATTAAAAACTATTTATTATTAATTAATTTCTACAGTTAGACATAAATGAGAGGGCCATACAATATAGAAACACAATTAACATGAAAACTCACACACACATACAGAGTTTGTGACCTAATCTACATATACAACACAGCTTTCATGTTGGGCTGTGTCATATTTTTGTTCAGCACAAATACCAGCATGTAATTCAAGAGCATACACTGGTATAAGTTCATCACATATTGGACATGACTTATAACCAGTGAGCTGTTCATCATCATCACTAATAACTAAACTAGTAGATTGATCAATAGTTGATAACTGTATCTTGTCTTTGTGAGTGTCATTTAGTTGTACTGGTATATTCTTATCATCATTGAGTGTACTCTGTAATAGAACAAGAACAATTATTTGTCTGTCCTTCTATCTATTCTATACCTCTTCAGTAATAGAGTCACTTTCTTTACTTGTAAAGAAGTCATTCAATTTGCATTGTTTTGTCTCCTTCATTGTTACTTCAAGAAACTCAACTGGACTTGATTCAGTAATGTTGAGCTTCTTTTTCTTTCCTTCTCCACGTCGCCGTATCCATCCACTATTGGTCCTTCCTCTACCTCTTCTTTGAGACATACCCTCCTCACCCATCTCAGAGCTATCATCTAAATGTAAATGCAATATGACTCAGTATGATGCTTCACTATAACTACCTAATTTAGATATCTTCATTACAGAAAATAATCGAGCTGTTTGTGTTCTTGATGCTTTATTGCCACTGTTCTCTTCGTAAGTTGATATAAAATCAATTCCTTCATTGTCTACTGTCTTCAACTCTTTGTGTAACAACTTTCTTCGAACATATTTCATTCCTCCATTTTCTTCTTTCTTTTCTTTTTCTTTCTCCTTTTTGGCTTCCTTTTCAATTGCAATTCGATTAAGAATTGGATTATTTTCAATGAGCGATTTATCACCTCTAAGAGTGTTTTTAAGAAGACGAGATTGATTCTCAAGACCAGCAAACTCAAATTCTTGACTGTCTTCAAGAAATTCATCTTTCACTTTTCTCCTTTTTGGTATAACAATATTGTTCAAATGAGCTTCATCATCACCACGTGAGGTCACACTTAATGAGGGTAATTTAGGAGTACGCACCTTAATAGATTGTCTCATAATTACATTATTATCAGGACTTAAAAATGGTTCATAATCTTTTTCAGTTTTAACATGTTGTGGGGTACTATAGGAGGGTCTAATTTGAAGAGTGGGTGAAGAAAGAATACTAGCTTTGGGAGTTCTCTCAGACTCAAACATTGAAGAACTGGTACTGGTCTGAAAGAACTTAATATATCGGAGACCATAGGGTCGGTCTGTAGGATATGGTTGGAGACATTGAACTTTTACATACCGCCATTTCTTTTCTAAAGCAGCTCTTGACAGCTTGTCTAATATAAAGAGAGCATAAAATAAATTAAAACTTATAATTATTATATTTATATTGATATCTAAAGGAACTAAATAGAATATCTATTACTTTAAGTCAAGAAATTATATAATTACTTTTTCTACTTAAATTTATCACTCAGTGTTCTCTGTCAGTATTTACCTAGACTGAATATTTTTGTTCTACTCATATTACGGCCTCTCTTACTCTCCTCAGCTGTCATGAGCATTGATTGAGGTAACAAAGATATATAGTCACTGATCTCTTCAAGAGAAGTACACACTAATACTTCTACAAATGCAGATCCTAGATTACCTAGTAAACAAAAATGTCACAAATCATTGTAGTGGGAGGGATCATTCTGATGTTGTACCATCATACTGGCCGTATAACTTACCTACTTCAATTTGAGCTATTCTAGTTAACTTAGCCATTTCTAATTCAACTGCAATACATTTGGACTTAGAACCAGGTGCACTAGTCCAATGTAATCCTGCCGAGGGACAAAGGAGATTACTAGCTTTGTGTATATCGTCCTGAAAGATATGTACATTTTACACAAATAGTCTATCATCTTCTTACTTCAGATGAAACAGAGATTATTCTTTTAATAGGAATGGGAGGCATGTTGTATTCACAGATCCTTATTTGCCGCCATTAAAAGAGTCTGAATACCAAGTTGAAACGATTTGATTGGCTGAACAGTGTAACACCCACGTGGCAACAAATGAATAATGGAGGTTATAAGATCGAATTTCCTCAGCATCTTACCTCTTGTTGAAGATGTCATTAAGAGAAGTGTGTTCATAGGTACAAGAACCTCCATATAAATTAGCATAATTTTACAATTTTTTAATGTAGCTTTTGACACAGAATTCACAGGATTAGCTCTTAAACCAGAAGACGAACCAAGGTATTACATAATGGTAATATAAAGATACAATATGCATTAAGTTATTTTTGACAGTTTATTTGATTCTCTTCAAGTTCGATATGGTAAA
Organism: Xestospongia bergquistia; assembly: GCA_963965975.1. Taxonomy (NCBI): domain Eukaryota; kingdom Metazoa; phylum Porifera; class Demospongiae; order Haplosclerida; family Petrosiidae; genus Xestospongia; species Xestospongia bergquistia. Next base: position 7,793,204 of record OZ014417.1, read on the forward strand.
GTGAGAAGAACTGTTCGGCAGTTTGTAATTTGTCAATTTGGTAAGTGATAAAACCATTTTTTGTACCAGTTAGTCATATGTAACTGGTTTCTCAAACAGGTTTGTCAGGTTTTATAAAAGCATCTCACAAAAACAGGTACAATAAATTATATCCTAATTTATTATTGTCTTTATTATTAACTCAGATACGTAGCACACTCCTTTAATTTTTATTTATTTCCAAGAGAATGTGGTCAGCATAGTCCACGTTTTTTAATACAGGTCAGTTATTTAGTCCGTTTATTTTAGGAAATTTTCTGTATATTTTCTATTGTAGTCATCAAATATGGACTTCTTATGTCAACACAACTTTGATTTCAATAAATGGGTCTATGATGGGATACCATATTGTAATCAATCTGAAGTGAGTAAAGGGCAAATCCTTTAATTAAGGGTCATCTTTGTTAATATTACCAATAGGAGGCTTTGTTAACAAGAAAGGCAGATGCCATTAAAAAGTGAGTCATTTTGTTTTGCATAAGTCATATTTGTTGTAGAGAAGAATGGACTGATATGATAGGATTTAGACAAGTATTTCAACTTCTTGTTAAATACAAGAAAGTATGTCTGTAACTGAGAACATCACTTTTATTGTTCTTTTTAGCCACTATTGGGTCATAATATGTTGTTAGATTTAGCATATATGATCGATAAGTTTCATGCACCATTACCTGGTAAGTTAATCTGTTAAATATATAGTCTATATCTCTTTGTCTTTCTCTCTCTGTGTGTGTGTCTCTCTGTCTCTCTCTCAGCTAGCTATGAAGAGTTCAAAAACACCGTCCATTCTCTCTTTCCTACAATAATTGATACGAAAAATGTTTGTCATGCTCTGAGGAGAGTAAGTAGATGCTTATCACATAAGTGTTAATATGACATGTCTACAGAGATTAGATCACTCCAATTTACTTGATAACTCAAATTTGGGAGAATTGTATGAAAAATTAGGAAGGTGACTATAATAATGTAAAGTAAATGTTACCACTATTCTTTATTATATATTTTAATATCATTTTATTTATTGTCATTTTAGTCGTCAAGGTACATTTCAAGTGCTCTGTGCTCCAGAGATACAACATAATGATGAATCGTCTAGATATAGTAAATATTACTGTACATCATAATGACTGTCATCTCTTACTCTCTCTCTCTCTTCCTCTTTCTTTCTCTCTCTCTCTCCCTTCCTCTCTCTCTCTCTCTCTCTCTCTCTCTCCCTCCAGGTAATGAAAGTTGTTTTCATGAGGCAGGTTTTGATGCTTATTGTGTAGGTTTTGGTATGTTTGTTATCTCATTTTATTAACTTAATAATTTATCTTTCTCAAGTGTTTTTAAGGCTAGCTCATTTACTAGCTATGAATGGAGTCAAGTTAGTATCAGGTATTATTGTTGTTGTTAGTTAATTTTCTTGTCTTCTAGTTCTTCAGAAGCTCGTCCAGTTCATATACAACAATATCTTAGACTTGTTGGTCCTTATGTTAATAAAGTTAACCTCTTACGGGGTCCAGTGAATTTTATTGTAGGTTCCTATAAACAAAGCAAGCATTCACTTATTTTAATATGTCTAGGATTTTGCTAACAAAGATCATCCACAAAAAGAGAGAGGGTGGCTTATTGTTCAATCAACCAATGGAGATGATATATGTATTAAAACAGTTATGTTCATTTCTATAATACTTCTAATATTTTATTTAATTTACTCATTTTAGGTTAAACGTCATATGAATGAAATCTGTTGTATTGATGTACAACTAATTCAACCTGATTGTGCATTGGTAGCTGTTGCTACTAAAAATAGGTAACTAACCACACCCCTTTCATTAAGTTAATTATTGGTTGTATATAGGGTATCACATATTTTAGAGAGGATGTCTGAACATCCGTTACTTCATGTTAGAAGATACAGCTGGTTTAAAGACTCTGTTTTGATACAGTAAGTATAAAGGGGTTAATCCTTTAATTACATATCTTAATTATACTACAATTCTAAAGTACTTTATTAAACTCTATTGGTAATTTACTTTTCAGGCCATTCAGGAACATAGTTCTGCCAGCTGCTGGTTCCCTCCTATTATTAGCATCTCTTTATTATTTATGGACACTTTATTTTTATTAAACCTTCTTCCTTATTGTATTATAGAACAAATTATATCTCTAGTTTCACACTGCAAATCTCTAAGCTGAATTTTTGAGAGTGTCAACTGAAGTCAAAGCTCAATCATAAAAATGAATAAACTATGAATAATAAATAATCATGGCTTCTGAGAAGCAGTGTTTAATTCTTGGACCCCAGAGTGTGGGGAAGACCCTGCTTATTAGAGCACTTCAAACTCTCAGTTCCGATATTCAAAAGAAAGAGAAAGACAAACATTACATATCACCTTCTCCCTCAGTTCTTCCACTACCCACTCAACCAACAACAGGAACAAACCTTGTCACAATTGAAACCCCTCACGGTCCCCTCCTTCTTAAGGAATTTGGTGGAAAGATGGCACCTCTGTGGTCAAGGGCATTACCAGATGCAAACATGATCATTTACACAATTGATTCCAGTAATCCAAGACAGTTGTCCTCAACATCTGTGTTATTAATGGAGACACTTGCTAATGAGGCTGTTAATGGGAAGCCAGTACTATTATTTTTTAATAAGACTGATAGTATTAGCTCTTTGAGTTTATTTGAATTTAAAGTTATTATACGAGTAGACGATTTGGCGGCAAAGTACGGGAACTTGTTGTCAGTGCTTAGTGGGAATTGTGTCAATCAAGATGGTGGCATACGAGGTGTATTGGATTGGTTGTGGAAGACAATGGAAGAGTTACAGTTGAGTTGATGATGCAGCAATTTTCTGTCTATCATGTGTATTAGTATGATAACACATTGTATCTCTTAGTGGAAATGAAAGTTGTTATAACTGCTTAATACACATGATAACTGATATCTTATCAGTATTACTATATCACTACATATTATTACTGTATATATAAAATCATACTAATAGTTTATTTTATGTATTTTTCCCACTACTGTATTCATTGTTTTGACAGTTGTTGACTGCTTTAGTATTCTCATGTGACCGTGCAATATATGTCACATGATGGCTGACTCACTCATGAGTCATGATAGTGATGACATCATCAGCTTATTAGAGCATTAGAACAAATAAATTATTATTATTGTAAAGATCAGTATATATATGTGATATGATATAGCAACACAACAAAGACGATAAAAAGAACACACAACCTAACTAATAACTATATACTAATAGTACTAACAGTTACAATTGTCTTCTGGCATCTCTGGTAACATCTCTAATGCGTATATCATTACGATCCATCTTGACTCTAATACGTTCCAATTGATCATTGGATTCATCTAACTGACTACCTATTAAATATGCTTGTCCCTCCAGCTGCTTCAACCCCAATTCCAACTGGTCTAAATTATGATCGACTGTTTTATTACCAGTACTCTGTTTTTGTACTTGAACTTGAGCAGTAGGTTTACTAGCACCTTTTGAGGGTTTTGATGAAGGCACTGATGATTTCTTTGGAGGTGGATCAGATGGGATTTTGGGTTTTGTGAAGTGATTGACCATTGATCCAAATATAGATTTTACTTCTCTCATGTTTCTTCGGCTAGATTCCAAATCGATAGCCATTTTATCCAAATTATCTTCAGTTCTATCAAGACTTTCAGCCTGGAACTCTAGTTCTTCTGACGTGTCGGTAGCCATCTTGATTGTTTCGTTTAGAGTTTTAACACATCTAAAAGAAGAGTCTTCCATTCTTCGATTAGCATCTAGTAATCGCTGATCTAGCTCTTCGTCTCGCGGCGACCTTCTCTCTCCTCTACCTCTCATACCACTGTCATAATCGTAATAACGTCCATAATTATAACTTGCCATCTTCGCTTGTCAGTGAGTGATTCTCTCTAATAATATACTCCCCAAAACTCCTTTTATAATTAACCTTTCTTTGACTCGGCAGTTTCTTAAGGGTGTGGCCTTAATTAATTAAGGCATTATTATTATTAACATAATTATGATGAATTATCTGATTATATAAAGAATAGGAGCAGAATTAAACAGAATGCTATCACTCCTCCTAAAATAAGCGAGCCTCTTCTTTTACGAAGATTGATTTTTTGGACTAAACTGTTTATTAATGGGTGCCGATCTGAGTACAATGTCAAGGAATCACCAATAATAATTAATACAGTGGAACATGGGTATGAGAAATAGGTATATAGTTTATTGACACATTAGAACATGGGTACATAGGTCTATTGGTATATTGGAACATGGGTACATAGGTCTATTGGTATATTGGAACATGGGTACATAGGTCTATTAGTACATTGGAACACGGGTACACAAGTCTATCGGTACATTGGAACATGGGAACATAGGTCTATCGGTACATTGGAACACGGGTACATAAGTCTATTGGTACATTGGAACATGGGTACATAGGTCTATCGGTACATTAGAACATGGGTACATAAGTCTATTGGTACATTAGAAGATGGGTACATAAGTCTATTGGTACATTGAAACACGGGTACATAAGTCTATCGGTACATTGGAACACGGGTACATAAGTCTATTGGTACATTAGAACATGGGTACATAAGTCTATCGGTACATTAGAACATGGGTACATAAGTCTATTGGTACATTAGAACATGGGTACATAAGTCTATCGGTACATTGGAACACGGGTATAAAAGTCTATCGGTACATTGGAACACGGGTACATAAGTATATCGGTACATTGGAACATGGGTCTATTGGTACATTGGAACATGAGTACATATTGTTAGATTGGAAGGATACATCTAACAGACGGCATGAGCCTAGCTTTACCAGTTCGTTGGTACTCTTTAGTTGTGATATCAATACTAGATAATATACACATAATATGGAACATGGGTACATAGGTCTATCGGTACATTGGAACATGGGTACATAGGTCTATTGTATTGGTGCATACTTCTATTGTTTTGGTACACACATACCAGAAGAACTGAATAAATGTAAGATATAAGATTGTAATAACCTTATCATTTTATCTGCTAATGGGATTTGGGGTTTTGTGAAGTGATTGACCATTGATCCAAACATAGGTTTTACTTCTCTCAAGTTCATTTCATCTGTTAATGTATCTGATCCTCTGGTGTGCTTATCCTTCTTAACATCTTTAATGCGTATATCATTACGATCCTTCTTGACTCTAATACGTTCCAATTGATCATTGGATTCATCTAACTGACTACCTATTAAATATGCTTGTCTCTCCAGCTGCTTCAACCCAAATTCCAACTGGTCTAAATTATGATCGACTGTTTTATTACCAGTACTATGTTTTTGTACTTGAACTTGAGCAGTAGGTTTACTAGTACCTTTTGAGGGTTTTGATGAAGGCACTGATGATTTTTTTTTAATATTTTTTATGAGCCTAGCTTTACCAGAGAATGCAGTTCGTTGGTACTCTTTAGTTGTGATATCAATACTAGAGAATGTAATAATATACACATAATATGGAACATGGGTACATAGGTCTATCGGTACATTGGAACATGGGTACATAGGTCTATTGGTACATTGGAACATGGGTACATAGGTCTATTGTATTGGTGCATACGTCTATTGTTTTGGTACACACATACCCCAGAAGAACTGAATAAATGTAAGATATAAGATTGTAATAACCTTATCATTTTATCTGCTAATGAGATTTTGGGTTTTGTGAAGTGATTGACCATTGATCCAAACATAGATTTTACTTCTCTCAAGTTTCTTCGGCTAGACTCCAAATTGGTATCTAAATTATATTTTCTATCAAGACTCTCAGCCTGGAGCTCTAATTCTTCTGATATGTCGGTAGCTTTCTTTATTGTTTCGTTTAGAATTTGAACACATCTAGAAGAAGAGTCTTCCATTCTTCGATTAGCATCTAGTAATCGCTGATCTAGCTCTTCGTCTTGCGGCGACCTTCTCTCTCCTCTACCTCTCATACCTCTGTCGTAATAACGTCCATAATTATAACTTGCCATCTTCGCTTGTAGAGAGTGACACGCGCTTGGCTGTGTAGTCCCCTCCTTTCCACTCCCGTGAAAGACCACTTTTGAGAGACCACAATTAACATGTACCGATGCATCGCAATACAAAATCACTTCTAGTCAAAGACCACCTCTTTTGTGAGCCCAGAGACCACTAACATCATGCATTTTTAAGCCATTAGAAGTAATTGCTTGCATGTAAAATTCATTTGCAGCTGTATTATCATGTGACTTAGTCAGAACTACCAACTAGAGATGTCTAGGAAATTTGACTTTAGAAGAGAGGATAGCTGTTTTTAAAAAAATAAATCTTGGGAAATCTTGTCATGGTGTTGCACAAGAACTTGGTGTGGGTACCAACGCATTACCCGCCCACCTCTTTTGGGAGACCACTTCTTGTTGGATATGAGGGTGGTCTCTCAAAAGAGGGACTACTGTACTACCCAAACTCCTTGTACCGTTCATTTTTGTTTGACTCAGCAGTTTCTATAAGGGTGTGGCCTTAATTAATTAAGGCATTATTATTATTAACATAATTATGATGAATTATCTGATTATAAAGAATAGGAGCAGAATTAAACAGATTGCTATCACTCCTCCTAAAATAAGTGAGTCTCTTCTTTTACGAAGATTAATTTTTTGGACTAAACTGTTTATTAATGGGAACCGATCTGAGTACAATGTCAAGGAATCACCAATAATAATACATTGGAATATGAGTCTTAGAAAATAGGTATATAGTCTATTGGTACATTGGAACATGGGTCTTAGAAAATAGGTATATAGTCTATTGGTACATTGGAACATGGGTTTTGGACAATAGGTATATAGTCTATTGGTACATTGGAACATAAGTACATATTGTTAGATTGGAAGGATACGTGTGACAGACTGCATGCGACTAGTTATACCAGAGAATGCAGTTCGTTGATGAGAGAGGTTCTCTTTAGTCGAGATAGCAATACTAGAGAATGTAATAATACAAACATAAGATATACATATGTAGGTCTATTGGTACATTGGAACATGGGTACATAGGTCTATTGGTACATTGGAACATGGGTACATAGGTCTACTGGTGCATTGGAACATGGGTACATAGGTCTATTGGTACATTGGAACATGGGTACATAGGTCTATTGTATTGGTACACACATAACAGAAGGTTTGAATAAATGTATAATATAAGATTATATAATACCTTATTGCTTCATCTGCTAATGTATCAGATCCTCTAATGTGTTCATGTTCTTTGAGATATAGTTCAGTTCTTCTATTTAATGCTGATGTTGATTTATATCTATAGAAAGAACATTAATTGTTGAACCATCTATCAATAAATCCATTTGTCCAACATTCCATTCATTAATTTTCTCTTACCCATCTTTGTGGGATGTACCAAGAAGTTCCTCTCTCTGTTTTTGAGCTAATATATTGTTCTACAAGTAATAGAGATTACACTATGTCTGACCACACCCATCATTACCTTGGTCCTTGTGAATTCTTGCATATAATCCTGTAATATTTCATTATGTCGCTGGAGAGTGTGATAGAGTGCTGCAGTGGGCGTGGCAGTCACACCTGATTGGCTTCGAGACATGTATTGATTCATTTGTTCATTTACATTTCGTAACTAAGAGGATATTAAACACTTATAAATTCAATTAGACCATCCATCCATTTGTCATATCCAACTACCATTATCAATTCATCTGCTATTATCCATCCATCCATTTATCATTCAATACATCCATTTTACCCTCGATAATAGTTGGTCTATTTCAATGGACATAGTTTCGTAAACATAACCAGGATTACCCACCACAGGTGACCCATTCGACCTATAGAAATGTAATAAATGGGTGTGGTTTGGTTGCTATAGTAACTCACCCAGACTCGCGATGTAAGAAACTGGAACTTAATTTGCTGAATGAATTAAGTTTTGCATCAATTTCGTTCTCCAGCTGTCGTGATTCTCGACGTAGCTCTAAAACAAGAAAAATCGTTACAAATACAACTTTTCTTATAAAGGTTGCCACGTCATCACTGTATACAAAGCGATGTATCGTTGTTCTGGACTTCTTACCTTCCCAACTCTTCTCTGTGGCAACTCGAGACATGGTTGAAGGTGCTACAATGACACCAAGACCTTTAGCAGGCGCAGAATTGCTCATACAAACTATTCTCAGGAAAAAAATTGGATATGTTAAAATTAATTTCTATAGCTGTCGCACTGATAATTAGATTGGATTTACGGTATATGAATAATACTTAACTATCTATTATTAAGATTTAACAAGTTATCAGTTAAAGAAGGTACAGAAGAAGAGGTTGAGGGAGTCTGATTCCCGTGCACATTCAATTTAGGAGTGTGTCCAGGAGTCTTTTTATGCTGAGGAGTTACAGAGGGTGATTGAGTAGGCGTGTAGCTTGCTCGAAGTGCATTATCAGTTCCTCTTAAAATGCCAGGTGAAGATGTCTGAGCAATGAGCTTACGAGCAGCTGGAGATAGTAATTTCAGTCTGTCTGTAGCAGACGGAGACTTTCCTAAAGGACTAAATAAATATGAAATTTTGTCTAACATTTTTAATTTTTACCTTCTCAAAAGTGATGCAGTGTGTTGAATGGCTGCCTGCTTCTTTTCTCGTTGACTTTTTGAGGCTTTCTCTGCCAATTTGTGTGCTAACTGATCTCTCTTAGAAGCTTTAGGAATCTTAAAAACTGGTCCAGGGGTAGCAACAACATCAGTCTCTAAATGAAGGGGCGTCCCCTCAATTGTACCCCACGTCATCATGGGTGAAGCATCAACACCTAAAGAGGAACAGGAATAGATCTTATTACTAACAATTGTAATTAAGATGCCAGAATTTAAAATTAAAGAAGTACATTATTACAAGTTGAGTTAGTTGCCCTGTAATCAAATTGACAATGCTATAGTTTTACAGTACAGACATGCATTTTAATTTTGCATGATAAGCACAACAAAATTTTGAGCATGATCATTACCTACACAAACAAAGCGACAACAATAGAACTCTTTACCTGGTTGTATTTGTGGTGTAGCTACAAAACCATATCCGTTTACTTGAGGAGAGTCTCCTCCATATATATTTTTTCCATCAATGCCAACCTTTTCTTTAGCAGACTTAGGGATATATTCAGTAACAGCATTCTCTTGAGCAGCGACTTGCATTGCCATTTTATGTAAAAAGTCTCGAGACAATCTGGTATTTTTGTGACATATCTCCTTGTCATGATGTTTCTGTAACTTTTCTTTTTCATTCTCTTCCACACCATCTGGTATGTACATTAAAGTATTTTTAGCCGTATAGTTCCATAGCTTAATAGTACCACGATCACTGTCTTGTCCATCTGTAATTGCCAATAGGTCCTGCGATCCCTCCAATGCTTGTGGGAAACCTTCTCCTGATGTTAAAGCTGGTGTGGTGTTCATTGCTGAAGCTATGGCTTCTCTCTCATACATCCAGGCATACTTTACTTTTCTTTTTTCTTCCTCAATCTTCATTATTTCAGTGAACGAAGCATCATCTTCACTATGATAGGTATTTAGGAAAACATCCAAGCTTTTTGAGTCCTCAGGTTTCGGTATTTTAGAGTCTGAATTGATAGCATCTGATGATCTCTTCCTCACATTGGGAGTGTTGTTACCAGCTAGAGGAGTCTGAAATGTGGAGGGTGTGGCTAAAGAATTAAACAGCTGAATTAATAAGATTGTTCTTAAATATAGAATGATGGACAACACTCAATACAGCAATCCATTTTATAATTATTTATCCATTTATATAGTATAATTCATCTATTATTCACAAATAATACATCATTCTGTCCATATAAAAAGGAATGTACTCAATGAAGGGAGGGGCTGGCTAAGTTACGTTATATTACTTACCATTGGGGGTTTTGATCTGTTCAGCATAACGTTCCGATATCTCTCTCAATTTTACAACATCATTGGTCTCAGTAGCTTCAATATATGCTAACTGTGCCTCTAATTTAGGTAACTCCGGAAAAAAATCACGTTGTATAATCTTTGACATGGCCTTTAAAAAGGGATACATTAATTTATATCACGTGATGCATTATTTCTTACATCTGTAAACTCATCTTCTTCTAATGGAGTTTTCTTTGGTTTCGTCTTCAGACCACGCCCATTCGATGTTACTAGAGCTCCCGGTTTTTTCAACACGATCTGTTTGTTTGTCTCTGACATTACTTGATAATCTGATGATCAGAGAGAGTGGGAGATTATAGATGAAGGAACATGACGTCTTACAAACGTCCTAAAAGAAATACTATAATCAAGGAGTTAAAATACTGATGGGCGTGGTCTTTAAATTTAACCCTTTATGAACTTGGACTTAAGTAACTAGGCAACATAATATTGAAGAATGGCTAGAAGTAATTGAAAATCATCTAAATCATAAAGTTCCACGTCTTTTTCTCTCTCTTAGTCACTGAAGATCTTGTTAGAAAGAGATCAGAACATAATAACTGTGAGATTACAACATTAGAGGAACTATCATTACATCAACAAGATATAGAGAAGTGAGTTAATATAAACTCAAGTTGACTTACTTTTTAATATTATTTAGAATTGAACATTTAGATAAATGGTGTAGAGATTTGAAAATTCTTTATCTCCAAAGCAATCTCATTCCAAAAATTGGTAGAAATTTATGATTCATACTTATAATCTAATATTATTTATATTTAGAGAATGTTGCTCGACTTAAAAAACTGGAGTATTTAAATTTAGCACTAAACAATATAACAAAAATTGAAAATTTAAAAGGTACTTTGGTAACATGAGAATACTCCTAGTAATTATCAATCATAATTAAATACTACTTTAGGTTGTGAATCATTACAAAAATTGGATTTGACTGTAAATTTTGTGGATGATTTGTTAAGTATTGAATCACTGAAACATAATGAACATTTGAAAGAAATGTAAGTTATCATCACATCTGCAGGACATCATAGAAATAATTGAGATACTGTGAATAAGTCTGTAAGAGGAGATGCATTTAAGTAGATGGGATGTCTAATAGTAAACTAGAGATTTATTAAGTCAGTGTATATGAGAAAAAACTTTCTCTTACTAGATACCTCACTGGCAATCCATGTACGGATTACTATGGTTACCGAGAGTTTGTAATAGCCACACTGCCACAGCTACAATGGCTAGATGGGAAAGAAATAACACGATCTGAGAGGATACAAGCGTCACAAGTCAGTATGATCTGCTAACACTAACGGTTACTTGATCTTTTTCTTAAATTTATTTTAATAGAAATTGTCAGAGTTGAGAATTTCAATTGTAAAGCAACAAATGGAATATGAACAAAAATTAGTAAGCAGCTGCCGGCAAATATTCATGATAGTTTGATATAAATGTATTATTGTTTGATATTAAAATTATAGGAGAGAGATAAAGAAAAAGACAATAGTGATTGTAAACCTGGATTTGATGGTCGCTGGTACACAGATCCTAATGCTCATTTGATTAGTCAAAATGTTGAAGAGAGTCAGAAACAGTCTCCTAATGAAATGAGTGAGGCTGAAGAAGAAAGGTAAGTTCTGTATTGTGAATAACATTAACAGTTCTCTCTCTCTTGTGAAGGTTTATGAAGGAACCAATCTCTCATTCACCACAGTCACGTGTAGCACTCCACAAACACATTGCTGAAAAGAGAAAAGATAATCCAAAGTAAGAATGTATCACTGTAATAATTAATATATTATTTTAACTAACTAACTAACTAATATGTAACTTACATTAGTGGAACAATATGATATGAATTATTCACTCTATAATTTGTTACTTTGTAATAGTAAACAATACCAAAAAATTATAACAGTAAGTAATTCATACAAATTGTAGATATTATAGTATAATCCACTGATGTAAACTCAATTTAGTTGTTAAAATAACTGAATAATTTTTAGTATGATCACTCAATATCATTAATTATTATACTCAATGATGATATAAAGGCCACAAGGTCCTCAACAAGTAAAGAGAGAGAGAAGACTTGAGAGAGATGGAGTAATGCTAAATGTCAATGAAGGAAAGTATGTGGTACATAACACTATATGTATAAGTCAGTATGACTGTATACTTCATATTAGATATGACTTTCATCTTGAAGAAAATGATAACACTAATCAGTATATATTAGAGGTAGCCTGTCCAAGGTATATATAGACTAGTTGTATATACAATACTGCATTATATCTTTTGGTATTATAGATTTATGGATACTTCATTCATTGATTGTGATGTCCAACCAACTTACATACGTGTAACAATCAAAGGAAAGGTCAGTATGTGTAATAATATACACACCATCAGATTATGATGGAACATCTCTTTATAAAGAACATTTTTTAAGAGTTAACTGTACTGGTTATTTGTATTGGGTGCTGGTCTATGCTAATGTTCTGTGCTATGCATACAACAGATTCCAATAAAATACAAAATATTTAATGCTACTATATAGATTCTTCAATTGGTATTACAAGATGAGATATCTCCTGATCAATCCACTGCAAAACGGTCACAAACTACTGGACATCTTGTAGTAACAATGCCAAAGGTATATAATATAGTCTATAAATACAAACATTATACATAAATTGAATCATAAATATGTTGTTATTATTGGCCACTTACTTAGGTAAAAGGTATCATTAAACCTAAAGAGAAAACAAAACAATCTATAAAGCTACCACAAGAAGTGTCATCTAGTAAGCCATTAAAGCAAGTAAATGGCACTGAATTACTAGATGTACCTGAGAAAAGAACAAAAGGATTATTTGATATTGTGAGTTACAATGATGAGGAGTCCACTAAACTGAGAGATAAAAGAGATGTACTGAGTAATGCTCTAAATAAAGGTCATTACAATAAAGTCACTGAACTACAAGAAAGAGAATCATTCATTGATGATCCAAATGTTCCTCCATTAATATAACAAACATAGATACTGTACAAAAACACACTGCACTAATGGTTTGTAATAACTAGCTATACATATATAGACACATTTTATACCAGTAAGTACTTATTAATAGTATTTAAGTAAAATAAACAGCTAATAACATGTCAGTAACATCAAAATGTATGCAAATAATAATACCATATATGGTATTAATATACCCACTAGCACATACATTTCTAATAATGGTAATTTAATTAGTTTAATTGTCTTTAAAAGACATTATTTTAAATAAAAGACCAGACATCATTAATTAATGCACAATAAATATATTAATTGATAAAATTAATGTAATATAAACACTTTCAGTGAAAAAAGAAATATAATTATTATCATTATTACAAACTAAAATAATACAAATTATTACAACTACCAGCATATTGTAGACTCATCCCTAGACCATTATTAAACATAGGTCTGGGAATGAGACTAGTCATTATGTCTCAAAAATATTTGTTAAATTAAGTTTAACCCAACCACTAGTCTCTTTACACTCCCAATATCCACCTTTATACACATACATCATATTATTAGAGAATGGATCGTATTCTTTCTGAAACCAAACTGGTTCATATAATGCTTCTTTTTCTAGCCTTGCTGCTTCCTCTGTGTTGCCATTGGAAGCTGCTTCAGCTGCTTGAGCTTGTAAAGCTTCTCTCTTACGTCGTCGTGTTCTTTGTTTTTCCTCTAAAAGAGCCTTAACAAAACAAGATATTAAATAAATAGGTATATAGGAAGAGAGCAGTAATGAGGCTAGTAAATGTCTTAGACAATTGCATGTACCTTCACTCTATTGGCTTCATCAAAGTCTCCATTTTCCATGGTTCGTTGATCTGGGCGGAACCTTGAATCTGTTGGTGCTATATTGTCTTCCATTTCATTCAAAGAACAAGAAAATTCTGAGAAGTTGTACATACTTTCAGCTCCAGGACTGAGAAAAGAAGACATTAATATTATTAAATTAATATTTGATTTGTTTACGTTAATGGCAAATATCTCCAAAGTTCCTTGGAAGGTCCAGTTACTGGGTTTCTACCCTCGTATGAAAGGATAGGGGCACATTCAACATATTCATCCCAATACCCATTAATACTGATCTTAGGAACTCCCTCACAATCTAAACATCGGCCAGTGATCTGAGAGAGAGAGAGAGAGAGAGAGTGAATAACATACATTAAAAAGAGTCACCTTTTTCTGTCTCTCTCTTGTGAAGTAACTGTAAGGATGATATTTCACTTCACACTTCTCATTAGTAGTGTGGTTGACAATAGTCATATCTCCATACTAGAGTAGATAAAGAGTGGGAGGGATGAATGCAAGGATGAGTGGGAGGGAAAGTGAGATGAATATAAGGATGTACTTACATTGTCCACCCAGACCTTCCCTACAATGATATTGTGTATGACAGTGATCACTTTGTTCCAAGTGTAATGACTACCGCTACGATGGAACACAAGATGGACACATCCAACAGGAAAACATTGAATATATTTCCCACGGAATTTGCTAGCAAGAGTGTATTCTTGCCACAATGTCCAGTCCTTATGTTCTGCATGCATAGCTAGCATTGGAGGATGATGGCTGACCTAAATTAAAAAGATAAAGAATGATTAACTTGGCTGTTCTTTTTATACCTTAACAAAAGCTTAACACTAACTTGACACTAACATTAACATACATTACCTTAACTCTAACTTAACACTGATATTACATTAACACTAACTTGACACTAACATTAACTTAATAATAACATCACTAACACTACCTTAACATTAACTGATACTAACTTAGCATTAGTGTTAATGTAGTATAGACATAGACTAAAACTGTATCTTTACCTGCTCTAATAACACTCTCCATCCAAGTTCAGCTCGTCTGTCACACTCAAATGTTTCCCCTAACATTGGATTAAATGGTTTGTTAACTCTTATAAAAGTTGATCTGTAAGATGAGGCAATAAAGGCGGCAACATGAGCAACCTCCTCTAATGTATTATCACAAGCAGCTGCTCTGTCCAAGATATCAGAATATGTGAGATCTTCAGACATGCGCTGTAAAAATGAAAGGGGCTCACCAAAATGGACCTGGGAGAGTGAGAGAGAGTGAATAGATCTGTTCAAACAAACCAACACACACTCACAGGCATTGGTATTTTTGTTAATTCTTTTCCGATACAGTTCTTCATAATACTCCAAAGATTGATCTTAGCATTGGGACGAGGTGGAATGGTAGTACGTCTATAATCTAGCGTTGGTAGAACATTCTCATGAAGTAGTGCAGGACCAGGTTTTAAGAAAGTCTAATTAGAAATAAATACTACACAAGTTAATAATACACGAGTCTATCTACCTGCATACATTTTCTATCTGGACTTGTGGTAGGAAGGTTTTCTGCCAATGCAATGATTGGAATGGGTGTGGCTTCATTAACTGATACAGAACTTGCTGTTCTCTTGTGACTCAAAGAATGTGCTGAGGCTGGAGTTAATAATGACTCTGGTATATCGGATGCATCAAAAAACTTTTCATCTTCATCCTCATCTTCCTCGTAAAAAAGTTCAAACTGAGAGGTCTCTGTATCCGTGACAACAGGAGAAGAAGGAGGAGATTTTGGAGGTGTCGATCCTTCTGATTTCGATAAATTAAAAGTGACTTCTTTCTTGTCTCCATGGACCCGTTGAGCGCCACCAGGAAGCTTTTTAATGGGAGTGGTTGTTTCTCTTGTAGGGCTGGTATTGGGTGACTCTACATTGGAGGATGAGAATTGACGACTGTCTTCTAATTCCTTTTCTAATACATCCAGTCCTTTTTGAGATGCCCTTCTTACATTAGCTTCAAGACGATGCATTTGTTTAGCTAATGCTTCAAAGTTTTCTTGTAATTCCATTCGCATGGAACGTTCATGTTGAATGAGTCTCTGCCAACGTTTTTCAACATTGGTGGCTATAAGTAAGTACTCTTCAGATACCTGGAGAAAAGAGAGAGAGAGTAGTTGAAAAAACTTTCATTGTTTACCTTAGCCATTGCATTAGCAGTTATCTTAAACATGGCAGTTTTTTCTTTTAATTTTGTCAAGTTGGCACCTCCTATTCCACTCTCGTCTTTACTCGTCTCAATCTCAGATAATGTCCGTAAGATTTCATGATGTTTTTGCATCACAAGATTGTGTGTTGTAGAGAGTTCAGTGAGTTTATCAGATAGAACAAGGAGTGGTTTTTCATCCAATTTAGCCTCATCATCATCATCATCACTAACTTCTGATTAATCAAAAAACATAACATATATTATCCCTCTCTTTCTCTGTTGATCCATTCATCCATTCATTGATCCATTCATCCATTCATTGATCCATTCATTAATCCATTCATCCATTCATTGATCCATTCATTGATCCATTCATCCATTCATTGATCCATTCATCCATTAATTGATCCATCCATTCATTTAGCCACCTTCTAAATTCTTAATAGCTTTAGCTTTGGCCAATTCTAATGCAGTCACCCAGCGTTGTCTCTCAACTTCATTAAGACCTCGTAAATGAAACACCTATAATATCAGATTTGTAATAAAGTCAACTGTGTGTATGTCCTTTATCACAATGTTAACAACATGTTTGTTAAGTAGTAGTAAGTAACATTAATATTAATATAATTGATATACAAGTGTGCTGTAATGATTTTTGTAATATTATTTTATTGAAAATAAAGATCAATACCATAAACGTCAAAATTTTTGCGTTAGTTATATACAACAAAAATTTTCACCTAGGTAGTCTTGTCTCTACTGAGATTGCTGGCCACATTCCTCCATGATAGATTATACCAGGTGGGTGTGGATATGACTACTTAATGCATTACATAATAATAGTAAAATTAGTATTACATCATAATAAGGTCACATACTTGAGATGGTCCATTGGTAATAACAAAATGGGTAGCATCGATTGTATCAATACATGCCCCTGCCAAATTGATTGTACCGCGACAAGTATGGGCCATTTCTTCTTGTGTTCTAGATTGGGCAAAAATGAGCACTACTTCATGTAGAAATCATCTTAGACGTACCTGTAGTAAGACAATAGTCCATTGGCAAGGACAAACCAACGTTTTTGATAGCCCTTTATATAATTTGTCCATTTTAGTAGCCATCCCCTGAATTGCTCAGATTGTTGTCGTGCATCCATTCCTCCTCTGTCCCTCGATTTTAGTCGAGTTGTATCTGAAGTAGCCATGATCTTTTCCTCTATCACATGCTATTGTGTCAGCAAAGGCACTATAAAGTATAAACGGAAAATGTACAGAATTCCGGAAACTAACCAGCCACACCCTCTACTCATAAAATAATAATAATAATACATACAAATAAAGAGATAAATTCATATTTTTGAGACAGAAGTGGTACTAGTGGTTTCGGTGAGAGTAGAAGAAGTGGAGGATGGAGATATGCTGACTGGCATTTGTAACTTGTGCAGTTGTGGCATGGGTGGAGTCGAGAGAGATTTCGGCATAACTTGTTTTAAAGGTTGTGGATTAGATTGCTTTAATGGAGGCACTCCTGGTAATTGGGTCACTGAGAGAGAAACAGCTGGCTGTTTATGCATCTCAATTGGCTTCAATTTTGGCATGCTAGCCTGACAAAATGACAAAAATAATTGTACATATAGATAATTATGTATCGCTATATGTATAATACATTATGTATAGATAATGTAGTATATAGTGTATAATTGATCTTACTGGTTGCGAAGTAGCAATTACAGCTGCTACTGCTGATGGATTTGATGGGCGGAGCTTAGGTGGAATGTTACGATTGCCAACAAGGACTTGAAATGTTGGTAGGCGTGGCGTTCCCATAGGTTGTACATACACTGCAGAAGATCTCCTTTGACTTCCCCCGTCCATTGTTGGTGGATGCTGTCTTATCGCTTGATGTTGAAGCTTAAAATGTTGTAATATGGCTTCATGAGTTGCTGTTGTAGTGGGTAAGGATGTCATTAGAGGTTTAGGTTGAATAGGGATAGCCTGGGGCGTGAGAGGATGTGAAACTGGAACAAAGTGAGGTTTGGGGGGAGTTAACGAGGTGGGACGGGTCACAGGGGGAGAGGGTGTTGATGTCACTATCGGTGATACTGCAGGTTTTGGTTTTTGTTCAGGCCTGATAAAAATATTTGAAGTATTAATTTTAGAAAGGTCATTTCAAATACCTTTGACTTAAAAACTCATCAGCTACCTTCATGCTATAAGATAAAACAAAAAAGTGTTTATGAATTCATAGTTTTGAACAACTCACGGTGATTTTTCTAAACTTGTTTGAGGTGGAAGAATAGGAGGAGGAGGAGTCATGACCTCCGTTCTACCAGACAATAGAGTTAGAACATCTGATTGAAGAGATTTGGCATGCCTTTTAACCTCGAGTACAATCTAATAAAAAGAAAAAAGTGACATTTCCACTTAATTTATCACAAATGTACAAAAATAAAGTGTAATCTAGATATCACTGAGTATTGTCCTACAATCAGTAATACAATTATATAATTATATTAGTTATATTGCATCTATATTTCTGATATCAAGCAACTTGCTAACCTTTTCAACATCAGATGGCATGTCAATGCTTCTTTTATGCTGTAAAACATTCAAAAAATGCTATTAAAACAACAGATAATATAAACAATGAATAGAATTATCATACTATAGATTTTGGAGCATTATCTCGGTTCTGTCTTTGTTGCGTTAGAAAGGCTCTCAATGATAACAACTCTGGATGAGGCCCTTCTGAATACAAATGCATTATAGCTCTTCGAGCATGACACTGCTTCCTTAGATATCTGTTTTGAAAAAAAAAAAGAAAAAAGTAGCATAGCAAATTAAATATTTGCAAAAAAAGCGCCCAACGTGGGGCTCGAACCCACGACCCTGGGATTAAGAGTCCCATGCTCTACCGACTGAGCTAGCCGGGCGGACTTGGGCATTAACGAAAAAAATGCTGTCTTATTTGGACGTGATTACCTCCTCATTGCGTCACTATGAAATTTTTTTCTGTTGTAAAAGAGTCTATTTTGAACACACACAACATCTGTCTCTGGTTCCAAACACAAAGGAGGCTATTTAAAATAGACATTAATACTTATATAAATATTTATGAGTAAAAAATACTGACTTGCGTGGCCATTAATATTTTACTTTCAATCTGTAGTTTCTCTTCCTATTGGAATCAAATGTTGATTGTTTTTAACATTATTTATAATGATATAACACTTTAAAATTGATACTATTTGATCACAGCTAATACACATACCCTACTACAGCCAGTCTTGTTCGTTAGTTCATTTACTAACGCCAAATGTGTCTGAGTAAGTTGGAAAAATTAAACTTATAATATCTAAAAATAATTATAATATATTAATAATATAACATGTTATATATGGCCCTCAGGTAGTGTCTTTATAGATTCTCTTGTTGGCAGGTTTATATAATGCATATAGATCTCTGAACCACACAATATATTATATATATATTTACAACTTACTTCAGCAGTAGGTTTAAGAAGAACGAGATTGGAGTCATACATTGGTAATCCTTCTCTTTGAAGGAGGTGTGGTCCACGATAATTTCTCACTTCACAAATAACACAACCGCTATACATATGACAGAACTAAAAGAGCATTAAATAGAATTATCCTTTAACACTTTATATACTTGAGTTTTGCCTAAAATCTCCAACACAACAGGTGGGATCTAGTAAATATAACAAAACATATAAACACATGAATATTATATACACAAACATTGTTTTAAGTATTAACTACAATCATGTATTGTTCAGTGACTATATAATACATGAAAAGAAGGTACTTACCTCTCCGGCATCAAGATAAGAGAAAATGTCGTCATTCTTTAAAATAAAATTAATTCTGTAATAATTTTTTTTTTTAAATTACTTACTTCATAAGGTAGGAAAATTTCTTGCTGTTCGCCTATTGAAAACATATAGTATAGGAATGAGTCTCTGTTAACATGGAATGGGTTTGAGTCTTACCATTACTAGTATGAGGACATAACATTAAAGAATATCCATCTTCATCAGAATACAAACTAATAATAAATGTCACCTTAGCATTCTCTGGAGGTAACTTTTGCAGAAGATTAGAAGTGCTTCGAAATCTCTATGAGGGAAACATTTATAAATCAAACTCTTGATTAACAAATCAGACCTTATCAGAACAGACTTGATTATGATTGATAAAGCTGTTGTAGAGGTTATCAAAAAGATTCTGAGACCTTAAAGATTAAGTAATAGTATGTAATAGATAAGCCACGCCCACTCACTCAGCTCTCTTTTGTGCTTTATCTTTTGGAGTGTATTTTTCCACAATTTTCTAATAAAATTAAAATTCAATAATTATCGCCTTTTTTATTGAAATCTAGACATGACATTTTGCAGTTTACAAAGACAACTATATTATTAAAAGTTAATCTTATTGTTCTAGTTAGTAATACAATATTTCATACCCAAATTCTTTCAGAATCACAGTCCAACTTAGGTTCCTGCTGCATTGTGTTGTTGAAGATGTAAAACTCCACCTCCTACCACGCCTACACATAAGTCATTAATTTTGAACTAATAAATATTTTTTAGTTATTATAAATGTCTTCGTTCATGGCTGATTTTTTGTTGGAACTTCTCTCTCGTTTCTTTCTCTTTTTAATCAGTTTATTAGTAATCACTCATGCTTCACGTAGAGTAGTTCAACAAGAAAAGGACATCTCCCATCAAAAAGAAGAGAGTAAGTTATTATCGTATTATTACCTCCAACCCTTTAATAAAGACAATTTTAATTAATTTTCTCTAGCTGTTCAGACATTAACGTGGTATCATGTGATGATATTTCCAATAGTTGGTTCAATAATGCTACTTATTTTATTCTATTTCTTTGAACACATTCAATTTATTTTCAGCCTCTTCTCAATTTGTAAGTATACGAGATAAATCAGTTTGACTGGTTTGTTATACAGGTTACCTATACAGGTATGTCTACAGTGACTATATATGGATTTTTGCATCCGATAATAGAAGACTGTACTGGATCTCAACAGTAAGACAATTAACCCATTATACCATTAAATCGATGTACTCTCCAATGTCCATCCATTCTCCATGAACTATCAACTATTGTACACCTTATCCCACTCACATTGCCACGCTAACCAATGTCTTAATTAGTAATACCCCCGCCCACTTGTTAACTTTATTAGGTCTCACTGTGGTACTAGACCAGTCCTATGTTGTCATGTGATATCTATGGATTGGAACACCTTCTTAGCATGTGGTACTGCTCTACTGATGACATCACTTTGGGTCATTACTGGTCATTGGCTGATGTTAGATAGTAAGTATAGCTACTGAACTGTGTACTTATATTGTGTTTGTTTTGTAGTACTTGGTGTTGCCATAGCAACATTTATGATTCAATTTGTACGTCTGCCGAATCTCAAATTGGCTGTTTTACTTCTCTTTCTTCTTCTTCTCTATGATGTGTTTTGGGTAAATAAAAAAGACAAGGATAGACCAGTATGTATTCCTATCTCTCTTTCTCTCTAGGTATTCCTCTCTTCTTCAATCTTCAAAGCTAATGTGATGGTAGAAGTAGCTATCAAGAAAGCCAGAAACCCAGTGGCTATTGTAGCTGATCAACTCAATATGCCCAAAGTTGCTCAATCCCAACCACCTCTACCTCTTCCTGGGAAACTCATGATACCAAGGTTTGTCCCAGGGGTCTGGTAATCCTCATAAGGTGGTCTACTAATATTCAAATATCCTAGTATAGTGTATAATGTAATCTTTCTTATAGCTCTTACACTGACGATGATTATTCAATGTTAGGTTTAGGAGACATTGTAAGTCACTTATAATAGTATTACTATAATACATTATATAATGATGTCTTAATATAGGTATTGCCTGGATTGCTTCTTTGTCTTGCAATGAGGTTTGATCATTTGGGTCAATTGTGTATTGGGACACAGTCTATAGGGGGCACTAAATATCGACTGTTCTGTCGAAAATGGAGTTACTTCTTTGTCTCTCTCACTGGCTATGGACTAGGTAGGATTTCAGCAATAGATGGACTGAAACCTGGTTTCAATTTTTGAGATTGAGAACATAGTGGAGTCAATATTATCTTTTTCATTGTTATAGGTTTATTAACAGCTGCTGCAGCAGTGGAAATATCACACTATCCCCAACCAGCATTATTATATCTAGTGCCTGGTGTTCTAATACCTTTGATAACAAAGTCTCTCATACAAGTAAGAACTAATAACTAGTATGTGTTATCTCTCTCTCTCTCATATTATTTCTATAGGGTCATTTTAGATTATTATGGCATGGTCCATTTAATGATGCTGTTAACTCCACCCCTCCATCAAATACATCTAGTATATTGCCAGTATAAATTATATTATCCTTTAATTAATTATGGCTGGCCCTAATATTATTAATATATAATTATTTATTATTAATTAAAATTATTATAGTCATTTTATTTATTATTACGACTCCGTCTTATTTAATGTTGACTGACTACATTTTCATTGTACTAGATGACTATGATTGTTTTAAATTTATATCCTCTATTTATACAAATTTTAATAAAAATAACACGACAGTCATGTGATTGTCATGTGACTTTTGCTAATTTAACACTTTCAATACGAGTTCTTATACCTGGGGATAATATTTTGTGGGTGTGGCAAACTGTGGACAATTCCTTGTTGTTCTAATGAGAGGTTTAATATCACTCCAAACAAATTTGTTCCAATCTGTCATACCCTGTCTCCTTCTCATGGTATAACCTCTTTTTGTCTCGTATGCATTGAGCACAGCTGTCCATGCCGTAGTTGACTGAGAGTAAAAGGGAATGGTTTGAGGAGGTAGCTCCTTTGTTATTTGGTATAATGACGTTCTCTTTGAGGAGGAGCAATAAGGAAAGGACTGGATACTCTGTTGTGGTGAAACAAACGGCAGAGAGGATGGAGTTGGTAGACGTGGGTATATACCACGTCTAATAGCTGAGAGACACTTCTTTTTACAACTAGATGAATTAATTACTTCCAATGGCACTGCAGCAGTTGTGAAGTCACTTGTGTGACTTGAATCTGCTGACATGTGACTTGTAGTGATTGTCATGTGATTTGGAGGAATTTGGCTTTGATTTTTAGAGTCATTAGTCTCAATGGGGTCATTGCTTTGAACACTTTGACACTTGTGAGATAGTTCACATTTTATACTGTGTTTATTGTGTAGTCTCTGAGCCAAATCTTTGAGTACTTGATCCTAAGTATTAAAAGATGTACATGTACATGTATAATTGTACGTGTACATGTATAATTGTATGTGTACATGTATAGTTGTACGTGTACATGTATAATTGTACGTGTACATGTATAATTGTACGTGTACATGTATAATTGTACGTGTACATGTATAGTTGTATGTGTACATGTATAGTTGTACGTGTACATGTATAATTGTATATGTACATGTATAATTGTACGTGTACATGTATATATGTATATGTACATGTATTACCTCATTAATTTCTGTATATCGTAATAGACCTGTGTCAACTAGCAACTTATACAGTCCAGCCCTGTAAACAAGTATTAATTTATGAAGTTGTATTCCTATTCATTTGTCAGTTAATTAATCAATCAATCCTTTAATAGAGCTGTCTATCTGCAATCCATGCATTTATCTACTATATCGTTACTAAAATTAATAGCTATCATTATTACATCATTGTTGAATATTAAATTCAATAAAATTCTTATAGTAAAGATCGACTGACCTGTTAGTGATACCAGTGAGTTGTTTTAAAGCTAAGAATGCTGCATTTTGTACCATTATCTATAGTATATTAACTAATCACAGCCAAATACATTACTAAATGGCTTACATTAGCACTGATCAATGATGGTAAAATGATCATCATTATGAGATCACTACTATATCCTATCTGACCAATCAGTTTTAAGATGTCAACTTTTAACATATTTGAGGATGCTTCTCTGTGTCTCTTTAATATGATGTCAAGTGCTGTGCATCTGTCGTTTTCCGTGAGGTAAGTATTATCATTTAATGTAGCTATGACTCTGCTTATTTCTCCAAAGATTGGCGGAGTCGTTGTCTCTAAGAGGTTTACTATAAAATTAGAAGAATGAGTTCACAATTATTTTTGTAACATCACTAGGTACGACATTAATGTAGTCATTATTTTCTATGATGTATTTAAAGTCCTCCCATATTCCAATGCAAAATTAATACATTTAGGTTCCAAAGTTTAAGGTATAGGGTCTGGAG
Organism: Xestospongia bergquistia; assembly: GCA_963965975.1. Classification (NCBI taxonomy): domain Eukaryota; kingdom Metazoa; phylum Porifera; class Demospongiae; order Haplosclerida; family Petrosiidae; genus Xestospongia; species Xestospongia bergquistia. The sequence goes on from OZ014417.1 coordinate 7,817,688, forward strand.
TTTAGTATTGATTTTTTAATAGGGTCTACTGTTGTGACACTTACAGATACTGTGTAATTTTATATTAGTGATTTAACTATTAGGATTGATGTTCAATTTAATACTAGTTACTTACATAATTTTTGTATCACCCATTGCAACATCTGTTCACTATTCACTAAATGTACAGGAATTGTTGATGAAGGAAACCACCGACTTGTAATGATTTTATTTAACATAGCCGTAAGTTCATCCTAATATTTGACGAAAAATGTTAGTGCACAATATTATCACATTACATACCATTGATTGTGGGGTATTGTCCCCTATTACTGGACTCTGATCCTTATATGGTATCATCGATGATGGAATCTCTATAAGGTTTGGTTTCATTGGAGATAGGGTATGTTTGTCTAAAGAGTGAGAACTCGATAGTAGAGAGGTTGGTATGGCTTTAGAGAGAGGAGATGAAGGTCTTGGATTTTGCATAGTAAAGGATAGATTGTGTTCTGTAATTGAAGTTCTATGATGACTCAGAGATTTTGAGAGGAATTGTGACGAAAAAGGTTCTTGTGAAGATGGAAGAAAAGGGTCTGGAAATGACAAGAAAAAATTATAAACCAAATGAAGATATTATTACCAGATTTGATGTTTGTTGACTTTTCATTGAGGCTAGAGTCAATTTTTGTAAAACTTGTTTTACTAGTTTGACCAGTATTGCTAGTAGATATTGGTGGTAATGGTTTCTTTGATTTATGAGGTTCCAACGTTCTCTGGTAGTCCTTTTTATTGCCAATAATAATCTGTTGATTAATTGTACTTAATTTATTTTTGGATACCAATTCTCTCTCCTCATTAAAGTTTGCAGGCTGCAAATTGTCATTGTTCAAATTTTGTGTCTTGGAGAAATTTTCTTCTTTATTCATTTTAGTTATTGAGTGATCTATTTGTAGTGGACCAGCTGCCTTACCCTTTGTTAGAGTCACATTGTTCATAACATTCTTGAGAAGCTGCATTGAAAAATGAGTATACCATATATATACCTATACAATCTAATTGAGTGGATAGTGATCTCATATTGTTTTGGTTCTGCATGATTTGCTCAAGTACCTGATCAACTGCGTTGTAGCCTATTTTAGCTCTAACTACTGAATTAGGAACAAAACCTGCATTAAAAACATACAATTGAAATACTAATAATTTATTATACATTTAGTTATTACCATCAGGAGCTATAGGAAGGAGTGATGTGTGTTTTTTTTTAATAGGCCTTAATGTCGCCTCAGGAAAAAGTTGGAAAAAAGAGGGGTCTGATTTTAGAGGATTGCATTGAGAGGATTGATGATGTAACAGTTCATTCTGACCATGGATAATAACATCAGAAGGAGATTTAGTGAGTGGCAATATTGGTAACTAGATATGAAGAAAGATTACAGAGAGAGAGAGAGAGAGAGAAAGAGAGAGTAGCTCTATTTTAAAAGTGAAGACAGAGTCTTACTTACATTTTTACTTGTATTTGTTGTGTGTTCTTGCAGTGGTAGTTGAAATTGATAGCTCTGATCATGACTATTAACTAATAAAGAATTAAATGATAGATTCCTTATAATACAAGTAGGCTGACAGACACTGGAAGAAACATTTTTATCAATCTTGATGTTTCTTTTGTGAGTACTAGTAATATCAGAGAGATAGCGGCCTTCAGCTGTTAATAATAACAGAGTATTAGTTCTAATATTATCAGGAGCAGTATGAACTGAATCATTTGTCAAAGACAATGCATTAATCTCCTGTAGTCTAGCATTGGGTAGCAATGGAAGAGTTGGTAATTTATAACTACTGGAATCATACCTATGACATATGAAGTGTTAACAAAAGTACTAAAATGAACATTATACTCACAAGAACTGGAGCTCTGATTCAAAAGGTAATGGCTGTTCAGTAGTTGTTTCTTCAATGGTGTTTACTGCATTGCAATAGATAGATGGTAAGTAATTGTGAGCTGGTATGGTGTATAAATGGTTCTGGAATCCTATAAGAAGATCGTGTGTTTGAGTAAAACAGACAGCACTGATTTGTGATCCTAAGTTGATATTTGACACAAGTTGACAGTTAAGGTCCCAAACTTTGATCCATCCATCTTTACTGCAACTAACAAACAGTTTCAATTTGGAACAAGCTGCTAAAAAAGTGATTGTATCCCGATGAGCATCTTCCAATGTGTGAGTCATCGGTGTGGAACAGATTACATTGTTAAGATAAAATCTTAGAGGAGGTATTTCCATATATGGTAAGGAATAAATGAGTACTCGATGATCAATAGTGGCCATACATAGTTTATTATCCAATAATGACATACATATTGGTTGTAATGGAGGACTAATACTCAGTATTGTATGCACTAAAACTTGTCTTCTAGAATCCACTTTGATTTCAATAGCCCAAACTTGAATGAGGTGATCGTTACCATATGAAACAACAGTAATAACAGGGTTTTCCCCTAAAGGACGGCTAGATTGTGTTGAAACTAGATCCATGATTGGACCATCATGAGCTGGACAGGGTGGCCCTATCAGACAGTCTTTACTGTGTAGCACAGAAAGAGCTCCAGATCTGTGACCTGCTAGAAGAAGTGGACCAATATCTGATTGCACCTGGGAAAAAGTAAAAAGTCTAACACTCAAACCCAAATCCTGATTATTCTTGTTTAAGTATATTCATATAATTATAATAATATTACAATTATAGATGCTATCACTATGGTGCCCACTGGTGTCTGACTTTCTGTGATGCCCAATTATGACCATAGTGTTTTTGGTGCACAGTGGTGTCACTAATATGGTATCCATTCCAATGGCATTTGAACAAATATTTTAGGGACCATTGAACACCATAGAAACCATTTCTATGGTCCCCAATGGTGTTAAATAAACACTTTAGATATCATTGGGCACCACAGATATAATATTTCATTATTTCAAAGCTACATGTACATATGTACACTTTACCATATCAATGCAAGTGACTTCTTGCTGAATGTTTGCTGGTTTCCAAAGTTCTTTTGGAGTACATGGATTTGTTGTAGTGACAAAAACTGAGATCTCCCCTGAATAGAGCAAAATATAGATCAAATTCTCTAAGCTATCATAGCGTGCATCTTTCAGTAGCTAGAAATAAAATTATTATTGTTATATTATAATAATTCTAATAGTTCTCACTGGTGTTGACATCATAGGAAAGATGATTGTTAAGCATTGCCCTGTTATAGGAGAGAGCAAGCGGACACCTCCATCTTCCGTCAATACTAGAGCTCGTTCTTTTCCTTTCAAGTTATCTGTTTTAATTAATATAACTTGAGAATTGAGAACAGTGAGGAGACATTCAACCTACATAAAAACTTAATGCATTATTTTTTTGATAAAATTGAGTTCACCTGATGAAGTGATAACAGGACAACTTTTTGATGAGAAAAACAGACAAAATCTCCAGTTGGAGTCAACATAGTTTTTATTATTGGTACATTGATATCATATCTATGACACTAGAAAGGAGAAGTGTAAGATGTTGTAATGTTAATTGTACTTGTGTTAATGTTTGAAGATGCCATAGTCGAATAGTTCCATCCAAAGAGGAGGAGATACAATAAGGATATTTCGGATGAAGGATGAGAGATGTGAGTTCTTTTGTATGACCTTGTAGTGAATGGAGTTCAGTAAGGAGAATATAACTGGATATCTGGATTATTTGATAGTCTAGTATATGTAATATTAACTGCTCTGCTTACCTTGATGGAACCATCTTTTGCTGATGTAATAACATATTGACATGGAGCATAGATGACAGCACTGTTAACAATAGTGGAACTAAAGATATGAATACCAATATTTAACTTACTTTGTAATTAAAGTACTATGTGGGTTAGGAATATAATATTGTTGTTCACGAGTCTATGAAAGTGCAAAAAAATTCATTGATTTTAAATAAATTGGTAATCTAAATTAAATATAACATGTAGACATGTATATGTATATTTTATACTTCTGTATTGACAAGGAAAACTCCTCTTTGACAAGCAACACACAACAATGAAGACTGTTGATTTAAATTGAGATAGACAATCCACTAAAGAAGAGCAACTTTAAAATATTTTGTTCACTTTATCATCTTACTTCATTGTCTTTTAAATGACATTGCAACGTTTGACTCGGAACCAGAGAGCCTCCTAACTACAGATGATCCAATTAATGAAACACACACAGGATCTCTATGATAAATTACTTTATGTTTTAGTTTCCAGCTTAGAAGAGAACCCATGCCACCAGTATACACCTCATGTGTATTCTCATTATAACATAAACTATTAAGAGATTGGATTTATTTTGCAATAATTTTTAATATATTCACCTCAGTATGGTTGACGAGACTGGTATTGTTTCTAGCAACTCAAAGTCTTTGTTGAACACACTGAGATGAAGATCATTGCAGAAGGCCACATATAACTATTACATATAGTGACAGTTATTACAGAGATGCATAATTATTATTAATATAACTATTCCCTCAATAAAAAGCTATTATAATTCCTCATTATAATGACTCAACATTTATAGTCTAGTTAATTCATGTAATATAGTAATTATATGTACTATCATTATGTAATGCATTATTTTTTACACTATATCACTTTAGGTAAGTCTCTACTATCATAGTTAAGGTGGTGTTGATAAGAATGCAATGAAAGTGAATGAAGTGTTTATGATAACTTGTGATTTGATGCAACTCTCACCTTGAGGTCTCTTGCATAAAGCAACTGATTAATTGAGACTGGAATATTATACCTACAATAACAAAATTATTAGCAAAAACTATTATACTCAAAAAGATTTAAACACAGTATTAGCATAGTACTATAACAGAGTACAATATTACACTAATACAATGTACCTACTTCTTTATGGGTGTTTTCTCTTTTAATGAGTGCTGCACTACAATATTCTTGACTCTTGAAGCATAATGTACAATAAGATCATCATCTCCTAAAGTGGGAGCGGAAGGACATAGTATCATATTGTACTGACTACTGAATGATGAATGGCACTCTTATTGTGATGTACCTGCATGGATGGCAGCTTTAATTAGATGATTAAATGTCAAAACTTTTACAACCTATACAAACAAACAAATATACTCTAGATTCAGTTTTATAATAATATTATTATTGCCTGTCTCATTCCCAACCCCAAGTTTGACATTGATTCAGTGGGGTAGGAGTTTGGGAACGAGACTACCTTAAATAATAACCAGAGTATGTTATTCTACCTTAAAACTACAATTTGTACAATCACTTTATTTTTACCTTTAGCCCTCTCTGTACATTGATGACTGGTTCTTCTTGCAAATCATCATCAGCCATACTTTTAATAGTATTCATGGAGTTTACGTGTAACTATGGTAACGCTAATATTCCTTTTTAACCCTTTTCAATTTATATTGGAAACTTCATTGTTCGTATATGTTTTTAATTCCATAAATTTCCCTAGGAAATGACCAGTAACACAAGAACCGTTGCTCTAAGAGGTACCTTCAGCTACTTCAGCCATCTATACTATTAAATGGAATAATTGATTGTACCATGAAATATTATTATTGTCTATTGAGGACTAATATTCGTCTGAGACTGCTGAGGATCAGTACCAGTCTGAATTAGTTCTCAATATCAGTCTTAGATTGTCAAGCATTTAGACACGTCAGATTGAAAGTGCTCCCTAAGTAAATTATCTATAATTTCACGAACTTTGCCTGCTTTTCAACCATAAATTTTTTTCTTTTCACTTTGTTTGTTCCTTGACTGACATCATTTTTACACAAGCAATACTGTTTAAACACTGTACTAATCATAATTGGAATAGAGCACAAATCTGCTATTGAAAAGGAAATAGTAAGGACAGAAATGGGACTACAAAGGAGCCTCCCAGGCATATGCTTTACACTGATAAACTTCATGGCGCTTTGCATAGGGCAGAACAAAGGAGTCTGCTGAACTCATTTGCACTGAAAGGCTTGAAAAGCTTGAAAGAACTGCTTGACGTATCTGGCAGGAATTTTAAAAGTGAGTGTTTGCCCTCCTACCTATTAACAGCACTTATCGACTACCGGATTTCCGGTAGTTCTAGGGCTGCACTTGCAGTAGGGCTGGCTACGCGAGACTAACCTTATCGATATGAGGTAGGATATAACTGTGACCCAGATAATTCAGTAAAATGATTATATTATAAATATAACGAACTTTATAATTAGATACAGTTTTCATCTAATTACATGACAGATATCTGAGTTACTTGAGACTGAAGATGAGTGTCCGATGGAAGAATTCTTCTCAATGGTACTTCAATCATCTTTCTTTGTACAGTAAACTTCTCATAGTATTTATATAGTCCTTTTTCATAGTTTAGACAATCTTATTTCATTTTTTCTCAAATATTACTAGGAGTATATTTCAACAGAGCCAATTGTTATAATGGATAAGTATAGTCTTGATTACTAGTTAATTAATGGGGTAAGGAGCTTAAAGCTGCTATAAGACTGTATTGTAGAACCTTCTGTTGACTACCTTTGTCTCCTTTAATGGAATATTGCCTCTAATATTACTGTGGATATCTCATCATCTGTGCAATGAGAAGTCACTTAATAACTGGTTGGCACTTTTTAATGTTTGAGCATAACTGACTGTAATTCAATGACAAATGTACTTATTAAGATGATATTTCCAGGCACCACCAACATTATCTCAGTTAGGACATGCAGTTGATTCTAAAAATGATGATTGTCATTAATTATATGTACTAAATATCTGAATTGCTGTTTTTTAAATTGTTCAGGTCAATAAGATGGGACAGGACATTGATGAAATAGAGCAACTACTCAATGAGATTTCTAAATTACAAGATAATATTATATTAACGCCAACCACTGCCCATAAATGTTAGTCAAATATTGCTTAATTAGACACACCCTTATTTTATGGCAATCATAGCCAAATTAGACAATGATAATATAATTTATATGCTTGTTAATCTGGTTTCTATTATATTAATTATAATATTAATGTCAATTTGCATGTTTTAGCTTTAAAAGAGCGCCATGATGAACTTAAGGAAGAAATCATGCAACTGTTACTAAAAGTGCATGGAGGATTGAAGAGTGAGTTCTCTCTCTCTCTCTCTCTCTCTCTCTCTCTCTCTCTCTCTCTCATATCTTCTCTGCCTTATTTCTCCATCATTCACAGTTTTTTATTTATTTTAAGGGCTAGATGAGGAAATAAAACGTGATGAAGTTGGTCCAAGTAGACGCTCAGCAAATTTTAGGATTAAACAATTACAGGTACTGCAGTGAATAAGTGGTAACTATTACTTGTTCAATGTTTCTTCTGCTAATGCATTCAATTGACAATGCTAGTCATCTTTAAGAGAATATAATATATTTTGATGACAGATCTAATAGTACTACTTTGATCATTGTATTTTATTTTAGTATACAATGTTAAGTCACAAACTAACTAAACAAGTTGTATTGGAATATTGTCGATTAGAAGAACAATATCAAGAACAGTGCAAGAATGTCCTTAAAAGACAATTACAGATTAGTAAGAGGGAGACAGATAATAATAATAATCTATTTTACTTTTCTTTCTAGTTGATCCTTCTCGAGAAATTTCTGATAAAGAAGTAGAAGAACTTTTAGAATCTCAAGGTCATGCACAAGATGTAAAGATAACACGACATTTGTAGGAGTTATTTGATCTTTCTCAGATTTTAACTCAGACAGTTCAGAATGATCACGCTTTACATGAAGTAGAAGCCAGAAAAAGAGAAATTATTCAATTGGAGGAAAATATTAAAGTTAGTCATGTGATAGTCACACATTTATCACATGACTCACTTACATATAGGAACTTCATGACATGTTTTATAATGTATTAATGGCAGATATTACGAACCGGGTAAGTTAAGGAATGTTCATTGTGTTTTGAATAATTAACTAATAATTAATAGGGTGATCATATAGATGACCTAGCAGATAATGTTGAACACTATGTTAATATAACACCTATTTTTGTTGCCAAGGAAACAATGGAAACAACAGTGAGAGTCTATTATCGGGAGAGTAGGGTTAATTAGGATATATTTTGTTTAGTGCCACATTTGCTCTTTTCTCTTTTATACAAGTATTGGTAATGCACATTAGTTTCATTTACCATCATTATCTGTCTTAATACCCTATGTTTCTATTGTGTTTATGTATTGCAGATTAGAAAATGGCGGAGGAGATGTTGCTGGTGTTTCAAGTAAACCAAATACAAGAGCTATTAAATCTTAGTGACTGGCTTGTGACTATCATGTGATCACTGAGTTGCCATTGTATACTAATATATTATTAATTTTGTGTGCTTAGTGTGATAGTATTTAGGGATAATAACATTGTCATTTCCACTGTTCTCTTGACATTGACTTGATGTAAAACATCCTTACTTTTAAAGAACTTACTTTAAATTAATTTACAAGCTATACAGGAAAAATTATAAAATTCATAAATTGCGAACTTACGTGTAACCATAGTACTCGTGTTTCTATAACAACCTAACCTTAGTGTAAAATGCCTCTTGACTCTTGAAGCATAATGTACAATAAGATCATCATCTCCTAAAGTGGGGGGGGAGAAGGACATAATACATATTGTACTGACTATACTGAATAATGAATGGCACTCTTATTGTGATGTACCTGCATGGATGGCAGCTTTAATTAGATGATTAAATGTCAAAACTTTTACAACCTATACAAACAAACAAATATACTCTAGATTCAGTTTTATAATAATATTATTATTGCCTGTCTCATTCCCAATCCCAAGTTTGACACTGATTCAGTGGGGTAGGAGTCTGGGAATGAGACTATTTTAAATAATAACCAGAGTATGTTGTTCTACCTTAAACTACAATTTGTACAATCAGTTTATTTTTACCTTTAGCCCTCTGATAACCTTGCAAATAATCATACTTTTAATAGTATTCATGTTTACGTGTAACTATGGTAACCTTACGAAATAATATTCTTATTTTAACCCTTTTTGAACGAAACAAGCGTTATATGTGAAGCGTCGCTCGTGTTTGATATTTAATGCTATTAAAATAGTTGTAAAATCCTAGAAATGGCCAGTAACAAAAGTCCCTATGACAGGATCTCAATGATAGCCGAAACGCTAACACAAGAACTGTTAACTGCCTTTAATTACTTCAGACGTTTGTCAAGTTGATTATAATAAACTTCCTTAATAATATTTCCATAATGACCTCAGTTAATCGTTTGTCAGAACTTCATCGAAACGAGGTAAATATATCGTGACCCAGATAATTAAGTAAAATGATTATATTATAAATATAACGAACTTTATAATTAGCACAGTTTTCATCTCATTACATGACAGATATGTGAGTTTCCTGAGACTGGAGATGAGTGTCCAGTGGAAGAATTCTTTTCAATGGTACTTCAATCATCTTTCTTTGTACAGTAAACCTCTCATAGCATTTCCTTAGTCTCTTTTATAGTTTAGACAATCTTATTTCATTTTTTCTCAAATATTACTAGGAGCATATGTGTCAACAGAGCTAATTTCCTAGCATGTTATGATGGATAAATATAGTCTTGATTACTAGTTAATTAACGGGGTAAGGAGCTTAATGCTGCTATAAAACAGTATTGTGGAATCTTCTGTTAACTACCTTTGTCTCCTTTAATGGAATATTGTCTCTAATAATACTCTCATCATCTGTGCAATGAGAAGTCAAGCACTTAATAACTGGTCTCAGCACACTTTAATATTTGAGCATAACTGACTGCAATTCAATGACAAATGTACTTATTAAGATGATATTTCCAGGCACCACCAACACTATCTCAGTTAGGACATGCAGTTGATTCTAGAAGTGATGATTGTCATTAATTATATGTACTAAATATCTGAATTGCTGTTTCTCTTTCTGCTTAAATTGTCCAGATTGATAAGATGGGACAGAACATTGATGAAATAGAGCAACTACTCAATGAGATTGCTAAAGTACAGGATGATATTATATTAAAACCAGCCACTGCCCATAAATGTTAGTCAAATATTGCTTAATTAGACACACCCTTATTATATGACAATTATAGCCAAATTAAACAATGATAATATAATTTATATGCTTGTTAATCTGGTTTCTATTTTATTAATTATAATATTAATGTCAATTTGCTTTTATATGCTTTAGCCTTAAAGGAGCGCCATGATAAACTGAAGGAAGAAATCATACAACTATTACTAAAAGTACACGGAGGATTGAAGAGTGAGCTAACTCTCTCTCTCTCTATCTCTCTCATATCTTCTCTGCCTTATTTATCCACTCATTCACAGTTTCTTATTTATCTTAAGGGTTAGATGAGGAGTTAAAACGTGATGAAGTTGGTCCAAATAGGCACTCAGCTAATTTTAGGATTAAACAATTCCAGGTATGACTGTTAACTAAGTGGCAACCATTACTTGTGCAATGTTTCTTCTGCTAATCTATTCAATTGACAATGCTAGCCTTAAGAGAGTATAATTTATTTTGATGAGGGATCTAATAGTACTACTTTGATTATTGTATTTATTTTAGTATGCAATATTAAGTCACAAACTAACTAAACATGTTGTATTGGAATATTATCGATTAGAAGAAAAATATCAAGAACAGTGCAAGAATGTCCTTAAAAGACAATTACAGACTAGTAAGAGGGAGACAGATAATAATAATAATATATTTTATTTCTCTTTTTAGTCTATCCTTCTCGAGAAATTTCTGATAAGGAAGTGGAAGAGCTTTTGGAATCTCAAGGTCATGCACAAGATGTAAGATAACATGACATTTGTAGGAGTTATTTGATCTTTCTCAGATTTTAACTCAGACAGTTCAGAATGATCACGCTTTACATGAAGTAGAAGCCAGAAAAAGAGAAATTATTCATTTGGAGGAAAATATTAAAGTTAGTCATGTGATAGTCACATACTTATCACACGACTCACTTACATATAGGAACTTCATGACATGTTCTATAATATATTAATGGCAGATATTACGAGCCGGGTAAGTTAAGGAATATTCATTGTGTTTTGAATAATTAATAGGGTGATCATATAGATGACTTAGCAGATAATGTTGAACACTATGTTAAGATAGCACCTATTTTTGTTGCCAAGGAAACAGTAAGAGCTAGTGTCTATACTCATCGGAACAGGAGAGTAAGTCAGGATATATAGTTTGTTTAGTGGCACATTTGCTCTTTTCTCTTTTATACAAGTATTGGTAATGCACATTTGTTTCATTTACCATCATTATCTCAGTCTTAATACTCTGTGTTTCTATTGTGTTTATGTATTGCAGATTAGAACATGGTGGAGGAGATGTTTCTGGTGTTTCAAGTAAATCAAATACAAAAGCTATTTTAATGATCTTAGTGATTGGCTTGTGACTATCATGTGATCACTGAGTTGCCATCATATACTAATATATTATTATTAACTTTGTGTGTTAGTATTTAAGTATAATATTACTGTCATTTCCACCAACTTCTTTGTTCTCTTGGCATTGACTTGATGTAAAAACATCCCTACTTTTAAAGAACTCACTTCAAATTAATTATACAAGCTGTATAGGAAAAATTAATATTCGTGAATTGCGAGCTTACGTGTAACCATAGTAACTCGTGTTTCTATAACAACCTAACTTTAGTGTAAAATGCCTCTACAGAAGGTAGGCAAGAAACGAGAGCCTCTCTGGAAAGACTGGGACAAACGATCTCAGAAAGATGGCGTAAGAAAAACTGTATATGCAGTGGGAGGAAATGAATACATAGGAGAATGGAAAGATAATCTTAAACATGGTTAGAGTGTGGCTTGAGTCCAGTTATACTGAATGATGTCTATAGGAAAAGGTATTCAAGTATGGAAGCGTTCGGGTGCACGTTATGATGGAGACTGGCGTGATGGTAAGCGACATGGTTTTGGTATGTATAGCATACCAAATAAGGAAGGAGATATGATCAAACAGTATGCGGGCAGTTGGAAAAATGACATGAAACATGTATGCTATGTATGAAACATGTTTATTAATGTATCCATCCAGCCATCCATCCATTTACTCATTCATTTGTCCATTATAACATAGGGTTATGGTACTTATTTCTATGGACCTAATGAGTATTACGAAGGGGAGTGGTATACGGATCAACGAAGTGGGTGGGGCCGAATGTATTTTGCTGATGGATCTGTTTACGAAGGAGAATGGTTCAATGATCAACGCAATGGGAAAGGATTGTTAAGATTAGGTACATGCATGAACAGAGGAATGGATGCATATAATAGCTAAATGGATAAATGGTTTGTAATGAATAGATATATTGTGTTAGTAATGGATGCATTAGTTAATAATGTATAGTTAATACATGTAAATGTATAATTAGTGATTGTTTAATGGATCAAGTTATATAATGAATTTTATTTAATGATGCACGATAGTATATTATAGTATATTATGAAGACTTTCATTATTTTAGTTAATGGTAATCGTTATGAAGGGTCATGGAAGAATGACATGAAAGACGGAGATGGTAAATTTTTATATTTAGATAAAGGACAGGTTTATACCGGGGTTTGGAAAGAAAATGTAGCTAAGAGTGGAACGTTAGAAGATTTTGATCGAGACTCTGCCCCTAATCCCCCTATTTTTCCCCTTCCTGAAGTAAATAATATGTTTAATATGATGTAGATTTTATATTTATTTAGTGTAAGTTGGTGAGCCCAGATAAAGTACTTCAACAAGCCAGAACTGACTTAGAATATTAACTGTCAATTAAAATTATGCAATTATTATTTTTTAACAAGACCACGCCCTTAATTAATTATTCACTGAGGGTTGAAGAGAAGAAAAGGGTCAAGTTTTACTTCCCTTTTGTTAGACTTTGAGTTCTTCCCTTTAAGGCGTAGCTACTAAAAGCCATTGTTATCGACGCTAAACGTGTTTATACTTGGCACATCTTTGTTACTGTCGTAGAGTTGAATTCAATTTGTGAACGCTTGTTAAGTGGGACGTTAGACTACACACTTGGTATAGTTCCATCATGGCATCAATGGTTAATCGTTTAACTGAACTCAACCGAAATGAGGTAACGTATATATTATTGACTAGGGCTAGCTAAGAGCCCAACAATTCAATATGTTATTAAATTATACTCTTCATATTACAGACACCTGAACTGTTAGAGGCTGGAGATGAAACTGAGTATGCTCTGGAAGGATTCTTTTCAACGGTATTTTTTCTTCTGTTGTCTCCTGTCTATCTGTCTGTCTATTATCTTCTCTAAGTATCTAATTTATATTATTTCCTCATTCATTTTTAATTTCCTCTTTCTCTTTAAAAAGTGGTAGCATAAACTAATTAGTTGATGGTCACCTACTATCAGTGACTTTATCTTACCCACTGTCTCTTTCTAACATCAATGATGTCTGATCTAATGTTTGTCTTTCTTCCAAATATGTACAAACATTGTTGATTCAATGAACACCAACTTTACTGTAACATAAAAATGATTCTTAAAGAAGAATAAAATGCTGTAATAATTAAATTATAGTAAATGTAGATATATGTACATTTTTGTTGTCATGGTGACATGTAACTATTTCATTAGATTACTACATGATACTAATGCTCTTGTCTTTTTTTCAGGTTGATGAGATGAATCGTAACATCAGTGAAATAGAGCAGCTGCTTGACGAGATTGCTAAAGTACAAGATGATATTATAACGAAACCAGCCACTGCCAATAAATGTTAGTCAACTATGAGAATAGTCTTATAAATGTTGTTAGAAATCACGTGCTTAGAACAGGACCCTCTATTAGAATTGATAAATAGGATGTCATTAAATTAGGATGAGACCCTTTATTAATATAGGTAATTAATTTATAATTTTTTAAAGCATATTTTTATTTAAGGAGAGGAGAGTATTTACTTGTTAGTACACTCCTTCTCATTATCTCTTAACTGGAATGTCCATTATTGTTTTTATTTCCTATTTATATTTTAGCTTCTAAAGAGCGTCATAATGAACTAATGGAACAAGTCAAACAGCTGTCACAAAGAGTGCATAGAGGATTGAAGAGTGAGTCTCTCGTTCACACACTCACTCACTCAATGTTTCCTCTTTCACTATTAGGGCTAGATGAGGAGATCAAACGTGATGAACTAGGACCAAACAGGCACTCTGCTGAGTTTAGGATTAAGAAAAGCCAGGTATATACTATACCTATATTACCTAGTAATATGATGTCATGTGATGTATTCTATTTTGACAATGGGTTATTATCTGGTATTGTTATATTTTATAGCATGCAACATTGAGTCAAGGATTAAAACGTGTTATGTTAGCATACAGTCAGTTGGAAGAACAACATCGAGAAAAGTCTAAGAATCTTATTAAAAGACAATTACAAGCAGGTAGAGAGAGAGAGAGAGAGAGAGAGAGAGAGAGAGAGAGGAAGGGAGGGAGGGAGGGAGAGAGAGAGAGAGAGAGAGATTATATTTAATATCCGTCTTAGTTGATCCATCTCAAAAACCTTCTGATGAGAAAGTAGAAGAACTCTTAGAATCTCAAGACCTCTCCGTCTTTACACAAGATGTAAGATAATTCTTATATAATTCTTTATAATTTTATATTCCTTTATAGATTTTAACTCAGACAGCTCAGAAGCGTCAGGCTCTAGATGAAGTAGAAGCTAGAAAGAGAGAAATTCTCCAATTAGAAGAAAACATTCAAGTTAGTCACATGATGATCATGTGATAGTCACATGAATCTATTGTAGGAACTTCATGATATGTTCTATGACATGATGCTGTTAGTAGAGAGCCAGGTAGACTAATGAATATTTAATAAGCTCAATAATTATGAGTCAATTAATAGGGTGACCTCATAAATAATATTGAACACAACATTGAGACAGCAGCTGTTTACATTGCCAAGGGAACTGAGGAAACCACAAAAGCTCGTGTCTATGCAAGCAAAAACAGAAGAGTAAGTTTGTCATTTTTGTTCATCCATTATGTTGCATCCATTTTTGTGTATTCATTCGGTGTTTGTTTATTACTATATCATGTATCCATTAATTAATATGATTGTCCATTTCTCTAATTTGAGCACGTCCATTTTGACATGTTCATTCATTTATTGTTGCAGATGAAATGGATTATATGTTGTGTAGTAACTGCTATTGTCGCGGCCATTGTTATTGCAATTGTAATAGTTATAGCAATTGCTGTTAGTGTATCCCGAGGTAACAGTGGAGGAGGAGGAGGAGGTGGAGGAAGGAGATCTATTATGGATCATAGTTTCTCATATGACTAGCTCTGTGACTATCATGTGACAAAGGTGCAATTTATACAGTATATACTACTCTTGTTAGGTTTTTAATGTAGTAATTTCTCTCATTATGATCTCTTCTCTTTTTTTACTTGACCTGGCATTTTGTGTAATTTACATATCTTCTGTCATAGGCCGATTATGTCACATTTCATTATAAATTAGTTTTTATTAATTAATTAATAACTGCAGTTATATAATATTTTATTGTCATGTGATAGTCGTGTGATTTTCATGTGTTTCAGTATCCACAGTATCCCGCAATCCACAAATTTGTAGACATTCTTCGCTAAATTCAATGAATATTGGAAGTTCCATTGCTTGCTGGAGCATTTTTGCTGGACTCGTACATTGGTCTAGATCCAATAGTAACTGACGTAAGTGAGGATTGCATAACATATTTTGTAGATGCTCAGAAGATTCTGTAATAGAAAATAAAATCTAAAAATAGGAGGGTTTATAATTTACGGAGGTAAACGGAAAAGTTCTGAAATTTGCATAGAAATGATAACGGAGCGTTAGAAATGTTACTCCGTATACTACTATAATACTCTGTTCTACTCTTGATCAGCTTTCTTCGATATAAAAGGTTAATCATATATTGTACGCGCTCAAATTAGTAAGAGGTAATAAAATTAACAAAGAGTGTACCTAGTTTTTTCAAAGTTTCTTCTGACACTCTATCTGCATCTTCTTCGCCACATTCGTCAACGTCACTAGACTCTTGGGTACCAAGACTGACATTATCACTATCCAGTTCGCCTTCCTCCTGCCAACAAGCCTCAGCGAGTTGATCCTCAGTAGTCATACTATATGTAACACGTGCTCTTTTAACAAAATTAATTATCAATTATAATTGAATAATTAAGTAGTTCTCTTGAGTGTGGCTTCATAATCCTGTCTTCTCTGCTGTAGTTGTTTTACCTAATAATAAAATAGATAATTCATAACAAGTAATCACAGATACTTACCCTGGCAGATTTCTTTGTCCGTTTTTCCATTATTCTATCATAAAGTTTTCTTCTCTTACGAGTCATCATCATAACAGCTAGTTTTCGTTCCTCTCTTGCTTCCTTTGCTTCCATTTCAATTTTTTTCTTCTCTTCATTTTTGTCTTCTCCCTCACTCTCTTCTCCTCCCCCAGCCACAACAGTTCCAACAGGAAGACGACTGGGATCCTAGATACGAAACTTGTCTCAATAACAACCAAGAGGAGAACACAACTAACTTGCATTTTCCTACGTTTTGGCGGAGGCTGTTCTTGTGTTTTATCTTCATCATCTTCTTTATCACTAATGTCTTCCTCCTTGTTCTCTAGACTTCTCTCTATTATCTCTGTATCTTTACTTGCTGTTCCCTCCAAGAAAGTGCTCTTATCTGGTGGTATGTAATCTCCTTCTCCTTCTCTTGCAAATGGTGACAGATGAGGTGGAAGGACAGCACCAGGAGCATAAAGATCAGTGGGAAGTAGTCGTTGAAAGTTGATACAATCATATACCCATTGAGGTTGTATATAAATACTGAAGGAGATAGGTAACAGTCACTATTAGTACCAGTCTGAATTCTTCAAAGGTGAGCTCATGTTAAATTTACATTATATTATTGAGTAATTTACATTATTAACCAAATTAGATTCCAATAGTCTACTTTACTAAACACTTGCCTTATATGGCAGTCAATGTCACATGTAGCAGTAATGGTAGAGTAGGATACAAGTAGTAAATATTAGTGTGTTTGTGTATGTAGTACAATATAGGTCTTACCGAGAAAGGAAGCAATGGCTTTGAGCAGGTCTATCAACAACTTGATGAGTAATAGTATCGTCCGATTCCATATATGTAGCTCCGCCCCCACATGTACTATCCCAAGATACATCACCTCCAAAACATCTGTAAATAATTACTTATTAGTTCCTGTTATTGTTATTGTATTACCTTATAACAAATGCTAAGGATTCTCGCGGTGTTTCTCGAGATAGGAAGAAGCGACATCCTTCAAATAATTTCTTAAAAAGATCAATTTTTATTTGTTCTTCTTTAGCTTTGTCTCTTAGAGCTTGTTCTTCAGGCTTCATTGAAGGATGGTAACTATAGAAACAACAATATAAGATCATTACTTACATCTAAATCAATAGGTATTTCCTCTTCAGTTGTCTCTTCAGTTTCAGCTAATTATGAATGGAATGTAATAATGTGAATATTTTAATAACTACTGACTTTGTGGATCAATAACTCTAGCAAGAGATTGAGAGAAAGACTCTAATACCTTGAGAGAAAGAGAGAGCACATTGTATCAGTTAGTTATTCCCCTTACCTCTCTATACTCTCCCCTATCTCCATCTTCCTCCCACTCAATATCATTAGGGTTTACTAGCAAGGATGGCAGCTGCTGTGCAGACTCAGGAGCTGTCAATCCTTCAATCTAAAACAGAGAACAGTACATTATAGTATTGAACTATTAATAGTTGTGTTTACTTGTGGTGGGTATCGAATATTGAGTGAATGGAAGAGACAATAATTTACAAAGCTAAGTAGAGTGGAATAGAACTCAATAAAAGTATTCATAACACGAAAATCTACATCTCTTGGAATCTGGGATTAAAGGTCAAGAGTTCAAAGTGCACAAAGGTCATGTAGTAATACCGTTTGTGTGAATTGATGAGGGGTAAGCCACGTGATGGTCTGCCCCTCAATTTCGGCTTGATAATAGATACCTTTAATGGAAATGAAGACCTAATGTCAAAGATAAGTTATAAATAAACGACAGTTGGAACTAGTTACCTTTCTAAGTGACCTTGAGGTGATTACATAATGCATAAATTCTACGAGTAGCCTCCGACAATGTTGACTTACAACAGCCTATGAGGAATAGCCATGTTAATCTATCGATCCATCTATCTATCACATTTACTTTAGTTTTCTGAGATGACAATGATGCATATAATGTTGTTAATGTTAATGCATCATCTATATCTCTCAAAGCATCAATAAATGTAGGATAACGTTCTTTAACAATCCGATCTAATGTATACATTGGACGATGTTCTTCTAAGCTAGCAGTTTTGACTTTATCATCGTTATTAAGTGCTTTCTTGAGCTTCTTGAGAAAGATTTTAAAATCACGGCCTTTTTGAAGCAAGGGCTCGTGTGCCAACCATTTAATATCTTTCCGATAGTAATAGGTCTTGTAAGTGGAGCTACCTTTATTGACTTTACGTCTATGTCTTGGTTCTTGGGGATAAATTCCTTTAAATATGCAGAGACGTCTAAATCAAAAAGATATAATTTTATCTATATTTTTTTGAAACTGACCTAAATTCAGGCATTGATATTTCCAGTTTTCTCATAGCCTGACTGCGAGAGTAATAAGTGGTTGCTAGACCACTGTCACCCTATTAAGTTGAGATATATATTTAAAAGTCTATCATGTATTTAATTAATGCTACCTTCTTTTTCTCTCTTCCCATTTCTTTTCTAATGTGACTATTCGCAACACGTGGTCAGTCATAATGTGGGTACGGTAGTGGGCGTGGTTTTGTATTGAACAATTGGCAGATTTTGGCGGGAACGAACTCTCCTTTTTTTGTTCCTCACGAGTGTCTAGTGAAGAAGGTCTCATTTCTGTTTGATTTGTATTCGTCCTATTGATCAATTTATACTATTATGGATGTCTCCTTGCTGTCTAATGGCGCCATAAAAGTATGCAAATTAAATTAGTTTATCATTTTAACGAGTTTGATTTAACTAATATTAGGCATGTATCGAGGGACATGGACCACCTAAACCACGCCTACAAATTTTGGTATGCTATACAACTGTCACAAGATCATTATATCCTATCATGACATTCATTTTTTAGAGTATTAAGAAACTTCAAGGTGGTGATAACAGTAATGTTGATAGGTTCCGGCTTCAGTTATCAGATGGTATCCATCACCAACCAGGTCTGATTGCAATGATGTCATAATGTACTACCACACCCACTTTTATTACAGGTATGTTGGCGACACAGCTTAATGAGAAAATTCATAAAGGAGAAATAGACAAATTTTCTGTGATCCAAGTTGAAAAAATGGTCACCAACACCATTCAAAATAGAAAGTATGTCACATGTGTATCACATGATTACCATGTGATTGTATGTTAATAAAGTTATCATTTGAATATGAATTGTAATCAACTTGTACTATCATATGATTGTCATGTGATTATTATACATTAGTCATGTGACTTTTGTTCATAGAATCATGATTGTTATTAATTTGACTGTACTACATCGAGGAACTGAAGTCGGTGGAATGCTAGGTTCTCCCACAAACCTAGATATCTCAACAGAAAATGGTAGCTCAACTGGACATGCTCCTCCAACAAAAATGCAGACACCTGGTGGAAATATGGCTAGACCTCCACTAGCTCAAAACCCATCTATGTCCCGCCCACAATCAACCTTTGGTGCTCCTCAAGGGAGACCTGCACCTGTACAGCAGTCACCTCCACCCAGGCAGTTTTATGGTGGTCAGAGTGGTGACTATGCAGCACAGCACTCTTCTCCAATGCAACATTCTGGGACTCAACTTAGTACCAAAATGGTTCTCCCTATTACTAGTCTTAACCCATACCAAAACAAGTAATATTGAGATAGTAACTATAGCTACCATTAACACCTAGATAAGTAAACATCAATGCTTGTGACTTAGTAAACTATACAGATTAGTGAACATCAATACTTACCACGTTGACCTATTATAGCTACCATTAGTAAACGCTAGACTAGTGTACGTCAGTACTTACCACAGTGACTTATGATAGCTACTGTTAGACTAGTGAACACCAGTATTTACCGCAGTGACCTAGTATAGCTACTGTTAGACTAGTGAATACCAGTATTTACCACAGTGATATAGGATAGACAAGTGAACATCAGTACTTACCACAGTGATACAGGATAGACAAGTGAACATCAGTACTTACCACAGTGATCTAGTATAGCTACTAGTAAATATTAACTTCATGCAGATGGACAATTAAGGCTCGAGTGACATCAAAACCCAGTCTTAGAAATTACAGCAATTCTCGTGGAGAGGGGCGTGTCATGTCCGTCGAACTAGTAGACCATTCTGTATGTTTACCAATTTATTTTATTATTTTGTTAATTATATTTTGTAATGATAGGGTGAGATAAAGGCAACTGGTTTTAATGAAGCAGCTGACAAACTTTATCCAATGTTTGAAGCTAACAAGGTATGATATGAACAGATGATTGGATGGACAGACAGGATAAACAAATGTTTTAATTAATAGTTATATAAGTTATTAATAGTTATTATAAGTTATTAATAGTTATTAATAGTTATTATATATTTATTAGGTGTATTATATATCTCGTGGTCGTATCAAACCTGCTAATAAACAATATACAACTTGTAAGAATGAGTACGAGATGATGTTTACAGCTGACACGCAGGTTGAAGAGGTATGGTTAATTTTCATTGTGTACTTGTTTCTAAGTAGGGGTGTGGCTAATAATATTTATCCATGTATGCTGGAGGTGTGGTTTAGTCATATGAATCGTTTTAGTGTTTAGATGGTGCGACTGATCTTCCAACTGCTTCTTTTGATTTTACTGCTATCGGTGACTTGGAACAAGCACCTAAAGACAGTATAATAGGTAATACTAATACTAGTAGGGAGTTAATAGATCACATGATCTCTGTGTTATAGATGTAATAGGGATTTGTACTGCTTCTCCTGATGTTACATCAGTTATAACAAGAACCACTAATAAAAAGGTTAGCCATTCTTCACTAGATAGAGTGTAGTATTATACATATAGTTATGACATACTGTATTTTATAGCTGTCTAAAAGAGATATTACAATATTAGGCAAGTCTGGTAAAAGTGTTACATGCACTCTGTGGGGCACAGAGGTATGAATATATTGACTTAGTGTCACCTGTTAATTATGTGTGTAGGCGGAAGGATTTGATGGGAGCAATTATCCAGTAGTGGCTATCAAAGGAGTCCGTGTCTCAGATTTTAATGGAGTATCTTTGTCTAGTTTGGGTTCTAGTACTCTTCATATTAACCCTGATATTTCTGAGGCTCATCAATTAAAAGGATGGTCAGTGATTGATATGTATGCAGTTAGTATAATTATTAAGTTTAGTATTTAATGTGGTTTAGTTCCTAAACTAGTAAGTTATAAATATTATTAATATTATATCAGATTCAGGATAGACTTATATATGTTCAGATTAACCTCTATTATCCTTATAATCATTAATTACATCACTGATTTTTGTTATCAGAATCATTATTTGGTATCAGTATCATTGATTAGATCATTGATTAAGTATCAAAATCATTGATTAGATCACTGCCTTTTGTTATCAGAATAATTGATTGGTTCACTAATATCAAAATCATTGATCTTGAATCAGAATCATTAATTGGATCACTGATATTTTATGATTAGAATCATTGATTGGATCACTTGGTATCAGAATCATTGATATAACTTTATGTAGGTATGATCATTATGGTAAAACTCAGCAGGTGACTAGTCTCTCAAGTCAGATGTCATCAGGAGGTCCATCACAGACTGCATTCTTAACAATAAAACAGGTTTATAAAACCCCTCAATTATTAGCTAATAACTAGTTTATTAATTAATTATTTTAGACTAAAGAGTTAGATTTAGGACGTCGTGATAAACCTGATTTCTTCAGCTGCAAGGCTTGTGTCATTTTTGTAAGGAAAGAGAACTGTTTATATAAGGTACAGTTACCATGGAAACCTATTTGCTTTGTATCGGGACTGGTTACAATGAGCAAATAATTTACTTATTGATTGATAAATTAATTGTTTTATGGATGGATGGATGGATGGATGGATAGATGGATGGATGGATGGATGGATAGATATAAATATTGTATATTCTAAGATCATGATTTCATTTGATCAACCAGTCATAACATGTTATGATGTCACACTTCATTAAAGGTTGCCCCTGGCATTAGGTACTTAAACAATGGTAATTATATGGCAGCTGTTTATCTATAGGATGGTAACTAGACTTTTAGTTCCTAATTTGCTGTTGTATGTACATCACCTATTGTTATAATGTTTATTCTATTTTTAGTTCTGATTGTCTGAATATTGTTATGTTTTACAAACTAATCATAATAACAAACATTTGCTTTATTTATGTTAGTTATGTCTTTCTCTTTTAGGCCTGTCCTTCATCAGAGTGTAACAAGAAAGTTACTGATGACAACACAGGACGTTACTTTTGTGAGAAATGTGGTCAAAATTATCCCAACTTTCAATATCGTTTTATTTTAAAGGTAAGAGAGAGAGATATCTAATTGATTTAATTGTTTAATTCTTTTTTTTTCAGGTCAACTGTTCTGATTTCTCTGATAACTTTTATTTAGATTGTTTCAATGACATAGGAGCTATATTAATTGGTATGGACGCACAAGCTCTAGGAGAATTGAGAGATGAGGTAATAGATATAATAGTCATGTGACTTATGAAATAGTTTATTTCAGGACGAGGCTCGTTTTGAACAAGTCATAGATGAAGCTTATTTTAAGGAGTACATATTTCGTGTAAGAGCCAAAATTGATACATATAATGTGAGTTAATATATACATATGCAGAGTTTTACTGGAGTATACTGATAATCTATTGTTTTACTGTTGTCTCATGTACTGTTTTACTGAGTAGTATACTGAGTTATACTTATTGGATATTGTAATATTGTTTTAAGGATGAACAAAGGTTGCGCTGTTCCTGTGTTAGTGCTCAACCAGTTAATTATGCACAAGAAACAAGACGTCGTTTGGAACAGATCAAAGAATTAATGGTTAAGCCATAACACTAAAGCACTTTCAGTTTCAAGACTAAACATTTAATAAGTACTTATTGAAAGTCAACGTCACTTGATAAATAATATAACTAATTAATAAATATCTCATTACCCAATAATTGAAAGGTATCATGTACTTTCATTTATTTCATTCTATTAATTAAATAATTAATCAAATTAATTTAGTCAAAAATTAATAACAAATAAATTATTAACTTACCAATTAATTAATATCCAAAAAGCTAACAAAATATTTAAAAGTAATAGCAAACTTCCAAAAATTAAAATACTATTAAAAATTCTAGTTCTATGTGGGTTTTCTGGTATCAAGTGTTCCAATAAAGCTCCTAAAGTCCATTGTCCATCAAGAGCATATGCTGGTACCATATTCATTAATGCTAATGCACTAGATATTGATATTATATAGATGCATAATGTCTCCAGAAACCGTGGCAACCAGAGTGGAAAAGATGTCGATGATGGTTGATAGTCTGTGATAGTAAGAGTATATTCCAATAACCTCAAGTCTCCAAGAAACAAAACTGAATTTCCAGACCCAGTGTGTTTAATTTTAACAAGATGGGTGTGGTATCCTAGTGCAGGCATTACACAAATGAAGTTAGGGTTCAAAGCAGTACAGTCGTCCAATGTTAGACAAACATTATCTGATACAACTTGTCTAGCCGTTAGACATGCAAACCGGTCTGACTGGTCTCCATTTCTTGCATGACCAGTTGATAACTGGTAATGACCATTGTGCCCTACATTAAAACATAAGTCACTTTGTGTGTTTTCAGCACAACATTCAATGCCACCATCTTGTTCAAGTTTGTGAGTTTCGTTCAGTAAGAAAAGTCTTTGATTGTCTAGAAACTCCTTTGATATACAATAGCCTCTTTGTATATGGGCAGCTTTGTCCTGCAGACATGAGGACCAATCATTTGTTGTGTGGACGCTACAGGAATCCAGTTGTGTCAAGACTACCCCTGGACTAAGTTTATTTTGTAGTACACTGTCTTGAGCTATATTTATCACAACAGCTCCATTACCTGTGGTATAGAAAGGAAGGAGAAGATAAGGAAGAGCAAGAGAGAAAAGAAAAACCAGTAATGATAAAATTATATTGTGCCAAACACCAGCACAATATATACGCAGCTGTCGTTTTGGGGATATCACTGTTAAATGGTCAGAATGGAGGTCAACGAATGCTCCTGGGTAAAGAAAAAAAATAAAGAGACCAAACCCGTTTAACCGGACTTGTTCTGTAACTGCAGCCAGTGCATGCCCTACTTCATGGAACACACCACATATGACGAGGGTGAAAAAGTAGTGTGTTATTTGACTCCAGGGTACATTGACTCCAGGCATAACTGGAATGAGAACTTGTTCCGTTTTTGATTGACTAAATAAAGCTTGATACAATGAAAACAACAGAACTAATACAGAGAGGACCATCAGACTCAGACCTATAGCTACACCAATATTGAACCATGTTCTGGCGATACGTCTATTACAGCAGGCCCACAATTTGAAGAGGGAATTGATACGTGTTGTGTAACAACGCATGTAACCAAATGTGATATTGAGGCCAAATCTGTCTTGGCATTGAAGGTACTTTAAATTTAATGGTTCAAATTGACGCAAGATTTTATCAACAATATACACAATGCACCAACAAGCTACAACGACAAATAAAGTATGGAACATTGGGACCGTTACTGGCCAAAGGGAGAGACTGATGCATGAGAGTTATAAGGATGCTGTCATCTATTCATTGGTGCAATACTAAGGAATAAAAAGAGAAATTTATCATAATGTATTAGATATGGAGTCGCTTACTTCGAAGGTAATTGATATGGGCGTGGTTTGGGCGTGGTCACGTTTAAGCACTCTTGGGTGGAGCTGTATTTGTGTAAAGATGTTTATAATCGTCAAATTTGGAGGTATGTTGACCATCTTTTTTATCCAAACTATGTTTGTGTTGTTTCTCTGTTAATGTTGCAGCTGATGAAGAAGAGCTATTTAATCCTGATTGTGCTATTAGAGTTTTGCTTGAGGATATAAAGAAACGATGTCACTGCAAGGATAGAGGTAAGTGGTATCTGAAGTACAGAATCCTCCTTTTAATAAAATGATTAAAATACTTTCTTTATTTGTTTATACAATCACAGCATTCACTATTAATGTATTTTTAAAATGTAATCATTATCTTAAACTCTAACCTCACACTCAACTAACACGTCGAAATATGGAGTGGGCGTTATTAATCAGTGCTGACACACCTGGTACCTGCTGCTGTTATCTGTCCTTATTTTAGATTCTATTACATTTTTGGATGATAAAGGTGGGCTAGTGCTAATACCAGATGACCAATCTATGGACAATGCTGCTAGCTATTTTACGCATAGAGGATTATATATCTTGTTGGCAATAGACAGTAAGGAGAATCATGATAATATAGACTATGTTAATATTGGTAGTTATAAAGTGTCATATGTAATATTGTGTGATATTCTGCAGTGGAATGTCACTCTTGAAGGCTAGGTCATCAATATTGAGAATAATGTAGTTACTATTATAGATTACTTGTTTTGTTTGCTTTATATTAACATTGTTCAAGATTTTTTTTATTTACTAAAGACAATATGCAAGATTCCCAAATATCTATTGTAAATTATTGATTAGTAGTTGTCCAGTCCAGTGCACTATATATAACTTTCTTATTATAGGAATTGGTGGAGTAACTAGCTATATTTCATTACTTGATGACCCTGGCAAAGAATTGCTTGGTTTGTATTATATTATTGATAATGTAGTGAGTGGCTCTTTTATTGTAGCAAAATTGGAATCTCTAACAGTAGGTACTAAACCAACAAGGAATTCTCTTCGTAGAGGATCTAAAACTCCTCAATCTTTAACGAAACCTCTTAATTCCAGCGGAGGAAAAGGGAAACACAAATAAATGTGTATTGGTAACACAAACACAATAACATTATTACTAAACTCATCATCAATATAACTTTAAAATTTAGAACATCACTAAAATATATATATATACCTTGCATGAGTCTGAGGATGTAGCTATTCAATGAGCAGCAATATAACAATGTTCAAGTACATATAGTTGTATAAATTTCAATAGCTGACAACAGAGTGTAAAGTTGTATATTTTGTATTCAATTAATAACAACATTGCAATACAATATTAATATTATTATTATAAGTTAAGAAAATCAAATGAGAATTAAATGACTGAAAGTATTGTTTATTAATATGTTATAATACAGGAGTGTTATTAATTTGTGTACATTCGTTATTAGAGGGGTACTCGCATTTTTCGCTTCACAAACAACGACAACTCTCTACAACAGCTTCTCTAAGGATCTCGATAGCATAACCACCACAAATTTTAATCATCACTGTTAGCGGTGAAAATGTCCACGGGGCACAGTAGACATCGAGAGCTCCACCACTACCTACTGGTGTAGTTAAACCTCCTTTATATAGATACTTCAAGCGTCCGTGAGTTGTCGTATAATCATAGCAGGATCCTGTACAGTCACGAATATTAAAGGTTTCAGGCTGTATTATTATTTCTGTTAAGTTCACTACGAGATCTTTAGTGGTGCATCCGCTCCGTATTTCTCTAGAGTCACCGGGCATGTACAGTGATCTCAAGTCTCGTCTTGTTAGCTTTCCTGCAGAATCAAGGCTTCGCTGCTCGTGATTGAGTGGGCGCTGCTTTTGATCTAGCTCCTCGTAATTGAAAACCAAGAAAGGCTTTGAGAAATTTCTGCTGCTTAACTCTTGACATACTTCTTCGTCTATTCTCGGAGGAGAGGTAGATGTCTCGCTTTTGTCCTCGTTTATGGTTTTAACATTTGTTATTTCGATCGAAATTCTCCCCACCTTTTCATCATGTCTCTGTTGAAATTGTTTGAGCAGCTTTTTTACTGGTGTTGTCACGTCGAGGCTTATGCAGGCGTCCATCTTGTTCCAAGTAACGACTACTCTCTTTCTTTTCTCTCCTTTCATTGAAGAAGTGCTTACAGAGATGAGAAAATATAAGTTTACAAGTCCTTCTCCTTTCTGCTCTGGAAAGAACCACAGTACTGCTGTTTTCATATTATGAGGCTCATCGAGTACACTTGAGAAGTTGACTGTCAGCTCCAACTTGCTATTCTTAGATATTGCAAATCCATTTGTAGAAAGACCTATAAAAATAGAGAATTATTAATTCAAACAAATATATATTACAATGTTTACCTTGGACAGATTGAGGCTCTACACTGGAAGACACTTTGATTTTGTCATCAGAGAATGAATTCAAATTAGATTTGTCTTGTATAAATTGTTGTTCAAGCTTTCTCCTCATAATCTCCATGTATACAAACTGAGGAGTATTTGGAGTTGCCTCTGCTGTGAAGATCAGGAGCAGCTGACAAAGAAATGAGAAAGAGATCAGATTCTTTGCTTTCACCATCTTGTTAATTGCAGAACAGTTGTGATGCTTGCAGTTTGGTGCTGTTTTCGCAATTTATATAGGAACTTTAGAAAAGCACGTGGGTGGATTAACGGAGTATGCGCGCATTTAACCGCGAAAGTATACTGGCTCAATTTTGAAAAATGGCGGGTATAAACATAAAGAAACTAAGTCTAGACAAATCAAAAAGAATCCGGGAGACACTACAGGTAGGAGTCTTCAAAATTTCTGCAATATTTATCCCATTGTCTTTGACAGGAACTAGACTGTCCTTACTTGGAGGGACTCGACGAGATCACAACACATGAGCTGTTATTTTCTCAAGGAGAAGCTCGGCTACGATTATTGGAATGGTTACTTGGAAAGTAAACAAATCACGTGACAATACTAAACTTTGTCCATTTTATTACAGATATAACCCTCAACTTCTCCTTCGTCATTCTTCATTATCACAAAAAGGCCCCAATACTCACATTGCTAGTAAGCTTGATTGCCAATTTCAACAGTCTCCCACCCCCCAATAAATGTTATGAACATTGTTGCTATTGGTTACTGTTACCAATGACAACTATGCATTAAAACGACAAGAACTATTATTGTCTATAGAATCAATTAACATGTTTCATTTCTGATAATTAAATTTTTACATGTAAACAGGTTTTACTAAATACAAGTTTTTGTAATAATATTATAATATCATTAAGTTTGTTTGTTTTTTTGTGAGGGAGTAGATTTCCTGAATTAGTTGGAATTCTTTTAACTTTTCCGTCAATATAATGTATTGTACATTGTATTATAAGTATTAGGGAATTTGAGTTATATTAATGCCTATCTTTCTAACTGTATTAACGCTTACAATTTTCATATCGTTATTATTGTGATTCTCTTTGTTGTCTTGTGACTCTTTATTGTGTAGAGTTGACTCTCTTATTTTCTGAGTTATATTTATGTACACCTAATGACTATGAACTAATCAAAGTAAGTAATTATATAAATTGTATTAATTAAAGGAGCTGATAAAATAGCTATTTTTTGATATATTTATAATGTTCTATTGTTAATAACAATAGAACAATAGATGATGTAAGATACTTTTGATATTTGTTGGTAATTTTTATTGTTTCTATTCTATACTAAGAACTAGATATAACTGGGTTATAATATAATTGTTTGAATAATGCAAATGTTGTGTCTCGTTTCAGAAATTACAATGCAACATTACATAACAAACTGTTATGTAGATTGTTTGTTAACATTGATTGTGTGCTAATAAGGAGCTTTTCTCCTCTTCTTGTTATAACATTAGTCATTATAATTATTGTGTTATTATAATTATGTTGTCTCATGTCCTTTTATAAATTACTTATAATGTCCTTTGTCTTTTTATTTAATTTATGTAATTGGGGTGCATCCCCTATTGTACCAATATGTACATGTACATGTAAATAGTACCAACATGTACATGTACATGTAGATAATTCATGTTAATATATACATATGCATTTGGTCATATATGTACATGTTAATTATGCATGGGAACAGGTTGAGTCTCTATCTAAACCACAAGATAATGGCCATGAGTATAAAAGATGATATGATAATGAGTGTGTTTTATAAAGTTTTAAATGTTTTAAGTTACTGAGAACTGGTTGGTATAAGTCTTCATATGATCTCACTAGTCATAACAATAGATTTAAATGGAAGTGTTTTGTCTGTTTTCAATATAGTACAATTAGAATGTTATGTGTCTATGTCTGTCTGTCTGTCTGTCTGGTGATACCAGGTAGTGGGTAGTAATGGATATCACAATTCAATCTGACATCAATACCATATGTTATTGATTGTAACATGTATTATATAACTATGTAATTGTTTACTATTAGTTTTCTGGATAGTAAAAATATCCACAGGCTTCTCTTTATATCAAAGTACATTATCAGTCATAACAAGTTATGTTATAACGTCTGTTGGTCTAGTGTTCAGAGGAAGGTGGTACTTTTAGACAAATTGAATTAACTTAATTACCTTATGACTGCCCCCTTAATTCAGTAATTAAAACCAATTATATCACCAAATGACCTATTTATAGAAGTACCAACCCTCTATATAGTAACTATAGTAACCATAGTAACCATACCTCTGAATGTTAAGATATACTAAGTAAGCTATAAATAGTATTACGAAAGCTCCTAAGGTCAATCTTTGTATAATATATGTATATTACCTAAGTTTTATTATATGGATCTTTCTTTGTTACTTGATCATATATATATTATTTCAATGCTCTATGAATTAATAATCATTGTATCTTTTATTTGTTACTGTATTTCTTTCTAGTATCTTGTCACTCTGTCATGTATCTGTATTTTAAAGCTAATGGCTTAAACTATTATGTCCTATTATATCATCAATTAACAGAACACTAATGTAGATGTATCTCTATGTGTAACTTTGTACTGTTGCCATGGTTACAAACAATATAAGTGTACACAATAGCAGGTCCTTTCATAGTTGTATTATTACTATTAATTTTGTAGTCATGGCAACAAATTAATGTTCCACGGACTCAATGACCTTTTATTTAATTTTTATTCCTTTTATCCACAGGGAACTACAGACTCAGTTAGACAGTTACAGTTCTTAGAAACTTTAACCAACATGGTGTTGTTATCCTGTGGTTATGATTCTGAACTATTATCTAGACAGTTTGGGTACTTATTGAATGTATAATATAAGGTTTATAGAGCCTTAAAAATGAATGTGTTTGTCTGTCTGCTAGGGGAATTTGTCTAAAGTATATATTATAATAGTACTGAGATAAAGGAAGTGTTCTAATTTGTTGTATAGCATGAAGGAAATACTGAAGGAAGGCTGATTGTGACCTCATCTCTTAAAGGGAGAAACTTTATAGCTGTTGTCTGGATTTATAGAGGGAATTTATGTTTAATACCAAATGACAAAACCCTATTAGTGTATTATAAATTTGTATATAGTAAGTAGTTTGTATATGGTTCGTTTATGGGAAATAGGTGTGTGCGTGTGTGAATGTGGTGTAGTTGAGGACAGGTGTTTATGAGGGTTTGTGTGATGTTTAAAATGTTTAAAAAAAGCATTTCAATTGATGTTGTTGGATTCTTTTGGTAAATTCATTTCCTTTTTGTGTGTGTGATGTTGTTATGAGTAATTATGAGTCATGGTTTGTGGGTGAATTAATATAGATAGAAGAATAAGAGAATTAATGGACGAATAAATGAATTAATAAGATGGATGGATGGATGGATGGATAAATAGATAGGAAAATGGATGGATGAAGAGGGATGAAATGAGAAAGAATGGATGAATGAATTAATCAATGTTATATGTCTTTGTGGTTGAACGATTATGTAACATTACATTGCCTGGCTTTTATTGAGTAAGTGTGAACAATTCAGGAAAAACACAATTTCTAGTCTTCAACAGCTGCATCATATTAGATTGACCCAAGCTTGTAACTGTGAATACCAGTCTTACCAGTATGATCAACCAGATTGACCACTAAATTATATTTCAATGTACACCAATAATTGAGTATGGGAACTTGAGCTAATAGAGTCTAGTGTCAAAATCTTACATAACAATAGCACACAATTAACAATCTTGATTTAGCTCCAAATATTATCTCACACCTACATTGTATGTTTAAACAATCATTTCACGCTATCTCAATTTAACTGGAATTTGTCGTCATTTTTGCGCCATTTATTAAAATATATTTCCACATATTTATCTGTCCATTCAGCTGTATGTAGTGATCTATCTAGAGCATCCATCCATCCATTCATTCATCCATCTATGCCAATAAAATTGCCATTAAAACAATAAGAACCAGCTGCTAACCTTAAAGCAGTCATTACATTATTTGATAGATCAGTTTCTTTTGTAGAAGCCTGCCATTAGCCTGCCTCTGGCACATTTGTAACTGTTTGAGCTTGACCACTCAAAAAGACTTGTTGATAAAATATATTAATATCATAGTGTTATCGTTTGCACTTCATAAGATGGATATCTGAGAGTTCACGTTGCCATGACAACTATCAAAACATGTTGTCCAGGTGGGTATGATTGTGTTCTTTTGAAGAAGTGTGTGTTTGAAGTTTAAGTGATTCTATTGTTGACAGTAGCAGTGGTTACTTGAAGTCAATGACTTGTTAGAAACACTAGTTCTATATTTTGATCACTTGATGATTAGTTAATGGTTAGGTTAGAATTAAAGGATTGATCAATGGATCAATGGATGGAATAATGGATGGATGGATTGATCAATGGATGGATGGATGGATCAATGGATAGATGGATGGAATAATGGATGGATGGATCAACGGAAACAAACTGCACATGAATAGTTACATCTATCATTGATCCATTTAATCATCAATTCTTGCTATTAAGAGCTATATATTAAAGTAAGTCCACAGTTAAATATTATCACAACACATCACAATTAAATGTCTGCATTGTCAATTATAATCACATTCATTTGATCCAGCCTCACACATTATGTAACAATTGTAACACTATTCACTAAAACAATTAACCTCAAAGTACATTAAATTGAATTTAGGTTAAATTCACAGAGACTACTGTCTTTTGTTTTGCTGTGTGTCATTTACATAATTCCTTATTTCAAAGTAGTTTATTATAAGACCAGAATTATCTAGTCTATCTCCTCTATATTGAGGACACTTGTTCTAGTCCCATACTAATACTTTAGTGTATTATACAACCTCTATATTGAGGACACTTGTTCTAGTCCATACTACTACTTTCGTGTATTATACAACCTCTATATTGAGGACACTTGTTCTAGTCTCGTACTAATACTTTAGTGTATTATACAACCTCTATATTGAGGACACTTGTTCTAGTCCTGTACTAATATTTTAGTGTATTATACAACCTCTATATTGAGGACACTTGTTCTAGTCCCATAGTAATACTTTAGTGTATTATACAACCTCTATATTTAACCTCTATATTGAGGACACTTGTTCTAGTCCCATAGTAATACTTTAGTGTATTATACAACCTCTATATTGAGGACACTTGTTCTAGTCCCGTACTAATACTTTAGTGTATTATACAACCTCTATATTTAACCTCTATATTGAGGACACTTGTTCTAGTCTCATACTAATACTTTAGTGTATTATACAACCTCTATATTGAGGACACTTGTTCTAGTCCCATACTAATACTTTAGTGTATTATACAACCTCTACATTTAACCTCTATATTGAGGACACTAATGAGAATTTCCAAAATATTAAAATGATTATCTATAGATAATGTTTTTAACATAATATATCATCATGTTTAAATTCTAAAATATAAAATGCAAAAATTGTAATTATGCAAAAAATCTGCAGCCATAATAAACAAATCAAATTAATGATGTTTCATTTGACTTCTACCTAACCTGACCAGGCAGCTTTTAACAATTTAGCACTCCCACATCTAGACTAGTGGCTAATTGTGAGGATTTTTCACCAGGTGGTAATGTGTCAGAAACCCTCCTTTGACATAACACACATTAATGCCAACCCCTTTACCTGTTGTCATAACAACATTACATAACAAAATATTGCACATATGGACATTGTGCTAAAGATTTTCTCATGATATTTTTTGTGTATTTTTAGGACATCTTGTTGCATTTTTAGGATATTTCTTGTACATTTTTAGGATATTTCATGATATGGAACAGAGTTGTTTCTTTCTTGATGCTTTATGTCGGCAAGGGGACATTTCTTGTGTGATACCAACATCTATCTCTCTTCTTCCTCCAGACGTTAGTCCTCTCTGTGGACTTGATAAGAATGCTTTATCTTCAAAGGAAAGGTAGGTATCAGAACAATAATACTTATAATAATTGTTTGTCAGTTCTCTTCCATCTTTAGCTCAACTACGAGATCAATCTAATAACTTGAAGAAACAGTTGATTGAAAGACAACACCAGCTAGAAGAAATCATGGCTAATGTATGTGATGATCGGACAGATATGGTTAATATATTAATATTATAAGTGTTATAGTTGCCTAGCAACTAAGTCTATTTTTATTAGAATGAAGCACAAATAAAGCTGTTGTTCTAATTTAATTAATACATACTAATTACAATCAGTGCTTATTATCTGTCAGATCTGAAATGTACATGTACATGTATTATAATAATGAATTGAAGCCAGTAGACCTAGTAGCTGACCGGTGACGTTCAGTAACATGTACATGTATTATAAATACATGTACATGTTACTGAACGTCACTGGTCAGTTACTATCTACTGGCTTCAATTCAGTCGCTAGGTCTGGTGGCTTCAGTCGATATAATTAACTACTTGTTTTGGTATTTAATTTAACAGACTACATTCATTCTTGCCTCATTTCATTAACTAATCAGTTTGACATTTAACTTCATTACTTAACATCTGTCTTTGGTTAAACTTTGTTCATTAGTAATACAATTTTAGTCACGTAGTCTCAAGCACCTAACTAAAGTATTACAAGAATGCATTGTATGTATATGTACTGACTCATTTCTATGTATTCAGTAGCTACCTTGGATAATAATAATTATATTATATGATTTTTTTTTCAAACTATTTTATAGCATGTCTATACTCCTATCGATAATACTGCTATATTTTCATGTTGTCAATCTTTACAAGTATCATTGACAACTCTTGGTCAATTGATGGACGATTTCTTGCATTTATATCAGACAGAGATTAGACCTTGGACAGGACAGGATGTACCAAAATTGGGTCCTCTTGGTCCATGTGCGAAAAGGCTACATACTCACTTACAGGTTATCAATGAGGTATAATGCAGTAAGCCCCTGTAAAATTTATAAATAATAATTATTATTATAGTTACTTGAAAGTGCAAAGAAATTAGATAAAGTATGTTCTTCATTGAATAATCTACAGCAATTAACAGTAACTAGAAGTAAGTAAATGAAAGATGTATAGGATTATGAAGTAGTGGAGTATGAGGTATTGGAATTATAGGGTTATGAGGTATGGAGTTGTGGAATTGTGAAGTAGTTGAGTATGAGGTATTGGAGTTATGAGATTATGAGGTATGGAGTTATGGAAATATGAAGTATTGAAGTTATGGGATTATGAAGTATTGGAGCTATGGGATTATGAAGTGTTGGAGATATGGGATTGTGAGGTATTGGAGTTATGGGATTATGAGGTATTGGAGTTATGGGATTATGAGGTATTGGAGTTATGAGGTTATGAGGTATTGGAGCTGTGAGATTGTGAAGTAGTTGAGTATGAGGTATTGGAGTTATGAGATTATGAGGTATGGAAATATGAAGTATTGGAGTGATGGGATTATTAAGTTATAATGCTTTTTATTTTAGGTGAATTTTATGATAGAGCACACTCTCATTTTCAATCTCAATTGACATTTTTACAACAGTAACAATAATGATATGTGGCAATTACTAGAAATAATGATATCATGTGTTACTGAAACTAAAATCTTCTTGTTCACAAGTGTTCATTGTAAACTGTTGCACACACCCTTTTACAACATATATTATCTTAATTTAATATTAATTAACCAACATTTTACATTAAATTACAAAAATACGTTCAACAAATAAGAAATGGAAAACTGATTTTGAAAGGTTCACAAAAATTGAGTTATAAAAGAGATGTACAGAGTTAGTAAGTAATAATACATGATTTATGAGGTAGAGTATGATACAGCATCTTCTTCTTTTTGTTCATCTTTTTCTTCTAAGAGATCTGTTTCAGGTGTCACCTCTCTGCTGCTCCAATTTGAATGAGAACCTGAACGCCTTTATTGGTACAAGGAAATAATAAACAATTATCTTTTAAAAGGTAGGAAATACAATGAGGAAAAAGGTCCATAGTCCTGGGTTCAACTGGGATTTGAACCCAAAGACCCTATGAATATTTAATAATATGTTCTATCACCTGAGTCACTGTAGACTGGTTAATCTAATCTAATGTACATGACTAGGTCAGACAGTTCAGGAAAGGTTGTAAGTAATCTTATCCAGGTTATAATGGCTCAGATAATAACTAAATATTCAGAATGTCAAGAGTTCAAATCTCAGCTAGATCATGATATTACAGTTCATTATTAGATTATCTAGTTGGTTTTTATCACAGCATTTTAAAGATTTAGTTTAAAAATACCTACAATGTATTAAGTACATGGGAACAGGTCATGTGACCTTATCATATCTAGAGAGATTACAGGGGCTAACTCTTGAATTTAAATAAATAAATTTAAAGAACTTACGGTTTAGTTGGTGAAATAGCTGCTAGCGAGGACAATGATGAAGAGGAGTTCATCCTTTCAACTTCAACAGGAGATATCTCTTGAATGAGTGTATCCAAATAACGTTGGAAGAGTGCTGCTCGTTGAGTGGAATAGGGAGGGCCATTCTATGGAAAAAATTGAGTATATATACTCCTTGTTATTAAAATAAGTACTTTAGGAAAAGGTCTGAAGAATTCAGCCACACCCCCAAAGCCTATATCAGTTATATAGGTAGGTTTGACGAGGATAGAGATATTGCATGTGGACACTGCAGAACAGATAAGTTTTTGCACTGCTCTAATAATGGAAGGGCTCTGACTAGTTCGTAAAGTCTCCGATAAGTGAGGTATTAGATATTGCTGACTGTGTGTTTGTGTGTGTGTGTGAGAGAAGGGAAATAGGGTTTAGTTTTCAGAAAGTATCTTAAACTTACACTAGTGGAAATACTTCAGTGTACATATCGCTGGCTTTAGCAAGAAACTCGTATAGTAGCTGGACTTTTTGTTCACTCTGTGTTCGCAATAAAGCTGAGGCCTACAAGATATTGGTATGAGACTATAATGTTAGTATAATGTATTGATTGTATTATAGTAACAGGACTGAGACCTGAGGTATTGGTATGAGACTATAATGTTAGCATAATGTATTGATTGTATTATAGTAACAGGGCTGAGACCTGAGGTATTGGTATGAGACTATAATGTTAGCATAATGTATTGATTGTATTATAGTAACAGGACTGAGACCTGAGGTATTGGTATGAGACTACAATGTTAGCATAATGTATTGATTGTATTATAGTAACAGGACTGAGACCTGAGGTATTGGTATGAGACTACAATGTTAGCATAATGTATTGATTGTATTATAGTAACAGGACTGAGACCTGAGGTATTGGTATGAGACTATAATGTTAGCATAATGTATTGATTGTATTATAGTAACAGGGCTGAGACCTGAGGTATTGGTATGAGACTATAATGTTAGCATAATGTATTGATTGTATTATAGTAACAGGACTGAGACCTGAGGTATTGGTATGAGACTATAATGTTAGCATAATGTATTGATTGTATTATAGTAACAGGACTGAGACCTGAGGTATTGGTATGAGACTACAATGTTAGCATAATGTATTGATTGTATTATAGTAACAGGACTGAGACCTGAGGTATTGGTACGAGACTATGTTAGCACATTATAAAGTATTAATGACATTTACAACTAACTTACAAGGAGATGGAGGAATAATATTTGTGACTTATGAGTTGTAATTATATGTGTATTCAACAAAGGAGCAAATGATGGCTGTTGTCCATTCTCTTCATTTAATTGATTACTAGATGGAATGAAACTCATGAGGCGAGTTCGATTGTCTTGCAGCTGTTGTCTGACAATATCACTCTCGGGAAAGAGAGCAGACAAGTATGCAAGATTTTGTTCAGTGACATGAAATCGATCACTAAAGAATACAAAGGGTTAAAAATAATACTATCT
This sequence comes from Xestospongia bergquistia, assembly GCA_963965975.1. Classification (NCBI taxonomy): domain Eukaryota; kingdom Metazoa; phylum Porifera; class Demospongiae; order Haplosclerida; family Petrosiidae; genus Xestospongia; species Xestospongia bergquistia. The sequence goes on from OZ014417.1 coordinate 7,855,342, forward strand.
ATTATTTATAATACTATTACTGACCTATCTTGAGGACTATGTAGAAAAAATAAAGTTGTTAATAGTTCCTGTGTTCTTGTTCTGACAGTAGATAATGGATGAGAAAAACCTGAGTAAAAGAAAAAAAAATAGAAAAGTTTATGTTATGAAAAAAGGAGATAAGATATTAATAAGTAAAGAACAGATTTGTGAAAAATAAATGTGTTTGTGTGGACTTTGAGGAGTTTGAATAAAGGTTGCCATTTTCTGATATACCTTTGAAGAGAAGTGCTGACAATGCAAAGTTGAAATCGCTATCAAATGAGATACCAACTTCTCTATCTAACTGATTTAATGGCCATAATAAAGATTCTCTAGTTGGATGAACAATGCCTACTAATGTCTGAGGAGAGAGAAAAAGACAAGATAATATAATAAGTAAATTATATATTTGTATTCAGTTTTAATGGAATATTAAGTGCACTATGTTGGGGGCTGGTGGTTTAGTTAGTAGAGCAGTGCCTCAGACTCAGGTTTGAGTTCAAGCTCCACCTGAGGTGCTTTTTTAACATTATGCTCTTGTACTATTAATAGTATCAAGTACTATTGCAAACTATTAATAGTATCGAGTACTATTGCAAACTATTAATAGTATCAAGTACTATTGCAAACTATTAATAGTATCGAGTACTATTGCAAACTATTAATAGTATCGAGTACTATTGCAAACTATTAATAGTATCGAGTACAATTGCAAACTATTAATAGTATCGAGTACTATTGCAAACTATTAATAGTATCGAGTACTATTGCAAACTATTAATAGTATCAAGTACTATTGCAAACTATTAATAGTATCGAGTACTATTGCAAACTATTAATAGTATCAAGTACTATTGCAAACTATTAATAGTATCAAGTACTATTAATAGTATCAAGTACTATTAATAACACTAACTGGTAATCAATCTATATATGATTTACATGACTGACCTCAGTAGCCAATTCACCAGAACTAGTAAATGTCTTGATACAACCTTCAACCAATCCTAGAGCAGCTGCATAAAGTGTGGGTTCTCCAAGCTATTAAACACCAATTAATTAAACATAAATTAGCCAATCACAGACTATCACAGACTATTACAGACTATTATAGACTATTATAATAATGTCAATATTCACTCCCTTTAATGAATTGATGATGTATACACATGTAACATCAAGTAACAGAAAGTAATAAGAAGTCTATATCTTTCTGCTTATAAAAACATCAATTATAAACCACACGACATGTGTTAATGTATGTTCATATGAACACCAGGCTTCCATGGAAACGGTTGCATAAGTTGATGTGGTATAAAGTAATAGAAATAACAACAAACATCACACACGTGTTATATGCCAAACCTCAACCAACCCTTTATGACATATGATACTTATGAGTCTAAATTGTTTAAAGAATAGCGGAACCAATGCGGAGCATGATGAAGCCATTGTTCTTAATCCTTCCTTTCAACTGCCGTGGGTAAATGGAAGCCAATTACTATTAATATTATTAATGGCTCACACCCTCTCACCTGCATCATTCCTATGGCAACCCAAAATAGATGGTGAATTAGCTTTGAACTCTGCCGATAAAAGAGAAGAAATAGATATAACTCTACAATAACGAATATCGCGGTTTAGTATATTAAAATATTAACAATGTGTGGTAAGTGAATGATAATTGAATAAAAAGAGTGTGGGTGGGTGTACGTGTGCATGTGTGTGCATGCACAGTTGTGGGTGACTCTGTAGGATTGCTCCCTTTTAACCAACAACAGTATCACTATAGTGGGTGAGTGTACATGTGCATGTGTATAGTACAGTACTTTTAATGTAATAAACTATTAACAAAAGATTACCTGGCAAGTTAACACGATGTACATGTCTCAGGCAGTAAAAAATTAACTATTAATAACTTGATTACATCATTTAATGTACTAAACTATTAACAAAAGACTACCTGGCGAGTTAACACGATGTACATGTCTCAGGCAGTAAAAAATTAACTATTAATAACTTGATTACATCATTTAATGTACTAAACTATTAACAAAAGACTACCTGGCAAGTTAACACGATGTACATGTCTCGGGCAGTAAAAAAATTAACTATTAATAACTTGATTACATCATTTAAATAAACTTCAGTTGATATAAATGGACAAGTTTAAGCACTAATTATAAGTCAATGAAAAGGATATGCCCCTTTAATTAAGACAATTAATTTTAACCCACAGTTAACTTACATAGTCCAGCAGTGGTATTAATCTGGTAAGACATATTACAATAGCCTCTAACAATGGTACATTATATTCTTGTTGGGCTACCGTCTAAAAATGAACAACCAAATAAACAATTAACAGATGGTATCAACCACACCCACCTCTTCCATAACTTTAAGTGTACGAGTAATAACATGAGAGGAGGCATGGCTACTAATGACACCCAGCATGAGAAAAGACCGAGTTTGGAGAGAGGGATTGTAGAAGAAAGCTGACCTGAATTGAAAATAGAAACGAATATCATTAAACAATGTTATAGACCAAACAAAGTGTGCTTTGAAGATTAAGAGAAAAAATATTTTAAAGAGGAAAACAAGGTTTCTGGTTTGTTTGATATTGTTTTAATATAAAACCCTAAACTTGAGGTTATAGTTGTGGTACATGTATAAAACTGTTCTACTAACTCATTAGGACCACAGTATATTCTTAAGAAATACAATTTTATCTTAAAATTGTTATACAATATATTACAATCATATAATGTAAGGAATGAAGTGTTTATACCTTCTTGCCAATTTTTGCCATCTCAAGTGCCACTCTGTTTCTGGAAAGAGATTCCTAATAGCTCCCATTATTTCATGCAAATGTTCTACAACCATCACCACTGTAGTTGAAGTTAAGGGATCTTTAACCTGTTCTGAAGACTGGACTGACTGGTTTTGTGGATTATGAGTGAAAACAGAATTTGCAGCTGATTTCATGTTTTGAAGTCCTGAGAGAGAGAGAGAGAGAGAGAGAGAGAGAGAGAGAGAGAGAGAGAGAGAGAGAGAGAGAGAGAGAGAGGAGAGAGAGAGATATTTCTAACATCACTAAAGGATTAACACTTACCAAATTGCATGTAAAAACGAGGTTGAGAAAATTCCACTAAATTTAATGTAATCACTTTCTTCACTTCATCTAAAGTTCAAAAACACATCAAAATAGCCACACACTCTTATAACTCATTTACCATTCTCAATGACTTGTGGTACAGACAGCAAAGAGTGAATGACATTAACTAATACACCATGAACAGCTGCTTTAGAACTAGCTGGTCCATGACCCATTAACATAACACAGAGATAAAACAGATCAGGAAGATGTGCTATTACTAAAAAGATAGAGAACTTTATTAACTAGAGAGATACAATAGAACTTTATTAACTAGAGAGATACAATAGAACTTTATTAACTACAGAGATACAATAGAACTTTATTAACTAGAGAGATACAATAGAACTTTATTAACTAGAGAGATACAATAGAACTTTATTAACTAGAGAGATACAATAGAACTTTATTAACTACAGAGATACAATAGAACTTTATTAACTACAGAGATACAATAGAACTTTATTAACTAGAGAGATACAATAGAACTTTATTAACTACAGAGATACAATAGAACTTTATTAACTAGAGAGATACAATAGAACTTTATTAACTAGAGAGATACAATAGAACTTTATTAACTAGAGAGATACAATAGAACTTTATTAACTAGAGAGATACAATAGAACTTTATTAACTAGAGAGATACAATAGAACTTTATTAACTAGAGAGATACAATAGAACTTTATTAACTAGAGAGATACAATAGAACTTTATTAACTACAGAGATACAATAGAACTTTATTAACTACAGAGATACAATAGAACTTTATTAACTACAGAGATACAATAGAACTTTATTAACTAGAGAGATACAATAGAACTTTATTAACTAGAGAGATACAATAGAACTTTATTAACTACAGAGATACAATAGAACTTTATTAACTAGAGAGATACAATAGAACTTTATTAACTAGAGAGATACAATAGAACTTTATTAACTAGAGAGATACAATAGAACTTTATTAATTACAGAGATACAATAGAACTTTATTAACTACAGAGATATAATAGAACTTTATTAACTAGAGAGATACAATAGAACTTTATTAACTACAGAGATACAATAGAACTTTATTAACTAGAGAGATACAATAGAACTTTATTAACTAGAGAGATACAATAGAATTTTATTAACTACAGAGATACAATAGAACTTTATTAACTAGAGAGATACAATAGAACTAATAGTAATATCACAACAATGTACACAAGGGTATTGCTCTAATATGATCTCCTGTCTAGCTCCCCCTCCCAGTTAGAGACAAGAGCAACAACTTAGCAAAGTCTCTATAATAGATACTTTGGGGAAATATTTAGAATATAAAGGTATTCTCATTAAAGGTAATAAACAATACACTAAAGTATTAGATTAGAACAAATGTCCTTAATATAGAGGGTGTGTCCTTAATACAGAATATCCTTTATAAAAAAATATTAACTTAAAAATTACCATTCAAATAATTATTAAATGAGAGGTTAAGGAGGAACTGTGACAGGACAGCAAGCTCCACCCACAGGAAGTGTTGCTCCAATGTATTAGATGGATGTTCTCCAGTATGAACTAAAGTTTTTAGCATTCTTTTGATGACATCACTAGCAACAATGTCATAATGATGTCGTGCTAAAGTGACAGCTGAATCTGATAATACTTTTGCCTTGGAACTGCCAGGACCATTAGCATTACAGGCCTGTAATCATAAAAGGGTGTGGTCAACATTGCATTAACCCTTTGTTATCTGATTTCTTACTCTGATGAAACTGTCGAGAACATTTTTCAATAGATCAGGCTCTAGGCTAATTCTTGCCCACACATGTTCTTGTATGAGGGGATACATCTAGAGAGAGAGAGAGAGAGAGAGAGAGAGAGAGAGAGAGAGAGAGAGAGAGAGAGAGAGAGAGAGAGAGAGAGAGAGAGAGAGAGAGAGAGAGAGAGAGAGAGAGAGAGAGAGAGAGAGAGAGAGAGAGAGAGAGAGAGAGAGAGAGAGAGAGAGAGAGAGAGAGAGAGAACTCCACTCAGTTATACTCATAGTCCACAATTATTAACTTAATTACAATTCAAAAAATATATATTAAGTAAAGTAGAAATTATTTACAAGAAAGAACTACAAAATTTAACAATTTCTAAATTTTAAAGAAATTAATGCAATAATAGTAGGCTAATTAATATATTAATATAGTGACTAATATCTCTCATTACATTATATACAATAATTATAAAAACTTTAAAATGAATGTGATATTGGTATAATTACTATTAACTTACCTCTTCTTCAGATATTGTCAAAGAGACTAATAGATCTAATATTTTAACTAACTTCTCCTGTTCTGCTCGACTGGTTTCAGTTTGTACAACATAATTTGACATATTAGGTATCCATGGACTGATATAGGCTAAACACAGCTGCTTACATGCTGTAGAATAACGCTGAAAACCAGCAACTACTTCTGATAAAAACTAAATGAGAGATATACTCATTATTATTACATATTATACTGTCAGTGTAAATGTATGACATGTTGTGATATTAGACATACTTCTAATGTTAAATGAGGCTCTTTAACAGCCAGCTGTTTGCTTATGTTCAATACAAACTGAGTACTGTTTAATGGAATGCAAAGATCTTAGAGAGAGACAGAGAGAGAGAACAATAATACACACTCACATAGTTTTCTTACCATGAGAGTCATCAAGTTGGAAGTCAATTTGAAGTTTAAAAGTTTCTTTAACAGCACATAACAACTTATAAGCTGCCAATCTCAGACAAGGCTCAATACTACCCAAATTTAGAAAAGCTAAATTCAAAAAAGTACCAGGGACATCTTTGGGTTCCAGTTTTCTTTCCGATAGATACCGACTCTGATAAAATTACAACAACACAGTGAAGTTATATGGAAGTCATGTGACCATAAAATTTATCACATGTTTATCATGTGACTGTGATCTTACAGGTTGTTGGTTATGCCATCTTGATATTGTTGCATTAAGTTCTTTAACAATACTTTCTGCAGAAGTGGAAGATAATCGAACAATTTGTCCTTCATCAACCAAACGGATAGCTAAAGCATTTTTACCCTCTGTAAATACCTGTTATATAAAGATTAATTGTTAAACAATGAATTATTGAATAGATGAATGGACAGATGAATGGGATAGATGGATTAATAGATAGATGAATGGGATATTGAAATTTGAAGGTACATGTATCAGTTAATGAATGTAGTTATTATTAGTTAATTAAGCCACACCTCTCTAATATCAGATATATGATGGATTTCACGTAAGTTAGTAGACATATCTAAGATAGTATGACGATCGGCAGTAGTCAAAACAAAGCCACAAGGTAAAATGGTCACAGTCGTAGGAACACGTAGAGTGTGTTGTTTAAATATCAAATAATGACCCAAATATTCCTAATAAAAATATTAAATATAGTGTCTCCAGCAAAGTATAAGCCACACCCCTATCTCCACCCACCTTCCCATCTTGTTCAAATTGTGTTGTCGAGGATGGCAAATTTAGTTCACGAGAATCAATATATTCTTGAAATTTAACAGGATTGTCTACCATGATCACCCTCTTAGCACCCTTGAAAGAAAACAAAACAATAAAGTCCATACTAATAATGAAGTATATTGTATTCTAATAATACAATCTACTGTATTCTAATATTACTATTGTGTTCTAATAATACAATCTACTGTATTCTAATATTACTATTGTGTTCTAATAATACAATCTACTGTATTCTAATATTACTATTGTGTTCTAATAATACAATCTACTGTATTCTAATATTACTATTGTGTTCTAATAATACAATCTACTGTATTCTAATATTACTATTGTGTTCTAATAATACAATCTACTGTATTCTAATATTACTATTGTATTCTATTCTAATAATACAATCTACTGTATTCTAATATTACTATTTTTCTTACCTTGATATGAGAGAAGATACGTATTGATGAGGAGAGCTTGGTAGCATATGCTCTAAAGGCCACATTAGGATTATAATAGTATATTGCTTCAATTTGATTCATCATTATTTCAGGTATGTAGGCGGCAAATTTGATCAATAGTTCCAGCTGTAAATTAAAGGAATGGAATGTAGTGAAGAATGTTGTGAAGAATCTTACATCAGGTTCATTCTGTTGTGTTGCTTGTGTCAAGTCAATAATAAGTTCAAAAGAACGATCAGTACTACTTTTTAACATCATCATCATGTGATAAAGTAATTGATAAGAGATATGAAGTTGATCTCCACGAAATTTTCTTACTATCAAGTAAAAGAGCGGATTGCCAGCTTTGGAGTAGCCACTCTGAGTATTGAGAGAGAGAGAGAGAATGTGTGTGTGTGTGATGATATAAAAGGACTATACCTGATAAAAAAATTCTTTAGCTTTTATTTGTCTCAGTGTCTTTTCATTACATTCATTACCCATACTGTCTAGAAACTCTTCTAACTGACTACTAACTAATGCAGTTCTGAGAGAGAGAGAGAGAGAGAGTGATTTTGGTATTACAATATCAATACCTAGTTGCCAAGGAGACAGTTCTTCTTTTTGGAGTATTAGGAGCTCCAAGTTGAGCCAAGAGTGTATTAAGAGTATGAAATAAAGGACGTACTGTAATACTAGATCTATTAATATAATAAAACAATTGTATATAAGATTGTGTTCATCCATATTTATCTACCCATCTTACTTTGTTGATGCAGCATAAGAAGCTACTCTGTCTTGATTATTCCAAAGAAGAGAATGGAGTCTAAATTTATAAGCCTCTTTCAAAAAAGCAATATATTCAACAGCTTCTCCCTCCAAATATGGTCCCATACTGGCCATACAACAAGCAAGTCTATAGACAAAGAAACATATCAAGTCAAAGAAATATTATCAGACGTACATTCTTGATTTGTCAAAGTTGTCAGTCAAAAATTGATTGAATACTTCCATGTGAGCTTCTTTTTTAAAGAGAACGTGATTTGCTAAATTTTGAAGGACTTTTGAAATTAATGTGAGTGCCCGTCGAACTCCTGTGGGGATTTCCCCTTGTACAAGATTATAACTTTGAGGAGACACTGCAATAGATGGATAGATGAGTAAATGGATGCATAGAAGGATGGTTGGATAGAGTGATGAAACAATAGGTAAGTTACCAATAAACAAACAAACAAACAAACAAACAAACAAACAAACAAACAAACAAACAAACAAACAAACAGACAGACAGACAGACAGACAGACAAACAGTTGTCATACAACACTCACCGATAGCTGGATTTATGAACCTCAAAAAGATAGCACTATTTACAGTGTCCAGACCCCCATCACCAAAACGACCCACAACAACCTACAATTAATTTAACCCACCAATAAAGAGGATGTCCCTGGATTAAATATACCCAAATTACCTGATATAAAATATGACAGACGGTACGAAGTTGAAGAGGGAGACTTGGAAGAGAATTTAAAATGGTCCTGTAAAAAGACTTCACTACTTCTAGAAGGCGTGTCTGATTTGATTGAAGCTTCGATGGATCATGGAGTCTCATGGGATCAACCTCATAGTCATATTCCTGTGTCTTCATCAAGTTAAGAATAAGGGGACGTAGAACAGATTGTAAATAATATAGTCCGAATGTTTTGAAGGCAATTGAAAGGACTTTACATGCAATTGTGTTACCACGAAATAAGGTGTCTAGTTTCCCACTGTCTAATGCTTCTACCTGAAAATGAACATATAAACGATAAATGGATGGATGGATGAAATGGAAATACACAGATTGATAGACAGACAGACAAAACAGATTGATAGACAGACAGACAGACAAAACAGATTGATAGACAGACAGACAGACAAAACAGATTGATAGACAGACAGACAGACAAAACAGATAGATAGACAGACAGACAGACAAAACAGATTGACAGACAGACAGACAGACAAAACAGATTGACAGACAGACAAAACAGATTGACAGACAGACAGACAGACAAAACAGATTGACAGACAGACAAAACAGATTGACAGACAGACAGACAAAACAGATTGACAGACAGACAGACAGACAAAACAGATTGACAGACAGACAAAACAGATTGATAGACAGACAGACAGACAGACAAAACAGATTGATAGACAGACAGACAGACAAAACAAATTGATAGACAGACAAATACATTACCTCTGTCATTAATATTTGTGTTAAAAATGATGGTAATTTGTTCTTGTAATCAAACAATACTACCAAAACTTCAGCCAGTTCATCCTACACACAATACAATAATAATTAATATAAAAAATATATTTCTGACCAAGTTATCAAATGGTACTGAATTGATAAGTGCAATCATTATTGGATGTTCTCCTTCAGCTGTATCCATGGTAACCAAATCCAGTAATTGGTTATACCTGTCGGCTAGAGCAGTATCAGCTAAACTGTTAAACTCAGCACCCTATATAATGGAGTATTGAAAAGTATCAGTCCATTGATCCATTAGTCCACTCATCAATCCATTTATTCTTTTATCCATCATCCATTTTCACCTGTTTTAAAATGGATGTTAATACTTCAATAAAGCTGGTACGAGTCTTTAAGTCCTCATGGTAACCCAGACCTAAGCAATGAATATTGTTAAATTTAATGACCCCACCCACATCTACTTACTAATAGCGTGAGTGAGTCCACTATCAATATTAGCTGTTAACATATTAGACATTGCCAAAATGGTTGACTCTCGGAGAGAAGAGACTTGACGATTGACAGCTGCTTTTCTTAGCTGACCTAGTTTGGCTGTTTCTACATTGTTCAAGGAATGGATCATGTTAAGAAAAGTATTGAAATATCTATGAATGAGGAGAGAGAGAGAGAGAGAGAGAGAGAGAGTAATTAATTACCCTAATAACAACAATACTGCAAAGTTTCTATTAAATAAAGTGCAAGAGGATATATGCCCAAATATGGACATGTATAATTATTATTATGTATAATATATACATGTACACATGTGTTTACATGTCTATGATTTACTTGTACATCTTCTGTAGGATGTGAAAATCTAATCATTACAATCTTAGACACTCACTTTAAAAACAGCTTCCCTTTCTCCTCATAAATATCACTGCCAATATCTTTAGGTTGAAGTGGTAGTCCTGACAATACCATACCAGCAGCCTTCATAGCACTTAAGTCCAGTTCACTACAAATATGATAATATAGTTTCCACGAATAAAGCACTTGCTAACCTTCTCAAGTTGTCTTCATGGGTAGTTTGGTCCCCAACATATAATTCTCCTGACACCCACTGTGTGAGGTTTTCTACAAGACTGTTCCTGAATTGAATCTCATTGTGAAATGAGAGGGAACGACTATGTTGTACAACCTAAAGAGAATAAGAATTAAAATAAGAAATTATTACTATTTTGCCGTCTCCATCTATACATTCACATGGTCCATACTTTTATTTCTCCATCCATCCACTCATACATACTTACTGTCTGTAATAGTCCACAAAGTTTTATCTTTATAGTGAGTGACTTCTCTTCCTTACAATCCAAACTATGAACATATCTCACCAAAGCTAACAAAACTTGGTCTATTTTAACATGACCCACGTTTTCTAACCCACCCTCTTTGCTGTCCATTATACGTTGTACAATAGACACCACTTGATCTACAAACACTGTATTACTGTCGGTGATGTCCAGGTGTTCTTCATCCATTATACGATCTAGTTCCTCTTGAAGACCTTGAAACAAATAGGGGTAGACAATGGGACTCAAATCTCCGCTAACAAACTCTTTAACTGTCTCTCGGATGTTGAGACCCACGGCTTCATTATCACAACTCAAGAGGACAATGATCTCAGAGATAAAGGCCTCCGTTTGAGACGAGCTTTTCATAGTAAGTGGATCATCAGCAGATGCTAAACTCTCACCACTACTGCTAAATCTTACAGACTCTTGGTTAGCCAGTCGTGCCTGAGATACAGCTACACTTTTAGGACGACTCCCGTGATAACTGGAGCTTCTTTTGACCTTTGAAGTCTGTGATATAGGCGCTAAATAATCAGTACACTCTACATGTAAATTCCGAGGAAGGGTCCCAATAGGAGGATTGATATCACTTGATGATGTGGTATTTCCAGGTGAAGATGCTGAGGGCAACAAGAAGACGGAATAAGTTTGAGAGGACTTTGTAGAGACACCAGCAAGAGAACACAGGAAACCGGTCATGTTAGTCCAGTTAAGAAGAGTAGCTTGCAAGTTGTCTTCATTGAGTTGTTCACTGAGACGTGCACCAGGACGTGCTATGAATGAATCATTCACCCTTCTCATTAAAGTACGAGGGAAAGACTCCGCCCCTTTTAAGATATCAGGTGGAGGAGGATCGTGATTGGGATGATGATAAGCAACGAGAAGAGAGCGACTAACACGCCACGAAGAGTAAGTATCTTCCCAAGCCAGTGCACTACCAGGGGTGTGTACTAAGTCTTTTAAAATACCACGGATCCTCTTTTGTTGAGCGACTCGTCCAATTTGCAGTGCTTTACTCGTTTCCTCAAGTTGTTTATAAGGACGGAGATTAGCGGCATAAGGGACACCAGCTGGTTCGTTTGGATTTGTAACTAACTCCGCTTCAGAGACAAGATACTTAAAACATGACATTGCAACTTGAACAGCTTCAATGTCTGTGTTGCGTAGAAACAGCAACAAGACCGTCTCTAGCATAGTATACAACTGTTGTGATATCTTACAGTTGACACCTTGACTGGCATCAAGGAAATGCTTGCGTAAAAAGATCGTACGATAGTTTAGAATTTGATGAAGCCACATTAAGAGTTGAATAGGATCACTTGTTTTACGACTAAACAACTTGAGTGTGATAGAATACGTTACTTGACCAGAAATGTCCCAAAATGCAGTCATTGTATTGTTAGGGTCCCATAACTCAATATTTTTAGGTTCATGAAGTTTAAGTAGAACTTCACTAGCATTAAGTGGTAGATGAGGAGGGGCATGATGCTGGACAAGACTCACTAGTCCTGTCATTAGCTGAAGACACTCATGGAGTCGTAAGTCATCTTCACAATGAAATGCAAGTAATGGATCAAGACGATATAATTTGATGATCCATTGTATTAGTTGATAATGAACAATGAGCTCCACTAGTTGCTTGCGTTCATTGCTTCTTTTAGCATTGAGCATGCCAGCTGCAGAGGTGGGATTTTGAAGAAAGGTCTTGATATCATAGACAAGGTTTGGTGCTGATGTGTCACATTTTCTAACAATGGGTAGTACAGACTATAATAGGGAAAGAGAAGATAGATAGAGAGATTCAATCTGAGATCAGTGACTATTAATACCTGAAATATTTGTCTTAGCTCTGGAGCATATGAATACATTACTTCAGATACAGGCCACCATGGCATGGCTTGTTTCTATAGTAACAATATACACAGAAAATAAAATAAATGTACATGTATTATATAGATCAGTTATCTTGCCTCTTTTAGAAGAGTGTGCAGAGCTCGTAGGAAAGCTAGTTTAAAAATGGGAGGTGAGTCGTGGTTCAGGCAAATCTTGAATGTGTGAGTGTTTCGGTAATTGAGACGAAACTGTGCCACCAGACAGCGAACCATCAGATCAATATCTGAGAAAGTTGGAATGCCAGCAGCTACACTTGAAGGTTGATGAAGGAAGGGAGATGATGGAGAGAACAAAAGTGTCTGTGAAAGAGAGAGAGAGTAGCACCATTTTGAGTCATATTACTTACCTGAAGGCTACCTTGCATTTGTGTAACAAAATACCTGAAGATTTGGCTGGAACGATCGCTGACATAAGTACAAGCAGTAAACATATCAGTAGCACATACTACAGCTGCTTCACAGAGCATTTTATTACCAAAACCTTTCATAACAGAGGCAAGAAAATTCTTCTGGGGCTAAAATTAAATAAGATAGGAAAGTACATATGGAAGGATATTATAAAGTCTTTAGTGTAGAGATTATATTACATCCTACAGTGGAAACTTCTCTATAGTGGATACTGTGAGACCTTGGAAACTGTCTTTAGTATTAAGGTGTCCTCAATATAGAGGTTCTAAGTATTAGTATGGGACAAGAACACATGTCCTCAATATAGAGGTTCTAAAGTATTAGTATGGGACTAGAACAAGTACACATGTATATATTCTGAATATAGAGGTGCTATGGTTTGCTATAAACAGGTTTAATTGTATCTCTCAACTCGACTAATGATAAAGTCATTATTATAATGTAACCAAAAGACATGCACACAGATATACTGGGTAAACACGACATGTTAGTTTTGTATGATGGACAACACATAGTCAATCCACCCACTCCAATTAAGTGAAGTTCTAACCACGCCTACCTGAGCTTTGTGCTTGGGGCTTCCTTTATCTCCTTCAGCAAATGCCATGTTCTCCATAACACGCTATATAGAGTATGATATTTCATATAATATGATAGGATATACAAACTCACTGGACAAAGTAGTAATAAAGTATTTTGCAGTGGCCATATTTGGCTCTTCTTTCTAACACTATCAGCATATTCTTCACATTGAGCAAACAATTTCTCAGCTGATCCTGAGAGAGAGAGAGAGAGAGAGAGAGAGAGAGAGAGAGAGAGAGAGAGAGAGAGAGAGAGAGAGAGAGAGAGAGAGAGAGAGAGAGAGAGAGAGAGAGAGAAAGAGAGAATGAGAGAAAGAGAGGATTCAAATAATCAATTATAATTAAAGAAAAAACACATAATTTATGGTGTCCAACATCTATTCATATAGCCTATAAACAATACATGTAAACAATACATGTGAGCATGTTTACAAGTATAACATGAAAACATGAACTCCACATGTTTTCATGTACATAGTACACAACAAACACATTGCTATAAACAACTCACACTTGTACATGATTGGTCAAAATTGGCTGGTGGACTTAAGCCACAAACAATACATTATAGGTTTCATTTACAAATAAAGATACAGTAAACTGTTGACTGAGAACAAAATCAATGAAACAAGAAAATAAATGGAAGCTTTTATAAACAAATGTTATTTATTGTGTTATACTTGTATAAACAATAATGTTTGTGAACTAAGAGATTATTAATGGTAGTTGTTCATGTAACAAGGCACTGTAGTAAGTACTGATGTTTACTAGTATAGCTACCATTAGTAAGCTCTAGACTAGTGAACATCAATACTTACTACAGTGACCTAAGATAGCTACCATTAGTAAACTCTTGACTAGTGAACATCAATACTTACTTATAGTGACCTAGGGTAGCAACCATTAGTAAGCTCTAGACTAGTGAACATCAATACTTACTACAGTGACCTAAGATAGCTACCATTAGTAAACTCTTGACTAGTGAACATCAATACTTACTTATAGTGACCTAGGGTAGCAACCATTAGTAAGCTCTAGACTAGTGAACATCAATACTTACTACAGTGACCTAAGATAGCTACCATTAGTAAACTCTTGACTAGTGAACATCAATACTTACTTATAGTGACCTAGGATAGCAACCATTAGTAAGCTCTAGACTAGTGAACATCAATATTTACTACAGTGACCTAAGACCTAGGATAGCAACCATTAGTAAGCTCTATCCTAGGTCATTGTGGTTTGTACTTACTTGCCAATGAAGGGTACTCGCTTTTCAAAACCTCATTAAATTGTGAAGGATACTCACGCATGAAGTTCCAAACAGTCTAAACAAAGATATATAGTATAATCACCATAGCAACCATGATACAGTTCCATATACCTTATGAAGTATTTCAGGAATATTTCCAAACATTTGTTTGTGTTTCTTGAGGTCTTTAAAACTAGTCACAATGACTGGAAGGAAATATTAAGTCCTCAGTTCTCATCTCAGTACTCAGTCTCAGTCTCAGTCCCAACCTCACTCCTAGTCTTAATCTTACTCTTAGTCTCAGTCTAAACCCTAGTCTCAGTCTCAGTCCTAATCTGTCTCAGTCCCAACCTCACTCCTATTCTTCTTAGTCTCAGTCTAAACCCTACTCTCAGTCTTAGTCCCAATCCTAGTTCCAGCCTCAATCACAGATCTCAATTCAATTTCAGTTTTGGTCTCAATTTCACACTCCAAATCTCAGCCTCAGTCCAAGTCTTGGTCTCAGTCCCAACCTAAGTCTTACATGTACACGTACCTTGCAATATCTGCTGTAGTCTAGCAGCATTGAGGTTGAGATGTGGTATTAATTGTATTACACATTGTTCAGAATTGTAATTACTGCCACTATTGGAGGAGTCACCAACACCAAACGACAGCCTATTAACAGATGTTACTCTGAATAAAGAAAAGAAAAGAATTTGCTATCATAACAGCTGCTGAAATATAGCCAAATACCTGAGAATTATCTTATTAAAGATACCATGAAAGTGTAGACCACTCAGTTGATAAAGAACATTGCAAGCTGATTGTGAAATCTTTTCTGTCTCTCCACCTGAAAGTAAACATAGCTGGAGGAAAAGGAGAGGGAGAGAGAGAGAGAGAGAGAGAGAGAGAGAGAGAGAGAGAGAGAGAGAGAGAGAGAGAGAGAGAGAGAGAGAGAGAGAGAGAGAGAGAGAGAGAGAGAGAGAGAGAGAGAGAAAGAACGATGTCATACACTTCACTAGATTACATAACAATTGAGTATTATTATTACAATTTATTATTATTATAATTATAAGCCCTTTTATCTTATCAAAGTTTTGATTGGCTCAAAACACTAAACATCATTAATAATTATATAACATGAGAAATCCAACAGTTTCAAAAACCAATGTAACCAGTAAAGCACATATTACCTGAGTGATTCTTTGAAAAAAACGCTGAAGCGATTGTAAATTTTCATCATTCAATGATGTATCAGCTCTCTGTATAAAACATGATTATAAAATCTGTTTATATTATATATTAATATTAACTTTTTCAAGACAAGAAGCAATACAATTCAATAAAACGCAATAAGATTGTACCACTTCTCCTTCTGCTGATGTAGGTGAGTAATCCTGTAAGGAGAGAGAGAGGAATATGAGTTGTGTTCATCATAATACAAATATTAATATAACAATACAATGAGAAGACTCCTTATATATATATCGTTAATAGTAAATTAATTAGTTTTTGCCTCAACTAATGAATAAATAAAATAATACAAAACTACCAGAGTATAAAATTGATCATAAAAGGGAACAATTACTTATAATTATTCATATAATTATATAGAACATCTGTTATACTAACAATCAGTGCCAAAAGCTCATTACAAGATATGCATACAACTATTGCCGTATGCTAATAGTAAGAGATTTACAATTAATAGATTATCAAATCATACGTGACCTTCAATAAATATATATATTTGAGAGAGAGAGAGAGAGAAAAGAGATAATAAGACAAAAATTATCCTTAGAGAGACAAACAAAAGTTTCTACATAAACTACACACACAGTGGCCTGAGGGATGTGGCCAGTAACATATGTGTTTTTTATAGCTTTTATCTAAAACTAGTACACCTGCATGATAGGGAAGGCTAGAAGCCTTTTAAATCAAAATTAACAGGTGGAACTTGACTGGTGAGTCCCATCAATATTAAGTTCAATCTAATACTGTCACAGCACCTTGTTGAGGTTTTCTAATACACTGGAGAGTCCATTGATGACAGCTGCAAATTCATAATTACTTAGGTCTAGCACAGAGGCTACAGTTTCTTCTAGTAACTGGTCATTGCAAGATCCAAGGGGATTAGGAAGATGGGGTAACTAGAGAGAGAGGGTGAAATAAAGAGAAGGAGAAAGAAAGAGAGAGAGAGAGTGAGAGAGGAGAGTGTGAGAGAGAGAAAGAGAGAAGTAGTGAGTAAAAGTACACTTACTTCCATCAATTGACATATTAGAACAACACCCACAGTTTATTTTACAACAATACACACACATGCACACACGCACACACACGCACACATATCATGAAGACATCAATAATTCTCTATAATATTAACTAATACTTTATGGAGGAGTCATAAGAACAACATACTATATATATAATATATACTATTTCCAAATTACAAAAAAATAAACAAAACTAATGGACTTGAAAATGAATATAAACTTAAGTAACCACTAAATGAGATTTTTTAAAAGAATACACAACATCTTATTAAACAACTATTATGATTATTAATACAGGTGACAAAACTCAATTGAAGGAAACTTTAGATAACAAACTGTCTACCAACAGTGCATACTAGTACATTACAAGTCTGTGATCACAGGTTGTCTATCAGGAAACTGATATGTACTGAAAGTTTCATAAATAACCTCTATATAGTGACAATGGATGCAATTTTATGTGTAAATGAATCAATGCAAGTGTGCTTTTAAAGTACTGTAGTATTAATACAGTTATTAGCACAATCACATTATAACAATGATGTACTAATGTGATAAAAGACTTTATGTATGTGAGAGCGAGAAAGAGAGAGAGAGAGAGAGAGAGAGAGAGAGAGATAGTAGAGAGAGAGAGGGGGGGGGGGGGAGGTCACTAACCAGATTGGCCAGTCTCCTGATAACAGCATCAATCCACTCAGATGAACTGGTCATGATCCTTTCCACCTTACTTTAATACACTAGCTCTATTTACAATATCTTTTAACAGCTACTAACTCCCTTCCTGATTTAAGGATAGAGTAACAATAAAACATGTTAAAATTAATGTTTACTGTTCCCTCTGCATGTGATAGCACACAGTGGTATTGCTGATATATTATATATATATATAAATGCTTTGATACTAAACAACTATATAGTCCAAAAAGAGACATAATAGTGTGTATTTACAATGTTATTATATATATATTAATTAAGCATACCTCTTTGTTAAACTAGCTTAATTTCAGGGTCAGTTGTTCTCTCTGCTTTGTAGGGGGACAGCGTAATTTTCTTTTGGAATAATGAATAATGAGCCCTGGACGTATCTACTCTGGAAGCTACTACACTTATATTCCCATGTGTTGCTTAAGGTAACTCGCTTCACATAGAGAGCAAGAAGAGGAAGTCCCGGTAGCTATATAATTATTTGAATAGTGTTTACACACCCACTATAGGGTGGAGCTATTATTATTAATAATTGGAGCTTAGTCAGTCAATTTCTTCAAAGTTGCATTTTTTTGTTAAGATATTATTAATAGCTTAATTAAAGGAAGTGAGCTAGTTAAAGTAAAACTAATTAAAATAACTACTTAATCAAAAACTTAATTATTCTTCATGCCATTGAGGAGCCATTGTAATAACTCTCATGACACTTATTTAATTAATTTAATTCATGAATTCAGTTTAAATCTCTTTGATGATAAAGATATCACAGGTTAAAATCATTTTGTTAATATGGTGGTTCTGAAAAGAACCGGTTAGAAGGAAAAAAAAAAAGGAAAAAGAAAGAGTTTAAGCTCTCTCTCCCCGGATACGGCGAGCCAGTTGGATATCCTTGGGCATGATGGTGACCCTCTTGGCATGAATGGCACACAAGTTGGTGTCCTCAAAAAGTCCAACAAGGTAAGCCTCACTGGCCTCTTGGAGGGCAGCTACAGCAGAGCTCTGGAATCGGAGATCAGTTTTGAAGTCTTGAGCAATCTCTCGTACCAACCTTTGGAAAGGTAATTTACGGATGAGAAGTTCAGTGGACTTCTGGTAACGACGGATCTCACGGAGAGCAACAGTACCAGGCCTGTAACGATGGGGTTTCTTGACACCACCAGTAGCAGGAGCACTCTTACGAGCAGCTTTGGTTGCTAGTTGTTTTCGGGGAGCTTTTCCTCCTGTAGATTTACGGGCTGTTTGTTTGGTACGGGCCATTGTTAGTTTAAAATAGTTGAGAGCTTATAAAGATGAAACGAAGACCTGGAGACAAGAGATTTGGATCTAAAGAATGAAGTGGTAGGGCCCTTTTTTATACCCTCTTGTCTACCCGCGCTAGATTTGAACGTTCACATCTGGTTGGTTAATACGTAAACAACATTATAAGGATCACATGATACATAGCTAACAGTTTAATGGGCATGAATATATAATCAGCTAGTGATCCTCTAGATCAACTAAGAGAGCTTTATTTAGAAGCACAACAAGCTCCTCCCTTGAACAAATTTACGTCTTGCAAGGTTCGCTGCCCTTTTGGAGCATCATGCAGGCTGCTAAAATCAAGAATTAAGCAGCCCGAACGAATTGTCTTTTGAGTTGAACTATTGTTCCCATGTAGGGACAATGCATGAATGAAACGGCTAATGACAACTTTTCAAATGAAGCTGTCCATACGTATACTATATATTTCACAGCTAGATATATAGAAAACTACATATTAACTGCAAATGTTTAAGTAAAATCCATTACTAAGTACTTTAACAATATGTAAAAAATTAACCAGGGTTTTTAAATAAAATCATAATCGATTATATCACTCATACTTTGAACTTAGTTTCTGTGTGTTTCTCTACTTTAGGAAGATGGTGTTGGTTTTGCTACAACATTGCATTGAATAAATTCTATCTTTCAATTCTAGGTGGTTCACAATATTGTTACACACAACCTGAACCATCAGATGATAAGGTTATTTAAATTCAGATCAGCATGCTAATGTTTTACTAAAAGTAGAAAATGAAATGTTATCTTTTTGAAAACTAAAACTAAATTATCTTAAAATACACTTAACCATTTTTATTATTATATTTGTAGGAACCAACTAATATATGGTTTCTAACATTTCATATTGTGGACGCCATATCTGTCCATGCCATTCATGGATGGAGTGAAAAACAAGTAGGTTCTTGAACTAATGCAACATGTTAAGTTACTTTTACATATTACCCATATCTCTATAACATGCTCAGTAATGTTAGATGAATATTATTACAAAATAGAGCGTTATAATTATGGTACCAGCTGTGAGATCATTACACAGTGTGGAAATGTAATCACTTATATTGTGGCAATGAATTTTATATAATGTTCTTCCATTTTCATAATGTATTTGATATACAAGTTCTGTTAACATTCTTATAATAATTCTATACAATTAAATGATGTTATTATGTAGTTGATTCAATTACATAACTCTATTAAAATATTTTAGTAACTTTTAAACCAGAAAAGCATTCTATACATATTATTACACAACTAACAAGCCACTAACACTCAAGTACATAACATTTACTTACTTCCATCAATACTAGTAACAATAGAGATAAGAGTAGGTACTATTACAGTAAACATTACACTGTCCTTTAATTATATTAGTATATTAAGGTGTTGACATGTTTAATATGTCCTCTAGTAATTACTAGTACTATAATATAATAATAAATATAATATTACTATACTAATATAATATAATGATATAATATAATAAAATAATACTATAATAAACAATATAATAATATAATATAATAATAATTATAATGACTTTTATTTTGACTGTCACTCATGTTTTATTTCCTGATCACCATAGAAACAAGGAGGACGCTGTATCTTATTGTATGGTCAAGCCATTTTATTGGCTTCTGGACCTCAACAGGATAAAGTAAGACATTGTAGTAATGGCAATATTTATTTTTATTACAATGCTAATACTATAACATGTAGTTTGTTGTACATGAATCTTCATGACTAGTACTCCTCATTGTTGAAACTTGATGTCTGTGTCAATCTGTCTTCTATATCTAGCTTGTTTAGACTGGCTACGATGTATAGGTAGCCTACCCTGTCCAGGACAATTCTAAATATTCTAAATTACGAAATTTTTCTAAGTAAATCTCATATTGTCACTGTAATTCTGATTCCAATCTCTCGTACTCATCCATATAAGCAGGTCTTACATTTGCAAGACTTTGTAATCGTTTTTTTTTCTTTCCAGTTCTTGTCTCTTTTTTTCAATTTTTACTTCTAAGCTAGCCTCATCAGAAGCTGCATTGTCCATTCTCTGATTCATACGTTGTATTTCTGCATTTACAGCTGCTATACTGTTCTCAATACCTCTTTCAATCTCGTCTATGTCGACAGATCGTGATATAGCACTGAGTCTGTCATACCTCTGAATTAACCAAGTAAGAATTTCAGCTACAAGAGAGAAATTAGGCTATCTAAAGTTCTCCATTGATATCAGCCTTGGATAGCCTAAAGTGTGCATCATCTCTGTGAAGTTTCTAATTTCTCTGTAAGACATTTCTGAAGAATCGTTGAGAGCCCATAAAGATGAAAACGAAGATCTGGAGACGAGAGATTTGCTGATTTGGATCTAAAGAATGATGTGGTAGGGCCCTATTTTTATACCCTCTTGTCTACCCGTGCTAATTTTGAACGTTCACACCTGGTTGGTGTGAACATTATAAGGATCACATGATACATAGCTAACAGTTTAATGGGCATGAATAAATAATCAGCTAGTGATCCTCTAGATTAACTAAGAGTAGAAGCACAACAAGCTCCTCCTTTGAACAAATTTACATCTTGCAAGGGTTGCTGCCCTTTTGGAGCATCATGCAGGCTGCTAAAAATCAAGAATTAAGCAGCCCGAACGAATTGTCTTTTGAGTTGAACTATTGTGCCCATGTAGGGACAATGCATGAATGAAACAGCTAATGGCAACTTTTCAAATGAAGCTGTCCATACGTACCATACGTATACTATATATTTCACAGCTAGATATATAGAAAACTACATATTAACTGCAAATGTTTAAGTAAAATTCCATTACTAAGTACTTTAACAATATGTAAAAAATTAACCAGGGTTTTTAAATAAAATCATAATCGATTATATCACTCATACTTTGTTCCTGTATGTTTCTCTATTTTAGGAAGATGGTGTTGGTTTTGCTACAATAGTGCAATTGCATTGAATAAATTCTATCTTTCAGTTGTAGGTGGTTCACAATATTGTTACACACAACCTGAACCATCAGATGATAAGGTTATTTAAAACATTTAAATTCAGATCAGCATGCTAATGTTTTACTAAAAGTAGAAAGCGAAATGTTATCTTTTTTAAAACTAAACTAAATTATCTTAAAATACACTTAACCATTTTTATTATTATATTTGTAAGAACCAACTAATATATGGTTTCTAACATTTCATATTGTGGACGCCATATCTGTCCATGCCATTCATGGATGGAGTGAAATACAAGTAGGTTCTTGAACTAATGCAACATGTTAACTTACTTTTACATATTACCCATATCTCTATAACATGCTCAGTAATGTTAGATGAATATTATTACAAAATAGAGCGTTATAATTATGGTACCAGCTGTGAGATCATTACACAGTGCGGAAATGTAATGTTCTTCTATTTTCACAATGTATTTGATATACAAGTTCTGTTAACATTCTTATAATAATTCTATATAATTAATTAATGTTAATTACGTAGTTGATTCAATTACATAACTCTATTAAAATATTTTAGTAACTTTTAAACCAGAAAAGCATTCTATATATATTATTACACAACTAACAAGCCACTAACACTCAAGTATATAACATTTACTTACTTCCATCAATACTAGTAACAATGGAGATAAGAGTAGGTTCTTTTACATTAAACATCTCACTGTCTTTAATTGTATTAGTATATTAAGGTGTCGACATGTTGTCATATTTAATATGTCCTCTAGTAATTACTAGTACTACTATACTAATATTATATAATAATATAATAAAATAATAATACTATAATAATACAATATAATAATATAATATAATAATATAATAAAATAATAATACTATAATAATACAATATAATAATATAATATAATAATATAATAAAATAATAATACTATAATAATACAATATAATAATATAATAAAATAATACTATAATAATATAATATAATAATAATTATAATGATTTTACTGTCACTCATGTTTTATTTCCTGATCACCATAGAAACAAGGAGGACGTCGTATCTTATTATACGGTCAAGCCATTTTATTGGCTTCTGGACCTCAACAGGATAAAGTAAGACATTGGACTGTGTAATTGATTTCAGTGCTCAATCTACATTGTATTAATTTATATCAAATATAAATTTAACAAAATACTTGGATTGTTTAAACTGTAAAGATCTGAAATTTATGGAAATATATTTATATACAGATGTAGTATATTTAATTCATTTATTTTAATAGTTATATTATTATTATACTTGAATTGTTTAAACTGTAAAGACCTGAAATTTGTGGAAATACATATATACAGATGTAGTATATTTAATTGATTTTATTTGACATGAATGTAATTGACCAAACATCAGTTCCTATAAATTATATTTTAGCATTATAGCCTTATGGTTTTTGATGATACAAGAAGTATTTTCACAAACTAAGCCAGACACTGGCAGACAGTTCAGTATATAAAGAAGCTGTTTAGCAGTTTAGCAATGTTTACTCAGTTAATGATGGAATACAACTTTTTTACTACACACAAGGTGGAAGATATAGATATTAGAAAGAGAAAGGATGGTAAAAGAATTAATTGATTGTACCCAACTAAGACCACATGTAACAAACTATGTCTTTAATAGCATAATTGACATAGTAGAAATAGATATTGTGGGAGTTGACATTGTCCTTTCCTCCATTTCTTTCCTTTCATTGTTCTCACTCTGGACAGCTTCACTTTGCCCATTTTATATAATTTTACACTACATGTGGGTACTAACTTATTTAGAATTACGGACGTAAACATTCTTAATTTTGCATTAAAATGTAATGTGGAAAAATTAATATACCTCCATACATTGTAAAATTATTGGAACAAGTGAAGTTTCATTTCTAGTAAAGTTTCTCCTTGCTGTTCTTGTCTGTCCGTCTCAACCTTTTGTGATCTTGCTTGCTCTTCTGTGTCAATATTTGATAGTTGACATGGTAGGAATAGATGGTAAATAAAAATAACTCTAAAAGTCTCCATCAGAGTCAATCTCTTCATTATGTCCTCTCTCCACAAACTCTCCTTCCTCCTCTTCTTGTAGATCACCCAACATTTCTTCACCATTTCTACTCCCAGAACTAAGAGAAGCACTGCCTTCATCACTGGCAATTCCTTCTCCAGTCATATTTCCAACAAACCGAGTCTTTGCTTGCTCTTCTGTGTCATTTTGTATAACAGCATCGTTTAGAGTTTTATCATTTTCTTGTTGAACTTGAAGTTTCATTTCTACTAAAGTATGTTCTTGCTGTTCTTGTCTGTCTTGCTCAACCTGTTTGTGATCTTCAAGTTGTAATTCTAAATACACTAAATTACGAAATTTATCCACAAAAAACTCATATTGTCTCTGCAATTTTGATTCTAATCTTTCATACTCGTACATATAAGCAGGTCTTACATTTGCAAGACTTTGTAATCGTTTTTTTTTTCTTTCCAGTTCTTGTCTCTTTTTTTCAATTTTTACTTCTAAGCTAGCCTCGTCAGAAGCTGCATTGTCCATTCTCTGATTCATACGTTGTATTTCTGCATTTACCGCTGCTATACTGTTCTCAATACCTCTTTCAATCTCGTCTATGTCGACAGATCGTGATATAGCACTGAGTCTTGCCTCTCTCAAGCCAACTTCTTGGATTAAAAGTTTGTATAAATTAGCACCGTTTGTGGTGACTAGTTGGCAACACGCCTTTAGATCTGTGCTTTTACTTATCAGTTGATTATGGACTGAAGTAGACTCTGATTCATTTCCTGTTTTATCTTCATTTGAACGCATAGCTGAGTACAGAACTGAGGTGATCTTCAGAAGTTCTTTGACAGCATAGCCATCTGCACCATAGAGTTTCTTTGTGTTCAATTTTATATGTGCTTTTGTTGCCATTAATTGGGCAGCTGACTTGATAAAGATGACTCGATCCTGTTCTGTCTCTATATTTGTTACTATATCTGCTGATGGGTCATACCTCTGAATTAACCAAGTAAGAATTTCAGCTACAAGAGAGAAATTAGGCTGTCTAAAGTTCTCCATTGATATCAGCCTTGGGTAGCCTAAAGTGTTCATCATCTCTGTGAAGTTTCTAACTTCTCTGTAAGACATTTCTGAAGAATCGTTGAGAGCTTATAAAGATGAAAACGAAGACCTGGATACGAGAGATTTGGATCTAAACTTTCTTAGTTTCTAAAGTAAAGAATGAAGTGGTAGGGCCCTATTTTTATACCCTCTTGTCTACCCGCGCTAATTTTGAACGTTCACACCTGGTTGGTGTGAACATTATAAGGATCACATGATACATAGCTAACAGTTTAATGGATATGAATATTATAATCAGCTAGTGATCCTCTAGATCAACTAAGAGAGCTTTATTTAGAAGCATAACAAGCTCCTCCTTGAACAAATTTACATCTTGCAAGGTTCGCTACCCTTTAGGAGCATCATGCAGACTGCTAAAAATCAAGAATTAAGCAGTCCGAACGAATCGTCTTTTGTTAGAACTGTGAGTTGAAGTATTGTGCCCATGTAGGGACAATGCATGAATGAAACGGCGAATGGTAACTTTTCAACTGATTGAAATGAAGCTGTCTATATGTTGTTTACTATTTCACAGCTAGATATATAAAAACTACATATTAATTGCAAATGTTTAGTACAAATTCCATTACTAAGTACTTTAACAATTTGTAAAAAATTAATCAGGGCTTTTAAATAAAATCATAGTCGATTATATCACTCATACTTTGAACTTAGTTCCTGTGTGTTTCTCTATTTTAGGAAGATGGTGTTGGTTTTGCTACAACAGTGCATATTGCATTGAATAAATTCTATCTTTCAATTCTAGGTGGTTCACAATATTGTTACACACAACCTGAACCATCAGATGATAAGGTTATTTAAATTCAGATCAGCATGCTAATGTTTTACTAAAAGTAGAAAATGAAATGTTATCGTTTTGAAAACTAAAACTAAATTATCTTAAAATACACTTAACCATTTTTATTATTATATTTGTAGGAACCAACTAACATATGGTTTCTAACATTTCATATTGTGGACGCCATATCTGTCCATGCCATTCATGGATGGAGTGAAAAACAAGTAGGTTCTTGAACCAACATGTTAACTTACTTTTACATATTACCCATATCTCTATAACATGCTCAGTAATGTTAGATGAATATTATTGCAAAATAGAGCATTATAATTATGGTACCAGCTGTGAGATCATTACACAGTGCGGAAATGTAATCACTTATATTGTGGCAATGAATTTCATATAATGTTCTTCCATTTTCACAATGTATTTGATATACAAGTTCTGTTAACATTCTTATAATAATTCTATACAATTAAATGATGTTATTATGTAGTTGATTCAATTACATAACTCTATTAAAATATTTTAGTAACTTTTAAACCAGAAAAGCATTCTATATATATTATTACACAACTAACAAGCCACTAACACTCAAGTACATAACATTTACTTACTTCCATCAATACTAGTAACAATGGGGAGATAAGAGTAGGTTCTTTTACAGTAAACATTACACTGTCCTTTAATTATATTAGTATATTAAGGTGTCAACATGTTGTCATGTTTAATATGTCCTCTATTGTTATATTTGTTATTAGAATACAATAGTAATTACAAGTACTATAATATAATAAAATAATACTATAATAATATAATATAATAATACTATAATATAATACTATAATAATATAATAAAATAATACTATAATAATATAATATAATAATACTATAATAATATAATATAATAATATAATATAATAATAATATAATACTATAATAATATAATATAATAATACAATATAATAATATAATATAATAATAATTATAATGACTTTTATTTTGACTGTCACTCATGTTTTATTTCCTGATCACCATAGAAACAAGGAGGACGTCGTATCTTATTATATGGTCAAGCCATCTTGTTGGCTTCTGGACCTCAACAGGATAAAGTAAGACATTGGACTGTATAATTGATTTCAATGCTCAATCTACATTGTATTAATTTATATCAAATATAGAGTATTTGCTCTTTAACAAAATACTTGAATTGTTTAAACTGTAAAGATCTGAAATTTATGGAAATATATATATACAGATGTAGTATATTTACTTGATTTTTTTTAATAGTTATATTATTATTGCTAACACCTTTTCCAATACCTATTGTGTAAATAGTGTCAGATAGCAATCCCTACATTTTACACCTTGTCAGTGATGTCTTTGTAATCATTTCTGTAGTATTTACGATGTCTCTCTTACAATCCTGAAAATGGTAAGAAAAAGAAAACAAAGAATGCTCTCATGAACTATCACATTGGTTTCACTTCTCTGAGGGATCCAAGTAAAGAGATTAGATACTAATTATAATATTCTATATTTGGTCATTATAATAGGAGGTGCTGATGCTAATTGTTGGTTTACTATACATCCAGCTACCAAACAGCGTTCAGATGGAGAAAAGGTAAATTTTAACTAATAAAACTATCATTGATTAATTATTAAGTAAACAGTTCCAATTGTATTTATAGTATAACATATTATTACTAGCTTATAAATTAAATTGTGTTGTTATAGCAACCGAACTAAGAAGAAAAGACCAATATGTATACTGACTATGTTATTTGAGAGTGTATGTATAATTGTATATATATTCTTACAGGTCCAGGCTGGTGATGAAGTATTCCTTATCAATGTAGGAACTAAAAGATATTTGGTAAGTAGTAACAATATGTGACCTGATTTGCAAAAGGGGACCACTTCTGTCGAAACATTTGTGACCCTATTTGTTAACAAAGCACTGTTAAAACATTTTCAATATCTCATTTTTTATACATATATTTGGTATAACTATTCTATATATATGCAAAACTGTTGTTTGGTATGTTTTAATAGTGGTGTCTTAACAAATCAGGTCACATATATTTTGACAGAAGTGGTCCCTTTTTGCAAATCAAGTCACATATGTCCTCCTTTTATTAATAACATAATAACCATTATCATGACACTCATTCATTAATTCTCATTAATTGAGTGTGGACTTATATTTAAATGTACTTATTATTACATATTCTAGTCACTCTCACAAGTACCTACCTCTCATGGAAGTGTTAGTTCCAGTATGAGTCTTGATATTGATGTGAGGGAACATGTTAATACCTTATATTAAGGTTTACAACCTTCTACTCCTCAGGATGACAGTATAACTGAAATACCTGTTGCCACCTTTACACCATGTCCATGGACCATTGAACTTATAGTATCTGGTGGTGATAAAGAATTATTTGCAGGTATGTGTGTGTGTGTAAAAAAAGGAAGAAATGGACTTTAAAGAAAGTATTTAACACAACCACTTCTCTCATTAGGTTATCTTAATGGTGGTGATCTTATTCAAATGAAACTGTTACACTGCAAAGAGGAACATTTCTCTGTTGCTCTCTCTTCAGCAGAAGACATACTATCAACTAAACCCGTTAACAAGAAGTGAGTATCACAGCTGGTAATTGGAATGGCTCTTAACTTTCTATTTTTTGTTTTTTTAAAAAGACTAATCAGTTTTGAAGATAAATCAGTTCAAAAAGAATTAAGATCTGTTTGGATGATCATGTTGTCTGGAGTCAAATTTGGTAGAGCGTTTATTGAATGGGGTCAATCTTTTCGTCTTTATCATGTGACAAGTGGGATGTACCTTGGGGTGGAGTCTAATGAGGTCATTTTAATTGATGGCACCCAAGCTGACCAAGCAAGAACTTCATTCTCTTTTGTCAGAAAATCTGTGAGTTATACATGTAGAACTCTCTCTCAAACACACACACACACACACACACACACACATGTACAACAGCAGATTCAATTAATTTCTCTCTTGTTTTTTTCTAGAATGTACAGTCTCATTCCAGTGCTGACAGAATAGGAATGGGTAATCCAACAATCAAGTTTGGAGATTCTGAAGTTTATTTATACCATATATCATCAAAAAGATGGATTGGTATGGAAATTATGGGACCTTCTCTTCGTCGATTGAGAACTGGATTATCTGGTCCACCCAGAGCTATACCTTATAACCAAGTACCTCAGAATTCAGCCTTGTCTTTGAGTAGAGGAATGCATATTGGTCTTAGCGCATATGTGTGCCATCAAATAGAACATACTATGAAAGTGTTGGCAGATGTGATGGGGTAATGGATACATCAATGTTTGAATGGATGGATGGATAAATAAATAGTATATATAACAATGGACATTGTGTAACATGATAATCGCTATAGCAACAATAATTGTGTTACTCATATTAGGAGTGAGGATGACTTGAAGTTTGTTAAGGAATCGATTCAAGAGAAAGCATTAACAAGATTTAATGATGTGTTTATCCATCTACAGCCACCAGACAGTAAAATTGTCACAGGTAAATTGTGACCATATGAGTATTTCTATTAAAATCATATTTCTCTCTCTCCTCCTATCAGATATACACAAACATCAAGACTTATTGATGAAACTTAAAAACAGACAGACACGTTTGCATTATCATGGTACAATCAAGATGACCTTTGCACTCTTAAAACGTGCTGTCAGTCATTATGCAGTACATCCCACCAAACCAGGTCTTCTACTACAACAAACTTTATGCAAAATGCTTGGTAAATAAACCTGTTAAGGCTGTTTACAATTCAAGTTTTATCTTTTATTAGCTGCTATGGTACGAGGGAATCGACTGGCTTGTCAGAAATTTGTGAATGAACAATATCTCAATGATCTAGTTTTGTTAGTCAATACAAGTCATTTAACACATGGTCAGTAACTATATAAATTAATAATATATCTATTTATCTATCTGCCTGAAAATTAATGGTATCTAGAAAATATTTCATATATAACTTAGAATCCAATGTCTATCAAAAATGTCTAGCATATTGTATTAGTAATTAATGTTAGGTAACCTGTCTATAGTTTAGTTATTAGTTAAGGCAGCTGCTGAAATATAGAGTTCTTTGCTGACATTAACTATTTTCTCTCTTGTTGCTATAGCTATGCTAGAAGTAATGCATAGTCTGTTAGAAGAGAGTCCAGAAGTTTTGTGTTCACTTACTAAAAAGCACATTACCTCTCTCTTTAGTTTACTTTGCAAAAATGGTCGTGATGAAAAGGTTTAGTCTTACTGTAGATTGTAGATTTATTTGTTATTGTATTTAAAAGGTTATGAAATTACTTGGATCTCTGTGTGTCTGTCAGGGTGTGGCTATGAGAGACCAACAACATCAGATTTGCAGGCATTTGATGCAGTCATATGACCTGTTGTTACATACAT
Source organism: Xestospongia bergquistia (assembly GCA_963965975.1). Classification (NCBI taxonomy): domain Eukaryota; kingdom Metazoa; phylum Porifera; class Demospongiae; order Haplosclerida; family Petrosiidae; genus Xestospongia; species Xestospongia bergquistia. The sequence continues at coordinate 7,885,869 of OZ014417.1, forward strand.
CACTTCAACCTAAAGTTTATAGGTTAGTAATAAAAGATGATGGTTGCTACACTCTCTCTCTCTGTCTCTCTCTTTCTCTCTTTCTCTCTCTCTCTCTCTCTTTTTCTTTCTTTTTTTCTCTTTCTCTATAGTTTTTATGCTAATATCTTCTTTAACACTGCACAAGATTTCACAAAATGGTACTTTGAACTTCACTACACTCCAACAAGTTCATCCAAAGACCACCCACCTCATCTACGTATTGGTGCTGCTAACTACATTGCATTTCAACCCTATCCAGGTGTGATGTATAAAAACTATCTATTATAAATTCAAATAATCTTAATCTCTTCAATTATATAAAAATGAAATTGAAGAGCAAAAAGGGTTAATAAATAGATGAATAAATATATAATAATTATTATAATAATAGTTTTAATTATTAGGTAATAAAGGTATAGAAATAACAGCTGGATCAATAGGAGATGACATTGTATCTATTGGATTTGATGGACATTCTGTATGGTTGAATGGTGAGCCTCATACTCCTGTTCATACAAAAAGATCTCCACCTTTGAAGCGAATAGGAAGACAAGTAAGAGAGAGAAAGGAAAGATACACTTAAACTCTATAATTCACACAGAAAATAGAAGATGCTAATATTACTTTACCATCTGAAATTGTCCTTGGATGCTGTATGGACTTACTCTCCCGGTCACAATGGTTCACATTAAATGGAGAACCTATACCAATTAGAGCCTACTTTGGTAATGTTGATGATGTCGTTGTTGTACCAGCTGTCAGTTTTTCTGGAGGAATAGAGAAGTATGACAATTTATTATGTTATAATTTTATTTAATTTTCCTCTTCAGTGCTCGGCTATGTTTTGGAGAGAACCTTGGAGAGTTAAAGTATAATCCTCCTGAAGGATATGCTCCTCTCTGTCATTTTAAAACAGACAAAGTGAGAAAAATGAATGAATCAGTACATTTTAACAACAGCTGCTGTTTTTTAGGAAGTTTGTCTGCGTCCTTTTCTCGATTTGGGAAACCATGATGAGAGAATTTTGTATGGACCACGGATAATTGTTGATCATGTGACTTTCAATCCTTCTACTATCGATGTATCACATGTACGACACCATATTTACATGCACTTGAAGTACATGTGTTATCATCTCCTGCCATATTGAAATATCAACATTGACCTCAATTCTCTTTTGATAACCATATTTAATTGATATATGTACAGTCATATGTCACTATGTAGCTTTATTATAAACCAGCTGGATAGTAGATAACAACAAGTCACTGATCTGTCATATACATGTATATATACTTCTATATGATAAAGCTTACACATATAAAGTACATGTATATTTTTAACATATATAGGTAATGATTTCTGGACGGCTGACAAAGTTAATCGATAAATTAGCAATTACTTTTCATAATCGATGGGCTATTAGTCAAATTGATGCTGGATACTCGTATGGGACTGTTACAGACCACGCTAATAAAACTCATTCTAATCTAAAGTCATTCTTTGAACTTTCTAAACAAGAACAAAATAGATTGAGAAAAACAGGACATGTCATTGTAGCCACTCTAATTGGCCTCGGCTGTCGTCTAGCAGAAGACACTCTGGATACATATTCACAGCTGGAAAGTGACGAAGTAATATGCATAACTTATAATAACTTAATTTATTATAAATTTATGTAGGAACTACCAGAGAAGCCTTATAGACAATCCAATGACTTTAAGCCTTATTCTCTGAAGTTATCTAAGAGGTTTCCACCGTCTCTTCTTCCACTAGCCAAGCAGCTGGCAGAGACATCTCACAATGCATGGGCTAAAGACTTGATGAACAATGGATGGTCATATGGTTTAGTCACAGTAAGAGAAATTACACTATAACTTAAAACATAATATTAGTTACTTGTTAAATTTATAATACATTTTACATCTCATATTAGCGTGATGATACTAAAAACAACTGCTTACTTGTACCATATCAATGTCTCTCAGCAAAAGACAGAGAACCTTATATGTAAGCACATGTAACAGTACATATAAGTACATATAAGTACATGTAACAGTACATGTAAGTACATGTAACAGTACGTATAAGTACATATAAGTACATGTAACAGTACATGTAAGTACATATAAGTACATGTAACAGTACATATAAGTACATGTAACAGTACATATAAGTACATATAAGTACATGTAACAGTACATGTAAGTACATATAAGTACATGTAACAGTACATATAAGTACATGTAACAGTACATATAAGTACATGTAACAGTACATATAAGTACATGTAACAGTACATATAAGTACATGTAACAGTACATATAAGTACATATAAGTACATGTAACAGTACATGTAAGTACATATAACAGTACATATAAGTACATGTAACAGTACATGTAAGTACATGTAACAGTACATGTATTTTATCACATTTACTTAACCATTTCTATTGTCTAGTGAAAAGGAAAAAGAAAACCTACTTACTATCTCTGCCCTCAACTACAAAATCTACCCTCCTTCTTTAGATCAAATGAGAGACGACTATATATTATCACAAATACCTTTTCGGACCTTTCGTGGACAATTTGCTTCTTACTGTTCAGGCCAAGGAAAATGGTAGAGATACAATATGTCCTCTAGTTATCATATTTGTATTGTTTATACATATAGGTATTTTAAAGTGAAACTCCTAAAAGGTATTTTGACACGAATTGGTTGGGCAAAACCGGGGTTCTCACCCTCGTCTCTGTTAGGATCAGACACTTTTTCTTATGCGATTGATGGTTACCAGGTAACTGTTGTCATAGATACGTGTACTACATAGACTTTTAATTGTTACCATGATATACACTTAATGTTTTGTATATTGGTACATTCAGGCTTGTAAATGGCACAACAGATCAGAGAAATTTGGTCAAATGTGGAAGGAAGGAGATGTAATAACTTGTTTGTTAGATTTGGATAATCAGATAATGAGTAAGTTGAAAATATAACTCTTCTTTCTAAAATCTTTTTCATTTTATTCTAGCTTTTGCTCGAGATAGTCAACTACTTGAGAGTCCATCTGGAGAGACAATTGCCTTTACTGGGTTCCCTAAAGATTGCTCTTATGTTCCTGCCGTTTCTGTGTTTATGGGAGGAGAAGTGCAGCTGTTACTCGAACCTCAGGTAAGCAAGAATATCTACTTCAAGTTTGTTTATTGCTATTTAATCGTTTGATTTGACATTAAAACTAATAAAGATAGTAACAGAATTTAGCCTAGATCACTAAATATGTCATCACTAAATATGTCATCACTAAGCATGTCATCACTAAATATGTCATCACTAAATATGTCATCACTAAATATGTCATCACTAAGCATGTCATCACTAAATATGTCATCACTAAGCATGTCATCACTAAATATGTCATCGCTAAGCATGTCATCACTAAATATGTCATCACTAAGCATGTCATCTTTACTAGTATGTGTATAGATGAGTGAAATACATGTAATAAAAGTATCACTAAATATCTAATGTAGTCAATTTACATGTAACATTAGATCTACAAGATGTAATATCATCTTCTTTCTATATCTAGAAATATGATTCTACTAATCATATTCTAGTGGGATATGAAGCCATTGAAGCGTAAGTTACTCCACTATCATTTTATATCTCCCATCCTCCTCTATGCATAAACTCATACACAAAATAATCCATTATATTAATTGACCTTTGTCTCCCATAGCAACATACGTAGCCTGATACCTCTATGGTACTCTGATAACTCAGGCATATTTGAAGTTATTACATCATCGCATTCTTATCTCTCTCTCACCTCTTCAAAGACCTACCTTTCTGATGCTATTGCTGTTAGAAGCAACAACTTTGTTAAGCAGACCTGTCTCAGATTAAATATGGGTGTGGCTATCCCCTTTGACCACACTTCTATTCTATCAGATGATACTCTCTCTGAAGCCTTGGAATCTGATGAAGAGATAAACGTTTCTTTTTCAGTAATTATACCGAGTGGACAAAATCCCTCGCTGGTCTATGTGGGTTGGGCTAAATCTGAATTTATGTACAGAAATAAACATTTTCGAGCTAACAGTCCCAAAATTTCCTTTGGATATAATGTAGAATTAAAACAACCTATGGAGGGGGCGGAGTCAGTAGAATATGAGGACACATCCATTACTCAGAAACCAGGCGTCAAATATTGTAATGCCTATTTAGTGAAACTGAGTGCCTTATTGGAAGTAGATGTGGTTTTCTTGGCAGCAGAGACCAGGTAAGTATTTATTACATTTGTATTTACTTACTAATTCCATTGATAGGGTCGATTGTATTCTGAATGTCACTAATGGTCACATGACTTTCACATGCCCCACTTTTCGTGGCAATGATATTACATTACAGATGATGACAACAGGGAAAGTATTCCCTATGCTGATCACTGACCCCTCACAAGAAAATGTCGGAGAGTTTCTATTCAGTCCAGTTGACGGCTGTCATCCATTAGCTATCACTCTGACTAGCAGTGGATTGATTGATAACATTCCCAATTTATTGCCCTCCATGACATTGATGACTGTAGCTGAATCGTCATGGTATCAAATGGAAAACAACTGTACACCTTATGACTGTTCTGGTCTCAGTCTAACGCCTACATCATCTGGTCTGAGTCTACCTAACCTGCCAACTCAAAACCTCTTGATTTTAACGGTCCCTCAAGAAGAGAGAGTTATCGGATTTTCAGAGATTATAGAGATGCCTGGTCTTTACAACTATCATGTAGAAACCCTCAGAACTTTAAAAGCATGCTGTATGCATAACAACACTGATACTGCTAAACAGGTTTGTTAAACTGGTTTAACCACCACTAAATAATTTGTATTTAATATTCGTAGGTTAGTGAGTTGATCTCTTGGGATCAATTTATGTATATTTCTGAGGGAACTCGCTGGGACTATCTATTAAGAGCAGAGTACTTTAATCTCTTAAATGTATTGTACTTAGAACACGAAGTGTCATTGAGATTGACGATGCAACAAGACTTTATCTTTTCAATTGAGTCTTGTCACAAGAAGCACAGCTTGGTAAATCGTCGTGGTTCCTTCTCTCAGCCACTACTCAACCGTAACATATCGGGTGATTTTAGTGGATTTTATGAATGTATTAGACAGCATATCGATCAATTCCAAGAATTAAAACAATGTGTATTTAAAACTATTGGTAGATTAATAGCAAATAGAACCTTAACATGTCGTATGTTGTCAACTAAAGATCATAACTCACTTCTAATTCCACTAGTAACTGCTCTTGATAGCTTTCTAGTTTTGAGGTTATTTAACACTGAAGAAGATAGACAACAGTTGCTATCACTCCTTCATCCTTCCCTTGGTCCACCTGGGTCTAATAGAGGTTTCTCTCTTTTAACAATGTCTACTGACTCTACATTTCAGTCATTGCTATGCGATTTACTAGATCATTTGTGCGATTGTCAGCTGCAAGGTCGAATTGATCATGTGATAAAGTTTGCAGATACTTTTGTAAGTGAGCTTCAGCTAGATCAGAAGAGAAGAGCTGAAGAATCATTAGAACAGTTGTCGCCACAAGTTATCCAAGAGATGAATACACCCACAGAGAAACAAGTAAGATGGTATAGATTTTGACACCATTAAGATAATATGAAGTAAATACACTATATACCACTATTACTAGCTAATATAGGACACTATATACCACTATTACTAGCTAATATAGGACACTATATACCACTATTACTAGCTAATATAGGACACTATATACCACTATTACTAGCTAACATAGGACACTATATACCACTATTACTAGCTAACATAGGACACTATATACCACTATTACTAGCTAATATAGGACACTATATACCACTATTACTAGCTAACATAGTACTATAAAACTATTCCAGCTCAGATATATAACCTTGGTGCTAAGACAGCTGTCACAGGTGGTAAATAAGAGTTAGATCTTATATATATTTAGTTAGTAGTATAAAGTTAATGCATATTAGATCTGTTTGTTATAATAATAGTGTTACATGATTTCTCTATCTTCTGATTGTTATTTTTGTTACTATAGGTGGCTGTAATGTTATCATTTAATAGCGTTGAAGGAGAGACGTCTTGTCCTACTAATGAGTTACTTCGTCAAGAACTAGAGACATTTCACATACGTCTTAAAACTCACTGTGGCACAACTGATCTAGAGGATAGTCCCCAAAATAAATGGAGTGAAGACTTAACGACTTTTGAAAAATTGGAAAAACTTGTTAAACTGGTTATGAAAACGACACATAGTGAGAAGAAGGTATCTGAAGGTCAAGTACAAAAATTACAGAGTGTCATTAAATCTACTTTGTTAAATTGGTGCCGTGAAGATATCAAAGATGTTAAAGTTGCTGAAAAAATTTTTAAACTTCTGTGCCGTCAATTCAATGAAACTGACCAGTTAATTCAGGCGCTAAAAAGAACTTATGTAATAGAACATGCAGCTGAATTCTGTACTAGTGGGATATTAGAATTTAGACGGGCCCTGGGACAAGTGAGAATGATGTTGAAGATTGGACTGGGAGAGAAGGAGGAAGAGATACTTGAAAAAATGCTTAGGTATGTTAAATTAATTTATAATTGTTAATTAATCAGAATAATTGATGGAGCACTAATAAACAGCTGCATAGTTATACTGACATACTGCAGTACATTGATCAGTGTTACCATGGCAATTAATTTATTAATTTTTTGTTACATTTTATAGCACACTTCGACAAAGTGAAATGTTCTCTCTTCATCCTGACCTTCTACGTCTTACAAGGGTGCACACCACAGTGATCAATGTTATGAAAAGTTATTCAAATTTTAATAACAGCTTCCAACAAACTGAAGTTATTAAAATTCAGCAGAAACTTAGAATGATTATGTCTGAGGTAAAAGGTAATGATACGCTTAATGTTATCATATTTCCTGTAGGATGGGTTCATGGGACCTGTGGAAGAGTGCTGTAAGTTTTTATGTGCTTTTGCTCAAACTAGTCGTCAAAACCAGTCAGTCCTGTTTGAGCATATTCCATACCTGTTAAACCAGTGTATTGAAAATGCCGGTAAGTACATGTTAATAATTACAAATACCACTATATGTACACGTTATACTAGATCGTCTAGCAGGTGATACTTGTAGTCCTTTGGATGTTGCCATAGCAACTATCAGTAATAATTCTGATTTGGTAATGGAATTGAGTGAAGAAGTGTTTGTTCAAGTGATCACACTTATGAAGAATATGATTAAATATGGAGGAGAAGATGAGAAGGGTAGTAAAATGTCACTTTTAGGGAGCATGTCAGCAGAATGGACACCTTCTGGTTCTGAAAAGTGTCTCAAGTTCCTTCTTGCAGCTGTTTGGGTAAATGGTATGTTATCTTTTATAAAGAGGGATAATTCTAATTTTTTGTATGTTCAATTAATAAATTGCTAATAGCCTCTATCTTTAATGATATAATTACATCTATATTAAATCAATATACTAATAATATACTAACTTTTACTGCAATATTGCTACAATATACTGAAATTTACTGAGTTTTACTGCAATATCCTAACCACTTTAGGTGAAACAACTTTACAGAATGCATCTATTATTATACGTCTTATTATCCAACATCCTGAATGTCTGGGACCAGGATACTGGGGACAGTCACTTCCTTTAATTGAAATTTTTAATGAGTCCCTTTCTCTTCTAAGGACAAAGACCAAGCCTTTGAAAACACAATCGTTAAATCGACAGGAGACCATTGTCAAAGTTGAGTCCAATCATCGAAGCTCACCTGCTCACCTTCCACGTAGTCGTTCGTCAGTCTTCAAGTTCAGTTTACTATCAGCAGATTTTACGTTGTCATTTTACACGACTCTAATACGACTATTTGCTTCTTGTGCTATCCCTAATACCACTCAAGACACCAGTCGTAACTATGGCAACAACAAATATAGTTCAGACCATATTCTGCCCTTCCTACAGAGTTTGGTTTCCATAGAAACTCTTAAAGAACTGCTCACTTTTCCTTTAAGTAAAGATGGAATGTCTCCTAACCACAAGGAAGCCTTGTTGATGTTTTTACATCGTGTTTATTCAGTTAGTGAGCCAGAGCTTCTCCTAAACTTAATAACAGATGTCTTTATAATTGATATTGATACAACATTATCTATGCTACAGGTGATTATCTGTTATACATTAAATGTATTCATCTGTATTTATTAATTTAATACAATTATGTTTTTTTTTGTTTACAGATTTTAGATGACAAATACACAATGGTCTATTATTTTTGCTATTTATGTCAATATGTCTTGCCGTTCTTAGAGGACCATTCTTATCATTTTCCTTGCCTTACTGCTCAATTACCGGTATTGTTGAACCTCATGTTAAAATGCTACCAGCTAGCCAGATCATCTTATGCTTGTGGTTTCTATGGCAACAAGATAGATTCATTTCTTATTAAAATGACAAAGTATGGATGAAAGAGTTGATGAATGGATCAATAGCTGGATAAATGGACAAATGAATTATCGTTTATTTTATTTAGGACATTACCTCCACAAGCAATTCTAAAATTTTTGCCTCATTTTCTCACTGATATCAGTTCTCAATCTGTTGCATTTAAAACAGCTGTAAAGGTAATGTTCATGTACAAATACACCAAAGTACACATATATACCAGTGTACCAATATACCAAATATACCAATGTATCAATACTAAATATACCAGTGTACCAATGTACCAATATACCAATGTATCAATATACCAGTGTACCAATATACCAATGTACCAATATACCAATGTATCAATGTACCAGTCTACCAATATACCAAATATACCATTGTAACAATATACCAATATATCAATGTACCAGTCTACCAATGTACCAATATACCAATGTATCAATATACCAGTGTACCAATATACCAATGTATCAATGTACCAGTGTACCAATATACCAATGTACTAGTGTACCAATATACCAAATATACCAGTGTACCAATATACCAATATATCAATGTACCAGTCTACCAATATACCAAATATACCATTGTAACAATATACCAAACTACCAATATACCAATTCACCAGTCTACCAATATACCAATGTATCAATGTATCGGTGTACCAATATATCAGTATACCAATATACCAATGTATCAATGTACCAGTCTACCAATATACCAAATATACCATTGTAACAATATACCAATATATCAATGTACCAGTCTACCAATGTACCAATATACCAATGTATCAATATACCAGTGTACCAATATACCAATGTATCAATGTACCAGTGTACCAATATACCAATGTACTAGTGTACCAATATACCAAATATACCAGTGTACCAATATACCAATATATCAATGTACCAGTCTACCAATATACCAAATATACCATTGTAACAATATACCAAACTACCAATATACCAATTCACCAGTCTACCAATATACCAATGTATCAATGTATCGGTGTACCAATATATCAGTATACCAATATACCAATGTATCAATGTACCAGTGTACCAATATACCAGTGTACCAATGTATCAATGTACCAGTGTACCAATATACCTATGTACCAATGTACTAGTGTACCAATATACCAATGTACCAGTGTACCAATATAACTATGTATCAATGTACCAGTGTACCAATATACCAATATACTCTTATGCAATCCAACACAGGTACTGACAGGACATTATCAACACTACAGTCAGTACTATTCTTCGGGGATGTTAACTAATGTCTATAAACTGGCTCCTCCAGGACAAAAAGAGAAGGTATATATTGCACTACTTTTCAGCTGGCTTCTTGATATCTCTTACAGCAAGGTACATTACAATGTCAGTAGAGTTTATTAAAGTTGACATTTATTAGACACAGGGAGTGACACTTATTACAGAATGCTTAGAAGCTTTGGCCTCAGCCCTGTTACCAGAAACACTGGTACCATCGCTAGAGAAGTTTACATTGGCAATTTCTATCCCACCCTCTATGGACGAAGGAGAAGACAGTCTTCTCCATGTTGAAAACATGGAGTTATCAAATGAATGGATGATTTTTGTTAAAGAATTTGCTAAGTTTTGTCATGAGGAGTGGGTCTATGAAAAGGTTTGCATATGATAGTATAATGAGACTAAAAAAATATTGGTTATTATATTATCCTCTAGCAACAAATTCAAGGATGGTCATATGCTCCTCAATATAACCAAGCTGATTACAAAGACAACAGAATGAAACCATTTGAGTGCCTTGAAGAGAAGGTATATGTGATGTAACTAATGACACAAGTTTAAGTTTTCTTTTTAGTATCGCATTCAACTACTTCAACCTGCTAAACTGGTATTACAAGTACTACTGTTTTATGGATGTGTTTTTAATCGTGGCAGTGGTACCACTCAACCAGGCTGTGTTCCTCGCAAACCAAAACTAATTTGTGTAATGCCATTGAAAAAGGGGAAGAAGGTTAGAAAATTTATTCATTGTAAATCCCAAACATTCCACATTTAATAATTGTAGACTCTGAATATTGGCATCCAAAAAAAATTAAAATGATTTAAAATATTTCAATTCTCTAGATATCAGTAGTGACTTTAGATAATCCTGACAGTTGGTACATGTATGAACCATCTGTAATGGACCTCAGTAAAGTCCAATCCCCCATCAATTTTCAAGTGAGACATTATATAAGAGACGCCCTCTGAGTGCCATATGGCACAAATTAATTAAAGGGGTGTGTTATCTTTTTAAAGAGAATTAGGTATCCTTAGAGTGATAAGTTTTCTTACTTGACATAAGTACATGTACATTGTGCATGTATGGATGGAAGATATCTTTCTCTTTCTAGACTATTGCAGAGGCAACTGCTGAAATACTTGACAATTTTCATAAAAAGCGTTTGAAAAAATCTACTTCAGTACCAACAGTCGATGCCTTCTCTCTTGAATCTGTTTACAATCCGATTCTCACTCTGTTTGGGACAAAACAGTCTGGTCAAAGTTTTAAATTTGTGATGCATTTTTTGAAATTTATGAAACTAAAGGGACTAGTATGTACTGGAGGATTTACTTCATTACCAGTACATCTACAGAGCATTATAAATCAGACTGCTGAATATAAGCCTTTTGCTAGCCAGGTATAATAGATAGATGGATGGATGGACAGAGAGATAAATTGATAGATGAATGGATGGATGGATAGACAGAGTGATAGATTGATGGATGAATGGATCAAAGTTGTAAAACATATCATATTACACAGCTGTTTCAAGAATTTCTGACAGCATTGGAGACTCCATGTAGCTGTACTGGTGAATGTTGCGAGTGTTGTTCTCGTAAACAGGCACTGTTCCCTATTTTAAGTCGGTACCTCTCGTGTCATGCCTCATACTTCAATCCTAATATTGGAGAGACAGAGCGACGTCTCGCTTATGCTACGTTAGGAGAGAAAGTCCTGATAGCTAGGTAAAATGGATGAATTGTTTAGATAAGTAGATAAATGGTCCAGGTACAAATGGATGGATGAATGAATATATAGACAGACAAACAGATAGCAGCTGAAAGCAAAGAAAATGACACAACATTTTTCTTATATTAGAATACTCTATCAAGTTCATCGTTTATTGGGACAATGTGTTGACATTGTGTTTGTGACTCCTGTTAATGGTATATCTAAGTCTCTGCCCAGTGATGATGACGACAGACCACACCCAATATCATTGCTATCAATAAAAGAGAAGAACATGATATTGTTACAACGTATTATATCATTGTCTCTAAGTTTGGTAAAAGCTGTGGATACAAGGTAATTAATTAGTCACGTGATAATCACATGATTAACTTTTATTGGTGCTTAACATTGTTATTTTCATTGTCATTATCTAAACCAATCATGTGATTATCACATGATCTGTCAATTCCATACAGTGAGAAGGATGTACTACAAGAAGTGGGTGTGTACTTCACTTGGGTAGCAAATATCCTGGACAAATTCCCAGACTCAATTGCGAGACAATCTCAAAACCAGTCATCTCTATCTGATAGGAAATATTTATTGTATTGTCTACATTGTCTAATACCTGCTTTGACTGCATTGTTTAAACAGTTTCAGGGAACATTTAAAGAAATGAGTGATTCTATTCAGATATTGGACCAATGGCCAAACATCTTTGCTGCCATTTATACAGCAATATCCAAACATGTCCACCTCTTCTATGAACAGTAAGCAACCATCACTCAATATTACATTAGTCCATTCTGTTTTATGATTTGATCTTCTTAATAAACCAGCTGGCATCAATATTAAAGATGTTTTTATGCATCCATACTCTTGTTTTATTTATCCATTTAGTGAGGTAATGTCCTCCATTGGACAGTGTTTGTCCATCATGTATCAAGTCTATCCTAAACAAAGACACAGTGAAAAGAAAATATTCCATCTTCAAATCTCTCATCTTGTTAAAGAACTGATTTCAGCAGCTGCTAAACAATTGTCAATTGAAAAGACTTCATTCGTAGCTATTGTCATTGCCCCCATTCTAATCAGGTAATTAAGTTGTCATAGCAACAGATTGAAAATGATTAATAAATATTCTACCACAGTCAATTAGAGATCTCAAGTGATAATAAAGACCTTTGTATTAGGTAATAGCTATATATAGTGTATATCATGTATCAATAGGAACCTTGTATTTTATTTTTGTAGAGATGTTGATCGACTGATTAAGTTAATTCTGAGGCTGGTATCTGAACATTTGAGTGACCCTAATGCAACATGGATGAAGGAATTATGCAGTAAGAGTGACGTTATGACATCATTATGATATCATCTTGTTGCAGCTGTTTCTTACAAGTTAGCGGCATATTGTTCTTCATCTCTCTTGCGGACTCACCTTCTTCCTATTGTTGCATCACTAAGTGTACTTTGTAACCAATTGCGGCAGGAAGAACAGTTGATTTTGTCTGCAATGCAAGTAAAGGAGAAGGATATCCTCTTAAAACAGCGAAAATTGAGCCAGGTGAGTCCCAATGTTGTTATATGATGTAGTCATAATGATGTAATGTATTAATGTTACTATTTATAGAGTATCAAACATTTTGCACGAGATGTGGCATCAGTTTTTTTATTTGTTATAACATTTTATCAAAAATATGAATACCTTTTGAAAGACTTTAAACGTCGAGGAATCAATTATTTCTACTTACAAATGACTTCACTTCTAAATTATTGGTTTTCATCACAGGTGGGTGGAGCTAAGCCAATTTATATTTAATACATTGTCTTTCTCGATTAGCGCTTTTCAATCCAGCTGGATTCTCATATTAGTCCTGTTAGCCACATCCCTCATATTAATGGTATTGTATCTGGTCATAATCCACTGATCACTTGTGCTATGATAATGATTCAAAACAGTCCTTCTTATATGAAAAAAATAATGGATCAAGTGCAACCATATTTACAGGTAATGATCATCCATTGATCTATCAACTATTAAACCATAGCAACTATATATGTATCTATAGCAACTGTATATATATCCATAACAACTATATATATATCTATAGCAACTATATATATATCCATAGCAACTATATATATATCTATAGCAGCTATATATGTATCTATAGCAACATTAATTGTGATTATTTTGATCATTAGAGCAATTATTATTTAAAGACTATAACTAATATTTTTGTAACATTATGTTTTCAATTTTATTACAAACATTGTCAAAACTCTCCCAAATTTGTCAGAAACAATGTCAAAATTCACTAGATATTGACATTCATATGTAATGTTTAATTTCCATACATTATCTACAAGTTTTAAAACCCATGCATGGAACCTGTGAAATCAAAAACTAATAAACTACAATGATCTATCCATTAAATTTCATGTAAATACAAAACATTTAATGTTATCTTTTAATGTCTGTCTGTCTGTTTGTCTGTAGTCTAACATCTCGTCTGCTGAACTTGAGCAAGCACTAACTCAATCACTTCTTCAGTATCATCCAGCCAGTTTTTATCAGACAAGACAACTAGACAATAATACTGATGATATTACACAAGAGAAAATACAGAATGAGATCAACGAGATGAATTTATTGAAGACAAAAATTCCTATAATTATAACATTTGCTCGTGTCCGTCAACTTATGTTACAGGTACTATTAAATGTATGATGTATTTTGTGTACATGTATGATGTATTTCCGTTCTTGTATGTCAGACTAGTGGCCTAGTGTCTTCTTCATCTGCTCGGGGAAAATGGAAGGAACTAATGTCAAGACAAAGAAGAGAAGCAATCATCAGATGTTTGAAGGCTGTACCATTTTATCGGTTAAAAAGGTATACATAGATAAATTGAGGATGATGGATGGATAAATAAAAATGGATAAATGGCATATCTTTCTCTTCTTTCTAATTCTAGACACAGAGCGGTTAACTTGTTTCTGTCGGAATATTGTAACAGCTGGCTCACTGATTGTAGACAAGCTAACATGGAGAGTTTGAGTGAACAGTTGTTGGTAAGTAGTGCTTCCTCTGTAGTCTCATGTGAAATGTATCTTTGTCTCTTAGGATCAGGAGGATTATGAACAGAAAATTAACCAGTCAAACCAGTTAGTCAAGGCAACAACAGGAACCTGTGATCCTTTGCAACAATTGTTTTTGTTGTTTAAAACGCAAGCTTCAACAGATCAGTGGTAAAGTATTTATAAACAACTAACTATGATGTCATGTTGATTGATGTAATATCACTACTCATATGATGTCATAGTGATGTAATAAGTATTATTAGCTACATATAATAACATGTAATAATAAAGTGACTTGTTGTTCTCTCCTTGTAGGGATGAAGCCAGCTGCTCTCTCTACCATTCTTATTGCAGTGCCATTATTAACGTAAGATTCTTGCACTGTAACCATGGATATGACCTTTGACCTTTCAGGCATTGCAATGGGTTCTTGAGACTGAAGAACCACTTGAAGGAGAAAATGCAGCCAAAGCATATGAGGTGTGTGTGTGTGTGTGTGTGTGTGTGTGCTACAATTACTATGTCTCCTCTCTCTTTCTTTATAGCATTATCATAAACATGCAACTCAAGCTACTTTGAAGCAGGAACAGTTACTTAGAAGAGGTGTACCCAGTATGATTCTCTCAGTATTAGCAGGATCTAAAGGTGGGTGTGGCTTTATTCACCCCTATATTATATGTCATCCATTATAGGTCATATGTCATCAATGGTATGTGTTACATTACAGCTGGGTATTATACAGTTGGAAGGAGGGAATACACTTGTACAAAAGGTAAGTCCAGCTGTAAATAATAGTGATACCATTATTGTGTTAATAACTATTATAGAAACTTTACAATGAATTGGAAAGTATTGGAGCTGAATTTTGGACGAGTATGTCTGATCTCATTATGAATTGTAGGTAAGTGGATTATTGAGGACTGAATTCCATTCTATTATTGTTTGGAGACTGAAACCCATTCCAGTATGATCACATAAATGTACATTTAATACTATACTATTGTTAAGACTCAAACCAATACTATTATTAAGACTCATTCCTATATTTACATAGTGTCTTGGATTGGAATAGCTATGAGAGAAACACCTTAACAACGAACACTGGTAAATGAAAGTTGTAATGTTTTTTGACAGAAATATCATGTAATCTATTTCAGCTGAAAGAGTATTTGAATCTTCTGATCAAGTAATTAATCTTTTTCGGTTTCTACAGCTCCTTTGTGAAGGTCATAATGAAAGCAAGTGATCACATGATTATAATACCATGTCACATGACTGCATATATTGATTTTAGAATTTCAAAATCTTTTGCGGACACAAGATCGCAACACAACCACTGTCAATATCGTCATAGCAACAGTAGATTATCTTCTCAAACTACAAGAATCAATACGTGATTTTCACTGGCATCATGCTCACCAAGATGCTCTTGAACTTCCTGCACGCGATAGCTTTTCAGTAGCCTTCAAAGTAGCTCGCCAGCTGTTCAGAACACTGACAGAATATATTCAGGTGTGTTAGTAATGCTTAATACCATCATTTCATTGCCATCCATTCATTTGTCAAATCAGGGACCATGTAAAGGGAATCAAGAAGCATTAGCTACCAGTCGACTGTGGGATTCTATGAGTGGCTATTTACATATCTTTGTAGCATTACAACATAAATTATTTCGACATACTAGTCATATTGAACTATTAAGAGAAATGCTTTCCTTACAAGAAGAATTCTTTATTTTATTATTGTCTATGTTAGAAGGTTAGAGAATGGATGAATGGATGGATAGATGGGTTGATGAATGGATGGATGGATGGATGGATGAATGGATGGATAGAAATGTTGTTAAAATCTGTAAAAATTTTAAAGTTCATTGATTAACTTACTAGTAAAACAAGGAGGACTTTTTGTAGTTTTTAAAACCTAATGCAACATTTAACAGCAGTGATACCTAATATAGATAGAATGACAATATCTTATATCTATATAATATAGGTAGTACCATGTCCAGTTGTATTGGTCAACACATGGCTTGTATGTTCAATGAATGTTTTGAGCATTTGAACCAACTCATTACATTCTGTCATATCTTTATTAAACTTAAAGATGTCACTACATCTAAAGCTTTTAAAGTGAGTACAACAATATAATATAATAATATTACTATAATATATATATATTATAGTAATATACTGTAATATTCTGTATTAATGTACTCTTCGTATGTATTGTTAGGAATATGATTTAAATAAAGATGGATTAATTTCATATCAAGAATTTGAACGAGCTATGAACGCTCAGCAGAACTACACTAAGTAAGAGAGAGAGAGAGAGAGAGAGAGAGACTGTATTTACAAGTCTATTTTTCTTTATAGACAAGAGATAAACTATCTGATTGAATTAGCTGATACTAACAAAGATGGCATTCTTGATTATCAAGAATTCACTGAGCGTTTTCATCAACCAAGTCATAATTTAGGTACAATTCCCTCACCAACATACCTACTTTGATGATGTTGCCATGACAACAACTAATTAGATTTATGACATTCTTTTTATGTAGGATTCCACTTATGTGCTCTCATTCGTCAGTTGTCTGATATTCTCCCTGAAGACAAAAGATTAAAAAAATTCCAGGAAGCCAGTGCAGAACTTGCCCGCCATTTTGAAGGCAAAATGGGTTGCATTGAAATGACAGGGAAAAGTCAATTAATTGAACGTGTGTATTTTAGAGTAAAAAGTTCTCGAGCAAATCAATGGGAAGATTTAGCTATTAAAGTAAGCATAGGGATATTCTGTATTTTTCATTGTCTCTCTGTCTCTGTCTCTGTCTCTCTGTCTCTCTCTCTCTCTCTCTCTCTCTCTCTCTCTCTCTCTCTCTCTCTCAGGAATCTCGGAAGCAGTTCCTTCATGATTTGGAATTGAGAAGTCAGAGAGAAAAGTTAAAAGAATTTGTTAATTTCTGTGAAGACACAATCTATGAAGTAATTAGAGGGACTACCTCTCTCTTGTTTATTTCTCCATTTTCTATTAGATGAACTACAGTGACCAAATACTTGGAGTAGAACAAGATGAAAAAGAAAGAAGAGCAGAGACACATCAAAAAGAAAATTATCCAGCTGCTTCTCTTGTTAATGGCCGGTAAAATCATGTTAACATATTAAAGGATATTGTTAACTTGATTCTCTTAGATCTGTTCTAAACAGAATTAACACTAAAATGATAGCTATGAGAGTGACAAATCCTAACCATTTGCTCTTCAAAATTCAAGACCTTTTAATTTTTCTTTGGTTCACACTTTTTCTTGGTATTGTGATTAAACCTCTCCTTCATACAGTCCGAAATATAAAGTAAATTGATCAATAAATGGATGGATGTTAGAAAACAAAAAATCGTAGTGTGAATTAATGGAACTCCATTTCACTTTCACTTTCACTTAGGTCACGAGTAGCATTCTTTTGGCACAAAGGTGAAGGATCTCTAAAATGTCCTCCTCTACAACCTCAGTTACATAATAAAACTTATATATGGAATCCTATTACAAATTATGTCCCCCATATCCTGTACTCACTGTACTCTGTAAAAGCTCTTTTTGCTGCTAACTATTATAGAATCAAAGGGTTGCTATTGACAACCACTTTCATCATTAACCTTCTTATACTACTGACAACTGAGGCAAGATATACTAAGATATACAAAAATATACTATTTGTTATTTCATTAGGGTACTTCAGAAAGCAAGACAGATGGTGAAAAATGTATTTTGTCAGTAACTCTCTCATGGTTAACGCATGTACATTTCATTCTCTCAATTATTTTTATATTTGCCTTTTGGCATCTCAAAGTATGACATATATAATTAAAATTATTGTCACATGATCATCACATGACTAGGTACCACTCATAATCTTTAAGAGAGAAAAAGAAGTAGTCCGGAGATTAGAAAACCAAAAAAAAGTCAATGGGACCACTTCAATACCTTTTCTCGACTGTATAGCTATCAAATCCTCATCTTTCCCTAGGCATTTTTGGGATAAACAAGTCAAAGTGAGGGTAAGGTTGTGTGACTGTCACATGACACGTACAGTTCACAATAATTTAACTATAGGTGCTAAATCGGACTTCCCCTGAGGGGAAAGCAGAGGTTGCTAGGAGACTAGGAATGGAAATGAAGAGTAAATTTGAGTCGACATCAAAATATGAAGAGTTTATTAATGGAGTGTAAGTGGGTGATGATAATGTTTGTTTGATGTAAACTTGTTTTTTTTTGCTTTTTTATATACAGTTCATCAATTATAGACATACGTTACCAAATATGGCGTTTAGCAATTGTTTTAAGTGATAATGTAAGATAACATCTCTCCCCATTCATCTAACCATCTATCTGTCCATATGACTCATTCATTTATCCATTCATCCATTTAGAGAGTAAAGTATCACATATTTTATTGCCTGATAAGTTTGGCTGGTCTTCGATGGAACATATTTTATTTTTCCATACTTCTTCTTGACCTTCTACTCCAATCAAAAACTCTACAAACAGTTCTTCGCTCATTACAAATTAACAGAAAACAAGTACATTATAATAATTAATATTGTTATATTATTAACTTTGTTTGTAACTTAGCTCCTGATGACCCTAGCTATGACTGGTGTTGTCATTTACTTATATACTGTAATTGCTTTTAACTTCTTTCGAAAGTTTTACGTACATGAACTTAATGAGGGTATAGTACGTGATAATTGTGATACAATGTGGCAAGTAAGAAAGACATGGAAATATAATATATGTGATGATTTTTTTACTTGTAGTGTTTCTTGTTTCATTTGGATCAAGGATTACGGTCAGGAGGTGGAATAGGTATATAGAATAATACATCTTTGTGTTTGTTTACTAGATGTAATGTTGAGATTTTAAGGTTTAGGTTTGAGAATTTGAAGTTATAGGTTTGAGACTATAGATTGGTTCTACATATTCATTTCAACTACTATCCTAATATTTAAATGTATTGAGGACATTTTATATATTCTAGTTAGAACAGTTGTTAGTGTCCACTTTGTAATATAGAGAAATTTAAAATCATAATTTATAATGTTTATCTATGAAGTGACTCTCTTTTACTTTTTGTTTCAGCTGATGTTATTGTTTCAGCTTTTGGAGATCAACATTATTTCTTACGACTGTTTTTTGATATGACTTTCTTTTTTGTTGTTATTGTTATTTTGTTAGCTATCTTTCAAGGTATGTAACTGTATCCTCCATGTTAACAAGATTTGCTTGGTGGTTATAGGGTTAATAATTGATGCTTTTGGAGAATTGAGGAAGAAAGATGATACTGTTACTGATGAATTGAAGAATAAATGTTTTATATGTGGTC
The DNA here is from genome assembly GCA_963965975.1 of Xestospongia bergquistia. Lineage (NCBI taxonomy): Eukaryota > Metazoa > Porifera > Demospongiae > Haplosclerida > Petrosiidae > Xestospongia > Xestospongia bergquistia. The sequence goes on from OZ014417.1 coordinate 7,905,873, forward strand.
TCTCGAAAACAGAGTTTAATAGTCCTCATGAGTTTGATAACCATACAAAGAATCACCACTCTATGAGGGATTACATGTATGTCAACTGCTTAATTCTAATGTCTGTCATATGTACCTTTATCAGTTCAATGATGTACATCTAACTATTAATATATGTCCATCCAGCTTATTATGGATTCATTAATCCATCCATCATTTCATCCCATTAATCTATCTATTATTCCATCCATTTTAAAATTATTTTTTAAATTACACAGGTTCTTTCTCATGCATTTAATTGGAAAACCAGAAACAGAATTTACTGGACAGGTAAACATAACTTTATTCTAGTACATGTATCATGTATCATGTATTGTTGTTATAACAATTGTTGTTCTATAGGAATCACATGTATGGAATCAGTATTTACAAGAACAATGGGATTTCTTTCCAGCTGGTACATGTTTTCAACTTCAAGAAAAGCAAAGAGAGAACAACGAAATGACAGACAGACTTCAAAATACACGACGTTCCAGATATTATCAACCTTTATTGACTCATGCACATACTACACAACAATAGTTAATTTGGCTGACCAAAATAAATTATATTTTTTAATTAGGATGTTTTATGCAATATGCAAATATTATTATTGTCAGCAATATTGACGTAGTCATCTCCTTATATGGTAAAATAAACGGTTGCTTAGCACCCACCAATCAGATCGCGTATTCCACGAACTGTTAAAAAACCGTATACGGTAATATACGAGCCAGCCACACCCATCTTTTGCTAGAAATCGAGGTGTTGTTTTGAATCTATTTCTCTCTCTCTCTCTCTTTACAAATCAAGTATGCCTATTGGAAAGATTAGCTCTACAGCCGGAAAAGCTCCTGACTACCGTGCTGGTAGTACTAATATATCTCACGCAACTGCTCAAAGTAAGGAGAATTTAGTCTGTAAAACTAACTGCCTGACCCTCCCTTTTTTCATAGGTGGCGGTAAAGCCGAAGCTGGTTATCAGAAGTCTAGCGCTGCTCATAGTTATGGAGCAGGAGCATTAAATGAAGAAGCTCGACTCCAGACTCCTAAAGTCTTAGATGCTGAGAAACTGGGCTATTCAAAGAGCGAGTTAGCTGGTACTAGCGGTTATGGCGCTGGTGCTGTAGGTGTTGAACAAGCCATAAACGCACCCAAGATCAAGCACGAAGGACTTGGTCAAGTGGACAAGAAGAAGGAGATGGTCCATCAACCAGGGCAGGAGCCCCCTAGCAGTTAATCTGACCAGCAACTTCATGATCTTTTTCCATGACACAGCAGTACTACTACTATTAATTACTTTCATATAACGTTATTATAGAAACAGTATTATGTTAGATAGCTGTAGGTAACTATTGCTTTTTTTGAGATTAGGGACCTCAGTTATTTTGTAGGATTTTCTTCCTTTGTACAAAATGAGATCTATATTCTTGAGTTCAACCAAATATCACTTTTTGTGATTTTGGTCAATAATTAATGTATATTACTTTAAAAGATAGTTATAAACAATTAATTATTCCACACTGGAATCTGAGTCATGTTCTTGTTGGTGACGCTTGTTATGTGGGGGAGAATGGCGACGAGGTCTGTGACGATGTGATGAGTCTTTGTGTCTTGGTGATGATGATCTGGATCGACGTCGCCTTGGAGAAGGGGATCTACGATATTGGCGAGGTGAGGGTGATCTTGACTGACGCCTTTTATCAGGTGATCTACGTCTACTCTTTGGGGAAGATGATCTGGACTGACGTCTTTTATCAGGTGATCTACGTCTACTCTTTGGGGAAGATGATCTGGACTGACGCCTTTTATCAGGAGATCTGTGTCTTGACTTTGGGGAGGGTGATCTTGATTGACGCCTTTTATCAGGTGATCTACGTCTTGACTTTGGGGAGGGTGATCTAGACTGACACCTTTTATCAGGTGATCTACGTCTAGTCTCTGGGGAAGGGAACTTCTGAGATTGACGAGCTGATTGCTGTCTCCTTGGAGACCATTCTTTGTCTTCTTTATTATTTTCCTGTGGAAAAGAGAAGTAAAACATTTAGTTCATTTTTGCTTTTAACTTGCTTTCTGTCTTTTCTCTTGACTTCGATGAGAAGGTGAACGAGATCTCTCCCTCCTTGTGTTTTTATCTATGTCTCTATCACTATGGCTTTTCTTTAAATCTTGTCGATTTTCTTCTTGTTTGCTTTTACCACGAGGTGGACTTCTTGAACGACTGGATCTCGTATCAACAGAGCTTTTTCTAATACAGAGAATACACACATATCATCTATAGTCACTTATGATAACAGTTAGAACTAATGTTAAAAGTTCAATCTCCTTAGTAATACTTAAGCCAAACTGGGTAAATAAACTTTGCTGTGGTAAGAATAACATACTATTATGTGTTGATATACCATTAATCTATCCACCTGTTTATTCCTTTATCTATACATCCATTCAGTTATCTTTATATATTAGATTTGACAGTTTCTATATTCATATTATCTACAGAAAACATTATGTTCACAACAACACAAAGTAATACCAGAGACTAAAAAACTTTCTAACCACAGATATACAACTGACAGAGCACGACATTAATCATGTAAATAAAGAAACTGTCAAGTGTAAATTTCATCGATAATAATTGAAAACAAAGTGAACTATTGCAACAACATGATTTCAACATGAAGATAAACTACTTAGACTGTACAAGATGGAACTACTGACACATTATACAACTTCATAAGATGTTCTTATAATAACTAGAGCAAAATGTTGTCATACTGCACATGTTCCTTTTAACTGCTTGTAGTCGAGTTAGTAGTATTACATCAGTAATAGACTGTCAATGTTAGCGTAATACTATGCATTCTGTTAAAGGAATACTATTGACACTACTAAAATTAATACAATATCAACGAGTAGCCAAAACAGTGAGGGCTAGGCCTCCAAAAAAGCAGTCTATTTTCTGAAAACATGTTTCTATTAAACAGAATAGACTTTTATACAATATGTCTCATCACAAATGATTTAATATGACAACTGATGAACAGCTGGTAGCACAATATTCATTGATTATAAATAACATAATTAATAGCTAATTAATACACTAATCTAATTCATTACCAGATGGCTGTGTTGTGTATTGTTCGTTTATATTAGAGGAAGGCAGTGGTTTAGGGGGCGGATATTGATAACAATGTTTGGTTGTCCACACCTAATTAATAATTAATTAATTAATTATTAATAATTAATATGTGGTAGATAATGGGTGTGGCTACTAGCAAGCTTCCAAGAAAGAATATATATATAAATAAATGCTCACTTTCTATCTTTAATTTTTTGTTCTTTTCTATCATTCTTGATATCCTTTTTCCTTTAAAACAAAGCATACCAATTATAAATGACAATAATATTATAAGTTAACAAGGTAGTACCTGCTGTTCTTGTGAGATCTATAAAGGAGAGATAAAGAATAAGATAATAGAGTACATATCTGAGATTTCTACTCCGCTACTATTGTTTACAAATTTAAAGGTTAAAGTTTAAGGTTCAAAGTTCAAAGTTTAGAGTTCAGTATGTCAATAATTAATTTATGAAATCTAGCCACAATTTATATACCTTGTTTTAGTGTCTTTCTTTCTCTTTCTCCTCTCTTCTTCCTCTGATGATGATGACTCAGATGAAGTCTCATTCTCACTATCACTAGACTCAGACTCAGACTCACTGGAACTGGAATCACTAAATTAAAATAAATTCACATTTTTGTCTAAGCAATTATAAGTTACCTATCACTGGACACTTCAACTTTTTTCCGTTTTTTCTTTGATTTTAACTCTTTGGATTCCTTGTCCTTTGACCTTTTTGACCTATAATGACATCACACTGATTAATAACCACACCTACTAATTTCAAAACTTACGGAGCTTCAATAGTCGTTTCATTTTTAAATTGCTCTTTCTCAATCTCTCTCTCTTCTTTTTTAGCTTTTCTTTCAGCTGCCCTAACAGCTTGTTGAGCAATATCAAATGCACTACCACAAACGTAATCTTTAGAAATACCAAAAGCCTTTCTAATGTTTTCATTCCTTTTTTCCATTTCCACAGCCAGATGATGAGAGTCACCCATCCCAGGAAATGCCTTGTAACCCTCCGAAAGCAATTTCCCTCTCAATAGCTCCACCTCTTTTTCAATGTCCTCTTCATTACACCTACAATATGAGAAGCTTATAAGCCACACCCACATTATATTAAACTCACTGTTGTTCCTCCATTTTTTCTTTTAGTTCCAAACATTTTAATTCAATCTTCCTCTTCCACTGGTGCTCCATCAATTCTTTGTTAGGAGCTTTCTGTATAGACTTTTCCAACTTTACCAGGTCATCTTCTGACCTGTATTCTACTTTCTCTTTACGAGTACGAATAAAAGCGGCGTTTCTTTGAACAAAGCCATTAGTTCCAGAGCCACGAGCAGTCTGTAGACCAATCCCGTTGTACATATTTTAGTACTGACTTTAATAAAAAACTGTAAGTCCTAAACTCGAACACGAGATGACGACATAAAATGACGATAAGAGTTAAAAATTAATACACCAAAATTTTAAATGGATTATCATATAAAATTTTTGTAGCCGAGATGACCTTCAGTGGGGGTGGCTTGTTCCTGTTACTTCTGCAATTTGTGTTAGGTAATCTTTCGAGTCAGACCTGCTTTAGCGAGAGAGACAGCTGCGACCAAATGAAAAGCATTAAACATAACACTAGTGATGGATCAATAATATTGGAAACCAATACACCAATTCCTCAACTCAGAGATGGTGAAGTATTAATTAAGGTACAAGGTTAATTTATTAGAGCAATTAAAAGGGTTTTTCTTATTTAGGTTGCAGCTGCTGGTGTCAATCATCTTGATTTGTTACAAGTGAAGGGTCGATACCCTCCACCTCCTGGGGAGTCTGAGATACTGGGTGTTGAAGGTAGATTCTATGACTGTAGAGTTAATATATTTTTTGTAATATAGTTTCAGGTGTTATTGAGGCCTTGTCTCTGCTAGCTGAAAGTAAATCTACATTGAAACAGGGAGATAAAGTGATGGCATTGATTGGTGGAGGTGGCTATGCTGGTCAGTACCCAGTAGAAGTATAACTTTATCAATTCTATTAATCCCATTCCTATATTTTAATTAATCCATAATTCCATATTTAGATTCCATGTATTCTTGCCTCTAATCCATAATTCCATACCACTGTATTTACATTCCTATAAATCCATATATCCTTGCGTCTATTTTCAATAATCCATAATTCCATACTGTTATAGAGTTCCATTTCAATAATTCCATACCACTATAGGATATGCTACAGCACCTTATCAATGTGTTATGCCAATACCAACTATACTAGACTTTCAACAGGCAGCTGGAATACGTAAGCTAGTTATTAATAGTAGTTATTAAGTAATTATGTCATTGCCATAGCTGAGGTATATATAACAGCGTATCAAGCACTTGTGTGGAATGCGTACTTGGAAGATGGGAACTCAGTTCTTATTCATGCTGTAAGTTAATCACATGACAATCATGTGATGATGATAGTACTTAGGGAGCTAGTGGTGTAGGATCAGCTGCGATTCAGCTAGCTAAAACCTTTCATAAGAATGTCACAGTAATTGCTACATCAAGAACAGCTGAGAAATTGACAATATGTAAAAAATGTGGCGCTGATATTGTCATCAACTCTAAAGAGCAAGACTTTCATACAGAAGTGATGAGAATTACAGATGGTAAAGGTATATATATACAAACTAATACAGGGTTTTATTTTAACCCTTTGTGTACGTGTCCAGGTGTTGATATCATAATAGATTTCATTGGAGGAAGTTATTGGGAAAAAAACCTTGCAAGTGTTGCTACTGATGGACGTATTGTCCTATTATCTATGGTATGCTAAAATAGTAATTTTTAAAACTTTTAGATGTTAACAATACATATATAGTTGGGTGGAGCAGTAACTGAGTCTCCAGTTAACTTAGGTCAAATTCTTAAGAAAAGACTAACTATTCGTGGTTCAACTCTAAGAAGTAGATCATTAGAGTACAAAGGTCAATTAATACAAGAGGTAAGCATAAAATGAACACTCATGACTATCATGTGACCAAATAATCCTTTAATTTAGTCTTATTACCACTATATTATACCTGGTTATTTTTATTCAATATAAATGAAGTCCAGGTTATTACATTATGCTGACCCCAATATCTTGTGGTGTCCCCTACAATAACATTCAATTAATCATATTAATACCTAATTTAGTGTGTCCAATCGGCTCCCACAAAAATGTTGTTATGGTAGGTATAAATAACCAAGGACATGTTGTAGTGACATCAATGTCTCCTCAACCTTATACAGTACAAACAATAACTCTTTAGTGGGCATTGTTTATTTAAATCACTTTTATTCCTAATTAGGTCAGTGATATAGTGTTACCATTGTTCGACTCCCAACAGCTGTGGCCGTTGATAGATAGTTCCTATCCTTTAGAGAGGTGTAGTGAAGCACACGAGAGAATGAGAAATAGTCTCAATAGCGGAAAGATTATTTTAACAATGTAGGGAAGGCTCTTTGATTTTATTTTTTAATTATTAATTCAAAATATGTTTTTAGTCAACATTTATGTCAGGACTTGCTTTCTTCTGTTAGCTATAGTAGAATTAGAAGGATCATATGACAATCACATGGCAGTCACACGACCTACCTCCCCATCCACCTTTAGGCTGCAGAGACAAACCACCTCCCCCCATCACTAGAAAAAAATCACAATGTCAACAGCAACATTCACTTTAAAATTTACTCCATGGTCCTCCTGGTCCTTGCTTGACTTTAAACAATTCTTCATGGTGATCAGCTATTGCACCAATCTATATTCATACTTGATAAACAGACAAATATGGAGACATTAACCAACCTTCTCTGCCAAATTCAAAGCTAGACTTTGTAATTTGGTTGGCTTGGCATGATGCATCACTATACATTGCGTGGGCTCATCCAATGAGGCCTAGTGATCACATGACATTATATCAAAGTCATGTGACATACCAGTAGTTCTTCTTTGATGATCATACGACTAACAATGCTATGAACACTGGACAAAGATAGCTCAAACATTTCCGATAGTCTATGTAGGCTACAGACAGATCACATGACAGTCAGGTGAAGTCATGTGATTTACCTTAATGTATCATACACAGAACCATATGTGAATATATAAGTCCGAAGTGACTCTTCTTGGACTTTCCTGTAAGACAAAAATGTTAGTCGGAAAACAAACATACCCAATAATACTTTGTTAACATTTCCTTGACTTCTTCAACATTAATAAATAGATTCCAGGCCTATAGTTATTAATAATAATATAGATGTAACACAGTATTACCTTAATATTTAATATATAATCTCTACATTGAATCCAATTTCCACTTTTCATAGCATTAGCAGCTGCTACAACATGTTCCCTCATTGTCTCAGGAGGACCTACACAAGGGAGATGACTTAAAAGAGATAAATCACAACATTGGAAGTCATACCAACTAGAGGCTGCTTTTCATGGTTCTTTAATTGATGATAGAAACCTTTTGAAATCATGCGACGACGTCCTTCAGTCTCGGTAGCTAGAAATAAAGTAAGGGGACTGTTACAAGTCTTGTCTGTTCATACCTGCCATGTAGGGTATTTCCAATAACATAGCAGAGGTAAGATATACACACTCCATTAATTCCAGATTAATATGCATGTGAAAAGGAACTTGTCGCTTTCTTTCCTGTTTCTCTTGTTCAGGAGTACGATCAGGACGAGGACCCAGTCCCTAAAAGAAGAAAAGTAATATAATAACAACAACAACAACAACATAGTGAAACTACAATAAGACTATTTATTTACCTGAGCTAACAGTTCTTTCGCAAGTTCTTTTGCTTTCGTGTCTTTGGATCTTGGTGGAGAGTGGATGTCCATTAAAACATCATGACTATCTTTAATCATGCCATGTCGAAAGGCACACATACCTAGTTGGACTATTGTACGATTATAGAGTATCTGTGTGTGTGTGTGTGTGTGTGTGAAAAGGGATAGTTACATGTGGTAGATATTGCTATTTTTTCTTCACCTGAGTAGGGACGTCAGCGTGCTGGATACCTTCCTGTAAATGACTCATTAACATAAGATCACGGGCTTCATACCAGCGATTGTGTATAGCATGATGATAAATATGACATAGGACTGCACGAGTTTTAATAGGACCTAAACCAACTCCTGGATAATTATAAATAAATTGTGCTAATTTAGAAATAAGTTCAGCTGAAGACACAGTATTGGAGTCCACTGATAAACAGACTGGTTTGCCATAGTTTTCTCGGTCCACCTATTGTCAAGGGTTAAAGGTTAAAGGTCAAAGGTCACTCTTAGAGGTTAACCTTGTAATAGATTTGCTCAATTCTCATTATATATATTTTACAGAGGTCTGTATCATGTGTGGAAGATGATGTCCTGCCTTCAAGATAAAGTCTAACACGCTCAACAATATCAGTGACAGTTCTTTCTGCTTGTAATCTTTAAAAGGAGAAACTAGTTACCATAATGACCTATTAGTAAGCTTTAGGACTAGTAAACATCAGTACTTGCCACAGTGACTTAGGATAGCTATCATTAGTAAGCTCTAGACTAGTGAACATCAGTACTTACCACAGTGACCTAAGATAGCTACCATTAGTAAGCTCTAGACTAGTAAACATCAGTATTTACCACAGTGACCTAGGATAGCTATCATTAGTAAGCTCTAGACTAGTAAACATCAGTACTTACCACAGTGACCTAGAATAGCTACCATTAGTAAGCTCTAGACTAATAAACTTACTACAATGACACTGCCTTACTTTGTTAAATAATCTGTAGAATGTGCATCGGTGTTTTGAAGGATCTTCATAAACTCTTCATTCATACGTTCCATATAACCAATCAAACTACCAAATACCTTATATGGTCGATTCACATCCTAGATGTGTCAGATAGAGAAGGACAGAGATGGTATTGTACTCACTATATAGTTGATTTCATCATCGGAGAAGGTATCACTCATTTCAATAGTTGGATTGTCACAAAGTATTTTAAGAACTTTGTCGATGTACTCTAGACAACTGAAAATAAAAATGGATTAATAGAGAAGCAATAAATGGATCCATAGATGAGAAAGTGGATGCACTATAATCATACAGTTTCCAAACGTCATCTTTCATAGCAGCAGCTGCCGAAGGTACATCAAAAGTAGCGTCAATAATATCCAACAAAAGACGCATGGTCACACCCATACCTAATAATAAATGAAAATGACCACACCCCTTAGATTAAAATGTACCAAGGTTAGCACTGACTGCTAAATCATTTAAATGTTGTAATGTCTTAATTTGTTCTGAACGATCTGTAGCTTTCTTTCCTCTGGCAGTTACAAGTTCATCTCTTTTCTTACAAACTACTTTAGCATCTAATTCCATCTTGTCTTTACCAAATAAACTCTTCATTTTCTCCTTTTCTGTCAGCTGCAAAGAAAACTTTTCAATTAGGAAACAGAAGCTGTGTTTAATACTACTATAATATGATACTATAGGACAATTCTTTTATTCTGAAATAATACATTAAAATTATGCAATTTATAACACTAAAATTTTGTGTATGTGGCAAAAGTTCCACAAGTCTACAAAAATTTTGCTAACTAGTCAAATTAAAATCAACATTAAATATTCTTGCTATATAGCACTTACCTCTCGTGCTATTCCTCGTCTATGTACTGTCTTCCATTCTTCCCCTTCTTCGTCATCATCTGGGCCTTCTTCATTCTCAACAATAGCTTCTTTCTCTCGCTCTCTCCTTAGCTGTCTCTTCCTTGCTTTAGCAACACCAGTATCACCTTCACCACTGGGTCTGGAACAATAAACACATACCATAAATACTCTATTTAAAGAGAATGGAAATAATTTCTAACTTTTTCTTTAAGAAGTATTCAGCAGTATAGCGGTATTCTCCAGGTGGATGGTCAGTATCAGTACTTGAACTAGAGTCTGATTCACTTGAATCCCACATACTATCTTCAGAAGATTCACCTTCTTCATCCTAGATGGGTGGAGTCACCAATTAAAAATAGCAGGAATTTTGAAAACCTGTAGTTTAGACTTTACAGCTGGTGTTGGCAAATTTTCTTTTTCATCTTCTGAATCAGACTCTAAATAATGTCACTCATAAACCCTCATAATTTATGTTGTGCAAGTAGTATATCTCAGTATATTTCAGTATACCTTGGTCTAATTCATCTTCTTCCACTTCCTCTTCCTCCTCTTCGTAGAGTTCAGGATTTTCCCGACAATGTTTGATAGGTTCTTCAAATTCTTTATTATATTTTTTGACTTTTTGTTTCAGAGATGCCAGCGCCTACAAAATGGAATTTAACCAAATCATTTTAAATCATATTTAGTACTATAATTATAATTATAATTTAATTAATATTAATATTAATATAATTAGTATATTTTACTTTGGCGTTGATTTTTGATAGCTTTTGCTTAGCTTCTTTGTCATCCCAAAGCTACCAAAAAAGGGGAAGACATTATCAATTTTAAACAAGTAATCAGTCAAAAAAGTAATACCTGTTGTACAAAGTCTTCTAATTCAACAATTGCTTTAATGAAAAACTTTGGTGTTCCACCATCTTGATCCAAAACATTGCGTGACTTCAAGAATGCTTTTTGAAGGTTTTCAAATTCTATTACAATAACAATATCGAACATACAGCAAGTAAGTATTTATCTACCTGTTTGAATTTTAACAATGTCTTTAATTTTTTGCCTGTTTTTCATGTCATGTATGATCTCCTTCAGTTCATCGTACCTATAATTAAATGGGTGTGGTCAAGACTTTACGCTGCCAATATTGGTGGTAATACCTTTTATCTTTTTGTGAACGTACAACACGTTTTTCTTCTTCCTCATCATCACTAAACACAAACTGTGTTTTCCTACAAGAATATTATTCAATTTAAAATACTCCATTTTTTTACTTTATTATTACAATATTGATATTTTATGTAATACATTAATCAAAATAGCGCCAAATACTAACCTGACTGGTGCTGCTCGAGTCTGAGTGACTTCTTCTTCAGAACTTTCGTTTGAGCTCGAAGATTCAGTGTCAGTATCTCCAGTGGCAAAGAAACGAGACATTCTTTTTAATTTATAATATTGAAATTATTGACCATGTGCAACATACTCCGTAAATTTTTGATTATAAACTTTTAGCAAATATACGGACATTTGCGAAATACTGTACGATAGCCACGTGTTAAATAATTTAATATGAAATTATTTAATATCACGACTGCTAAATTGATATGGGAAAGATTAATTTAAGTTTAAATTGTTTTCTGAAGAAAAATCTTGACTGATTATTTAAGCATACAATGTAATCTTGAAGAACAAGAGATTAAAATATAACGATAACTTTAATAAGTTAGAGTAGATTTATTACCTCATATTTGCTGAGAGCGGCTGATGACCCTCCAGATGAAGCTTTCTTAAAGGTATCTATTGAGAAAATTAATATGACTATTAAATATGGTAATTTTCATTATAATGATCAATTAGTGTCCAATATTATAGTGGCTATTAAAACAATATTTGTAGATTATAGTTACTTTAACAGAAGTAATTAAATATTTAATCTTCTCCTTAAGTATCAGATAACTATCTTAATATCCATTAATTATAATGAACAATTACTGGCTCAACCTGTTACTGATACTAATGTTTATTATAGTATTAACATCAACATCAGACCGACCCAGTCCTCGTTCAACATAATTTACAGTATCCTTTCTTCATCTCTCTCTCTGACTAAGGGTGCTGAGATGCATTGTTCATTGTTGTAGCTAATCTTTCTACTTAAACTTACCATTCATAATTTTGATACGAGACAGACAAGCTGCAAAATCATCAAGCATCATGTACTTCCTCCTACGAGCAAACCTGTTAAACAGGATTGAAAATGCCTCACTGGTCAAGTCATAACCTATTCATATTAACATAATATATTGCCATTAGATAAGTACTTATCTGTGCTGACCTAAACTGCGGAGAGCAGTTCTCTTTTTTCCATAGTACCTGAACGATCATGATCTAACTTGAAGAACATTTTCTGAAAATATAATAAGTACATAATGCATTACATAATGGTAAGTACCTTCCACAAAATAATAGTTTGCACAAGAGTTTGAAATTCATTGAAGTTCAATGTACTATTTTTATCTTCCTGTTGCATTTTAAGTTAAGAAAAACATCAATGGGAGGGAGATAAATGGATAGATGGATGGAGGAATGGATACGTCCAACATAGCTATCATGAAGTGACAAGCATCAAGAGAGAAAGCAGAATTAAATGTCAAAGCCTATGTGAGTAAAACAAGTATTGACAAGTATCTGACTATCACACACATACTTCTTCTATAATATACAGTCAAAATATCCTGCAACTCTTCAGAACAAATTTCCTTATCTGTTCCAGGAAATTTAGAGAATACCTTAAATATCTCAGAATTATTCCTAAAAAGAAAAAAATAAATGTATTGATGATGCACTTACTCTTTAGATTTCCTCTCAGTGAAATAGCAGAAAGTCTCCTATAAGATTTATTATATCCAAAATCTGTTTAACTGGTATTTTTAACTTTGTGCTTATAACTTATTATTTACCTGCTTTCTCTTGATGTACTATATTTTTACGTTGCACTTTTTTTAAAAAACTTAAAGTAATGCCACCACTTATTATAAAATTGAGACATAATGTCCATTTTTGTATTAACTGTTATATAGACAGTCTTAGGTTGACCCTATATAATTATAATGTCAATTGACAATAAACATTTTTAAAAAATTTTAAGTGATTTCGCGACAATTCTCATTTTTTAAAAGAAGACCATGGACAGTTCATGGTCTGAATTAAAAAATTACCCAAAGTGATGGATAATGAGTAGAACAAGGGCCATTATTATAATAATTTTAACAATTCAATACAACATTGAGAACAGTAATACTCATGTCACTTAACAAGGACATATGCAGCTAACTTCATAAGTGATTTCGTGACAAGGGCCAATTTTTTTGAGAGAGTTAATACAGGCAATTTACCTTGCTTATCTTTCCTTGATGAATAAAATAATTCACCATCATTTACAACAAACGTCTTTGTCTTTTTCTACTACCAGTGTGCCTATAAAATTAATATAATTAGTAGTATTGTTCTACTTTGCTTAAATGTTGATTAGTTTTATTATTGTCCCTTAAAAAGGCACTGTAGTTTTAATTATTTAAGCAGCCTTTTTAGTCCACCGCTAACGGTCAGTTATCGTTAATGAAATTCATAAGCGTACACCGTGCCGCCCCACAAAAGCATGAAGACAAAATCTTCAGTACATATATAAAGAAACTGAAACAGTCATGAGTGCCAGTGTGTTGTGGGCCAGCGTTCTGCAATGCATCAGACCTCTGAGATGGTTACCAGCATACTCTACGGAGTATCCGAAAGGCCGACTAGGATAGGGCTGGTAGTCTCCCTTTAAACGAGATGAGGCTGGTGTATTTGTGGTTCCCGGTTCCTGAATGCGACATTCCCTAAGAGCTGGAATCCCGTACGGCTGGTTTTAAGTTAGGGCGACGCTCCAGCCAGGATTACCTCGCGAAGACGAGGGTTACCAAGCCAGGTGGCGGTCCCAGCTAGCAATAGCAGGGAATCCTGGAGCCTAAGTGGAAGCCTGAGTGGGTGAGCGAGTAGGAATCGTTTGGGCAACACACAAGGGTTTTTTTTTCATAAATTTAGATTTAGTTTGTGCATTAAGTTCTGTGATAACTAGATTTGACAATTCTGTAAATACTGAGTGTGACACTAAATAGTATAGTTAGTTGTCTGCTTGTGTCAAAACATTTGTTTTATTGTGTTAATTTCATATTACTAATGTAAAGTATCATTGTCTCTTTTTTATGTTACAACAAATAAAAATCCTTACCTAAACACTATCAATCCACAACGTGTAACTTCTGCTTACATGATAAGAGAATGCAATAAAACTTCACACATTTACCATCTCCATCCTCATCCTCATTAAGATCAATTATATATTGAGGGTTTAATGTGGGATAGTCACAGCTTCCTCCAGCAGTATCCGATGAATTTTCCCAATTGCCATTTTTGATAATACAATTCCAGTTTTTAACTGTAACATTAATAGAATGAAATAAAGGTACTTAAAAATTAACTTTACAGAATCTGAACCTTCAATTCTTACGCTAGTGAAGTGAGTTATCAAATGAACTCTTGTTTCTTTGTTACTGGAGATACTTACAGTGAATCTTCTTATACAACTGTTCCTATATATAATACTAAACAATAGTTCAGTTTATATTTTTGTTGAGAAAAGAATATTCAATGTATTCCTTTACTATGAAGTGCTTAGTAAGAATATACAAGAACAAAAAATAAGATCAAGAGGTGCAGCTGTCCTACCTACAATTGATTATAATACTACTAGTGTAGTAATATGTATATATTTTATCTCTAGTTCGTTATGTTTGCTATGAACATTGGTAATGGCTCCTAAAAGAAAGATGATCTCTATTTAAATAAATATTTATTCCTTAATCTATAATATTGAGATCATTGATCATGACAACATACTCCATAAATTTTTGATTGTAAACTTTTTAGCAAAACAAGGACATTTGCAAACTCCGATAATGATAGCCACATGTTACATAATTTTTATGTTAATAGAACTGCTAAAATCATCTAATAATAATTAAATTAAACAACTGCTAAAATCATCTAATAATAATTAAATTAAACAACTGCTAAAATCATCTAATAATAATTACATGTAATATAATTTTCATGAACTGGTAAATTGATATGGGGAACAATTATTTAAAATTTAAATTGTTTTCTGAAGAAAAATCTTGACTGATCATTTAAGCATCCAATGTAATCTTGAAGAACTAGAGATTAAAATATAACAGTAACTTTAATAAACTAAACTAGATTTATTACCTCATCTTTGCTGAGAGTGGCTGAAGACCCTCCAGCTGAAACTTTCTTAAAGGTATCTATTGAGAAAAAATTTAAATAATTAATTTGACTTTTAAATTATTACAACAATCAATTACTGTCCAATATTATGGGGGCTATTAAAACACTATTTGTAGATTAAAGTTACTTTGTCCAAATTAAACAAACAAAAACAATTAAATATTGAATCTTCCACTTAAGAATGTACATAAATTATGATGAATGATTACTGGCTCAGCATTGTTGTTGATGCTAATGTTTATTCTAATATTAACATCGACATCAGACTGACCCAGTCCTCGTTCAACATAATTTACAGTATCCTTTCTTCATCTCTCTCTCTCTAACTGAGGTTACTGTGATGCATTGTTCATTGTTGTAGCTAGTCCTCCTACTTAAACTTACCATTCATAATTTTGATACGAGACAGACAAGCTGCAAAATCATCAAGCATCATGTACTTCCTCCTACGAGCAAACCTGTTAAACAGGATTGAAAATGCCTCACTGGACAAGTCATAACCTGTTATAATATAAACACAATATACTGTCACTTGATAAATGTATTATTTACTGACCTAAACTGCGAACAGCCGCAGCCACTTCAGCTTTTTCCAGAGTACCCGAACGATCACGATCAAACTTGAAGAACATTTTCTGAAAAAATAATGAGTACATAATGTATTACATAATAGTCAGTACCTTCCATATACCAATAGTTTGGAGAAGATTTTGAAATTCATTGAAGTTCAATGTACCATTTTTATCTTCCTGTTACATTTTTAGTTAAGAAAAACAAATCAATGGGAGGGAGATAAATGGATAGATGGATGGAGGAATGGATTAATGAATGAATGGATACATCCAACATAGCTATCATGGCACGACAAGCATCGAGAGAGAAAACAGAGCTGATCATATCTATGTGAGTAAAGTAAGTATTTATAGTATATGATTATCACATACATACCTTTACTAAGAGATGTAGTCAAAATATCCTGCAATTCTTCAGAATCAATTTCATTATCATGTCCAGCTAAACGAGAGAACATCTCACGTAACTTAGCTTCACGAGAACCAGTCTGCAATAAAATATGGAGATTAGTAAATAATTTAAGTTTTAAAAACATACAGGGGTTACTTCTCCAGTATCTCCTTTCTTCTTCCTAAAAAGAACAAATAAATGGAGAAATGATTGGATGATGAAGTCATTAACTTACTCTTCAGAGTAGCTCTCAGTGAAGATACGTAATAGATAGTCTCCTTCCTCTCCTGGTTTAAAAGAACATGGCACAACAATATAGCGACCAGGATCTAAATCAAATCGTTTCATGACTTCACGAGCATTAGTAAAAGACCCAGAAGTACCAGTACTGTAATTATAGTCCACATATTGTTTAGTAAGCACTGTACTACCATCACTAGGAGCCTGAAACAGTCGGAGTGACATTAGATTACCAATGAGGTCCTCTCACTTTATAAACTGAATACCCAATGCATAGATCTTGGACTCCCATTTTCTTTTGCTTACGGCGATGTTTCTGCATTAGAGCAACAAGTACAGAACATTTACCATCTCCATCATCATCTTCATTAAGATCAATTATATATTGAGGGTTCTTCACAAATGTGGGATAATTACGGCATCCTCCGGCAGTACCCGATGAATTTTCCCAATTGCCATTTATAATAATAGAATTCCAGCTTTTAACTATAGCAAATAGATAATGAAATAAAGGTACAAAAAATGAACTCTACAGAATTTGAACCTTTAAGCTTAGACACTACAGTTATCAATAGAGCTATGAGTCCCAACCTAATATCATATTTGATATTTTAGTTTACCTTTCTCATCTTCCTGCATTTGACCAATGCTGACAGAACACATCTCCAAGTCAGTAAAATGTTTGACAAAATCCTCATAGCTCATCCAAAATTCACCATCCTCCTTTGGACCATCACCCTCCTGAAGCTCATGCCGCTTATCAGCAGACACTTGGCGCCAAGTAGGTGAACTACAATAGTATAATATAGTATAATATAATATAATATAATATAATACAATATAATATAATACAATATAATATAATGTAATATAGTATAATATAATATAATACAATATAATATAATACAATATAATATAATGTAATATAGTATAACATAATATAATACAATATAATATAATACAATATAATATAATGTAATATAGTATAATATAATAGTATAATATTATGTAATAATTAGGTACTTACTCATCACTCCAATCACCATTCCATTCTTTTTGTCCCCATGGGTTACGAATACGCAACAATTTTACCTCTTTACCTCTCACAGTAACCTTGACAACAATATTATTCATAGCGGCTGTCCATCAATCCTTCCATCCATCCATTACCTTGGCTGTTCCAGTAATAGAATAAGCATGGCCAACCACAAGACCAGTGTCCAGTTTTTTTTCAACATCATCTCGTCCTTGTGGCTAAATAATAATAACAACAATGATGTTATTGTTACTAATAACTCTTAGTAATTTACCGCTACAGAGCAGCTCATGAGAGAGGCACGTTTTGAGCTCTTCATCATACGTTCAAAGAGACCAGGATGGTTGTCTTTGAGGTTAAAACTTTCAACAACTCCACCAGTGAAATCTGTCATGGCTTCTGAAGTCTTACCTCCTTTGAGAGCTTCATAACCACCATACAATCTATGAACAGATAGCTCAATAAATAAATGACTAGATAGAGATATTGCACATACTTAGCATATGCTTTTTCAAGCAAGGCACTCCAAAATTCATTGTCATCAGTAGAATGGATAAAAATCAACTTTCCATTATAAGTAGGCAGTCGATCATCAACTACAATATCAACCCATTCTCCAAAGTGCCAGAAATGAAAATGAAAAATGCCGGCATAACCTTTTCCAAACCCTTGATCTTGAGGTATCACCTACGAAAACAATTCTAACTTATTAAATATATATGCATTAATTATTTTATTAATTACATGTATTAATTAATTAATTACATTTATTAATTTCTTACTTTGCTAAGTAGTAGTTTGTCCTGTGTGAGCGAAGCAATGGCTGCTACCAACCAGCAATCACCCAATATACCTTGTGCTACATCAAACCTACTAGCACCTCCAGTATAGAGCTTAGGATCAGATACAATATCCTATTAAAAGGAATAAAGAATACTGGTAGCATTATATGTAACAATAAATGAACTTAATATTAATAGCTTATGTTTATAATTAACGAGATTCATGATCCTTAATCTCAGTCAGTTAATTAAATAACAAAATAATAAACTAATTACTATTTAATTATATAGGAATCTTCTCTTTATAACAAATATTTACCTAAAATAGAAACACCTGACATGTGTTACTATAATTAAATTTAAGATATAGTAAGATATAGTCCATTGATACTGTAATCAGACATATTATTAATAATAGTAATATAAACAATTAGAGTATTAGTTCTTGTAATAATATAAGGTATTATTTATAAAACTGATATAGTAATAATAATAATTTAATAGAAACTAATATATGTAATTATAGTGACTTTTGTATGCTGTCAGGGAAAAGGTTTTGAAAGATAATGATCAGTCACTTTAATGTTGTTTGTTATGATTTTTAAAATAGCTAAATATGCTTAAAAATAAGTTTCTCATTCATGAATAGATGAATAAAGGGATAGCATAGAATGAAAGGGTTAAAATATTAGTAATCTGTAATGATAGTGATGTAATAGTAAATTTAAAAAGTAATGGCATCATATTATAATTGACCACTGTCTGATTGTAAATTCCATGAACCCTTACATATAGCATGCAGTATGAATTATAAAACACTCTTATTGCTACATAACAAAACTTTTGTTATAACATAGTTCTAATTCCAATAATCAACCACAACTATATAAATAGAGGCCATTGAAACTCCCAAAAAATTAGCACATTGACTACAATAGGTAAATATTAACAGTCATAGTAAATACCACAATTTGATTGGTCAGTTATGTTGCCTGTTGTACCATACTCCAATCTGATTGGTCAGTTTATATGAAACCTCTAGAGTTAGTAAGTTATAATGACGTTAAAGATGAAGGTTTTTAAAGTAAAACAAGGAAAGAGCTACAAAGGATTAAAACAAGAATTTGAAACTAGCTCCACTAGATAAACATGATCTCAATAATTTAGAACATACTTCATTAAGAAGACTATGACACATCTGCTATATCTCTACAATATTAGACAATAATGCTATCATTAACACATCCCTTCTATAAAATCATTAATTTCTAACACCTGTTAGTTAATAACTTCCTCCAATTATCACGCACAATGTTCTGAACATCATCAATAGATGAATAGAACCAAAAAAGGTAATTTATATTCCGCCTTCTTTATTCTATGTAGACACAGCTGTCTAATAAGTTCTGAGGAAACATATTACTTACTCATAATACACCTCCATAATATTTGCTACTATGATATTGTAACCATGGTAATAGGTGTCAAGTCAAAGCAATGAGAACAACTGTGAACATAACATGCAAAGGAAAAGGTTAATTATTTTATGATGAATATGTAATTAATTGACGCTTATTATTATTATCAAAAAAGGCAGCTGTCACAAACCCAATACTTGTTAAATTTGAAGTACTTACCCCTGGTCGTTTCCATACTGGTGTGAAGGGTAGTTTTTGGCTGTAAAATAAAGAACGATCATCAGCAGGAAAATAAGGATCTTCAAATTTTGTACCATCACGAAGACATTGACGGCGTATTTTTTCATAATCCTGAGCCGGTACTTGCATTCCTAGATTAGATGTTCCTTGACCCTGTCATTAAAACGAGTAATGAGAATAATTTGTAATGTTAATAACAGTTTAGCTGAATAAGACAAGAATCACATACTTCTGCAGGTCCAGTCCCTGGTAGGGTTATTTTCATCTTAACGCCTTCACCTTTGTCCGCCATTACGATTGCAAACTGCTAAGAAACTATGGAGGAAGGATCTAAATCTGACAAAGACAACACAATGTGCCCTGCTGCAGCTCACCGCAGTAACGACAGGAATGACATTGATTAGTTATTAATTTTATTCATAGCCTAATAGTTATATGACTATCTATGAATAATAATCACTGATCTTTCATCTTTGGTGTCATATCTACTATTGAGACTAACTAGTTAAAGAAGTTGACTTCACCCAATGCTGACGACCATGTGTGCGTGTGTGGACAAGCCTCTATATTCCATTATTGATGTATATACAATACAACCTAGAGCAGTGTTAAGTAAATGTTGATTGTAACGAGTTAGAAGTATCATATAATATACTGACAAGTTACAAATTACATTCTTTGAACAACAGCTTAATATTATAGTAAATAGATGAGTAAATTAATTAAAAGAAAATATCAGAATAAAATAAATGCAAATAAACACAATGCATAAATTATTTAAAAGGAGGGACTAATTATATTTATTTAAATAGAGATCATATTTTTAGCAGGTCTTTAAGCATTCATACCAATCACAAAGTATTAAAGATAATAATATATTATATCATGTAATTATAATAATATATATAGTAACCTGATCCTTTCAGAGAGGACAAGAATGGAGGTCAATTTTAGCTAACATTTTAAAAAATAAGGTAGTTAGGACTTAAATTAAAGCTGGCAGTATCACAGCCTATGTAGAAATTCAGATTCTTAGCAAATTACTAAGCTGATGTATATCCCTCATCTAACTGTTCAAAAGGAAAATGATTCCTGATGATACATCATTATCATAGTGTTATATAGAGAGAGGTGGTTATTATTTTGATGCTGTTTATAATATAGGTGTAAAATTTGATAAATAGAATTAATTGTGACAATATGGAGCTCCCAGTTAGTGTGGTCAGGAAGAACTTTGAAGGAAATAATTTTCCCTTTGTGATGCATATGATACATAGGCAGCTGGAATTATGCCAGCAATATTTTATAAATAATTATGATTGTATTACTCTAATATCTATCATGGCAATTCTATTGTTTTATACATTTCAGAAACACTGCCACATCTATTCTAATTATTTACTCAATTACCTCTGGTCGTTTCCATACTGGTGAGAAGGGTAGCTTTTCATAAAAGATCGGTCAAATATAATCCTTGTAGTGATACTACAAGAATTATATTATACATAATTATTATATAATGTATATACCTGCACGAAATTGATTAAGACCATGAAGAGATAAACGCGCAGAACAACTACAACAAACTAAATTCTCAATCATAGCTCCTCTTTTTATAGCAAGTGTATATAGGAATACCCGGCGCTTTCCGCCGTGCGATTATTTACGCGTTGGCTTAGCTCCTCCCACAATTACGTAGATACAAAAGGGATTGTATCTCTCGATTTATTACAAAGGGAGAGAAGCAATGGCGAGTTTAAATAGGCAGAGTAGTTTGACAACTTTGGGGATGGTAGACAGAATGGATGCGTTGCAAAGAGACGTAAGGAATACTATGTATATTAATATAAAATAGATAAAACAAAATATTATTATATATATATAATATAATATATTATAATACTTATAAAATTCAAAGATATTACTAATGGAAGCATAATTTTGCAAATATACAAACTTCATATGTTTAGAAGATAGAACTGTCATCATAAATTCTTAAGTTCTTATAGGTGGTCAATATACAGTAAGTAACAACAAGAACATTAATTAAAGTACTTAGTTCATTAAATATGTCAAGTATACGCTACAGACAACTATAGTCTATAAATATTGTTAATAGATTGTTGAATGCAATAGAAGCTTTACTTGACTTACTGATGGACACATACACTTATACAACTATTAATATTAAAGCTAAAAACTCCATGACCATCTAATTGGGAAGGAAAGAACATAGTGGTATAAGAACCAATGTAACTTGCATGGGAATCAGACTAACACACTTTTAAAATTGTCTATAAGTATAGGAACCAATTGAGCTAACATATCAATTAGTCTTGTTGTTATGTCAATTGATTAGTCAACTTAAAAACAATGGAGTAAATTCCATGATACACGACTTACTAGCCCAGCATTGCATTTGCCCAAGACAACATCTTGTTGTTGTCTTGTTACAGATGTCCAGGGACTTGTGTGAGTATAGCTTTTACTCAGCACCTACAAATTATCTGATATATTATACCAACAGTTCACAATATAATACTAAGTACACAAATACTATGTTAGCAGTAGGTGTGTAATACTACAGGGATATCATAACTGTTCCTGTGAGTAGTTTATCTGTTATAACAAGACATTACTTATAAGGAAAATGCCATACCAACTAACAATATAGGGATTATATATGCTGTAATATCATGTGATGATTATATTGTTATTGTAACATGAGGAAGTTGTAATAGTTCAAGATGATTGAGAACTAATATAGACCTAATGTAGAGATTTAAGATATATATATATATAATGAACACTCTCAAAAAAGGTTTGTATATATACAATTGCTATATATATATATATATATATATTATTATTATTATTATTATTATTATATATAATTATTCATGGTCACACACACACACATATATATTTACTTTGATCAGGGAATGTTAGGTAAGAACTTTCAGTTTCATAAGGTCTCTCTTTCTACTCATGCATATCATATGCACATCACACACACACACACACACACAGAGACAGTATACAGCATTAGATGACTCGAGAGCTGCTCCAATAAATGAGGAAAACACCACAGATGAAACGCTTAAAACGGTATTGTACAACATACAATACTTGTGTTTTTTTATTGCAGTTTTTGTTCATATTATAATCAGGTGGATGAACTAACTGATGATATTAATCAAATTGAGCAGTACACAGAAAAACTTGCCCGCAATCACACTGCAATACTCTCATCTTTCCAGAATGAACGTATGTTACCCAAAAGATCAAAAAACTACAATGTTGATATTTTATTGTCTGAATACAATACCTTATTAACTGAAAATATTGAATTAGTCCATGAAAAATTGAATTACTTCTTATTATATACATTTTGTGTTGTATAGAAGCTCCAAAACAAAATGAAGAAATTCAAGATAATGTACGACAATTATCACATCATGTTACTGATGAATTAAAAAGTGAGACAACTCTATTATAGTTGTTAATAATAGTCTACAGTATCAATTTAAGCAAACATTACATAGACTGCTATTATGACTATAAGCTTATCTCCCCATACATTGAAATATAAACCAATAATTATAATCTCTTGGAAGGCCAAATATAGACATACTATTATTGAAGAAATATAATAATTCTTTTCAGGAATGAAAGAAATGTTAGACAAAGAAGGAACAGGTCCTGACAGAAACACAGCTGACTACAGGATTAGAAAGGCACAGGTAGGGATTATTGGTGTCTTTCCCTCCACATATATTTCTATTATTAATACTGCTAATATAGCATTCAACATTATCAAGAAAATTTCATGATGTTATGATGGAATACAACAAAGAACTGGAAGATTATCGAGAAAAGAACAAAGAAAAAATTCATCGACAGCTGAAAATTGGTCAGTTAGGTTTAAAAGGGGACTGTCTACATTAAAACTCCTTTCTCTTTCACCTCACTCTTACAGCTGGACAAGATGTGTCTGATGAGAGGTTGGAAAGGATGTTAGAAGAGGAGAATCCTCAAGCCTTTACTCAAAGTGTAATTCATTAGAACATACCACACACTAGCTATCAATAATGTCTTAGTAGTAATTAATAATTGTGTCAAAAACCACATAATGTAAGAAACTAATTTAAATACATAGCACTATGTAATATGATACAGCTGGAGGTTAATATGTAATATAATATGTAGTGAAAAGTGCTAAGAGTTACAACACTAAATATGTACTATTTATATTGTAATATTAGCTGATGAGTATAGTGTATTAAGTAGAGCTGTGTAGGATGAGGATTATATCAACTACTAACGTCATTAATTATAAATCACATTTTTTATACAATGTTGCTTCTAATTTTAAGACAAACAGCAAATTGTTATCCAATACAACCATATATGAACATTGAGATTGTATGAATAAACTATAACAACATCCTCTATAATCAGAACACTTGTTCTAATCCCACACTAATCTTTAGTGTATTGAGGACACCTGTTCTAGTCCCATACTAACACTTTAGTGTATTGAGGACACCTGTTCTAGTCCCATGCTAATACTTTAGTGTATTGAGGACACCTGTTCTAGTCCCACACTAATACTTTAGTGTATTGAGGACACTTGTTCTAGTCCCATACTAATACTTTAGTGTATTGAGGACACCTATTCTAGTCCCATACTAATACTTTAGTGTATTGAGGACATCTGTTCTAGCCCCATACTAATACTTTAGTGTATTAAGGACACCTGTTCTAGTCTCATACTATAACATCCATTATTAAGGAAAATTTCTTCAGTACTATATTGTTTACTGTAGAGAGTTTTCTTTGCATAAATTCTCTTCTTTGCATTTATTTCAGATATTAGGAGATACTGCACAGAAACGTCGTATGTTATCTGAAGTGGAAACACGACATACAGAAATCTTAAAGCTTGAAGAAAACATTAGAGTACATCATTTCTACATTTAACATTGATAGTCATTGTTTTTTACTGTAGGAACTACATGACATGTTTTATGATCTTGCTCAACTCATTAATGATCAGGTAATAAAAATGACTATTCTACGTGTAGCCACATTGTTACTATAAATAGTAATATAAGTGTATGTTGTTACTATTAATAGTAGCATGGTTGTATGGTACTATATTTAAAAAATTGACTGGTTACTGAAATTAATAATCTAATATGATTACATATAATAGTAGGTACAAGTGATGCCATAACAATATCAAATACCCTCCTTTAATTTCTCCCTCCCTCTTACCTTCCAGGGTGACTTGATAAATCAGATAGAATTTAATGTAGATCATGCTGCAGTATATATTGAAAGAGGGACACAAGCTGTACGAGTGGCAGCCGATTACAAAAGAAAAAATCGAAAAGTGAGACATACCCACTTTAATGATTAAATGAGGCCGTCAATATAGATAGATAGCTAATAATCAAACCTCTCACTCTCTTTCTCTCTCTCTCTCTCTCTCTAGATTACATGTTGTATCTGTTGTGTAGTATCATGTATTGCTATTACATTGCTGTTAGCCATTATCATTGCTATAGCAATTGGAGTATATGCAGTAAGGGATAGGCTTTGAAACAACAAATCACTCAACTACAATGTTTGCTATCAAATGTATCTTATCATTATGTATAGCAATATTTAAATATCATTTTTAATTTTTATAGTATTTTATTTTTAATGATGTGATGTTTTCTTTAAATTATTAAATCAAACTTGGACTGTACTACTTGGTTATATTCATTGGTCTCTAAGAGGGTGTGGTCAAACACTTGCTGTCACAGCAGCTGTTAAAGAACTAGTGACACTACTTGAGGGAGAAGACTTCTCCAAATTTTGTGGCTAAACCGAAAATAAAAGGGATGACAAATGGAATGATATCATTATGACGTCATACCATTACAAAGAGAGATATGGGTAAGGTAGATGATACACCTCGTAAAACCCGTTCATCCAGTTTGGGTTGACTGATGCATGTGACCTCTAGCTGAGGAAAGGTCACATGACCAGTGTTTAGGGGAAACAGATTAAATGAGAGGGGATGAGTTGAGAGAGGAAGAACACGAAATCGACTCTAATGTAATATGATAAAAATCAACAATGTGTACATGTACATGTAAATTTGTTTAGGGAGTCGTTCATCCATTCCATTCATCATTTTCTTATAGAATTAAAGCCACACTTACCAATTTATTTCCAGAACATGTGAATGAGTCATTGTTAATGACAAGGTGAGCATCAAACTCCTGTACATAAATTGTCTTGTTGCTAATTTTGAAGGAGATTGTAACTAACTCATGTTGAGTAGCATAAGCTGGAAAATCTGAGTAAGTGAGTGCATGTGTGTGTGTGAGAGAGAGAGAGAGGGAAAGAGAAAGAGAGAGCTAGTCTTCTTGAACTATAAAATTATTTACCAGCTGTTATAGAGTATGGTAGATGTTTAACTGTAACTTGAGGGAGTGGTACTTTAACGGACATTCCCTCTCTTTTATCATCCTCTCTCTTCCACCAAAGGCGATAACTTCCAAGATGTAATTGGATATCAGAAGGAGAAGGAGATTGTGATTGTATATGTATGCACTGTAGTTCAGTAGCAACATCTTGTTGTTTAAGACTTACTATGGAAAAATAAAATAATTATTCATAGAGTACTTTGGTATATTGGTATAATGGTATATTGGTACACTGGTATATTGGTACATTGGTACACTGGTATATTGGTACATTGGTATATTGGTACACTGGTATATTGGTACATTGGTATATTGGTACACTGGTATATTGGTACATTGGTATATTGGTACATTGGTATATTGGTACACTGGTATATTGGTACATTGGTATATTGGTACACTGGTATATTGGTACATTGGTATATTGGTACACTGGTATATTGGTACATTGGTATAATGGTCTATTTGGTATCAGACTGTTCTATTGGTGTATAAGGTATTTAGTGGTCATTTAGTACATAATGGTTCACTGACATCCATTTAATTGAGCTGGTAATTGAGTTGAACAAGTCACACGCTCGTTCCATTGATGTTGAGTTGTTATTAGAGTCAGTTGCCATGGTGCTAAACAATGAACAGAAGACTGCAACATAAAGGGCTCATCATAAAATACTGTATCTACAGCTTGGAACTAAGGGGAGAGAGAGAGAGAGAGAGAGAGAGAGAGAGAGAGAGAGAGAGAGAGAGAGAGAGAGAGAGAGAGAGAGAATTTAATTATGATAGGTGGGTGGGTAGATAATACCTTCATGTTCATTATTTTATGGCTCACTCTAAGAGGAGCTACTGTTTCTAAAGTCATCAATTCTTCCTAAAAAATAATGTCATATTTTGTAATACATTATATAATACATGTACTTACTGAGTCACAAGTGCATTGAACTGGTTCCCATTCTTCTCGTACAACACAATCTACTTTGTAGGAGACCTATGAAAAATGGACGAATAAATACTAAAAATGGATGTACCTATACAGTGACAATGGATGAATGAAGAGTACAATGGATCAATAAATTACTCACAGCAACGTTAATTTTTTGCGTTCCAATTGAAGGAGATTTAACAAAAAAAGTTTCTTGAAACTAAAATACACCAAATACATGAGATAGTATAATATATTATTAATAACTACCTCTTCTCCTGGTTTAAGACAGTCACATGACATCTCAACACAATACTGAGACTCTTGTTGGGTAGAAGTTGACGAAAATAATTGAATGGGTGGGTCATTATCTGTAGCTCCTCCTTCTTTTGATTGTTTCTGTTGATCCAATAAAAACATAGCCAATATGCTAAAGGACAAAAAAGTGAATATTTAAAATGTGACATATTTCTTACAGAATATTTCTCATATCTTTCTCTTCATCATTTTTAACCCTGACTGTCACTGAGTACATTTCAGATAATAGTATCGGTGGACTATGTTCCAATGTCAGTTTAGCCTTAGGTTCACGTTGCAGTATTCTAATAATTAGTGAAGTTTGTAGGTGTGGTAAGAGGTGTGGTTTATCTTACAGTGTAGATGGTCTGTTTTTGATTTTGTTCCAATGCCAGTCTTTAGATAATTGATTCTGTTCATTAGCCCCGCCCTTCCAGACTAATTTAAATTGTCCCATATATGCATCAATAGATAGAACCTAAACAATAGTACAATAGTCTCATTCCTATGCTCTCATACTGTTATAGTTTCATTCTCATACATTCATACTAGATATGAGCATGAGACTTTTGACATTAACATACTTGAAATGTCTCAGAAAGAGCTGGAAATGAAAACTGCAGCTGTGATATTTGTCCAGGTTCTAAAACTACATCACCATCAACAAAACACCATTTATTACATGCCTATTGAAAATACATGTTAAAATGTACATGTTGTATACTTGTAGTTAAAACTGGTCATACTGGATTGTCGAGATGTACTTGAATTTTGTTAAAGGTTAGTGAGAGAGGAGCACTAGACCTCAAATAAATAAATAACTGAACAGGTGAGTCACTGGTATAGGAATGTTCAGTAAATAAGGCTTTATACTCAACTGAGAGAAAGGGGAAAGAATGAAGGAGGGGATGAGGGTTAAAACAGATTATATCATACCACTAGCAGATAGTGAAGAAATCTCAATAACCTTCTCTTCTTCTGGCTCAGGTTCATTCCTAGACAACGCAGCCAGATTCCCAAACCAAATATCCTGTATGGACTCATTCTCAGACAAGTTTAGTTGTATCTCAGGATGAGGAGGATGGCCCTGAATTAAAAAATCAATTAATTTTAAGTAAAAGAATATTACTTTTAAAATAAGATTAAGATTGTTTTGTATTCTCATCTTTTCATCTTCACTAACTGGAAGAACTGATAGAGAGATAGTTAAGAATAAAAGTTTATTTGTTGACTTGTCATCCTGTTCATCCATCCATCCATCCATTCTTGTTCCAGGATACATCGACTTGTCAATTCAAGTGCAATAGATACATAACTATAGACATCTCCTAACATATACGAACATCTAAAAATAGTAACAAATATAATACATCATATACTATACTATTAATAGAATACTGACTTAAGCATAATATAAAGTAGGTGTGCTAATAACTTCCACCATTTATGACTCCGATATGCAACCACCACTTTTTCTAAGAGACTGAAAAGAATATAAAGTGTGTTAATAAAATTTAAACAAGCAGCTAATAAATGACAATATACTAATAATATACTAATAATATACTAATGTATGCAAAAAGTATTACTGAAAGTATACTAATAATATACTAATATATTAGTGACACACTTACGCTAAACTGTTTCTATAGTTTCTTATAGTGTAGTATTCTTCACCCAATAAAACAGCTAAAGCAATTAATAATAATAATAATAATTATTGTAATGATACCACCCACTTAAGTGATTAATCATATTATCAGTTTGATGTTGCAGCTGTTTAAAATGATCTAGCGCTTCATTGAGATACAATATTACATGATACTATAAAATTAAAAGAAGGTATGGTATGGACATGAGTCTATGGACACAGGTACGAGTCTGATGGTATTGGTATGAATTTAAAGCATTCCTTACTGAGAAATCTTTAGTATATTCTTCAGCTTGTAGTATGGTAATAACTTTGTCTTGTAACTCACTATTTGAAGACTGACTATCTAAAAAATATATATATATATTTGAAATGACAAGTCCCCACCCATTTACCATTTAGCCCCACCCTCCAGGCTCTCTGTCCATAGTATTCAATAATTGGTATTGCTGGAAGTGGGTGTGGCAAAGACTCATATGATTGCTATAGTAACCATGGATACCATAATTAGAATGTTGTAAGTACCTTGCAAATAATTTGTTGAAGTTTTCTTCTTGATAATAAATATTGTACAGCTTCATAATAATAGAGACCAGGATGTTGTGTCTATATGAAATAAGTGTGTCCATTACTTATATTTATGCATCCATTATTCAGAATTATACATCCATTTCTTATATTTATTCATCCATTACTATTATAGACATACCAAAATTGGACGAAGACTCTTACGAACTGCATCAGCAAATAGATTACCAAAAGCTATATATCTAAAGAAATGACAGATAGCTCTCTCTCTTCTCTCTCTCTCTCTCTCTCTTTCTCTTACTGGGTAGACATCCATTCCATATGTTGAAAAAGAAGAAGATCAGGTCCCTTATCAGATCTAAACAGATCAAGATGTTGCTGAAAGTGACTAAGAGCATTTCTTGGGTCTTCAATCTCAAACATGAAACGACACACCTAGTTTTATTATTATTAATTAATTAATTTTTATAATTACTTTATAATTAAGGAATCCTGCAATCATTTTAAATTCCATTATTCTATCTTCACTTAACCACATAATGTCAGTGAGATATTTATAAGCATTTGTATATTGCCTATATAGAGGAAGATAATAGATATATTAATAGGCTGTAAATGGACAGATAGACAAATATAATGGACAGATAGACAACTATAATGGACAGATAGACAACTATAATGGACAGATAAACAAATATAATGGACAGATAGACAACTATAATGGACAGATAAACAAATATAATGGACAGATAGACAACTATATTGGACAGATAAACAAATATAATGGACAGATAGACAACTATAATGGACAGATAAACAAATATAATGGACAGATACACAACTATAATGGACAGATAGACAACTATGATGGACAGATAGACAAATATAACGGACAGATAGACAACTATAATGGACAGATAGACAAATATAATGGACAGATAGACAAATATAATGGACAGATAGACAACTATAATGGACAGATAGACAAATAAATGTTTATAATCAAGGTCTTGTACTTACTTTAAAGCTTCTTTGTAATCTTGTTTTAATTCAGTGAAGAATGCTAATTTAAAATGGTTACCAACAGCTAACAATTGTTGTTGACGATTTGTATGATCCTATAATTTGAATTAATAATTATTAATATTAAAATTAATAGACAATGATACCTTAACAATACGTATCTTCTTGGCATGGTTACCATAGTAACGTAAAGCTTGCTCATAAAAAGCAGCCTCTAACCTATAACATTATACAATATACATGTCTCTAATATTATATATCCATTAAACCACCTATGCATCCATTCACATGTACCCGTCTGTCCATCCATCTATCCATTCATCCATTCATACCTGTTAATATAACCTTCTGGCCGATCTACATAGGGCATTATAAAGAGGTTTGGTGAGGCCAGACCACAGGCTGTACACAACTGACTGGCTTGATCTGGTATCTTAGAATTAGAACCTATTAAACATATTGTTATAAGTGCATTCATCCATCCATTCATCTATGTATCTATCCATCTATCAATCTATCCATTTTTTACTTGTAGGAATGGGTCGTACTGACTGTATCAAAGCGACACACAGTTCAGTTGAATGTCCTTCTAAAGAACTCCTAAAAGAACATGACAAATACATGTATAATTAACACTAGGTTAAAGTATTCCCACCCACTCAATTAATCTACCTTATTACTTGAACTTTAGAGGCACATTCTGTGACCTTTTCCTCCCATTGTGGGTGGTCCCAATCCAAATCATAAAAGAAGACAACAACAGCTGGTAACTCGAAGGTATGCTTCTTGAACCAACCCAATTTTAATATACCATTTGGAAGAGGCGGAGTCAGAGATGACTCGTCAATTGTATCAACCTAATAAAAAGATAATAAAGCTATTAATTAACTAGCTAACTTTAATTGGTTATTACTAATTAATTATATATAAATATGATATTAAGAAAAACTATAAATGAACTAAATATACTCTTTACTTACCACTCTTTTTTTTGGATAGAGATGATCAGCAGTGACATGTCTATATGATATTGGTTTCCTTTCTCCACGTCGTCCTGCCTTGAAAAGGTCCCATATTGCCATGTGTACAGCGTTATTGCGAATATCCAACCCAGTCAATGTCACGAGACATTTTGCAGGTTGCAGGAGAGCCTCTGGGAAAGAGAGATTAGAGCTTAAAGAAGAGAGAGGAGGAGGAGGAACAGCAACAGCAGTAGGAGCATCCATGTTAATAGTGGGCGTGGCTAAGTAACCCACGTGTTGTTCAAGGGGATCATGCTGAGTTGGGATATGTCCACCTCTACATATGAACAGAGAACACTAAATCTTCTCTTGGATAAAATGGAGGATCTAAGGAGAGAGAAAGAAATTAAAGATAAAGAATTAAGTGATTTAAAGGAGGAAAATGAACTATTAAAATCTCATTTAATGAAATTTGAAGAGGAAAATAAAGAATTGTTAGAAGAAAAGAGTCAATATCAAAATGGCAAGTAAAGTCGTCTCTAACAACTTTATAAAATGTGTGTTAATTTTGTAGAATGTACACGACTTTGTTTACTCGTGTCAAAATTAAATGAAGATATTAAAACATTAAAGGAAGAAAATCTAAAGTTAGATTCAGAGAATGACACAATCGGTAAAGATTACTCCTGTCTAAATCGAGGTAACTAGAACATGTGACAAAATCTTTTGTAAATAGTGTTACAGAATTTGATAGGTTAAAAAAAAGAGTGCAAAAACTTGAAGTAAGACAACATTTGATGGTAACAAAGTCACAAATCATTGTCATTATATGTGTTGATAGATTGATAATTCTCAAATACAAGCCACACCCTCATCTCGACCTAATGAAGTAATTGGCCTGGTTGACTAATAATTATTTAATAATTAATTTATTTAATTGATAGATATCGTTAACATCTGAAGATTTAATTGATTCCTCTAACATATGTTCACCATCATCAGGTCAACCAACAGCCAGGTATAATAAACAGCTGGTAATATTAAACTACATTCAATTTCTAGAAGACAGTCGGTACAAAGTATAGACAATGGTAAGTAGATGTAATAATAGTTTCTTTATTAGTAAATTGTCTTTTAGGATCATCAAGTGTTATTTCAACTCAATCATTAGAGGAAGGGCCAACTGAATTAAGTAATAGAGTGTAATGATGTCATCTTTAATTGCACAGACATTTTAGGTTTAGCTGTTTTAATGAGAGAACTTAGTGATAATGCAGCTGATAAATGGCGACAAATTGGGATACAATTAAACATTTCCTCATCCAGACTAAATTCTATTGATAGTAATTATAAAAAAGACATTGATAAATTAAGTGAGATTCTCCAGCTTTGGTTAGATAATGATTCTGATAAATCATGGAACATGTTGTGTGATATACTACAATCATCTCCTGTTTACTGTTCAGATTTAGCAGAATCTTTAAGAAAGAAATATTGTCAATAATCTAGAATGTCATTTTGTATTTCTTATATTTAAGATACATTTTTACTTCAATCCATTTTCAAAGTTTTGCTCTGACTTTCAGTTTCTGATATTATTATTATTATTATTATTATTATTATTATTATTATTATTATTATTATTATATATTATACAATGAATTAGTTAAACTCAGTTTTGAAAAATCATCTTTCTTGTATAGAACTATTACTACTATCTGATGTTTTTGGCACAACTACAATCTGAAATGCACTAATATTACTTCCTCCTGTTGGTCTGTTACCAACAGATACTTTAGGACCACTATGATGAGCAGAGATTTGAGGAGAACCAGTGGGAGAGAGAAGGGGAATGTTGCCAGGGGTTACCAAAGCAAGAGAAGTTAAAGCACTAGGCGTCATTAGTTTTAAAGGAGATTGAATGGGCTTAGGAGCAACTACTGGGTTCCCTGATGTCATTGGAGAACTGTCTACAATATGAAGGGGAGGGGGTGGTACCCCCGGCCTTGTATCCATAGCCTCACTATCAGAGCTATCTGATGAACCACTCTGAGAATCAGTTCCACTAGTACTACTAGAAGATCCAGTACTGCTTCCTGAGCTACTACGTCCTTTAGTTTTTTGTGATTTTCCAATAGTTATTGTTTCTTTCTTCCCATCATCCACACCACTAACAGCAGTGGGTTGCTGTAATGGTAAAGTTTGTGGTTTTGTTTCTTGAACAATAGGTTTTCTTGGTAGTGACACAACCAATGACAATAATGACGGTTTTACAGCTGTAGTTGAAGTGGTTGTTGTAACAGTAGCTGCTGTTGCTGCTTTGCTTACAGCTTTAACAGCTTTGCTAGCAGCTGTCTGCCTGTTTGCTCCTCTTTGAGTAGTTTTTCGGACTTTCCCACGCATCGTGGTCTTTGTATTGGTCTGGCGCTGGGCAGGACTGTGACCACGAGATCCTGCCACTGAGGGCTTTAGTAATTTAGTAGCTTGAGTACTAGATAATAACAAATAATACATGTAGTGTGTCTATACCCCTATTAATTAATGAATTAATTACATGTCATCTTACATTTTAGGTAATGTTTCACTCTATAGAATAAAGAGAGAGATAATACAATATGTTGATGTCTGTGACTAACTTGAACTGGTCTGTCCTCTTCACTAGAATAATCTGTACTATCTACATCACTATCATCTAAATGGACACATAGACATATAAGATAGATGCATAGGGAACTAAATGGACACACAGATATATAAGATAGATGCATAGGGAACTAAATGGACACACAGACATATAAGATAGATGCATAGGGAACTAAATGGACACACAGACATATAAGATAGATGCATAGGGAACTAAATGGACACACAGACGTGTAAGATAGATGCATAGGGAACTAAATGGACACACAGACATATAAGATAGATGTATAGAGAACTAAATGGACACATAGACATATAAGATAGATGCATAGGAAACTAAATGGACACACAGACATATAAGATAGATGTATAGGGAACTAAATGGACACATAGACATATAAGATAGATGCATAGGGAACTTAATGGACACACAGACATATCAATGGATGAATAGATACAACAATAAATACATTAACGATAATTTAATGGACACATACAAAACTAACCAGAAATAACCACTGTCTCGTGTGCCATCAACTGATCAAGTAGATAACTAAAGAAATAAAAGATGCTATCATTGACAATATGAGTCATCCATTTTCCTTATTATATAATATTAATGTAATATTAATATTATAATTGTCCTAAGTATTATAATAAAAGGTATATACCAGTTATTAAATGTTGTATAAATAGTTGATGTGTATGTCAGTATTACCTCTTCTCACGACTAATATGAAGTAGTTTAGTTTGAGCATCTTTAATGTCACTTTCAAAACATTCGTTCTCCTGTAGGAACATACACATATATCATTACATCATTATGACATAATAATTAAGTACTAAAATATAATTGCTATTAGTCACATACATAGACAAGATATTTGAGTCTTCTTTTAAGTTCTCTATACTTTAATTTAAAGGAGATCCCAGTAGCTGTGTTCTTCTCTTCATTGGATACCATGTTCCCTCCTAAAAGGCATTCCAATTAACGAGCATTCGAGCAGATCCACCCTCCTTTAAAGTATACGGAGCAATATTTTTTAATTAATCTTTTACCTTTTCATTTCTGTGCAAATTTTAAAGCGTTTCCGATTATCTCCGTATACTCTAATCACAACCCACGTGGGTATGTTTTGGGTAATTGGTGCATGCAGAAATGAAGGAACAATATAAAGACACAAATGTAGCCAAGAAAATGTAAGCCTGGCACATTAATGGGTGTGGTTATTGCTCTCCTCTTTGATATTGCAGTGGTTTCATTCAATTTGGTGTATTTTCTCCTAAGGAAGTCCGTCAACAAGCTCACATTCATGTAGTTAGTAAGGCACTGTACACACAAGACCACTCCCACCATCCAGTACCTTATGGTGTACTAGATCATCGAATGGTAAGAAAATAGATGTTATTGTTTAAACTATGAATATCATTACATATAAGTAGCTAATGTTGTATAATAATGCTATGTTGTTTTTATGTGTTGCTATGGTAACGGTAACATTAGGGTACCAGTCAAAAGGATTCTACCTGTGAGACTTGTGGTAAATCTTTAGCTGATTGTGTTGGTCACTATGGTTACATTGATCTGGAACTACCTATTTTTCATGTTGGGTTTTTCCGGAGTACCATATCCATTCTTCAAATTATATGCAAGGTCAGGTGATGGTCATGTGATATAAAAGTGGTTTTGATACCCTGCTTAGACCTGTAGTCGTCCGTTGCTGAAGGATGCAGATAGGCAAATGTTTATTGATCACTTGAGACGACCAGCAATGTCATCTTTAGCAAGGAAGAACATAGCTAAAAAAATTAATGAAAAATGCAAAAAAGTTTTACTGTGTCCTAGATGTGGGGCAATTAATGGTAGGTGGAACCCAATTAAAATGGGTGGAGCTTATAGGTTTGGAATCACTTATGGAATAGTAGTTTTATTTATTAATAATAAACGAAATTAATTAATTAAAGGTTATTAATATCATCTACCATTAAAATTATTATTTATTCTATTTTTTAGGAACTGTTAAAAAATGTGGTTTATTGAAGATACT
The DNA here is from genome assembly GCA_963965975.1 of Xestospongia bergquistia. Lineage (NCBI taxonomy): Eukaryota > Metazoa > Porifera > Demospongiae > Haplosclerida > Petrosiidae > Xestospongia > Xestospongia bergquistia. Next base: position 7,942,281 of record OZ014417.1, read on the forward strand.
TCATGAGAAATATAAACAAGACAAAAAGATTGCTGCAGAAGTATTAGAGTTTCATCAGTCACTAGAAGAAGCTATTGACCAAAACAAAGAGATCAAATCTTGTATCAGTAAAGCTCAGGTGACATAATAGTTAATTCTACATGTAATGAATTATGTATGTGGTAACTTTGTGTGTGTGTGTGTGTGTGTGTGTTGCTACTATTTTTAGAAAATGTGTTACTATTTTTAGGTTTTCATTATGAAAGTAGAGAATAGATGTACTTTTTTGATGATGTAATCTTATAAACAATCAACTAAAGGACTATCCTCCAAGATGTCCTTAACATTGAGGTGTCCTTAATAAAGAGGTGTCCTTAATAAAGAAGTGTCCTTAATAAAGAGGCGTCCTTAATAAAGAAGTGTCCTCAATATAGAGATGTCCTCAATATAGAGGTGTCCTTAATACAGAAGTGTCCTCAATATAGAGGTGTCCTTAATACAGAAGTGTCCTCAATATAGAGGTGTCCTTAATACAGAAGTGTCCTCAATATAGAAGTGTCCTTAATAAAGAAGTGTCCTCAATATAGAGATATCCTCAATATAGAGGTGTCCTTAATAAAGAGGTGTCCACAATTTATAGAGGTGTCCTTAGTAAAGAGGTATCCTTAATAATACAGAAGTGTCCTCAATATAGAGGTGTCCTTAACAAAGAAGTGTCCTCAATATAGAGATATCCTTAATAAAGAGCAATATAGAGGTGTCCTTAATAGAGAGATGTCCTCAATATAGAGGTGTCCTTAATATAGTGGTGTCCTCAATATAGAGGTGTCCTTAATATAGTGGTGTCCTCAATATAATGGTGTCCTCAATATAGAGATGTCCTTAATATAGAGGTGTCCTCAATATAGAGGTGTCCTTAATATAGAGATGTCCTCAATATAGTGGTGTCCGTAATATAGTGGTGTCATGGTGTCCTCAATATAGAGATGTCCTTAATATGGAGGTGTCCTCAATATAGAGGTGTCCTCAATATAGAGGTGTCCTCAATATAGAGATGTCCTTAATATAGAGGTGTCCTCAATATAGAGGTGTCCTCAATATAGAGGTGTCCTCAATATAGAGGTGTCCTCAATATAGTGGTGTCCTTAATAAAGAGATCTCTTCAATATAGAGGTGTCCTTAATAAAGAGGTGTCCTTAATATAGAGGTGTCCTCAATATAGAGGTTAAATAATACACTAAAGTATTAATATGGGATTAGAAATGAATGCATCTCTAGTTTTTTATGTACTTTTTAACCTTTCAGGAAATTTTAAATCCTCTCAAAGTGCTGCATTTGTTTCGGGCTATTCCAAATGAGGTACTTAATATAATAATAACTATTAATTTAACTACTAGTTTTTTTATTAAGGACATGATCTTGTTAGGAATGTCAAGTGAAAATGGCCGTCCAGAAGATCTCATTGTCACAAGACTTTTAGTCCCGCCTCTTTGTATCCGTCCGTCTGTTGTCTCTGATACCCAGTCTGGCACGTAAGTGGTATAATTGTAACTCCACCTCTTTGTTACACCCACTTAATTAGCACTGAGGACGACATCACTATGAAACTGAGTGAGATAATATTTTTTAATGATGTCATACAACGTCATCGAGCTACTGGAGCTAAAGTTCAAATGATATTGGTATAATACTGATCAGCTGCAATAGATTGTTACGCTATTTTAAATAGGAGAGCTGGGACTATCTTCAACTACAATGTGCTCTTTATATTAATAGTGAAGTTTCAGGAATTCCTTTATCAATGGCGGTATGTCTCTTGATGCATGGATGGACTGATGGATGTATGGATGGACTGATAGATGCATGGATGGACTGATGGATGCATGGTTAGATGAGCTGTTACATTAATAGCGAGTATATCATCCATCCATACATTAGTCCATTCATCCATCCAACTATCAGTTTATCCATTTATTCATCATCAATCCATTTAGCCAAAGAAACCAACTCGAGGATTTGTACAAAGGTTAAAGGGCAAACAAGGTCGTTTCCGTGGCAACCTCTCAGGGAAACGTGTTGATTTTTCTGGACGTACTGTAATATCTCCTGATCCTAACATGAGAATAGATCAGGTTGCTGTACCTGTTCATGTGGCCAAAATTTTGACCTATCCAGATAAAGTTAGCAATCCATAAGAGATAGAGTTATAATATATTAGATCTATATCTCCTTAGAAGCCTCTTGTTGGAATTAAATTACACACATGATCATATTATATTAATTTTAATCAATATTTATACCGTTATATATTTTATTTGTACTTATTTTATATTCCTATATTATTCAATGTGTTATTTAGGTGACTCCTGCTAACATTGACTTGATGCGACAGCTGGTCATTAATGGACCTGATAAACATCCTGGTGCCAATTTCATACAACAAAGAGATCAAACATTTAAAAGGTAAATTCAGTTTTGATTTCAATTATAATACTGTGTCTCTTTTAGATATCTCAAATATGGAGATCGCAGGAAATCCGCAAGGGAATTAAAAGTAAATATTAATTGTATTAATAGTTAATAAACTTGTTATTAATCATTTAATTAATTGAGTTAAATATAATCATAAGTATTATAAATATTTTAGTTTCTGTTGATTCTTTTTAATGATATTTTACATTTTATATCTTTAGTTTGGCGACATTGTTGAGCGTCATTTAATAAATGATGATATTGTATTATTTAATAGACAACCATCTCTACATAAATTAAGTATTATGGCACATTATGTAAGTTAATAACTAACTTAATAACTAGTATAATAGCATGTATTATTTTCATCCTTTGTATTATGTTCATCCTTTTTGACCACACCCCTCAGGCTAAGGTAATGCCTCACAGAACATTTCGTTTTAATGAGTGCGTATGTACTCCATATAATGCTGACTTTGATGGAGATGAAATGAACCTTCATTTACCACAAACTGAAGAAGCTAAAGCAGAAGCACTTACTCTTATGGGAGTACGTTTGTCTCTGTTGATTGTTTGTCTGTATGACTATCTTTTCTTATCAGGTTAAATCTAACCTTGTAACTCCTCGTAATGGAGAACCGCTCATAGCTGCTATTCAGGATTTCATAACAGGTTTGACTAGTTTAATCGCATGATTTATATATCGATTTCTTTCTAATAGCTAGCTACTTGTTAACTCAAAAGGATGTGTTCTTTGATCGCAGTCATTTCTCTCAGATAGTAGCTGCCATGTTAAGTAATAAAGACACCAGAGTTAAAATTGATATACCACCACCTGCAATTTTTAAGGTAATAAAAATATGACCCTTTGACACATCTCTCTCTCTCTCTCTCTCTCTCTCTCTTTCTCTAGCCTGTTAAACTATGGACTGGTAAACAAGTCATTAGTGTTCTCTTACGACCTAATCACAAATCTCCTGTCCTTCTTAACTTAAGAGCTAAAGGCAAACAATACTCTAAAATGGAAGATCTATGTGTCAATGACTCCTGTAATGACATATTAATTGTTATATGTCAATTCATATTAATTGATCCTATATATCCATTACAATCTTCACTCATCTAATATTATGTACTATATATCCATTACAATCTTCACTCATCTAATATTATGTACTATATATTCATTACTATAGATGTAGTGATCCATAACAGTTCACACATGTGTGGTAGTCTTGATAAAGCCACTCTAGGATCAGGTTCAAAGAACAATGTTTTCTATATACTGTTGAGAGATTTTGGAGAAGAGGTAACAATATATTTTAAATATTTCATAATTTTTTACTGTGAGCTAATGTTCTTTTTATATATCCATTTGTTATACTGCATTGATCCATTTTCCTTTTATCTATCCATTTATCATTACCCATTGATCCATTTTAGGTAGCAGCTGATTGCATGTCAAGATTAGCCCGACTCTGCCCCTATTTTCTCAGTGAGTTACGGTTACCATGGCAATCAATGACTCCTTCCTTTTAGGTAATCGTGGGTTCTCTATTGGAATAAGTGATGTCACTCCCGGAAGAGCTCTTGTGAGTGAGAAGGAGCGTTTAATTGAGGAAGGGTAAACCTCCTTGTATTTGGCTGAAGTGTATTTATTTGAGTTGATTTTAAAATAATTACAGATACAGAAAATGTGAAGAATTTATACATAGTTTTGAGGAGGGTAAACTACAAACTCAACCAGGTTGTACAGCTGATGAAACATTGGAGGTAATTGTTTTATAAGTACGTATTTATTCATCGTCTGTCTGTCTGTGTCTCTTAGGCTAAAATCCTTCGTGAACTATCAGTTATTCGTGAAACAGCTGGTAATACTTGTAAGAAAGAACTCCATCCAACCAACAGTCCATTAACTATGGCTCTCTGTGGCTCAAAGGGATCATTCATTAATATATCTCAGATGATAGCCTGTGTTGGACAGCAAGCTATCTCTGGGAAGAGAACACCAAACGGATTTGAAGATCGTTCATTACCTCATTTCCCTAAAAAATGTGAATAAATTATAAATTCCAGAATTTAGATATTCCATATTTTATAGCAAAATCTCCAGCAGCCAAAGGTTTTGTTGGAAATAGTTTTTACACTGGACTAACACCAACTGAGTTCTTTTTTCATACAATGGGAGGAAGAGAAGGTTAGTGATATACTAATACTTATATTATATGAATCCTTAATTGCCTTCTTCTATTCTATTGTTTGATTACAAAAATTAATACTATGTTCCCAAGTGCCTTAACATGAAGCGACTGATCTGAATGGTATAACAAAATGTCACCTTAGTTTCTGTGTGTGTGTGTGTGTGTGTGTGTGTGTGTGTGCGCGTGTGTGTGGTTCAGTCATGCTTAGGAATGGTTGCTTTACCTGAACCTGGAGTCATAGGTATGTGATCATCATAGATAAAATGTTTACTCAATGTTTAGCAATGTAATATTGGAAGAAAGGAAAAAAAACAGACTTATTTAAAACAATTAAATGATGAATGATGTGTATATGACAGTGTGAAAGTGAATAAGATCAAAGACTAAGTTAGAAGCTAGGTATAGAGAAATTATACCATAAATGCTAATGCTTACTTTATCCATGGATGGACTAAGAGATTAAGGTTACATTTGTCATTAAATCTGTTCTATTACTGTTTGAGGCAAACCTCACATATTCCTATGTAGTAAAAATATTTTGTGGTTTGTGTTACAAATTTCTCATTGTTGCAATTTGTAAACACCTGTAACTCTTTTAAATTTTTCTCAGAAAATTAGTTGCTAGGTAACTTATGTCTATAACTTATTGTTTCTATGACAACACAATGTGCACACAGGTCTAGTAGACACTGCTGTAAAGACAGCAGAGACAGGTTACATGCAACGTCGACTCGTCAAGGTATCATCACCTAATATAGAACTGTCCTATACAGCTGTCTGTATTCCTTTAGTCTCTTGAAGATCTATGTTGTCAATATGATAATACTGTCCGTAATAGTGAGGGATTTATTGTCCAATTTGTTTATGGGGGCGATGGGTTAGACCCTTCAGCAATGGAGGGAAAGGATAAGCCAGTAGATTTCCCACGTGTTTTGCATCATATAAAAGTAACTTTGATATTATTTAAACAATGACTTATCACTTTATTATAGACACAATTCCCCTGTTCTGAAGAGTTTCCACTCTCTCCATCACAACTCCGAGACTTGTCTTACCAGTTAAGCCAGACTGACCAGTTTTTATTATGTAATAAAGAATTTCAACGAGAGTTAAAGTGAGATATAATTTTGTATTTATTACATAATAATTAACAATAAAACACAAGACATTAGTTATACTATTAATTATATAATATATACCAATGAACTTAACTTACTTGTGAGAGTTCTTTGAAGATGTATTTCAATGTAAAAATAAATTGGCTGATTCATGATCATTCACATTGAATATAATACAGGATGATAGATTGAGAGGTAGTAAAATGTCATATTATTGCTATTATTATTAAGTTATTACTGGTTAATATTTACAAGTGGGTGTTTAATTCAGTTTAATGCTTTGTTAGTTAGACGCAAGAATTTTCATGGATTGCTGAATGTTTTTGTAAATGTCATTACTATGGAATTTATTTTTTGAATAGCTTTTTACGTCAAGTAGATGTCATTTGTTAGTAGTAATCTGTTTAAGAACATAACATGACCATTCCATAGTAATTATTCAATTAAATGTTTTTATAATACTTTAATTATCTATGACTTGTTAAAACAACTAATTTATTTCAACTGATTGTTATATAACTTATTAACATCGTCTTAATTTTATAGGGAATTTTTAGCTAAGACAGTTTCAAAGTTACAAGATATTTGGCATCATTACAATATTCCTGATCCTCAGCTAGTAGTGTGAGTCTAATATATACATGATGATCATTTTCTTATGATCTAACACACAGTGATTCTAAATTGATCAGTGATGACACCACTATTCCTAAAGGTAGTCACCATCATTTTAGTATTTTATTAAAACTATTTAAATATCATGATAACGTTATTTAGCTAGTAGTAATGAATGACATGGTTCCTAATAAAAAAATGTGATAAACAATTATAAGTTAATATAACATGTACAGCTATTAAAGTGAGAACGTGGGATGAGGAAATAACAACTTTCCAATGAGGAACAATAAACTGATAAAGAGGACACCAGACATACAACATGGTTGCAATAAACAAACTATAATCTATAAACTAGATTTATAATACAACAGTCTAAGAAGACATATTTATAATGTGTTAGTTGCATTAGTTGATATATGTGTAATGTGTTGATAACTCTCGCTTATGAAATTTCTTTTATATAGTTTTATATCAATTGGATCGTATCACAAGTACTCAATTAAAACTGTTTGTGGAGACTTGTATTAATAAATTCATGAAAGCTAGGATAGAGCCTGGTAGGAATGAATGGATGGACAAACGGATAAATGGATGGGATATGTTAACATTATAACAATGTAATATAACATATGTATAACAATAATATGAGCTAGTTCTTGTGTACATGTATTAAAGTATAGTTTTACTATAAAAACAATAGTATTATAATCTAATGACTATTATATTATCATTGCTATAATGAATTTCCTAGACAAATTAATTAGATTTATCACATGTGTATAACATATATGTATTCATTACCATAAATGGAAGTGTCTAATAACAACAGTTAAACTGTAAACAACTTCATTCTTAGGATCATAATTGTGTTATTAGAATATGTCATGCCAAACCACAATGTCTATATGTTATATTATATTTTTGGCATGCACAGGGACTGCTGTGGGAGCTATAGGGGCTCAGAGTATTGGAGAACCAGGCACTCAAATGACATTGAAAACTTTCCATTTTGCAGGAGTTGCTTCAATGAATATCCTTTACTAAGTGAAGTCTCAGATTTTGGGATAAATAGTTTTCAAGCTACGGATCTCAGTCTCGTATTTTCAAGCACTAGTGTTATTACATTGTTATAAATTTGTTTTACATAACTTAATTACTAAACAATTTGTAATTACAAAAAGCTTGCGTAACAATATCAACAAAATGAAAGTTGCTTTAGTTAAACTAAAACATGCAGAAAAAACTTTTCATTTAATTCCTAATTTGGTAATAACCATTGAGCAAACACATGTTGCTTATTTTACCATACAAACTAATATAAGAATAATAGTTGTGGGTTACTACTCATACCACATAACTAATGACCATTAAATAGCTTTGCAATTAGACTAAGTGGACTCTGCATGTTTACATTGCTACAACAAATGGTTTTAAATGGTATTATGACTTAAGACAGTTTTTACAGTATAGTATTGTCAATAATGATAGTATATTGTTTTATAATATACTTTCAGTCACATTCACTATTCATGTACAACAATATAAATGAGATATATGATTGAGTCTGAATAGATCCATTAAGGAAAGTGTACCTATCATTACATTAGCAACATGTGTACAACACGTTTTGATGTCATGATATGTTAGTGATGCATTAATTAGTCCTAATAAATATTTGCTAACAACTTAGCATTATTTCCTTAACTGTAGCACAAATATTACATTAGGTGTTCCGCGAATTAAAGAGATCATTAATGCAGCTCGAACCATTAGTACACCCATTATTACTGCTCACTTGGACAATGATAATGACCCGGAATATGCTCGAATAGTCAAAGGAAGAATTGAGAAAACACTGCTTGGTGAAGTAAGTTTATCATTGTGGATCTAGTAAATGTATGTAGCCAGTCTCATTCCCAGACCTTTATGTCTGGGAATGAAATTGAATTGGCAGCACATCTGTTTACTTGTATTAATTGTTAACAGCTCAATTCATTCAATAGTTTCCTAATAGTTTGCAGTGTAGTTGAGAAACATCTGTAATATTAATGAATTGTCACTTTTGGGAGTAGTCAGTGACATTAAGGAAATATACAGGTGCACCTGTTTCCTAATGTGTCATGTTATAGAGGCTACATGTACAATGAGAGGAAGTTCATACATAAAGTCATATTCACAAACATGTTATAGTGAATCACGTGGCTCTTTAATGTACAAAACTGTGTTCCTGTTGATATAATTAGCAGTTGTTTTCATGGTAAACTTTAAACTGTGAATAGTTTAAGATTTATGTAAGCTGAAATGCATGAACAACTTATCTTAATGTATATCTTTAGTTCTAAAGATGCCAATCTCTAGTAGGAACTTTCTCTCTCTCTCTCTCTTTCTCTCTCTAGGTGTCTAGATTTATTGAAGAGGTCTATGAGTCAGATAGTTGTTATATTCGTATTAAATTGGATAAAAGTCGAATACAATTATTAAAGGTCATTTAGAGAGATCATTGTACCTTACATGTAACATTACTTGTAATGTAACATTACTTGCCACAAAATAAACTTTCACTGTTTATCTTTAAGGATTTTAAAAACATTATCGAGGGAGTCTCATTTAGAAAGATAACTTTGAAACATATATGATTATATATCTGTTAATAAGATAATTTGCAATGGCATTGAAACTAAACTATAATATAGTCAGTAATGGATTTTTGTTAGTGTAAGATGTACCAGATATACTGTGATAACATGACTACTATTAATAGTGTGATATGGAGAAATTCATATATATTGTACCTTCAGTCTAATGAGAAACATAGCTTGGGATCTCTGTGTGAAAGGTGTCAGAATGTTGTGATATCACAAATAATGCTGACATGTAATTAACTATAAACTGTTACTATAACGTCATGTGATGTGTAGGTTTCGGAAGACTTGTACTAACTACACTTCACAACTATGCTGTTATCAACACTTACAGCTAATGAATGCACTAAACAACATTATTGCATTAGTAAAACAAAGGGCATTAATAGTATAGGGTATTGTACTATGATGCCATATATGTGTGTGTGTGTGTGTGAGTACATTGTAGTTTGTTGCTATAGTGTAGTATTTGCCACTTTCCATAATAGTTGATGAGGTTAAGTGTGATATGTTATAAGAAAACCTTTGAGGTTTAATTCTCACCTCTGGTTATGTCACTTATATAATCAAAGGTATATATTGTGACTTAAAAGTCTTCATATGTCAACTATAGAAGTTATAACTTTATAAGAGTACCAAATAATGGTATTAATGAATGTTAACACTATTGATTCTATTAGCCATATATTTGTCAGCCTGTATGCTAACAAGGTATAATAGTGTTATGACTATATTTGAGAGACTGAGTCAATCATGTTATATTATCATTAGACAAACTGCCTCTATAGTAAAGTATAACATAACAGACCTCTCTCTATATGTATAAAATAAAGGTACATTCAAGTACATTTTGCATGTACACATACCATTTAGATGTGAGTTATTCTTTGTTGTTCATTCTGTTACATGCTTTATTGAATTTTATAGTTGGAGATTGATGCAGAGTCAGTATTGTATTCCATTCTTTCAACTCCCAAATTGAAACTAAAACCTAATGTAAGTGTTGTATACATTACAATAAGTCACATATATATAATAACTGACCACAACAATAATATATATATATATATATATATATATATATATATATATATATATATATATATATATATATATATATATATATATATATATATATATATATATATATATGTAATATATATTGTATTTTATTAATTTCCTTTTCTGTATAGGATATATCTCTTCGTAATAAATGGGTTTTATTTATTCATCCTCCTGAAGGTGGCAAAATATCTTTATACTATCAGATACAATCACTTAAAATTGCTTTACCTAAAGTTGTTGTCAAGGTGACCAACCCACCTTAACACACAACATAAAAAACAACTAGATTTATAGATTAAATTTAGGCCAATAAGTAGATATAGTATATAGTTATAAATTATCCTATGCCAATGATGAACATTTCTTTATATATATTTAGGGAATTAGCAGTGTAACACGTGCCATCATTCATAAAGATGAGGGAGAGAGTGGAGAAAAGTACAAACTTCTTGTGGAAGGCCTTAATTTACAGGCTGTAATAGCAACTAATGGAGTCAAGGGAACTAGAACCACCTCAAATCACACTGCTGAGGTGGAAAAGACACTAGGCATTGAAGCAGCAAGGCAGGTTTTAGTACCAGAATGGTCTATATGCAAACACAGCTGGATAAATTTGAACCATCTAATAAAGTGTTGCACAATATTATAAAGTTATAGGAAGGCTATATAATCATTTGGTCTAATCTGCAGGGATGTTATAGCTAAGATGAAACCTGTTATTGTAGGCACACATATATGTGACATGATTATAATCATGTCACATATATATGTGTACCTACGAAGGATGTTGTGCAATGATAATTATATGGCATCATTGCATAACATCCTTCCAAGTATGGTACATTGCAATGGTTGGAATGATGATGCAATCATCCTCTTACTATTGCTATTGTATACATGTTGCAAAACACCTATCAACTGTTGGTCTGTGCTTCTGTGTTTTTATCTTTCATAACATTAGCTAAATACTATTGATATAACCTGATTTTGAAAAGTGATCAAATAATATATAAAAATTATATTTAAAAGTTTTTGTTATATATTTTGTATATGAAAGATTCAACAACAGCTAAGTTAAGTTAACAATACTGCATAAACATGCAAAAACTTGCATATAAATATACATCATTGCTACAGTGCAATATACATACATATACATGTAATTATAAACTATTTCATTGTTATGTATATTTATTTCTTTACAGACAAACAATTATTAATGAAATAGTCTACACTATGGTCAATCATGGGATGAACATTGATTCACGTCACGTTATGTTGTTGGCAGATTTAATGACATTTAAAGTATAAATACTCACATGTACATGTAATATGGCTACATCATACAGATTCTTGCAATATTTATTCACTGCTTACTACTGAGTACTGACATCAAACAAAATAATAAATTACAAATTATTTTTAATATAAATTTTCTACTAACTATACATGTATATATATATATATATGTAGTAATAACTTATAGTATGATAGGGATTAGTACTACAATTATGCAACAGTTAAATCTTTTTTTCTTGCATCTGCAGGGAGAAGTGCTAGGTATTACTCGATTTGGTCTAGCAAAGATGAAAGAGAGTGTTTTGATGTTGGCTTCAGTTAGTAATGCAATAAAAAACTTTAAGTATTGTCTAGTTTTATTGTAGTTTGAGAAAACTAGTGACCATCTCTTTGATGCTGCATTCCATGGGCAATGTGATGCTATCAGTGGTGAATTATATTTTATATAGATATGAATGAGTGATAAAATGCAGCATGTAACTATGTGAAAGTGTTATATGCACTTGAGATGATCCATATAACAATTTATTATAATTCTATCATTTTTTTCAAATTATTTTGCAATTGCCAGGTGTTAGTGAGTGTATTATTATGGGAATTCCTATGGCTCTTGGGACTGGAATGTTTCAGTTGCTTTTCCGGTAATTTTCTAATCATATCTATTATTATAAGGTTGTAATATATATTTTAATTTTATGAGACTTTTCAAAATAAATTATGCTTTTTTTCCCTATATATATATATAGTCCAGAGAAACCAGCTTTTTCTTTTCAACGTTCACTGGTTTTCAACTCACCAGAACTTCATTTGCCAGAACTACTCTTGTCTCACTAACTATATAAATGTACATGAAACATTAAATTGTTTGTGTTGCATATATACATTGCTTAAAATAAACTTTTATAACTGCATCATACTACTGAACCCACTACAGTACAGATATTGATCATACCAATGCAAATGCAAGCCATATACACATCAACAGTGCACTTATAAGTACACATAGGGTTTACCTTAATTTTGAGATAATATTGTGTGTTGGCTGATTGCCCAATGAGGCTGTGTATATATACTATGAAGTGTTCTGTAATCAGTTGAACTATAAAACTATAGAAAAAAACATGTAAGCATGCATTAATTTTGTTATGCTGATAACTGTTGTATATGTATTGTTATGTCAATGTCACTGACAGCTTAATTAACTGTAATATATACAATATGTAGACACATGTGGTAAGTCATACATATGGTTAATTCAGTTATCATACATGTAAGGAAGCTTTCATATACAAGGTTGCCCCTACACGTAGTCTTCTGAATTCACTAAAGTAGACCATTTGTGTTACAAAAACTGGGTAGGTATTCATATACCAAATGGTCATGAGAAAATACCTAGCATTTATATATGTACATTGGTATGTAGAAAATGTGGCTGTTTGTTCAGCTGTCATATAACAAGGAAATTATGGTACATACACACTGATAATTGAATTGCCTATTGGAGGAAAGTTGGAGGATACAATATTGTACATATGAATTTGTATTCATGATCAGTGTATCAAAGTGTTGAGTAAGGAATTAAAGTTGTTTCTTTGATATGTTATGTCACACTATAGATCAAAGTACCTTTAAAAAAAGTATCAATAATTTTGTTATTATGGTAACCACAAACTCTAGGAGGGCCATGAGGCCATATAGTTATAGCCCGCCTCATTATTGATCTTGGTTTAGATAACCTCTATTGTCTTCTCTTTTTGTATGGTAGTCATAATTTTATCAGGAAAAGCTTCTATTGACTCTTGTTGTGATTGCTTTCAACAATAGATACTATGCCAGCCCTTGCACTTTAAGTATTAACTATATAAACTTTCTGGTATATGTACACATGCATATCTTATACCAACAGTATGATGTTTTGATAGTGTTTTCCCAAATCTGTATATTTTAACTTACATACATCTCTCATGAGATTTATTATATATAATTTGGTTTTCTTACAAAGTCCACCACATATAAGAGAGCAATAACTAACTATAATTTTGGAGTAACTAATCCAATATTGTGTCATAACAACCACAAATTTATAGCATAGTGACATTACCATATATGGGAAAACTTATGACTATTATGGTTTTGACTACAACTACATATAATGAACTGTTTAGACAGACTGTCACCACCACAAAGCTACTAAGGGTTCACCATACATTCATTTAGGTTAAATAAGTTTTTTTTGGAGAGAATAGATCCATGCCTTCCCCCATGCCTCAGAGTTGATGTGGATGATTCTGATTGGTCAATATACTGCCTACATATGTTGTTGTTTCCTCCTCCGTATTTAGTTTACTACAGTTGATGAATTTGATTAGGATGAACACACAAGAGGAGAGGATTGTTCCTCTATAGATAGATATGTATATACTCAATCTTGTGTAAGGTATAAATGGAAGTTTCTTTTAGTAAACTTTTCATGCATCCAAGCACAAATACTCATTTTTAGTTGTTATATATATACAGCCTAGCTGCTTAATTAATAGTGTTACTATGACAGATAAACTCATTACTCGCATCTGTATATAACAGCTGTATATATGTATATATATTATATACATATATACATATATATAGAATCAATTAGTTTGTATTTATGATGTGACAACTATAATATATGGTATATTACTTGACCTCTTACCAATCAAAGTTAAAGGTCATAAAAGCCACTATTGTGTTTCAATGAATTGGCATTGCCTATTAAAGATGTACCTGTTCTATGCCCTCAATCAAGCAAATATGTCTGATATATGTGTGTGTGTGTGTGTGTGTGTGTGTATGTGTGTGTGTGTGTGTGTGTGTGTGTGTGTGTGTGTGTGTGTGTGTGTGTGTGTGTGTGTGTGTGTGTGTGTGTGTGCTGCATATGTATGTTGGACAGTGCCACAGTGCCATGGACTGTGTATTGATTGGCCCCGCAAAAGCTTGGGTCACCATATAACAAAGAATGCTTCTTAGGTACAAGGTAGTTAAGTCTAAAAGACTGCACCTGTCACAGTTTCTTCTCAAATGCGCTCGTTTCGAGAAGAGCGTTCAGTGCAGTGCCGTCAACAATATGTCAATATAAAACAAACTAATATTAATTAGTCTAGCGTAATTGGAGCTCACTGGTCTGGCTTCCCACCCACTTTTGTACCTAAATAACAAAGTGTGATGTAATATTCATTAGTTTCAACTACTCTTATCAAAAGACCCAGGCTCTCCTTTTCCTGGATGACTAAAAAAGAAAGCGTCAAAACAGTATTGTCGCTTTTTTTGATCCTTGTACTTTTCCCACGCTATTTACGACGCCATCTTTGGCCAGGCAAACCAGAACTGGCAAAGAGAGATGGCAAGCAGACACGAAGAAGGAAAAGAGTTTCCACACGAGACTGGTGAGTTAGTCTTGGTAAAGTGGAACGATGGTATGGTCTATTTTGCTAAAATAAAACGGATTGACGCTAGAAGACGCAAATGTGTCGTGATATTCGACGATCGCTCTACTGACGAAGCGGCTTTTTCACAGATACACAGTGGTAAGTAGATAAAGCGCTAAATTAGCTATATTTTTTTGATGTGTTGGAATAATTGAATTAGACAATTTGAAAATAATTGTGTGAAAACAACATAGCCTATGTCACTACTGAATTAAAACTGTATATCATCATCTTGTATTGCTGTCTGTTTTATGATACAGTACATAGGTACAGCTGCTAGTTATATACAGCTGTTAATTACTTAGGAAAATGGTTATACAATTTTACTTCTATATAATGGACCAAAATAGGGATTATTATTGTAATTAAATTAATTATACCCATACTTAATTAATCTGAATTTCTGTGATATCTTAGATCCGTTATTGTAAGTTATATTCAACTATTATAATTTAATTTACTATAACTTATTTTCACAGTGGATGAGACCACAACAGATATTATTTGCATTAAATGTAAGAAAGACGACTCAGAGACACCTAATGAAATCGTCCTTTGTGATTCTTGTGGAATAGGTAAACCACAACATACGTTCTTGAGTAGTTTTAAATAAATTAGATTTATACATATGGTTTCATGCAGTTTGCTGTGTGTGAGGTGTAGCCTTTATTAGATGTTACTGTGATAAGTGCTATGAATTTAGTTTTGTAGATGTGTGCATGAATTTAATTTGTTGTCATCATAACTTCACAGTTGGGGGTGTGTGAACTTAACAAGAGACAATTGCTTTCATAGTTCTTGAACCTTATGTCTAAATTCATACCAGAATCAGGGTGGTCTGTTTATGGATATTTTTAGTATTGTATCAGGCAACTCCTACACTATGCATTTGTTTTGACACTTAAAATAAACATTTGAGGCTCATTGCTCTCATTGTATGTCATTTTGTTGGTGTACTTGATTGAAATGTTTGTTTAGGAATTAATCATAAGTTAGAAATATCAATTTGCATTTTTTAAATTTTCAGGTTTCCATCAGAAGTGCCATACACCATCAATCCCAGCATCAGCCTTAGAATTAGATAATCCTTGGCATTGTCTTTATTGCCAAAAACACATTAAAAATCCTTACTTAACTGAATCAATTGATGTCATGCAAAGTCTGTTTGGAGAAGATGAAGATACAAAGGATGATATTATTATTAAAGTTGAAAAAGATTTGGAATATGAGCCAGAGACAGCTGCTTATTGTCCACCTCCAGATCCTGTACTTCCTCCTGTTGATACTATACCAAAGAAAAGAAAGGTAGTTCCCTGCAAGCATGCAAATTTTGTGTAGCATTCTCTAGTTATTGTGTATTTTAACTAATAAAATTGAGGGTGGGGGGTTGTTGCTTGAATGTATATGCTCCTTTTGCATTGAAAAGGTACAGCTGACTTAGGAAATGCATTATTAGACTTTAAGCTATTATTGTTTGGGAGACTAGTTATTATTGGACACTTTCCTATGTATGGACAGGTTGGAAGACCACGACTAAGTGAGTCAGGTAGGCGAGGATCAAAAATGAGACCACTGGAATTGCTAAGGCGTAAACTTGCCAAAAGTGATGTTGGTCGTGCCTCTGCCAATAGAGCAGGAAACTGGCGCAAGAGACGTGGTAAGGAAGACAGTGGAGCTGGTAGTACAAAGATTCAATGTACAACTGTGGAATCTTGTACTGTGTCTGTGCAACAGGCAAGTTCCACAGATGTGATTTCTCATAACAATCAACCTAATTCATCTGTCAATGATAACTCAGATGAGAGTGAATCTGAGGAATCAGGACTTGTCACAACAAACAAAAATGGTGATAATGAAGAACAATATTGCCCACCTTCAAAACGACCTAGGAGTCTTCGAGTATCTTTAACTCTTCCTCCTAGTGTTGATACTAGCCCTCTATCTTCTGCAAATGTGAGAAGTCCACCTCCTCTGTCTTCACCACTATTTAAATCAATACCTGATACAGCCATGGAAACTGATTCTCTTGTTGATCATCAATTGTGTAGTGAAGAAATGCCATCTATATTGTCTAATATTAAGAACCAACTGGAGTCCTCTACAACTCAAGAAGGAGTAGAAAATACTGAGACATTAGAAAGTGGAGGCAATGGACTAAAGTCCTATCATGAAGCTATAAACATCACTACTACCTTACCCACAAGTGTTCAGTTGGACACAAGGGAAAATGCAACAAAGGCATATGAAGAGCGAGATTTATCCAAAGAGAATGATAACACAGTATACCCATTGATAATAGGCAATCCTCCTTCCCTAAATTCCCTTACTAGTACAACCACTATGCTTGTATCTCCCCAGTTAAGTAATAGCACACGCACCTCACTGAGCACACATGTTGATTCAGAGAATTCAAGCATTGCTAATCAAATTGAAATTCCCCCTCCATTACAAAGCAGACAGATTATATTTTCACAGACATCTGTGAACAATGAAGTTCAGGTTAGTAATTTGAATACAAATGCATTGCAACAAGTTGCTCCACCACCACTGATGACTGATAGAATAGAAAGTCTTCTTCCAGTAATTGTCAATAGCTGTCAAGAAATAGAAAAGCCTCCTCCTTTGAAGAGTGCAACTCAAACAGTCACAGAAAACCCACCTCCTTTGAAGAGTGCAACCCAGGCAGTTGCAGAAAACCCACCTCCCTTGAAGAGTGCAACTCAGACTATTATAGAAAACCCACCACCTTTGAAGAGTGCAACTCAGACTGTTATGGAAAACCCACCTCCTTTGAAGAGTGCAACTCAGACTGTTATAGAAAACCCACCTCCTTTAAAGAGTACAATTCATATAGTTGCAGAACACCCACCTCCTTTGAAGAGTGCAACTCAGTCAGTCACATCTTTGGTATCTACAGCACAGACTGCAATATCTTTGGAACCCCAAGACAACAGCTCTGATGATGTTATAATTATTGAAAATAGGTCAAAAAATGCTCCACAAAGGCCTAGCTCTCTACCACAGGCTACTCAGACCCCAGTTTCTAAGCCAATAACTCAACCTCTTTCTCATGATGTTTTCTCAGATAAAGCTGCGCAAAGTCTTGTGAAGGTGTCACCTGGAGTGACAAAACTCAAACCATCAAAATTCAAGCAGCGTGCTTCGGTCATTCAAGATTCTACTTCTCCTCCCCCTCTCAGTAATCTGACTAGCCCATCACCTCTGCAACAACTACAAATGCAAGTAAAACACTCTACCCATTCAGAAAAAGCATCATCACCTAATAACTCTTCAAAAACCTTATCTCAACCCAGTGTCAACACTCAGCACTCAAGAACAACAGCAGTACAATCTAGAAGCATTCATTCTCATGTTACAATGTCTACAGCAAGTCCTCACAGATCAACTGTCCCATTATCTCATAATGTTCATGACCATCATTGTGCAAAGCAGAATTCTGTGGTGGTCATCAATCAGCCTCCATCACCTCCATCGGCACCTGTAACTACGTTGTCATCGCTACCATTGACCCATCGTGGTGGATCTGGTCATGTTCAGTATGTCACTACTCCAGTATCTCAACCATCTAGTCATACAAGACAATATACAACTCCAATAGATTACAGAGCTTCCAGTAAAGAAATAATCGCAGCTACTAAACCAAAACGAGTTGTTCCTGAAAGATTTGAGGTTAGTTTTTACTAATAGCTTTGTTATGCTATACAATTTATTTTTAGGGTGATCGTGGCAATGAGCAAAGCAGAACAGGAGCTATTATCCAATCGGTACCTACAGCAACCATGTATTCTGATAAACATGGTCAATATATACAAGAAACATACACTAGTAATAACTCTTCATCTGTTGTATTGTTGCCACAGTCATCAACTAGTAGTTATGCTATATCTCAAGGTGTACCCCCAGACCATGCATCTGTATCTTGTATTGCTAGCATGCCAATTGATCACGAGAAAAACTCTGACAATCAGCATGCAGTTGTCTTTGCTCCGACACCCATTACTGCTACAGGTGAGGTTGCTACTCTCTACATAATTCCATCTACTCAAACTGGAAATTCACAAAATGCTGTAGTCACATATGCTACACCTACCCAAGAAATAATGGCAACATCTGGTCCTCATCACCTGACAGATAATGATGTCATGTTGAATCATGGTGGACAAGTGATAATGACTCACCAGCAGCCACAAATAGCAGCAACTCCTCTTGGTACTACAGGTGTTGTCTATACACCAGTTGCACCTGTTCAACAGGCTTTAGTTGCAACTCCACTTCCTCAGCAGCCAGCTACAACCGTGCCAGCTGTAATGCCATATTATACAATAATGGAGGTACCAGATCAGACAAAATCAGTACTTGTATCTGGAGATAGTAGTGTTCAGACAGTTATTTCACCTCCTGCTCTGCAACCAACTGTCAACACTACAAAACCCTATGCTGTAGTGAATGCCATTCCCACAATGCCTGCCTCAACCAGTGATATAAGAATATCACCACCTCTACGAAGTCCACCAGCTTCATTAAAGATACCACCACCAGGACGTGGGAACAAAAGTAAAACAACTAATACCAATTATTATCAAATGCAACCTCAACGGACAAGTCCTCAGTCTTCTAATAAGCCAGTTTCAGTTAGAAGCGATCCTAAAAACAAGCAAACAGAAACTGCTGTTAGGCTTCATGAAGATGCTTTGTCTGAGTTAGTTCAACATTTATATGTTATAAAAAACCGCTATAAGAAAGACTTTGATAGTTTGAGTGAAGATAACTTGATGGATATTTTTCACACTGCTTTTAAAAAGTTTCAGGAAAATGGTAAAAATTATGAACAAAATAATAATGCAGTTGGTCAGCAAAGAGTGTCACATCCGTCTCCCAATGTTATTGTTGACAATTCTGGCACACCAATGCAAATGACAAGAAGCCGTCCAATTAAACCAAAAGCTCAACGAATAACACAACATCAACCCCAGCCTCAAATGATATCTTTAGGATCTCCAACTCACCTTGGCACAGTCAATGTTTCTTATACTAACCAGCCTCTTCCTACTAACCCTCCTTTGACTTCATCCTCTCCAAATAACATGGAGCCATGTTTGAATATACAACAACAACAACAAGCTGCTCAGCGTACATATCATGTTCAAACATCAGGAGTATTTATTCCACCTCCTGGACCTGTCGCAACTGAGCAGCAACATGTACAATCAGCACAACAACAATTAATCCAAAAACAACAAGAAGCTGAACAAATGCAGTATAAACGACAGCAACAAACACAGCAACAACAGCGACAACAACAAAGGCAACAACAAAGACAACAATTACAGCAACAACAGCAAATGCAGAAACAACGATTACAGCAGCAACAACAAAGGCAACAGCAACAGCAACAAATGCAACAACAACAACTGCAACATCAACGACAACAACTGCAGCAACAACAACAACAACAACAACTGCAGCAACAACAACAACAACAACAACTGCAGCAACAACAACAACAACAACAACAATTGCTGCAACAACAGCAACAGCTGCAACATCAACAACAGCATCACCACTATCTGGTTTCTAACCCAACTATGTCATCACAACCACTGCAGCAAACAGTAGTTAGATCTAATATATCTGCACCATCACCTGGAACTAATGCTAATCAACAACAAGTGGTCAAAAATGGACGTACTTACCTTGTTGCTGATAATCCTGTTGCAGCTTCAACCACAGCTACTGGCTCCACTATTATCCGACGACCTGCAAACACTGAAAAACCTACAGATATTACAAGCAGGAGAGCAGTAGCTATAAATAACACAGGTGTTAGTAGGAATATGCAAAATCCCTCCTCAAATGTTGCAACCTCTGTTAATGTATCCAGACGAAAAGGAGCTAAATTAAGCAGAATCTGTACTTTATGTGGTAAGGATGCTACCTATCTCTGCTCTGGTTGTCATACTGAATGGTATTGCAGTAGAGAGTGTCAGGTAAGAAGTAAATATTAAAAAGTTGCTGTAAAATTATATTTATATCATTTTTTGATTGATTACATATGGACTTCACAATTTAAGAGTAATTTTACTTTTCATTGCTAATTATAATACACTGCATATCTTTTGAATAAATGAGACTTATGGAACCTGGTTGATAAAAAGCAACTAATTACTACAGGATTAATGTAATTTTAATAAATCTATATATATATAATTTGTTATATTATTATGATACAAATGTACTTTGTCTTTTTCAGTTAAAAGCTTGGGACCAGCATTCTGAAAATTGCAGGAGTTCATAATTATATTGGCTATAGTTCTTCACATTCTGTACATAGTCCTTATCCAACCTACTTTGCAAAAAAAACACAAAATGTACAATATAATTATAAAATATTTTATTTTATTATTTGCCTCAACTGTTGAGTTCATTAATACACGATTCTTGGAGAATCAGTTACACTTTTACTTATAATGATTATTGTATTGACACTCTGTATTTTACTGACTAATTATTCAGTAATTATAATATGTTGTTATAACTTTATTTAATTACTTGACAACTAATCTTATGTATTTTATGTATATAATGATTGATTTAATAATAATAATAATTTCATAATGACTTTTAAAACAATTGTACTGTTATATTGTATGAGTAAATACACTTTAAAAAATTAAGCATTGTGTCATTTTAACCAAGGTTTTGGTTACCATAGTTTCATGAATATATTGCAAGTCAAATACTGAATTATCACAAACTCAAACTTGCCTAACTTAATATAAAGCTGCCAAAGAGTTATGCTTGCAGCTTATAGTTCAATAATTGAAGCTATTAACATGATATAGATGCTATTATTTCAACAGTACTAACATGTCTGGCACCATGAATTCTTCAATTGAAGCCATAAGCAAGAGATGGAAGCTATTTCAACTGAATAGTATATAGTTATAGTTTTTGAAATAGTATCCACTCATATTCATGGCTTCAATTATTGGGCAATAAGAATATATTTTCACCTTAGTTGGTTTCATACGTATTGAGTAAGAATGTAGTTAGACTAGGTTTGCCTTTGTGGTAATTGAGTAGGGCATACATCATATTGATAAAACCATATATGGTATTATCATGCAAGGCCTCAATTGAAATGCCACAATAGTGTGTGGTTACCACTAATTATAACTGCATATGCTATACAGCGAATGACTATATAATTCCATGTAATCTACTCATGCATGCATAGTTTGTTATATAACAACTTCACTGCTTTATCAATAGAATCAAGTATGGGATTATTTAGCCAACCTTACATGAATTTTGGATTCCATGGTAATCCATCCATGTAAAGTACAAATTAGTTCATGCCATATATGTATAGTACACCATTAATAAGTATATCATAACATGTACACAAATACCAGTAATATTCAAGGACAGCTGTTGTTGTTGTAAAATGTATTGGACACAATTGCATACTCTTATTTAAGCGTCTTGGAATTTGTATATTACGTAGTTAAATTAAGCATGCTATGAACATTCTGGAACAATTAATTATTGTTAATGATTGTTGAACAATATATGTTACTTGAAATTGCTTGTTATTACCCAGAGTATATGAAAGTTGGTATTTTAACACATCCTTACATTGTTGATATATATATATGTAATGTGAATAGAACTTTCTATATGATATAAAAGTATTTATTCTTGTTGATAAGGTGGATGGTAATAATATATATTATTATATAGTTAAACTTTATTGATGTGGATTAGCTGCAACAGTCCTTAGTTAAAGAGTTTTCTCTTTTTTATCAATGGTCTTGTCTCTGTATTTCAAAGTTGTTTCAGGAGCTCTTCTCAAGGTTGTATCCTTCTCTTCATCAGGTTTATCATATATAGTTGATATCAGCACTTCACGAGTTGACTTTTGAACTGGCTTCAAACTTAGCTTCTCACCACGATAGCTGTATGTGCATTAGAGATCAGCAGTAAAGAATACAGTGTGTGTGTCTGTGTGTTATTCATCATCATTTTGCACGTACCCTAATCCAGTTTTACAATGTGGATTTTGGCCTTCAGCTTCTAAAGGCTCTGTAATTCCTGAGGCAGTTTTTCCAAGCCCTTTACCTTTCCTCCAGCCTTTTTCTTTCATTAGTTTGCTACCAATGCCCTATATATTAGAACACCCAATAGATCATACATAAAATAACGTAAGCAGCTGTGATTTCTACTAATTTAATTTACAATTATCGCCTACAAAAGTTAATTTGTGTATTTAAATTACAAGAAAGAAGAATCATTTCAATAGCTATGTATGAAGTAAAGGAGTAGCTATCTAATTAATTATATAAAGGGAGACGTAACCACAGTTTATTATTCTAGTAAAAGTAATTAGTTGTGGCATAATTATGTGTTTGACAACAAAGAAATAGATTCCCTTTAAAGAAGCCAACACTGTAATATACTCCCACCATTGAATGTAACTTATAATACATGTTTCTGTTAAATATAATGTGTGTATAATTATATATATATATAATACAACAATTATTAACAATACATGTACAACACAATGTGGATAGGAGTATAGATATACATCTGGTATGCATGTATGTATAGCAACAGATATATATGGCTAGTATGAATGTGTTACTATAATCTGCAATTATTAAGACTATTATAACATTTTAATAACTATATTGACTTTAAAGTAACTCAATAAATCATGTTTGTAATAAAAAGATAAAGAAAAATGTGTTGCTTTGCTGAGCCAACAACCTGACCTAACTCACCCTGCAAAGACCTCCTACTTAGTATCCAGGATATTCCTAGCTAAAGTTAACCCACTACTTGACTACTAGGTAACAGCACTCACTAGTTACACTTAATATTAATGCAGGATAAGCCACAGATGTGGTAATCCTGGCTAGAATGTTTCCCCTTACTTCAACCAGCTATATTGGGTTTCAATAAGGTATGTCATTGTCAAGTAGGCAGAGAATGTAACTACCATGCCTCTTTATGTTTAAAGGAAGACAACCAGCAGTATCCAAGTCTGCCCTGTAGGGATAAGCATTTCTGGGTATGCTAGAAACCACCTCAGAGGTCATGATGAGGTAATTTCCTAAACTGTTTTTCACAACAGTTTGATGGACAATGGATAAATACTGGATGTATATAACAAGTGAATAGATAACTGAATTAAACTAACTGTCTTATTATAATTAATCACAAAATTATAACTAGTTATTTACTGGTGATATTATAATCAAAATTAGAATTGATCTCTAATAACAGGTAATCTAATGATTACAATCATTGTTAGCTTTTAAAATTAATATATCAATTCAATTAGTTCATTTGAACTTATTATTCTAAAATTATTTTAGGCATGAGATGAGCTCTCTCTGGAGCTATATGATCATTAGTAAGTTCCTTTATAAGACACACAAGTCAACAGGTTAAAAAAACATATATGCTCTCAGTGTGAAGACTGAATAGTAATAAAATTACACAGCATTATTACATAGCTTTGCAATTAACTGAAAGGTTGTGAGCATTTTTCAGATTTTCTAAATAACTTTATAATTTGTAATAAGCCTGATAATTAAAGTAGTATAATATTAAATGATATAACATAATACACAGGTGCTAGCTATGACAGGAAATGAGATATCCTGTGTAGTTTATCAGTGATATAGTTAGACACTGCTATATATATTAGTACATTGCCTGATAATTTATATAATCACATGATTTTTTAAATGTAATCACATGATTCTTTAATGTAACCACATGATATTTTAATGTAATCACATGATCTGATCTTTTTACAAGATCAGCAAGTGATTAGTTTAACCTTCCAATTACCTCATGAAGTCTTTTACTTAATTTACTACTACTAGCAGTGGTCTCTTCACCCTCTCTTAGTCTTTGTTCTAAAACTATTTTATGCAAATCTTGAGCTGGTTTATCAGCACTCTCTATATTATAGAGAGATATAATATACAATAGAATTCAATAAATATTGGCTTTAATTTATTGTCAATTGAGTTTTATGGTTAGTAATAATTGTGTTGTGATATACCATATCTGTAATACAGTCCCATATCAATATCCCAGTCATCTTCTTTAGAACATTTCTCATCAAAATCTGCAAAAATGATTATATTAATATTGTCAGTTAGAGATGTGTAATAATTAATGTTGTTTTAGTAAACTAAAACTAAAATGTATTTTAGTACACCCTAAAACTTTTAGTAAATTAAACTAAAAAATTTCTTTCATGACCAACTAAACTAAAACTAAAATTTTTAGCTGTCAAAAACTAAAATAATACTAAAATTAAAGCTGATATTATGTTAATATTTACTAATATTAATAGACTGACAAACCACAACTTAGAATGTGAAGTCTTTCTTAGAAAAACAGGCAATAGCCAATATGTGTATCTTTGACTTGTCATTATTTTGATTACCTATTCTTACGTGATTGCAAAATTAAGTGAATCAAATAAACTAATATTAACTAAAATAGAAAACTATATCAAACTACTAAACTAATACTAACTGAAATTGTTTCACTAACTCCTTAATAAAACTAAATTAAATTTTAAAAAATCAAATTGAAAAACTAAACTAATACTAACTAAAATTACTTCTCCAGTTACATACTAATACTAAACTAAACTAAAATACTTTTCCTTACTAAAATAACACAAGTAATAATATATTAATGATCATTTATTAATTACAGCTGTAACTGTACAATTATTACCTCCATCTTGTTGTTCCCAATAGTTGGCATCTGTATAGAATACTAATCCACTACTTCCTTTGTCCCAAACTACTTCCATTTCTTCCTCAAAAAGTCGCTCTGTAGTTCTCTCCTATAAATAAAAGGAAATCATTTAGTCTTTAGAATAAATTATTACTTGTTTGTCAACATCATTATGTAATGCTTCATATCTCTCCCATTCTTCAGCATCAAATTCATCATCCTAAATATTAAAGGAAAATAATATATAATATAATATATAATATATTACATCTAAGAGATTAATGTTAATATAATCTCTGTATGATTATATTAGTTAAAGACACCATAGTTACATAGTATACTATTACCAACTGATTACACATAGTGAGTCTTCAAGTCATATAACTGACAATTACATACGAATGTGGTTTCCATACTAACCCATATCAAGCTACAAATTAGTTGGTTTAAAATAATTCATGCACTTTAATAGTGACATATAATGAGCAATAATGGATTATGTGTTATAATGTACTGAACTATACCTAATATATCATGAAAGTTATAATATTTAAACTATAATATAATAGGAGTATGTTATTTGATGCTATGAGATGGAATACGATATAGTTTATATCTTGACATACGCTCTGCACATTCTCTGATTGATCTTCATCACTATATTGTTCTTCAATATCATCTTTCTTTGCTTTCTTTCTTGTTCTTTTATTCCTATCCTGTTTTTCTTTCTGTTTTTTCCTCAAATCACTCAGTTGGTTTCCCCCTTTCCCCAGACCATAATCCAATGGGACAGCACTGTACATTCTCCTGATATGAGATAAAGGAAATTTAAGTTTCAGTTTTCGAATCACGCTAGGTGGCAATTGACAGGATTGAATTAGTGCACGAAAAACTGACAAGGGTGTACCCACATTCCCCTGAGGCATCACCTTTGGTGGATTAAGCTCGGGCAAAGAAAGAACATCATGCATTAAATTTATGGGTGGTGGATCATTTGATAAGGTAGTACTGCTACCTGCCATAATAGCTTGCTTCTCAGTTCCTATCAGAACAGAGAACAGTCAGTTGGATCATATATGAGATGGTGATCATTCTTTCTTTACTCACCTGACACTGTAGGTTCTGTTGTAGGCACTTTTATTTGTTGTAATCTAACTTTATGCTGTGATATAACTTCATCACGTTCTCCACTTGTCCAATGTTGATTGTTATATTTCATGAACTCTCTCTCCATTTCTTTCTTCACTGCTACCACACAACATAATGTATTTGCTTTCACTGACAGCGTAGAGCAACTCGCTGAGAGAATCTCACCGTGCAGGGGGCCCGTGGCAACCTCATGAGACACATCTAATTGATGACCATCTAATTGTCTTTTTTCTTTTTCATTCCCTCTCTCCTTCTCTATCTCAATGCTATTTTCTGTTCTACTAGAGGATTCTGTACTTGATTTGATCTTTCGATACTCTGGTCTATGTCGAAAATGAAAGCAAGAAAACCCATTCTTTTCAATAAGATGTGAAAAAAATGATCTTAAATTATAGGAATGAAATTCTCCTGGAATATTTCCTATAAGATAGAAATGACTACCTATGTACATATTAGAATCCATCTCTAGCCTAACTTAAAAGGAGCGGCTGATTGTAGCCACGCCCATTCGGTAGTGTTATACAATGTTTATGATAGCACGAGACATAACAAAGACGTGATGTTGATAGAGCCTCATCAATACGATCAGGACTGCTGACTAAATGAGAAAGACTTTTTAAGAACAGCTGGACACTCGAGGAGTTATCTACGATGGCTGTAGTGGTAGATTATCAACAAAAGCAACATTATGTAGAGGGTTGTTTTCTAGGAGTGAAACAATTGAGATTTATATGCAAGTCCATTGTATTTGGTTCCATGTTAGTATGGATTATAATCAGTACTTTTAAAACTGGAGGATGGCTAGTAAATGATAGAAACCAGGAAGGCAACGTAGAAAATATTTTGGATCATAGTAATGGTGGTAGAACTTCTCTCAGTACTACAAGAAAATTATTGATGATAAATTTCTCTCTTCCAGATGCTAATGAAATAAACGAAGTAAGTTAAATGAACTGTATTTAAGTAGATAATATGTAGTTTAAAATGTTATCAATTAATCATTTTCATTACATTTTGAAACATCAACAAAGTTTAAAGTAAACACTAAGATTGTTGGCATCTATTGTTACTAAGTTACTTAAAATGGCAACAATGTAGTTGATAATGATTGAAGAGTTTGGTGAAGTTCATGTAGTAAAGGTAGTAACAATTAAATTAAAATAATAATTATAAAAGATATCCTGTTGTTGTATTTATCAGTGACTAGAGATAAAACAGCTGATTAGTCTAAAATTAAGATAACCTATCTACTTGTTATGACCTAATATAAACCTGTAATAAAAACCTTTAATAATGAATTGTATATATAGTAATATAACATATACCATCACCTGTTGTAGTGGTTACTATGGAAACCTAACTTTCTATGTGTGTTGTCAGCCACTGTTTATTTCTTTAACACAATCTGTTTTCTTTTTCAGTGTTCATATATACACAAGTTGAATAATGAACAAAAAAATAATCAGACTATTCTCTGTGAGTTTGTAAGAAATGTACCAGCTTGTAAAAGTGACGGTGGCTTTATTCCTTATTTTGAATTTGTCTATTGTGTCATGCCACTTAAACTCCTCCCACTTTCTATGATACTTCTTGTAAGTTATCATGTCTATCTATCTTTCCATCCATTCATTTTCATCTCTCATATCTTTTTCATAAAACCATTCTTTGATATAGTTAACAGTGTATTTGCATAGAGGCAACATATGTTATCATAATGTATCTATTGTTTGTGCTATACATTACCTAAGTGATTCAATTATGTGCATCAGATGTTCTACATTGCGCCAACAAGACATTGAGCATAATATATACTACATGCTATTGTATCAATACTTAATGTTAGAAGAAAAGTATTATTAATTATATTAATATATACTGACATTTTATTTTGTGTTATATTATAATATATATTTGTGTCGTGTAATTCTCTGGTGTCATGTTATTAGCAGTTTAACTCATAAGCAGCTAGTTTAAATTTACCTCTGTGTTGAAATATAATATACTACATTATAGTATTAACTGTTATAATTAACAACATGTACTACATTGGTATTAACTGTTATAGTTAACAACATGTACTACATTATAGTATTAGCTGTTAAAATTAACAACATGTTATTGTTATTGCTCAATTATAACAAGTTTTGTTTACATTAGTTCGTTTGGTTGCTATTTTTGTTTATGTTTCTTGGCACAACAGCTGAAGAATAGTAAGTTATACAAGCCTCCATTATAGTATGTAATAATTGTTCTTCTTGCACAGTTTTTGTCCAGCACTTACAGTGATATCTCAAGTTCTTCATCTTAGTCAGAATGTAGCAATATCCTTGTCATAAGTATAGAAAACTTAATTAATTTCCTTTATAATTATTATATTTTCTTAACTTATCATTGTTTTCACGGAGTGACATTGTTGGCATTTGGTAATGGAGCACCTGATATTTTTAGTGCACTTGCTGCTATTAATCAACCTGATATTAAAAGAGCTAGTCTTGCTTTTGGTGCCCTGTTTGGTAAGTTCTCTCTCTCTCTCTCTCTCTCTCTCTCCCCACCATCTTATATCAGTTTCAATTTTCGAGTACCTGATCTATTTTATTGAGAGATCTCTAAGTAGAAGTGTCATATAATTGCATGTACATAACCATATATGGTCATTAGTAGTCATATAATTACATGTACATGTTATAAACTATGGTGATATCCTATAATTAATTGTTTAATTAATAATAGAAATTACTAATCACTTACCAAAATAGCATTTGTTAGCCTATACAACTTGATCATTCAGGATTGTCTATCCATAAACTTTATATATTTATATATACACTAATGTCTGGTGCTTAGCTCTAATAAAGAAACAGGTTTAACCAGTTCTAATAAACAAGTATGATAAGTTGTTTTATTCTATATAGGAGCTGGTATGTTTGTAACAACTGTTGTAGTTGGAGCTGTAGTCGTCTCTAAGCCATTTACTTTAACTCGTCGTCCTTACATGAGAGATCTCATTTTCTATTTAGCAGCTGTTTATTGGACCTTTTTTGTTCTCTGGGAGAATCGAATGAGCATCTGGATCTCATTAGGTGAGTGGGTGGAGCAGTTGAACAGAGGAAAGGGGAATAACAAGTCTGAGACATTTATATATATATTTCTTTTTAGGGTTTATTATGATGTATTTTGCATACGTTGTAGTGGTCATTTTGGGTAGGATAATATACCAAAAATGGAAAAAGAAGGTTCTTGGTACAGGAGATATTCCAAGTAAGCCACACCCACACAATAACTTTATCTTGATCCTTATCAATCAAGAACCACAATCAAAACCAGTTGGACGAGAAATGGCTACCTCAACTTCAGCACAATATGTAGTAATTTCTAATGGTGATGTTGGTACTACAGATGAAAATGGACGTGTGGATATACCTCGTGATGAAAATGAGTCTCCCCCGCCTCCTAAGGAAGAGGTCGTGACTCGACCACCAACAGTAATTGTTGTTGATACATCTGACGACAAGGAGATCAGTGGAAGACACAAAGTAGTAAAAATTGAGGTGATGAATGAACAATGGATGGATGGATATTAGATGGACAGGTGCATGAATAAATGGACAGATAGACAAATTAATGGACAGATGAATGAGATATATCATTTTGTTAGGATGACGATCATGAACATCACTCAATGACCCCACGAGAGAGATGTGCATCAAGAGCATCTCAAAGCGTGTATGGTGTTTCTGACGAAGAAGATGAAGAAAAGGACAGGATACCAAGTCCCATTCCTAGATCAACTCATGGAACGGGAACCAGTCCCAGGTCTAGTCCACGAAGAATTAGAAGAACTATATCTGGTGCATTAGATATTACAGAGGATGTTGGTTTGGTTGCTGTGGGTGCTAACCCTAATTTATCTAAAATATGGCATCATGCTTACCGTCGAGAAATTACTCATAACCCAAGGGGTAGTCCTCGGCTAGGGGACAGTTCTCTTCATCAACCTAGTCCTCATTTGAGACCCAAATCTCCATCTTATATATCAGGTACGGGAATAATCTATTTAATATTCATGAGGTAATTAATATAATGAATATTATTATTTAACTCGTGATTTGCATGTGATTGATCCTAAAAGGAGTTAATTATATTCATAGCCAGCTATACCTTATACATGTACATATACATTCACTACCTATATATACATACTTATGTTCATAAGTAAGAGAGTAGGATTATAACATTGTGTTATTTTTCTAGACATTAGTGTCTCATATAAGCGGGAAGACCCACAGACTATTGACGTGGAGAGCACTACTGACGAGAATGAACTGACAGAAGAGGAGGAACAACCTCTGTTGACCGTATCTCCAGAATTTGAAACACCACGTACATATCATCCCTTTGTTAAATTACTCATTGCTTTGTGGCCATTTGGAGAGGCATTTAAACAGTTAAGATTTTATGGCAAAATATATGAAATTTTTAAGGTGTGTTCATGGTGTTAATACTGAGTCATGTGACCTGATCATGTGACATAATCTATTGGAGGTTACACATACTTGATATTGTAATCTGTAGTGGGAATTCCCTGTAATTTCTTTAGTATTAAGTGATGGAGTACTTATGAATATAGTATGAAGTGTAAAATTGTTCGTTTTATAGAGTCCAGCTGGATTATTGCTGACACTCACTGTACCCGTTATTGATCGAGAGGAGGACAATGATAACTGGAATAGATGGTTGAATATTTTACAATGTGTTACTGCTCCTCTATTTATTAGTCTTACTACTAAAGGTGAAATAAATAATTTTTTGAACTATCCTATAATTAGAATTAAAAATCACTTTTTAAAATTTAGTGGGATTGAAAATGATTGGTGGAGTTTTCCCAGGAATTGGATTTGCACTAATTTTTGGTGTGATTTTGGCAATATTAATAGCATTTACATCATCTAATGATAAACCACCTCGTTATCATTGTGTACGTTAATTAAATGTAGCCTAGCAACAGAAATATTGTTTAATTATCTAGGTGTTTGCGTGGCTAGGTTTTGCAGTAGCTATTATTTGGATCTATTCTATTGCTAATGAAATAGTTAATTTATTACAAGTAAGCTCCTCCCACTAATAATTGTGATAATTTTTTCTGAAAGGTGTTTGGAATTGTTATCAAAATATCAGATGGTATACTGGGGATAACCCTACTAGCATGGGGCAATAGTATCGGAGGTAATTCATTTATCTATTAACTTATCTATTCATCTATCCATTCAACTCAATCTATTTATCCATTTAGATGCTGTAGCTAATGTTACAATGGCCAGACAGGGTTTCCCTCGTATGGCGATAGGGGCATGTTTTGGAGGTCCTCTTCTGAGTATCCTAATTATAAATAAATGGACAATTAATTAATAATAATAGATATAATTAATTTAATTATTACTTCTTAATTTTATCAGACATGTTATTAGGTATTGGTATTGCGTCTACAATTAAAGCTATTAGACAACCTGGACATAGTTTTGGAGTAAGTCCCTAGTTGATTAATTAGTTAATTATATTATAATCTTTTTCTAGCTCTACTTCACTGAAGTTCAAATGTTTGCTGCTCTTTTTCTTCTTTTGAGTTTGTCTTCATCTCTTGTAATCACATCATGTCTCCGATTTAAAATGCGTCGTCTCTATGGGATCTGTTTGTTTATCTTTTACGTCATTTTTCTGTTAGTTGTTATTTTAGCTGAAGCTCATGTGTTTAATATTCAAATTGACGGAGTTTTAGAACCATTGTTCTAAATTGTATAGTGTATAATAGAAACTAAAATATTTACTTGTATTGTGTTATAATTTGTACGTGATAATAATTTTATTATAATCAATATAATATATTATAATAGAGCTGGTTTATTTTAAGATTTTCACAATAAACTTATTAATATTCATTATTTATTCAAAAGGGGGTGTAGCTAGTGCTACTGCAAACAAGTAATGAGGAGTACCGCTGACCTTGAATGTATACTTGGAGCTCAGAGACTAAGACAGATCTTCAAATGTCTAGGATTCGTTTTTCTTTTTGTCTGGATCTTGTTTGGTAACTATGGTCCAAGAGTTGAAGAAAATAGAGTGAAAACAAGAAAACTATTGTCTCTTCAGCTGCAACAAAACTTCTCTGGTAACGATAATATTGAGGTTAGGAGAGAGAAAGACTGACAACACACATCATTATATTTTACAGTGTAGTGAAATACATCAATATGATGAAGAGGTCTATTGTGACTTTGTCAAAGAAGTTGACTCTTGTGGAGGAGATGATGGATTTATTCCCTACTTTGAGTTTGTTTACTGTCTCATGCCTTACAAACTTCTACCTTTATCAATGATAATATTGGTATGGTAGATGGATGGATGAGTGGATGGATAATCATATTGTTTACAACATTTGTTGTGTTGTTATTGTTGCAGGCATTTTGGTTGATCTATTTATTTCTATTTCTTGGCACAACAGCAGAAGAATAGTAATAAATAAATAAGTATATTTATAAATGTCATTTTCATATAGTTTCTGTAGAGCTCTGACTGTGATAACTAAACTACTTCACCTCAATCAGAATATAGCAATATCCCTCAATATATAGTCTGCTCACACACAGTTGCACACACATTCATTTTACCCTTTTTATTGCATTACTAACTGCACCAACAGTTACTTACCTTAACCTCTTCTTTCCTTATACGGAGTAACTTTATTAGCTCTGGGAAATGGAGCACCAGACATATTTAGTGTTTTAGCAGCTTTCAATCATCCAGATGAAAAAAGGACAAGCCTTGCATTTGGAGCACTCTTTGGTAATATTACACACTTAACAGTGCAGTATAACAGTAATGAATGTAATATCATGAACTTAATTGTTCATATGCAATACTGCAACAGTGCAGTAAATGTAGAAATAATACCTATAGTGTGCAGTTATATTAAGACTAGTTGTCACATGAGAAGGTGTTTACATTTTAAGATTGCTATCACGAGACTTCAGTAGCCACTGTCAAAATATTACTATTCTCACTCACTCATTCTTTTACTTTCAGGTGCTGGTATGTTTGTTACTACGATGGTGGCTGGTACAGTGGCCATTGTCCGTCCTTTTATGCTAACACGACGACCATTCATGAGAGATAACATTTTCTATATTTTTGCTGTATATTGGGCTTTTTTTATGCTCTGGGAGAATGAAATGAACATTGGAGTAGCAATAGGTAAATCATAATACATTATATCTATATAATTTGGTAAGACTAATAGTTATTTCACACAGAAGATTATTATATTGTTTAACTTTCTTCTAAAATTTGAATGATGTCAGAAAGTTGTCTAAATATACATGTACACATTAATATCTTTCTTTATTTTATTAGTGTCTTTGTTTTTTTTGTCACAGGTTTTCTCACTTACTATGCATTGTATGTTACAATAGTTATAAGTGGCAATCTCATTTATCAAAGATGGCTAAAAAGGAAAGCAGCTATATTAAAACTGGACAGCTCGCCCAGTAAGATTACACATTGATAGTGATGACATTTGGTGTGATATTTCTTTCAGAGTCCCAAGAGAGATCTAGTACCAGTGATATTATTGTGAGGTATCATGTTAAAGAGAAGACTGACTCAGACAAGATGCCAAATGGAGAAGTGGTTCTATACAAAAAAAGTTCATCAGAAGATGAAGAAGAGAAACTAATGTCAATCAAGAGACCAACTAAACATCAATCTGATGAGAGTGAAGAGCAGGAAACTGATGTAAGTAAATGTACCATTATATTAGTTTTGGAAGTCTTGTGGAAATTTTCTAAAATACAATTAAAAATTAATACTTTGCAGTTATTGAATTGTTCTGCAAAATTATCTTTGTATGCATAGTTTTTTGAGGATGATCAAGAGAGGTCTAGGCCTACTACACCTGAAGAACGATCAGCATTGATAGCATCACAAGAAGTATATGGTAAAGACACTGATGATGAATATACAGACAAAGAAGGACACCACAAAACTTATTTGAGGCCAAATACTCCACACTCTCGTCCTCGAAGTCGTGTTGATGAAGTTATTGACAATGTGATGGATGTAGCTGAAGATGTTCTTGTAGGAGGCAACCCTAACTTGGCCAAAATGTGGCATCAGACATATCAACGTGAGAAGGATCGGGAAAAGGGAAGTCGAGGGGCGACACCTCATATTGTTATTGAGGAAGGTAATTGGATCTGACAAAACTAACTTCATCATTTACAACTATCTTCATTAGAGTCTCAGGTAATCAGTCCTTCTTCGTCTGATGATACTTTAGCTGATAAGAAGACTGAAAGTAGTGAAGTACAACCTCTCTTAAATATGAGTCATGTGTTTACCTTCAAACAAAGACAAGTGCAAGGGTTCACTAACTTATTGACTGCTATGTTCCCATTTGGGAAGAAATTCCGAGAAATGAATATTATACGAAAGATTGTCCATATTATTAAAGTATGTTCTTATAATGTATTACTTTATTGTTGTCTTTCTGGAATAATTCATTACTAAAGTAATGGTTTCTTTCTTTCTCTCTTTCTACAGTTCCCTATTAATTTACTTTTGGTATTAACAATACCTGTTGTTGATAAATCTGAACCTCTTGATAACTGGAATCGTTGGCTGAATATATTAAATTGTATTATCGCGCCAATATTTGCAAGTCTTACAACTGAAAGTAAGAAATTATATTATTATCTATTCATCCATCGATCTACCTTCTATCCATTCATTTATCCATTGATATATACATCTATTTTTTTTCTAGTTGGTCTAATAAAAATTGGTGGACATGAACACGCTCCAGTTATTATCATTGTTATACCAATAGCGCTAATATTGGCAGGAATAGTTGCATTGACTTCTTCCAATGATAAAAAACCTATATATCATTGTGTGAGATACACACACACACACATATATAGATATATAATATATAAGTATATAATCCATTAAAATCATTTGTTAATATTACAGGTGTTTGCTTGGGTTGGTTTTGTGCTGTCAGTGATTTGGATCTATACTATAGCTAATGAAATAGTGAATTTATTACAGGTAAGGACACACACACACACAGTAGTTATAATAAGTAGAAACAAAGATTATTTTATGCAAACCTGTATAATTTTTTATATTGTAACAAATTTGAAAAAAAAAACTTACTCTTTCTTTCTTCTTAGGTATTTGGTATAGTCATAAAGCTATCAGATGGTATATTAGGTATTACTTTATTAGCCTGGGGCAATAGTATACAAGGTATAACACATGATAATAAATGTATATAATATGATGACATAATAGATTCTGTTACAAATGTTACAATG
This sequence comes from Xestospongia bergquistia, assembly GCA_963965975.1. Classification (NCBI taxonomy): domain Eukaryota; kingdom Metazoa; phylum Porifera; class Demospongiae; order Haplosclerida; family Petrosiidae; genus Xestospongia; species Xestospongia bergquistia. The sequence goes on from OZ014417.1 coordinate 7,978,453, forward strand.
GCAAGACAAGGATATCCTAGAATGGCAATGGGAGCTTGTTTCGGAGGACCTCTTTTAAGTAAGGATACTATGTTTTTTTTATGGAGTTAGCTATATATGGCCTTGTTAAGTGACATTAACATCACTGCTCTTAAATATTGCGCTCAATTTTTAAAATTATTATAATGATCCTCTTTGTTCTATTGGTACAAGTACATTTTTAAATAGTAACCAACAGAATGTGTATCACCAAGGAAAATTGCCATGGTAACCATCGCCATAGTGTAATACTCTAATTGTACAGGGCTGTTTGTTGCGGTTATATATACCAGTAGTTGTTACTGTCATTAATTAATTATTAATTAATAATATTATCATAATTTAGATTTACTTATTGGGGTTGGAATAGCGTCATTAGTTAAAGTTATCAGTGAACAAAAGACAACGTTTATTGTAAGTCTATAGATGTTGACTTGTGATAATAAAATTAATTATTGTTTAGCTCTATTTTACACAAGTAGAGATGATTGCTGCTCTATTTCTCTTGTTGAGTTTATCATCATCTCTTCTTATTACTTCATGTCTCCGATTTAAGATGTATCGTTTCTATGGTATTTATTTGTTTATTTTCTATATTATTTTTCTGTTAATTGTTATTTTAGCTGAAGTTAATGTGTTTGATATTAATATTAATGGAGTTTTAGAACCATAGTTCTAATGTATGTATAATATATATTTTATTTTTTAAAAATGATTTTTGAGACAGCATTATTGAATATTAATTTTGCTAATAAAATTAATAGTGGAATCTATGTAGGGGGATGGCGTTAGGGAATTCCCCTCCCCACCGGGCCCACCCTAGGAGAGATGGCTACTAATGTTAGTAAAGGTAAGGAAATTTGTATTTTGCTGTAAATAAAAGACTAATGTTCTTTTTGTTTGTTTATATATAATACATGTACATGTAAGCTTTTATTTCAAAATGTAAATGCGTTGTTTCATGTATAGTTATTGTACAAACACGAAGTAAATACCTATGCTTTGTTAAGCGTATATATCTGCGCTGTCAGTTGTTACATATTATGTTAATTAACTACTTTATTTCTATTCTATAGAAGATATGATTTGTGAATTGATAAAATACAATGTTTACAATTGGCACAGTCTTGGTTCTATATTAAAGATTCCTCCATGTAAACTCCGATATATTGAAGCAGAATATCAAAACTCTCCATCATCAAAGAAAGTATCAGAGGTTATTTGTACGTGGGTACAACGTGACAATGAACCCTCATGGGAGAAACTGGGTCTAGCACTTCAAAGTATCCCCGATCATAAAGATATAGGAGACAAGATCTTACAAACCTATTGTCCACATTTGATACCACCTACCCCTCCAGTACTTTTGTTACCTAGAAGTGGAGGTAAGTACGTAACAGTCTGTAATCTGGACAAATGAATAAAGATGTTGATAGACATTAAAATGGGTAGTGGATGGTTGGGTGGACGTAAAGACGGGTGCATGGATGAATAGACAGATTGGTTGATGGACAAATAACTAAAGGATAAAGTTTTTCTTAAATTTAGGGGAAGAAGATGTACAAACTCCACCCAAGACAAAGACAATCACAGATCAAGCTCCTCCTGTACAAAGACCAACCACATCCTCACAATATCCATATCAAAACTTAGTACCTCCTATTCACAACCCATATGCATCTGTTCCTGCTACCCTCTACCCTCAACCTTATCAAGCTGTACACAATCCATCAATTATAAGCCATCCATCTCTACACTACCCCACAACACAGTCAATGAACAATATGTCTGGCCTTCGATCACCTACATTTACACAACAACAGGTATCAGTTTATTCTCCACAATCTCCTCAAGTCTTTACACATCCTCCACCTCCTCGTATTCTTTTGCCATCTTGTGAACCTGTAAACTTACCACCTGAACATCCTTTAATGTTTTCTTCTTACGGAAGTTTATCATCATTGACTGAGCAACCTATTGGAGCTGTTGATAGCGATAATATTTCCTCTCTTCATGGTAGAGGACTGGCAGACAGTAGTCAGTTACCAAATGAATCCAGCTCAAACCTGAGTCAACAGCAAAGTCTATCAATAGCCACTCCTCTTCATAGTGGAAGTTCATCATCATTGACTGAAGATCATCGACAACAGCCAGTTTCTGGATATGATACAGCATCTGTTATGTCAATATCTGAGAGTGACAAAATGTTTCGAAAAGTAAGTGTAGTTTATTACTAATTGAGTGTATTTATCTTATTTCTTAGCAAAAGACAATAGCTTTACGTCAAATCAGTAGACTTCAAGGAAAATATGCTGCACTGACTTTAAAAGTTATTGAGATTTTTGAGAACGAAAATATTGACATGAACAAAGTCAAACATTTTGTTTTGTTTGCCCTTCCAACATACGACTTCAATTTTTTGGAAGATCACTTGAAAGAACTTCAAAAAAAGGAGACTCCATTAGAGGTGTTCCTTTTTCTTAAACGGTTTACTAGTTTTGACAACTACGGTCTAATGCAATGTATAATTGAGAAGTTTATCAATAAACAAGCAGGACAACTACTTGAAGAATACATTGCTGAACATGAAGACTTTGTGGTTTCCTGTCCTCTTGCTGATTATGCTTTAGCTTACACTGAGGCTGTAGCAAAAAATACTCTGTTAACTCCAAAGACTGTTGCTGTACATCTTGATAGTAGATGGGAACAGAGAATGGTTCATGAGGCACGACAATTTCAGTATCGAGAATTCCATCAGTTTCATGTTCCGCAAATGTCATTTAATATGACCCGGTGTGAGCAGAGAACTATTTTTATTGCGTGGGAGACAACGGAGATTGTTATCAAAAAATTACTAAAGGACTGCCATAGACGTTTCTCTCATTTGAGAACTCAAGGTGTTTTACAACTTATCATAGGCCCACTGGAAATAGACTTCACAGCACAGAAAAGAGGACCACCAGATTTTTACAAACTAGAAGTAAATGTTTGGTCATCGCAGAGACGATTAGCAAGAACTACCTCATCTCTCACTGTCTGTTCTCAGGGAAGCACTGATACACACAGAAGTGGGAAATCTAAAGAGTCTGGCTATAGTTCAGGTGAATTCTGAATTATATTAATTTTTTTCATTTCTTGTACTAACAGGTGCCACGAGTTTGTTAAGTTTTGCAGGGACTATCTCCGGTAAGTCTATTTCTTGATAAAAACTTGTAATAGTATTGTTTGCTCTAGAAAAAGACCTAGCTGATGGTGAGATTAAAACCAGTTTTAGTGATCTTTCTGATCAACAACTGACTTTACAAAAAGGAGAACGAGTCAAGATTATTTCTATCAAAGATCAAATGGCATATGTAAAAACAGAGAAAGGATTGTGTGGACTAGTTCCATTAAGTATTGTCAAGTATCTGCCAAAAGTACTTGAGAGTGGTCAACCTATTAGAAAGGAACATTCTCCATCTCTACAAACTATTGCACCTGAACAAAGTATAATAACTAGAACAAAACTTGACAAGAATTCTCTCTCAGAAATTGAAAACATAACACCGGCTTCTTCTCCAAATCTGTCTGAACAAAGACGTCCTGATACTCCGCCACTGGAAGCTTATATGGAAGCAATTAATGTGGAATTATCTGATCATCTTAACAGAAAACCCAAATCAGAATCTCCAACAACAGTCCTGAATGAAGAAGAATATCTTAAACGATTTTATCCTGAAATACCAATTGAACTGTATGGAACAAAATCTTGGAAGACTTTTGCGCGCTCGGTTATCAAGTACGTCCGACCTAAATGGTCTCGTAGAACTGATACACAGACTGTCGTTTCTGGTAGTCATGCAAAAGTTGAAAAGATTTCTTTTCACTCATTAAGAAGTAAGAAATTAGATGTCATGGCTATTGAAAGACCTATAGGTAGAAGTCTTAAGAAAAAAGAATTTATGGGCAGGGAACGATCCATTGACACCATTTCTTTATCAAATCAATATAATAGTTCTCTGTCTATGGTTTAGAATTTTTTATTGCAAATAATTTTTATAATATTTTATTTGTAAATTTGTTAACAAGCCATGATCAGTCATGAGATGATGTGATGTGTTCAGATAAGAAAAGAAATTGTTTCATTAATTGTTGTGAGACATTAGAGTAGTTTTAGTAGTTGTGTCATAAATATAAAAATATTGTTGCTATTTTAAATACAATATCATGTATTGTATAAAATGAAGAAAAAAAAAACTAAAGTCAACTGACATTCATTGAATGAATTGATGAAATTGACTGCATTTAATTTTGTCTGCTATTAATTGCTGATGGTTGCACAGTGTTTGAAATGATCTCCTCCTCTCCTGATAATGTAGACACTGCTCTAGCTACTTGTGACCCACCCTACAAGAGCGAAAGAGAGAATATTAAAATATTTTCTTAAATACTACAATTTTGTCAACAAAAATTAATATCTCAAATTCACCTCAGCTGTTGAAATAGATGAGCTATTGGTCGTTGTCATGGCAACAGTATCAACTGGCATAGTTGCATGTCCTTCAACCACCTGTAACAAAGGAGAACACTGTCAGAGGTCCATATAATAACATACAAATTCATAACTGACTATGTAGCACATCATTGAGCTAACATGATAAAAGATTGATATATATAATATAACTATTGATACAGTATTGATCAATACTAGTATATTAATGGTAATAATGACATCATCAATAACTACAAAGGATGACAAGATATTTGAATCCTCACTTGAAGTTGTTTAGTAATCGCTTCTATGTTCACTGAACCTCCTTGGGGGGACTGGAGCATTAAACCTTGAGGAAGCTGTCCCACAAGAATCTGACCAAGATTTGGTGTAAAAATGGGTGTGACTGCATTGGATTGCACTTGTAATTGGTTTAATAATGCTTGTAGATTAGCGGGGCTAAGTGCTAGGGGGGTGGTTAAAGCTATTGGCTCATGTTGAGTGACTGATGCAGAGGAAGTGGTAGTGAGGTTGATAGGGAGGGTGAGAGAGGAAGTGACCACTTGTGGACGTATAGGAGTTGTTGTACCAGATGAGAGGGACAGGTCAGATGTGGGTGTGTCCAAATTGCCAGCTGTAGGGGTAAGTGAGTTTGGTGATTGCAATATAGCTGGAGAGAAAGAGATTTCAACTAGCAGTCAGTAAGAGTGACTTACTTAGCCCTGACAGAGTACCAAAACCCTCTTTAGTAGGAGATGGAGATACTAGACCTTTCCTTCTATTTGTAAACCAAGTATTAATACGTTGTTCTGTAATACCCTCAGTGTCACCAGCTGGTCCCTAGAGAGATAATACCAGCTAAACCAGTCAAACTAGTTTAGTCTTCTACCTGAACAGGTTCTCCATTATTCATTGCTGACTCAGCTTCATTGCAAATACGAGAGAGCTCTAGTCTTTGCTCACGAGTTGGAAAACGATTCTACATATTAAAACAAATTAACAAAAAGAGAGTAAATTCCATACAATATTTCTTTTAAGTAGTAATGGTTTATACCAGTATCATATTACATTACCTTTTTAAAAGCTTCAGTAAGGATTTGGGTTGCAACTGGTGACCAACGCCACCTTGGTCTTCTACGATAACCTTCAACTTTAGGACTTTCTAAAACAGATGTTAAGCTTCCATCAGCTGTAAGCAGTTCTAGAAAAGAAAATCATTAGTGATAAAATAGGTTTGAAATGGTCTTACTGCCTGTACGATGAAGTTGATCTTGTTCAAACCAGTGATATAATTTAATTCGTTTTGCTGGCTTGATAGGAACTCCTCGAGTGAAGTGTTGAGAAAGATGACTCTGGTTGATACCAGTCTTTTCAACTACCTCTCTCTGTGGTATAGAATATTGATGTAAATACTTACGAATAGCTTGAGCTACAAGAGACTGGTCACGTCTAAGAGGAGAGAGAGAGAGAGAGAGAGAGGGAGAGAGGGAGGGAGGGAGAGAGAGAGAGGGAGGGAGAGAGAGGGAGGGAGAGAGGGAGGGAGAGAGAGAGAGAGAGAGGGGGGGAGGGATGGAGAGAGAGAGAGAGAGGGAGAGAGAGAGAGAGAGAGAGAGAGAGAGAGAGAGAGAGAGAGAGAGAGAGAGAGAGAGAGAGAGAGAGAGAGAGGGAGGGAGGAAGGGAGGGAGAGAGAGAGAGAGAGGGAGGGAGGAAGGGAGGGAGAAAGAGGGAGGGAGGGAGAGAGGGAGAGAGAGACAGAGACAGTTTATATAAAATATTTATATTTTGTTGATATTTGTGGTATTATATTATCAATAATTATAATAATTATTATTTCAACTATTGTTTGTTTATAGATATGTTGAATAACTGTCACTATATGTCCATACACTACATTCATCCATCCATTTCTACACATTTCCTATATAATAACTACTATCATTATACTATTACAATATCAATAATTTAATAATTCAAGCATACAATACATGATGAAGAGATAAACATAATTAGTTTTTAAATGACTAACATTACATATATGGACCTACATATTGTCACACATACCAACATACAAGGTCATTCATTACTTATAATGTGATATCACTAATACAAATAAAATAACAACATTTATTTTATGATTTATACATATTTCCTCTCATGCAATGCTTTCCTTTTCTTTTTAAAGTGTCTCTTAAGTCTCAATTGATAAGGTCATTGTATAGGAGGTCACATTTTAATGTTCTTACTGTAACAGTTCACGTGCAAATGTGGAGGGCAGGGGATCCTCCGGTAAACTAAGGGAACGTCTGGGTGTGTTGGTTACCACAGGAGATGACACATATGTTTCCATGGCAGACTGAACAACACTCTGTAGTCTGTTGACTTCACCTGAAAATGGACACATGGATTTAAAAAAATGGATGCATAAATAGATTTATGTATATGTATGATTTTAAAAATAATAGATGCATAAATAGACTCATGTGCATATAATGGACAAATACCTTGTAGCTCTTGGCCACCCATCTTTTGCACTGGTACTCCTTCTGGGCTTCCAACAGCAATATCGCTTTCTCTGTCTGCAGCTAAGGTAGGTTCTCCTACTATCTGTAACCTCATCTCTCTCCTTTTTTCTCCTCCAGAGTCGTTTCCTTGTTCAGGAGATTCAAAGTACTTCATCTTTTCGTATTCATCGTAGACAGCTGCAAATTGTTGCCTAGATAAGTTGTAATGATCGATCAATCCGCGTATCAAGACGCGAACGTTATCTGGAACTGGCGCATCGGGTTCTTCCTCGTCTTCCATCATCTCTTCTGTACTGCTGCCATCCCGAGCGTGGTCTGAATCTGTCTGGTTTTGCTCTCTATCTGCTGCGAGCTCCACGCCAATCTCCGTTCCAGCCGAGTGGGAGACATTAACCAGTATGTTATTAGTGCTGTCATCCATCCTAGGATAAGAAATTTTAATGAATAGTTTAATAGTCGACTAACGAGTCGATCGTGTCCGCCATCAGCACCTTTAGTAATTATAAAAGAGTGTTACCGTAAATAGCATAATTAAGTGAATTCCCGCGTGGGTAAAAGTAAAATTAAGTAGCTTAACGTGTTCTCTTATTATTCATTATAGTTTATGATTTTTAATAATTATTAATTTTATTTTATTTTCATTGTTAAAATTAATTGTCGAATGTTACATTGAAAATGAAGAACTGAAAAACACACACAATATTGATGATAATAAATAAAACAATATAAATTGAGTAATTAAATGCACAATAGATTGTGAAGCATGAAAATATATTTTTTGTAGACTACATGGAGATCAGTGGGTGTGGTCAAAAGATCAGTTCATAAAAAACCATACACTCGAGAATCTGACTCTTCCCACTCGTTTTGCCGCCAAATACACATGCAATAAAGCATAAACTAAAGAAAAGGTAATGTTACTATATCACATAATGTAATGACACTTACTGCTGGGTATCAGTAAAATGATGGCAATTATCACAAATACAAATCCTCGAATAACATCATCAGCACCTACAGTAACCATAGCAACAGTGAATTATTTATAATTTTATTTACCAATATGGTAGACTATCTCCAAAGCAATTCCAGCAAAAAAACATGCTAGAGAGAGAGAGAGAGAGAGAGAGAGAGTGATATTAAACTAATGTATGACTTACCAATGCCTACTACAATAAACATGATAATTAAAAACATCATCCAACGATTTCTTCTAATTGCTGGCTGCTGAAACCACCTATATATTAAATATAATTATTCATCAACTAGTCAGACACAATCAATATACCATTTAGTAGATCTATTCGGATGACGGGCAGAATAATTTTCATTATCACTGTCATCAGAAGATGAAGACTCTATGAGTTGTTCTGATGCCATCTCATGTAACTATAATGAGAAAAATGGCGGCTTGTTTACATGCACTCAGTCAAGCCAAATCCCACTCACTTCCACTTCATTAACGCCACCAGCTACTGGTTGTACTCTCTCTCCTTCTTCTTTGTCCTCTGTGATGAGATTAACCTCTTCTTCCTCCTCAAAAGAAACTATTGGACGATCAACATCAGGCTTCTCGAAGGTATTCACGGATAATGCCATAATGTTTACAGACAAGACAGTATAATTATAATTACTGTCAGTAAACTCCACCTTTTGATAAAAAGGTGTGGCTGTCATGGCTCTCAAAGGACTCAAAGTGGTTGAGATGGCAGGTTTAGCTCCAACTCCATTTGCTGGGATGATGTTAGCAGGTTAGAGTAACTCTCTCTGTTAACTCACTTCCTCTAAGTTCTCTGTAGATTTTGGTGCATCAGTTATTAGAGTTGATAAGCCAGGTCCATCAATGTATTTAGATGTTCTAGCAAGGTTTATTTAGATGTTCATTTTATTTAACTATTTTATTTATAGAAGTAAACGATCAATTTGTGTTAGTCTCAAAGAACCAAATGGAGTTGATGTGGTTAAGAAGCTATGCTGCCAAGCTGATGTACTACTCGAGCCATATAGGTACACGTGATCACATGACAATCATGTGATGTCCTAATAGACCAGGTATTATGGAAAAATTAGGACTTGGTCCTGAGACTCTTTGCAGTCTCAATCCGAGACTTGTCTATGCTCGACTAACTGGTTTTGGACAATCAGGTACAAAACAGATTATAATGGTTTTATAATAAGGATTATTTTTAGGTCCACTTTCATCTAAAGCTGGACACGATAATAATTATTTGGCTATATCTGGTGTATTATCAGTATGTACATGTGGTTTAGTATATAATCATCATGTGTTTGTATCGTAATGTTAGTGATGTATTTTAGACTATAAAAATAACTATTATTCCATCCATTTATTTACTCACAACATAAAACTAACAATAATTCTATTTATTAGATGTTAGGACGTAAAGGTAGTCCTCCCTTTCCTCCTATTAATTTGGTCAGTAAACATTAAAATCACTACTACTAATATATAATTGTACATGTATAGTTGGCGGACTTTGCCGGGGGTGGCTTAATGTGCGTAACAGGAATATTACTTGCATTATTAGAGAGAGCAACATCAGTAAGTATTACTTTATAACTTAATGTATTACTTTATAACTTAACCCTTTATATTCCTCAGGGCAAAGGACAAGTAGTAGATAATACAATGTCCAGTGGAGTGGCTTATATCAGTACATTTATTACATTGTCAAAGAAGATGGGTATATGGGACATAGGTACATAATAATGTAGTTGGTAGAGTTAAGGCTTTGGCCGTAGGTAACTGAATATAGGTCTTGAGTATGCAATGTAACAATATTGTAAATATTATAGTAATGACTTCTATTAAAAATGGTTTGTAATTAATACATTATTATTAAGGGTCTAGAGGTGAAAATGTGTTAGATGGTGGTGCTCCATTCTATGATATGTAAGTCTTTATTAATTCTATTATGTCTGTATCATATGATGATGTTAGATATGAAACATTGGATGGAGAGTTCATGTCTGTAGGAGCTATAGAGCCTCAATTTTACAGGTCAGTATTAACAATATACTATTATATCATTTATTTTTATAACCAGAGAGTTATTAAAAGGTCTGGGTATTGAGGAGTCATTAGTCAAAGAACAACAAAATATTACTCAATGGGTAAGATACTTGTAATAAGCATGGGAACAGCTGGAATTAAGTTATGTTATACTATATTTATATATAGCCTGCAATGAAGAAGAGAATTGCTAGTATTTTTGTTACTAAAACAAGAGATGAATGGACTAGCATTTTTGCAGGTTAGTTAGCACTGAATTTATTGGAGGAAAACAAACCAGAAAAAGTCTGGTTCAACTGAGATTTGAACCCAGGGTCTTCTGAATTCTAGTCAAATAATCTTATAACCTGAGCTATTAGAACACTGATAAGGAGGGACATCACAAATATACATAATGAACATGATTTGTTTAAACAAATTCAACTGAATCTCTATCTCTAGAATCAAGGGTGGTTCTTGGTGTAACTTCACTCTGATGACATCATCATTAAATGACAGGTAGTGATGTCATCATATATGATGACATCATCTAAATCCATCACCTAAACCCTAAACCAAACCTTATGACATATAGTGATGTCATCATCTAGTACAAGTTACATCATCATAGAAGTTACACCAAGAAGGACCCAGAATCAATGCTTTAATAACAGTATTCACAGCTGTTACTATTTCTTTGTTTCATTAGATATTGATGCCTGCGTTCAACCTGTTTTATCTATGAAAGAGGCACCTACACATCCTCATAACTTGTAAGTTAATTTAAACATTACAAGACTTATATAATAAATCTGTTAGACACCAAATGACACATACGTATGATCCTGAGATGGATGAACACATACCAAGTAAGTTAATTAACTAGTTTATTTAACCCTTTTGCTCTCAGATCCCAGTCCTACTTTGTCTCGAACTCCTGGTCAAATCAATAACTTTAATGAACCAGACATTGGTGAACATACTATTGACATATTACATGAACTCAAACTTTCAGACCAGGTAAGAGTATGGGTTTGAGACTATGTACAATATATATATTAAGAATAGATTATTTATTGGATTTGAGGCCATGTAGTATGGATCTGAGGATATGTAATATGGTCTGAGCCTTGACCTATGAGATTTGTAATATGGGTCTGAGGATATGTTTTTTTATTATTGTAGACCATTGCTGAACTACTGAAATCTGGTGTTGTTATTCAAAGTGAACTGAAATCAAAAATATAATATTATGTATTTAATAATAACAATTATAATACACTGAATTGTAATAATTATTATTATTACACAATGGAAAAATAGTTTGGGAATGTCTAAAGAAAATCTTTGTTGGTCTGTCCCACCCACTTTCGATATTAAGTGTGTACTGTAATGACACATAAATTTGTATATCAAATGGGTGTGGCTCCTAAAGTGCAGCTGGATTATTATATACATGTTAATCAACTTAAAATAAATCTATAAGTACATGTTGTGTAATACTAATTTATTAACAGTGACAATGTCATAGTCAGTTCTTGAACATGAGGGGGTGTGGTAGTTAAAATAACCTTGCTACTATCAGTTCTATAAAGGTCCTCGTAACCTCATTATCAACCTCAAATCTCTTGGCATAAGTGTCACTCTCTTAGCATGTAATGCACATAGATTAGCATCAGATAACATACCTACTACATAGGCCTCTGCAGCTTCTTGCAGACAATCCATTGCTGCTTTCTGCCACCTAAGTCCTTCGCTGTGAGGTGCTAGATGTAAACATATGTCGTGAACCAATCGACAAAATGGCAGTCGAGGTATTAATAAGTGAGTTGTCTGCATAAAATAACGAATTTCTTTCAAGGCTAAGTTAGTTCTATTGGATCGTCTAATAGGATTTGTTTGTTTACGACGAGTATTTGATGTGCTAGGAGTTCGTCCTGGGGTATTGGTCCTGTGTGGGGATTGATTCCCCCGCCTTGTTGGGGTATTCTAGAGAAGGAAGTAATTTATTATGATTCAGGAATTGTTTATGATTTTTCTTACTTTGCTCTTACTTGGCATGATGCATCAAAAAGTTTCAAGTTTTAAAATTTTAAAGTTAAACCCGCTAAAGCCACATCATCACGTGAGTGCTTCTAACACTGACGTATAAAACATTTGTTGAGATGGCAGGAACGTAAGAGCCGTGATCGTCTAGTGGTTAGGACATTACGTTGTGGCCGTAATAACCCAGGTTCGAATCCTGGTCACGGCAGATTTTTTTTACCCTCCCAAACTGTATCTTTTTCTTTTTTTCTCCTTATTTCCTTTCATTAACCTAAACAGGTGTTATTTATTTTGTGTTGTTGTTTTATTAAGACATTCATAAACAGTTTAATCAGATTCATCTTCGTCAGTCATTTCTGCTTCACTTTCTTCTTCCTCTTTCATTTCCACTTCTTTAGTAGCTCTACTTGACTGCTTCTTTCTCTCTTCACCTGAGCTCTCATCTTCATCTGAAGCAATAAACTCTTCACTTTTATATTTACTACCAGAACCAAGACCAGCTACAGTTTTCTTCTTCCCTTTCTCTCTGAAGATAAGGAAAGACAAATAAACACATCTAAATGAATACGACATTACTTTTTTGATGGTGATATTTTAGCTACTCCTTTCTCAGAGGCTTTGTACTCCTCTAAAGCAATCTTGTACTGTTCTTTCAATCTTTTAGCTTCAGTCTCCCATTTCTATATAATATTTTAACTGTTAATAATATCACAATATTGTCAATACTCTATATAATATTTTAAAATAATAAAAGGTAATATAGGTTTATGGGTGTGGTAATATGTGACAATATACCTACCGATTTATCTGTTATTCCTTTCCACATTTCTCCGCCCTTCTTTGCCACTTCAGCTACAGAAATACCAGGATGATTCTTTTTAATTGTTGGTCGCATTTCCTGTAACCACAAAAAGTAAGCCGAGAGAGGTTTCTTAGGAGCATCAGGATCTTTCTTAGCTCTTTGTTTTTTCTTACCAGATGAGGAAGGCTCCTAGTAATTAAGATTAAAACTGGAGTTATTAATTAAACAATTGTTACCTCTTTTCTTTTTTTGGCTGGTTTTGCTTTTGGCTGTTCCTTTGTTCGTTTCTTTCCTCGTTCCTTAGTTTGTTTCTTTTCTTCTCTCTCTTCTCCCTCTTCATTAGAGTCTTGATCACTAACTTTAGCATCTGAGTCAAATTCAAGTGCATCATCGCTACCACTCTCCTTAGCAACAAAATCAGAGTCTTCTACAAGTAAAGACAAGAGATTAGAAACATTACTTTTATCACATACCATCTTCGCTGTCTACATTTTCTCCTTCAGCTTTCATCCTCTCCAAATAAGCATCATGTTCATCAGAACTAGCACTCGAAACCTCATCATTGTATGATACTTGTGTCTATAAAAATAAATAGATAAAGACAGACACACAATCTCAAACCTTGGCTTTGTTTTTAATTCTCAAATTCTTCTCATTGACAAAATTGTACAACTTCCCGTAATCATCTCTAAATTAAAACAATCAGTACTTTTACTAGAACACACGATTAGACTCACTTCATTAATGAACTAAAGTGATAAACATTACCATCTCTTGTCTCAACTTCAAAATCGAATGATCGACTTACACCAGCAGTAGCCATACGTGCAAAATTAACCATTGATATATCCTCAAATTTTATAAATATGGCAGGTTTGTGGACAAAAATGAAACCTTTATCAAGAGGATAGAGGAACCCAGACGTTGCCTTGCAGGAGCAGGAAATAGCATGTTGATTATTGTTGCTAAAAAAAGGTGAGATAGATATAAACTTTAAAATAATAATATCTAATGTTCATAATTACTTTCTAAAACTGCCCGGGACAATCATTTTTTTCCCCACAAGAACTCGCATTAAACGAGCAAACACTTCGTAAAGTGGTCCTTTTAATTCCTGATTTAGTTTTCCTTCATATTTCTCCTTTAGTTCATCTCTAAATAAATACCATATTGTCAAAAAACATCTTCTAATTATCAGTCAAAAGAAATTATTTCCTTACTCTGACATAGCTAATGTGACCTCACAAGTTTCATCTTTTTGCATTTGTAAAATGAAAAATGGATAACGTGTCTGACCTTGACGAATGGGCGGGTCTAGTCCTAACTATTAATAAAGTAGTTACTGATATTAATACAATTCCTGCCATACCACAAGATATAACTGTCTTTGGTCGTTATGAGGAAGGAGAAAGAAACGAGTGATAGTTGTAAATGGCATCTTGTAGTCAAATGTCTTACCATGAGCACCTAAGAAGGTCGGATATACTTTGATTGTATAACGACCTCTTTATGAAAGTAGAAAAAATATGATTATTTAATTGCATATTTATTTATTTATCTAGTACCTTGGTGTCAAGCACTGCATCTCACTAAATGAGGCAATAGCATCACCAGTAGCTTGAATAACATCAGCTTTAGCGAGCACTCTATCATGAAAGTTCTATAATATATTAAATATTTTAATAAGAAAAATTAATTACTACTAACTTGGACAGGGTCATCCTCTCCATCTGTTCCAGTAGGTATATGAAATCTCATTTCAACGAGACTAACAGCAGCTGTTTCACTTTGATGAAATTCCAGTGCTACTTCATTCTTACCAGACGTCACTCGAGAAACCTCTTCAAGAGGAATCTCAAAAGCCGGTTTACTGTCAATTAAGAAAGTCAAAAGAGAACCTAAAAAATACAGCTGGTCAGAGACTAGATATTAGGCTTAACTATTTTATAGTACAGCCCCTATTTATTAGCCAATTAATAACTTAATTATTGAAGAATTATATTATATGTGTTATCTTGTTATTACATACCTTTAAATACTGGTTCTCCCCAGTTCCAGCCTTTTACACAGAGTTCAACTGGTTTGAGATCTTTGCCAAAATGTTGTTTGAAAAAATCTTTTATTTCCTCAAAGTCCTATTAAAAAAAAAAAACATAGATTAAATAAATTAATTAAAGGGGCTTACCGATTCTTTAAATCCATTGAATTTAAAGACATTACCTTCACGTGATAATACTTTGACTTCGTAACCACGGGCAACTCTTAGCCATTCTGTTAGATCTATATCACTGTGTTTAACGTGAACAACTTTACCAGAAGACAGGGACTTAAAAGCTAAACCATCAGCCTGAATTCTCAGCTTACCCAACTCCTGGAGGAGATAAAATGTGCATTAATTAGAGTCTTGCGTTCTTGTTAATTATTCTTACCAGTGCTCCTCTAGATATGTAGCCAATTTCTTTAAAATCCATTTTTGGAGTACATGAAGACACGAATGGCAGGCTACAAGACGTGAGCTCAGGGCGTAGTCAAAATTACCGCCACACTGCCGGGAGAATCGATGAATAAGCTCCGCCCATTATTAATTTGTATAATCATGGTGAGATATCCTTTTCACATCGATTATGATTTCTCTTTCATTTTCTGGTAGGCATTCTTTAGCTTTGGTGGAGGGGGTCCAGGTGGAATGGGGTTTCCAGATTTCTTGGGTGGACCCGGTAATGGTAGGTTCCAGGATATGTTCAAGTGTTATTCGATGGTCTTCTTCAATAATCCAAAAGGAGAAGCCGAACATGGAGGAAAAAGTAATATTAAACAATTTCTTGTATTATTCATAATTAGAATATTTCACACTTAGTCATGCTACCACCCTCTGCTCTTGAAAGATTAGGTTAGTAAGAGTTAAAATTGTTACTGTTGTCATGGTTATTTATTAGCTCGTCTCAATATTACATATCCCATGTTATTTCGGTTAACTAATCCAAAACGAGGTCGCCACACCCACTGTGGTGTGTTAGAATTCAGTGCTGAAGAGGGACGGGTTTATGTTCCCAGATGGGTATAGACAATACTTCACAATTACATCATATATGTTACTATTTATAGATACTGGATCAGTTATATACTGAGGATGGAGAACTAATTCAAGTTGAGTATGTGTCATTACAATTGGCCACATACTCGAAATTTCAACCTCAGTCTGTAGATTTTTTGGACATTTCCAATCCTAAAGCTGTGTATCCCTCTCTCTCTTTCTCTCTCACATACACACATACACATACATACTCTTTCTCTCTCTTTCTTTAACAATATTAATTAGTTTAGAACTCAAACTTCGTTTATTTGCTTGTTTAACTAAAGGTGATGTCATACAAATTAATTATAATGATAAGGTAATAACTAAATAAACTATAAAGTTTAATAACTATTAATTAACTACTATTAATAACTATTAATAAGTAACTACTATTAATAACTATTAATAATTAACTACTATTAATAACTATTAATAATTAACTACTATTAATAACTGATATTAGAACTTCGATCTGCTGGTATTAGAGACCAAACCAAATGACGCTGTCTCCATTATAGAGTGTGATATGAAAGTAATTATTAAGGGGAGGGGCTACATGTATGTATTATGTACATTGCGTTTTTAGGTAGACTTTGCTGCTCCTGTTGGTTACCAAGAGCCACAGCCGTCAGAACCAATGGAGACAACAGATCAACCTCATGAGGTGTGGCCTATAATTACTTTGTCTAACGTCATTTTTCTTTCTAGGACCTCTCAGAGACTATTGATGCAAGCCAACTTCCAAATAAGGAATTTAAGGTGATATTACCATGGAAACTGTGTAACCATAGTGATCTGTTATTTTAGGCATTCACAGGTCAAGGTCAAAGGTTAGATGGTAAAGCAAAAAAAGCCACAGTATTAGATGAACAACAGCCAACAAAAAGGTTAAGATCATGTGACATATTGTATTTGCATGTGTGTATGAACCCTTTCATCTCTAATAGACAACGGGGCATTCCTAATTATAAGTATACAAAAGGAAAAATTACTTTTGCCAAAGCAAAGACGCTTAAAACTGCAGTAGAGGAACCTATGGTGAGACCACACCCACCTACCACATCCTATCTGTTCTTGTTTTTATTGCAGGAAGAAACAGAGGAAGGATTTGTAGCATTTCAAGGAAGTGGTCAAAAGTTAAAAACTAGCAAAAAAAGAACACACCCACGGCAATAATTAGTATGTCAGCCATAAAATTATATATGATTGTCATTTTAATTTAAACAAGATAATGCATTCAAAATTTTATTATAATGGTTCATATACCATAATGTGTACAATATAACAGAGTTGTGTCAGTGATGAAGTCAGATATAATATAGTTATTATATAGTTATAAAATACATTAATTAAGAACAAGTAACAAAAATAAATGCAATTTATAACTGCACAAAATAAAAATTATTTAAATTGATATTAAATGACAAACATGACAGGGATTTACTCTGGACTGAAAGGATTGTTCTCTGTTATCATATTATCTTCATTAGATATGGAAATTGTTGGTATACTTTTCATGGAAGCAAATTTTTGCTGTTTAATTTTTTGAGAAGATTTTTTGATTTGCCTGTAAATGGATGGATTGATGGATTAATGGATGTATAAAATGGATCAATGTATTATTGGTGTGAATGGATCAAAGGTCAAAGGTTGGACAGAAACTCACGCTGGACTTTGATAAGGAGAGACAGAGGGAGAATTTTTAACCCCAGGGATGAATGGATTACGTAATGATTTTCTTCTTGCCATTGCCTTTATCATAGCCTAGAAAAAAAAATTAATTTTTATTCTAAATTACTGTGATGTTCAGTAGTGTAGAGCTTACTAATGGTTGCTATCCTAGGTCACTGTGGTAAGTACTGATGTTTACTAGTCTAGAGCTTACTAATGGTTGGTATCCTAGGTCACTGTGGTAAGTACTGATGTTTACTAGTCTAAAGCTTACTAATGGTAGCTATCCTAGGTCACTGTGGTAAGTATTGATGTTCACTAGTCTAGAGCTCACTAATGGTAGCTATCTTAAGTCACTGTGGTAAGTATTGATGTTCACTAGTCTAGAGCTCACTAATGGTAGCTATCTTAAGTCACTGTGGTAAGTATTGATGTTCACTAGTCTAGAGCTCACTAATGGTAGCTATCTTAAGTCACTGTGGTAAGTACTAACCAAAATATGTATTGGTGTTTTAAATTCATGAACAGCATCTTTGATATCTTGATCTGTGACTGCTATTTCACATTGACAGTTCTCATCCTCAGATGGTATGGGTCTGTGGGTAGCAGTAAACCATGGATGCTTCCTTATCTTGGGTATAGTGATACGTTTCAATGGATCTTTCTCAGTAAGCTTAAGTAAGAGATCTTGTAATTCTAGAGAAATTGATGGACTAAAGGGAGGGAGGGAGAGAGAGAAAATATTTCACGTTTTTTTATAGTAGGAAGTACACTAAAAGTTGATTTAACAACACATATATATGATACAAGCACTTACTCGTCAGGGAATTTGAGTCTGTAGATAGACAGCAATGAACATAAAAGAAGAAAACAGAGAGAATGATAATAACGTGAGTAAATGTTTTGGCACTACAATGTAACTATGTCAACTATGAATCATCTTTCTCAGAAAAAAACATTCTCAGACAAAAACACATGACTATTATCAAATTGTACTAATACATATTTGGCAACTAGACAATAATAACTAAAGGAAACAGAGAATGTTAGTCTTACTCTTGTGTCAGTATTTTTTCATACAAATCAGGTACAGATCTAGCTGTAAATGGTACCTATAATAGATATATAAATGAATGGACGAATGAATAAATTAATAAATAGATAGATGGATGAATTGACAGAGAAATGGACAGACAGGTCTACCTTGCCAAATACCATGCAATATAATGTTATTCCAGCTGCCCAGATATCTAATGCTTTCCCTCCAAACACTGGATTAGAACCTGAAACAATAATAATAATAATAATAATAATAATAATAATAATAATAATAATAATTATATATACTATTTACCATCTAAAGTCTCTGGTGCAGTAAATGCTGGAGTGCCTGCTGATTTTTTAAGTTGGGCATCACTAGCATCTGATGACCATTGTTCTGATACACCAAAGTCAGCAATCTAAGGGTTAAATATTAACTAATTATTGCATCATCATGATGTCATGGTACTGACCTTTAAGATGTTGTTTTCATCTAATAGTAAATTATCGGGTTTTATATCTCTGTGAATGACTTTTTGAGAATGTACTGAAAAAAGGAGGAGACAAAAATAATAAAGAGGAGACTATATTGTACGATGTGTGAGGTATGTGATTTGATGTGTGATGTGTGTAATATGTGATGGTGACACTCACGATATTCTAATCCTAAGATTAGATCAATGAAGTAGTCTCGAGCTTCATTCTCACAGAATGCACACTCTGGTGAGATTTCACTCATAACAGATCTAATAAGTCAACAAGATAATTATAATAAACATTATATTAAACAAATTAAAATATAATAAAAACATTTCCTATAATGGTACATTGTTATGGAACTGAACAATAATAGTTAATTTGTCCACAATTCTTTTGATGATTATTAATATTTACAGACAATGACATCATGTATTTTCCCTTATAAACTTAACAGGAAATTAACACTATTATAATTAACATTTCCTTCCTTTATCACATCCATCCATTTATCATATTCGTCCATTTCACTTACCCATTCTCGATATATTCAAATACTGCAATGATCGTTGTACAGGAATGTAGAGGAAAGACATGTGTATGTATATGTGTGTGTGAGAAAGAAAGAAGGAAACGCTGATAGTTCAGTTAGTTATGATAATTTATTACATTCTTATTGTTACAGTCTAGTAGCTATCAATATATATGGTATGTGCTGAGCTTGCAGTGTGTGTGTGGTTATAATTATAATGTAATTATAAGACTGTTTGTTTAAATCATAACAATTTCCAAGAACTATTATCACTTATGAAATGGATGGGTGGATGGATAGATGGATTAATCATTTACCTAGTATTAAGTCATCTTCATTGCCATCTTCCAAAACCTCTACTAACTTCACAACATTAGGATGATCTAACTTCTTCAAGATTGCAATCTCCTTACGGATATCAGCCAAAGGATCAGGCACGGGACCACCACCACCACGCCCCTTAGCTCGAGGAACTACAGGGGAAACAAGATCACATGTTTCATGACATAGTGCAAACAATTCCAAATAACACCATCAATGATAATGTAATATAACCATATATGTTATTACTTGATTACAATATGTATTACACATTATTACATATTAGCATCAATTAACATTGCAATAGGATGGTGTCAAAATTACAGGATATCATAAGTTTAGCATATACAGTGAATCAACATAATAGTATTACAAGTGTATGAGTGTGTACATCCTGTGTGATATGATATCAAAGAAGCTTAATATAGACTATAACTCTTTCTTCCTGTTTAAACAATACAAAATTAACTAACATACTGTGATAAGTTCAAAAGTTCAATGTTTATTGAACATCTGGTATATTATTATCTCAGTAAACATTAAAAGTTCAGAGATGGTTTACGCTCCAGCTGGTAAAATATTTATCATCACAACTTGTCATTTCATAGCACCTGTTGCGGCCATTTTTATAATAGTTTAATGGTTTGTAACATATTTATGTCCGTTACTAATGGTAGGATATATATGGACAGAATTTGAGTAGATGGATTGATAGATATAGGAATGTGAGTAAACATATAGAATTACAAATGGACATTGATAAACAATGGATGTATACACACAAACATGTTCTATAAATGGATACATTGATAAACAATGGATGTATGGATGTGCACATGTTCTACAAATGGATACATTGATAAACAATGGATGTATGGATGTGCACATGTTCTACAAATGGACACATTGATAAACAATGGATGTATGGATGTACACATGTTCTACAAATGGACACATTGATAAACAATGGATGTATACACACACACACATGTAAAAGGATTAATTAATGGGAAATTATTACAATTAAAATTGTACAATAAATTAATCTATATATATACTAATTATATATATAATTTGATAATCATATATTATCACAGCTGCTAAAGATGGTAACAAGACACATTCTATTGAAAACTTACAAGGAAATTTCTTTTTCATAATCTTTCTTTTGCCAACTATCTTCATTGCCTAATAAAAGTAAAGATGATTATAATAATATGTCACATGATTGTCATGTGACTACTTACATAATTTTCACCATCCTGACTGTCAGTAACTTTATGCACAATACCATAAGCTCCCTATATAAAAACATTTTATAAATTTAGAGGACAAAATAGAAAACAACAATAATAGAATCTTTCTACATAGAAATAAGAGTCATTTAAAGGCAACCATATAGAACACACATGAAGTAAATAACAAGTACAAATTGTGTAAAGATAAACTTTAGCTTTCCTTCCTGTTTAAGGAAATGTAATATAATTATTATTATTACTAGTAATAGTACTATTACTAGTACTAGTACTATTAGTACTTATGACCTCAGTATCAACTAGTTTACATATAAGGATGAACTATACAACTGAGTTAAAAAGAGATTTTAGTCATGTAATTTGTGTGGGTGGGTGTGTGGTTAGATACCTGTCCAATGATATCAATAACTTTGTATTGATTAACAATAGAGTAATCCTGAGAGAGAGTGAGTGAGAGAGAGAGAGAGAGAGAGAGAGAGAGAGAGAGAGAGAGAGAGAGAGAGAGAGAGAGAGAGAGAGAGAGAGAGAGAGAGAGAGAGAGTCATATATTAAAAGTCATAGTAGTAATAGCATTCCAATAATAACATTGTAAGATTATAACTAATGTGTACGTAATACAAGTATGATGACTTCATAGGTAAGGTGACTTGTAATTAAAATAACTGTCACAAAACTTGCTTACATTGTTATGATGACTGTCTATTATTCGTGTACTGAATAGTTATAAATGGTTCAGTAGATAGACAATAGATGTATTAACAATAAAAAATAACTTTTTAAAATTAAAATGGACTCATGCAAAATAAATGGATGAATGGAGAATATAAATGGATGCATGGAAAATATAAATGGATGCATGGAGAATATAAATGGATGCATTTGTTGTATAATGGATTCATACCTCATAGTCCTCTCTGTTGATTGTTGATGTGTCCACAGTTTCTCTGCGCTTCATTTTTGGTCGGTGACGAGGTGACAATAATCCTTTAAGATCGCTGCTATAAGTTGGTTCAGGAGTCAATGAGTTACAACGACGATGGTCATACACAGGTGTCGCCAGATGTGACGTTGTTGGTGGAGACAATGATCTCATTTCTCTCTCTTCATTGAAATATGTAAAATTCTCTACATCTGACTCAGTGTTTGCACGAGGTCTTGTGGTATCAATGACATTTAGGATATGAGAATTGACAGCAATCGTATGAGGGAGAGGTGAAGCAATGTGACCATTTGGTGTGTGTGGAGGGGTGACAGGGAAGAAGGTATTAGTCAATGGTCGGTTAGTTTCATAATGTTGATCTATTGTGACAGGACTGTTGAAGCTCATCTTTTAAAATGTGATGAGGAAGTCGAATTGTGATCTTTTTTCGAAGATATCGAAATTGTTTTTGTTTTCAAAATTGTGATAAATTTTCTTTTGTTTTTTCTTCTACTGCTGCAACGACGAACTGAAAATGAGTATCACAGTGATTAGTCAGGCTTAAGATACTTTACACAAGCGCTTTATCGATTGTCTCTACTAAATCGACTCGACAGTAAATATAAAATAATTCCACTTAAGTTATATAAAAAACGTTAAACGTATTCATAGAAAATAAAATTTTTCATTTTAATTATCATAACTTTGTACGTTTTATTAGAGATTTAGAATTACGGTATCTTCACATGTGTTTTACTTCTCAGGAGGTGGTCATTTTGAAAAGAATTATTTGAAGACATGAGTGCCAATCAAAGTGTGTATTATAAGTATATTATGTATAGAAGTATCAAATAGATTAATAAATTAGATAAATGGATGGATGGTTCTTATTGTATTCTATAATTTAGGTTACTCAACTGGACAAGGTTACGGGCAGTCACAACCTGGAAGGTAATTAGTAATTGTATTAAATTAATAACAGTACTGCTCATTTTTAACCCTCTAGCTATACAGGTACAGCACAGGCTGTTCCTATATCCTACCCGACACAAGGTAAAGTATCTTATTTTTAACTCTTTGTAAACTGATTGTCATTACTGATTTAGGTTATGGTTACCCACAACAGACTGCACCCTCTAATCCTGCACCTTCTCAAATGCAATACAATGCTTACCAAAATTATTCAGCAGCTTATTCTAATCAGGGAGGTGGAGCTGGTTTCCAAGCCACACCCACTCCATCAACTAGCATGTATCAAGCTGGTAACTATAGCAATCCACCTGCTATCTCAACCAGTACAAGTGAATATGGCCAGGCTCCACCCACTGGTTCCACCCCTCAAACAGTTGGATATGGGCAACAGTCAAGTGGTGATAACAGTGCTGGTGTAGCTCCACCCAATATAGCCCCACCCCCAGTACCTCCTAGTGGATATGGTCAACTACCTGTACCTCCATCAAGAAATGATGGTATGGGATCTTCGTATCCTCCACCCCCTCAAGTAATTAATACTCTGCATAAACAGTTCCTTTAATCCATTTAATTTAGATGCCCCCTGGTCCTCCAGTACCTCCATCAGGACAGTTCCCTCCCCCTAATATGCCCCCTCCCACTGGTGGATATGATTATCCATCATCTGATTATAGAGGACCTCCCCCGAGTCATGGTGGTTATGGCGGTAGAGGAGGTTATGGTGGACGAGGTGGATATGGTGGTTATAGTGGTGGTGGTGGAGGTGGACGTGGTGGTGGTGGGCGTGGTTTCCGAGGTGGTGGGCGTGGAGGTGGTGGAAGAGGAGGTTATCAATCTGGAGGGTGAGTATGATACTTGTTTATTGTCTATGATTTCATTATGACATCGTTGTTTTTGAATGGGTATTCAAATCAAACCATAAAATAACACAGCTGGTTAGCTCAAAGTATACTTAAGATTTTTAGTAAGAACGGATTTCTAAATTAGAGTAATGGTTGTCAAGGTTACATATAGTGTTGCAGTAAAATTGCTGTGGTAAGTTGAATTAATTTGATTTGGCAATAACAAACTTGTTTGGGAATTTGTCAAAAACTACACACAATATACAATTACAAAGAAATAAGTTTAGTTGGAGCGAAATATTACTGACACACACATACTACATTGAATTTTCTTTGATCAACCACGCGTACTACAACAATTTACTTGTCTATTAACAAGATGCTTCTGTTGTCACAATGATACAACTTTTACACAAATCTTAGCATTCTAAATGACTTTAAAAACATGTTTTTGTAAACTGCGAGCTGTTTTCACTTGTCACATTCCAAACTAACATCAATAGTTATAATAGTTAATACCATGTGGCCCTAAATAATTTAGATTTACTTGACATATTCCATAGCATTGACGGGCAAAAAAAACACAAATAACACAACATATTTGGCGGTAAATTGACCGCAACACGATAATTAATTAATACAATCGAATCATGTGCCCCTATGCTAAGAGAGAGTGATTGGCAACTCCTGTTATTAACAAATAATTAATTGATATCCATTCAGTATGTAATATTGTCTCTCATGTATAAAACATGTATTATTCTGTGTGTACTGTGTAACCCCTCCCTATTGCTGATACTCTCTCGTATATGATTACATCACTGGTTAATTGCTGGGGTACATCCAAATTTCCCCTTCGGTATAATCATTATGTGGTTGCTGGAATACGGTGCTCTCATTGAAATAACAGGTTTAACTCAGGTAACGTAGTCAATAGTGTTAAGGTAGTAATCATTACATCATAATGACATAGTGTTACGTCATAAGGAGTAATTAATTATCCATCATAATGATATAGTGTTATGTCATAAATAGTAATCATTACATCATAATGACACTTGTTTATTGAATATGGTATTTAATGGGAAACAATTATAAAATTGTTTGAAAACATTACGTAGAAACAAATGATATCAGTACATCTAAATTTTAACCCCCTGGGGCATAAACTAACTTTATTACAGAGCCCTTGGTATGGTCTAGTAATATTGTACATGTTATATAATGTATATGGTTACAAACTGGTTGGTATCATTCTTGTAATTTAATCATTGGTCAACTCATAACAAGGTATTACTGGTCACAAATCGGTATATGTAGACTCCATTACTTATATCTCACTGTCTACTTTATTCTAGGAGAAGGAGGGGGAGGAGCTAATAACTATGGCGGCATGGTTAAAAAGACACGTGACGATGCTGTATTTGTGACTGGTATCGGCATGGATACCACTTTTGAGAATTTAAGAGATTTATTCAGTTCTGTTGGAAATATCAAGGTATTACGAGTTAGTATCTCAAAGTACTTTGTGTATGTTTTGTAGGAGGACAAAAATACTGGTCATTTTATGATCAAAATGTATAAAGACAAGCAAAACAAATTTAAAGGTGAATGCATGATAACTTATTCTTCTACTGAAGGAGCTGATGGAGCAGTCAAATATCTCAATGGTAGGATAGATAGACATCTAGATAGGATGATCTTAACACTTATTTAGATCATGAATATAATAATAACAAATTAAAGGTAGAATACGCCTCTTACTACATCAATCAAGATGGCCCACCCTCCTTTAACTCGAGGGGACGTGGTGGCCCTCGTGGGGGTGGAGACCGAGGTGGAAGGGGAAGAAGTGGTGGTGATCGTGGAGGACGTGGGGGAGGTGGACAACCAAATTATGTACAAAGTGAAGGTGACTGGCATTGTCCAGATCCAAAGTGAGTTGTTGTAGAAAGAGTTAATAATATGATTTATTGTTTTTGCTATTTAGCTGTGGTAATCTGAATTTTGCACGTCGTATGGAATGTAACCGTTGTAGAGCACCAAGACCAATATGTAATTGTAAAGTAATATGACGTTTATTTTATGACTCTTTTAGCTAATTTTGAGTATGGGGGCCCACCTCATGGGGGAGGAGGAGGTGGTGGATTTGGAGGACGAGGTGGACGAGATCGTGGTGGTGGTGGGCGTGGTGGATTTGGAGGACGAGGGAGAGGTCGAGGAGATCGTGGAGGTGGACGTGGACGTGGTGGTCCAGATAGATATCGGTAAATTATTTAATGATTATTTTATTTTTATTTATTGTTACCTTAGAAATGACAATCGTTTTGAGCGCAGGGATCATCCTTACTGATATTAACTACTAATTCCTTAAAATACTAAACCTTAGTATTTTTCTGTCATGTTTTCTTTAATATTTTACAAATGTATTGCACAAGACACATTGTACATTTGTTCAACACTATGTAATTACCCTCTCGCGTGTAAAAATAAATGCAAAAATTACTTAATAACATTATTGTTTCATGTATTGAAAAATTTAATGTTCTTATATAATATATATACATAGAGTATGATAGATGTTCCAGTTGCATTCTGATGTCCAGAAACTGGAACTCACACCTCCAGATTTTGGATTACAACAATGTAATGTTACACTTTAAAAGCATGTACAACTCTAGTAACATCCACATTCTAATAAAACACTATCAATGGGAAACAATTATAAAATTGTTTGAAAACATTACGTAGAAACAAATGATATCAGTACATCTAAATTTTAACCCCCTGGGGCATAAACTAACTTTATTACAGAACCCTTGGTATGGTCTAGTAATATTATACATGTTATATAATGTATATGGTTACAAACTGGTTGGTATCATTCTTGTAATTTAATCATTGGTCAACTCATAACAAGGTATTACTGGTCACAAATTGGTATATGTAGACTCCATTACTTGTATCTCACTGTCTACTTTATTCTAGGAGAAGGAGGAGCTAATAACTATGGCGGCATGGTTAAAAAGACACATGACGATGCTGTATTTGTGACTGGTATCGGCATGGATACCACTTTTGAGAATTTAAGAGATTTATTCAGTTCTGTTGGAAATATCAAGGTATTACGAGTTAGTATCTCAAAGTACTTTGTGTATGTTTTGTAGGAGGACAAAAATACTGGTCATTTTATGATCAAAATGTATAAAGACAAGCAAAACAAATTTAAAGGTGAATGCATGATAACTTATTCTTCTACTGAAGGAGCTGATGGAGCAGTCAAATATCTCAATGGTAGGATAGATAGACATCTAGATAGGATGATCTTAACACTTGTTTAGATCATGAATATAATAATAACAAATTAAAGGTAGAATACGCCTCTTACTACATCAATCAAGATGACCCACCCTCCTTTAACTCGAGGGGACCTGGTGGTCCTCGTGGGGGTGGAGACCGAGGTGGAAGGGGAAGAAGTGGTGGTGATTGTGGAGGACGTGGGGGAGGTGGACAACCAAATTATGTACAAAGTGAAGGTGACTGGCATTGTCCAGATCCAAAGTGAGTTGTTGTAGAAAGCGTTAATATGATTTATTGTTTTTGCTATTTAGCTGTGGTAATCTGAATTTTGCACGTCGTATGGAATGTAACCGTTGTAGAGCACCAAGACCAATATGTAATTACAAAGTAATATGACGTTTATTTTATGACTCTTTTAGCTAATTTTGAGTATGGGGGCCCACCTCATGGGGGAGGAAGAGGTGGATTTGGAGGACAAGGGAGAGGTCGAGGAGATCGTGGAGGTGGACGTGGTGGTCCAGATAGATATCGGTAAATTATTTAATGATTATTTTATTTTTATTTATTGTTACATTAGAAATGACAGTCGTTTTGAGCGCAGGGATCATCCTTACTGATATTAACTACTAATTCCTTTAAAATACTAAACCTTAGTATTTTTCTGTCATGTTTTCTTTAATATTTTACAAATGTATTGCACAAGACACATTGTACATTTGTTCAACACTATGTAATTACCCTCTCGTGTGTAAAAATAAATGCAAAAATTACTTTATATTATTATTGTTTCATGTATTGAAAAATTTAATGTTCTCATATAATGTATATATACATAGAGTATGATAGATATTCCAGTCGCATTCTCATGTCCAGAAACTGGAACTCACACCTCCAGATTTTGGATTACAACAAATGTAATGCTACACTTTAAAAGCATGTACAACTCTAGTAACATATTGACGACATACTGGACACTCATTAAGTTGTCGACCACATTTAACACAAGTTAACATATGACCACATTCTAATAAAACACAATCAACAGGTTCGTCCATACATATTTTGCAAAGAAACTCATTCTCAGCTTCTACCAAGAAATAAAACATTTCACTTATAAAAGGATTCTCAATTGAGGACACCTCTATCTACACTAAGGACACTTGTTACACAATTAGTTCTACTTGTAATATTTAACACTTATTCAACTCAGTATGAGGACAATTTCCAGTGTAGGATTTATATTATAATAATGGTAGTAATAGGATTGTGTCTAGACTTACGTAAGTCTCCTGAATTGGCAATTTTATCACCCATCTCTTTCTGTTTTTCTCGTGCTTTCCACAAACGTTTCACTCTCTCTTGTAATTCTTCTTTTTCCACACACCCACGGTAATCAATACAGTTACGTTGAAGGATTATTTTTAGTATTTTTACTGGTAACAAGACAATTTCTTCCTCAGAATATAAATCACTAAGATTAGTTACTAAACCAGGAACAAAATCCTAAGAATAGATGCATGTAAGTATGAAATATAGAAAACATACTACTATAATAGGAATAGATCTGAAACTCTGATACCTTTCTTGCAGCTCTTTTTTGGATGAGGTCTGCACCATCTACTTTAATAGATCGTATTCTAGTATGACTGGTATAACTAGTATGACTGGTATAACTAGTTTGACTGGTTACAAAGTTCAGTTCTCCCAGTACAGTAGGATTACTGAGCATATTCTGTGCCTCAAGTGCTCGTAAAGTTATTACTTCAGCTTGGTGTGTTAATATGCCCTCAATTAATAGTGACATTTCGTCTGGAGAGGAAGGTAGTTGGAGTCCATTCATATGATAATAATAGCGTAAATCTGTCAATGAGAGACCTTCGAGTTGTGATCTATGAAATAGTTCAGCATTAAAAATACGACATTTATTACACTGAAGTCCACGGCCTTCAGTATTATGTAGACACTGGTTGCAAAATAGATTCTGGCAACTGACACAGTTCTAGAAAAAAGGTGTTATAGCTATCACGTCAGACATTTGAAAATATTATAGTTATTTTAAAGAACAATGAGTTAAGTTTATACCTTTTTTGAGAGTCTTAATCTTAATTCACGACCACAGGACTCACAAGGACGAGAACCAAGAATAGGAGAACTAGACATTTCGTTCAATTTACGTTTTTATTCCACATTGTCTTGAACCTAGAACAAGAATATGAAAGGGGGAATTCTATGCCAATTAGCCACGCCTTCAAAATCATCAATAATTATTAATTAATACTTATTAACTATAATATTTATTAAATGTAATATAATGTCTTTAATTTACAACTGACAATAACCGAGCTTTCCCTCTAGAGAAAAAGAATTACCAATGATTTATTTTAGCATAGACCAACCTTGGACTAAGTTTATTTCCAGGAGCTGAAGAGACTTGACATTGTATGTACATGTCTACTAAGAACTGTAGTCTATTTAATTGAGCAAGAAGGAGTTTCTCCCCATATTTGTCAGCTG
The DNA here is from genome assembly GCA_963965975.1 of Xestospongia bergquistia. Classification (NCBI taxonomy): domain Eukaryota; kingdom Metazoa; phylum Porifera; class Demospongiae; order Haplosclerida; family Petrosiidae; genus Xestospongia; species Xestospongia bergquistia. Next base: position 8,008,246 of record OZ014417.1, read on the forward strand.
GTAGTGAAAGTGGATAATGAATATTAACTTCTGCTTCAATATTCTGTTTGGAAAATTAAAAAAAAGTTAGAGTTAAAAAAAACCAGTTAATTCACTTTTAATTGCATGTTGTACGGCTCTCTTTGTCTCTCTGATAATTCGACAAGAACTGCTAACAAAGGCTTAGTTCTTGGATAGTCAGGTGTAAGGCAGATTATACTGTGGAAACGTGCTATATTTAGTAACAGAGAATAAAGTGATACTAAAAATAACTACAAATAATTACAAGCAAGCACTAGTGTTTAATCCTATAAATAGTAACATCTAACCTTGTCCATGTTGAAATGTTGCTAGAAAGAACCGATTTGCTCTCTCTTGCAAATTAAAAATGGCTAAACCCCCAAATTGAGAATTCTGAACTTCTTGTAATGTTACTGATTTCCAACGAGTCAACTGCGAGAGAGAGGAATGTGCTATTTCATCTTCTTTACCCTCGTCACCAAAAACAGGAAGTTTTAATTGTTCTAATAAATAATAAAATTAAAGGGGTTGGTTCTCATAACTAACCCAATAATGATAATTGCTTCATTAGATTGAGCTGTGATCTCATCCGATATCTTATCACTTTGATCACCTCTTGAATTGATTTAGTAGAGACATCATTATCTAGTTTGATCTCAGTGCTATCTTCAGACAATACAACAACTCCACAAGCTTGTTGAACCCACTAAACAATAGAGCAATTTAGCTTACTAATGGTAGTTACTGTAGTATGTACTGATGTTCACTAGTCTAGAGCTTACTAATGGTAGCTATCCCAGGTCACTGGTATACTCACTAGTCTAGAGCTTACTAATGGTAGCTATCCTAGGTCACTGTGGTAAGTACTGATGTTTACTAGTCTAGAGCTTACTAATTTGTGGGAAGTGCCTAACCTTATAAGGAAATCCATATTGTCTGACAGCTGCTGAAAAGTTATCTCCTCCATATTTCCTTATTTGGGCAGAGACGGCAGCATTGGGGGAAGTCTTACCAGAATCTCCTTCAAATAAGTTATGAAGTAAAGCTGATTTGTCAATAAAAAGTGCTTTCTGGTTGTCATGGTTACTCTCCAGCTGTATTGTAGTGACCAGAGAACATATAGCATTGAAGAAGGGTAAGTATTGAAATACGACTGTCACTGAACCCACACCTGTTAAAATGGATGTACAGATTAATAAAATGGATAAATGAAATCAAATTGATATACCTTTTGTAGTAATAATTAAACTAACAGAGAGAGGAAACGATTTTCTAAAAAGAGGTTCCTCTTCTGAAGAGTTCGCTTTTTTTCCTCTTTTCTTTTTCTTCTACAATCAAAACATAATTCCTGTGATAAAAAATAGCATCATACTTTGGTAGTTGACTCCGCCTCCTGATCAGAATCGCTATTCTCTTGAACACCTTGTTCCTGTTGCCTAGCAGCCACAAAACTCTTTGCCTCTTCTAGATCTCCTTCAATAACCACCTTTAAAAGTGAGTCTGTATAACAGATGTATTATATAATGACATAACGATATAAATTTAATATTAACATATTAATAATGTACATTAAGATGTTACACAATATTATATAGTACCTTGAGCTTTACTATAGCCATCAGCTTGTACATATATTGTATAGAGTGGCCTACAATACAAAAGACTATTGACAAAATGTAGATCATATTATAACTATATCTCTAGTAAGAATGAAGGTCTGAAGTTACAATACAATATTAGGGGTGTGGCTTACGTTGGCATTAAGGTAGCCAGATGATATTGATCACGTTGCCAATCAAGAGGCATATCAAAGAACTCTTGAAGTGGGAGAGTAGCTGTTTGAAGACGTTCCAAAGATGGGCGGAGACTGGAAAGTTTTTCATCAAGTTTTTGAGTTTCTTCTTCTTTAGATTTTATAGAAACTTCCAAAGTAGATTGTCGAGATGCTAATCTAAATTTAACAGTTTAAAGGAGTTAAAAATAACTGATAGTGTCTTACTGTTCTCTCTGTTTTAATTCCCATTCTAGTCTTGCTAGCATCAATTTATGAGAATCAATCTGAGTTATTTCCTGTAATAATAAGAATCATTCCTTATCAAGTTATAACGCCCACTCACAGGTTTAGTAATGCCCTCTGGTGCTGTATCATAGAACTCTTCTACACTTATTAAGTCAATATCTTCGTGTTTAGACCTAAAACCACAAAATATTTAAAATTAGTAGTAGTACATCAACTTACTTAAATTGTAAACAGCTTCTTATCTCCTTCTGTAAATGTTTAGCTTCATATTGGAGATTTTGTAGTTGAAGATGTAACTCATCAACACCCAATTTCTTCTCCTGAGTCTTCTCTCTTGTGTCCTTACAGTAAAGATTTGATAGTCGGTTCAATCGACGTAATTGAGCAAATAGCAAAGTACCGGCTTTCTGTTGAGCTGTCATTTCTTCTGTCTGAAAAATGAGATTATAATCAAGTGGGCGTGGTCTGTCATTACCCCTTTTGTTCCATCGGATTTGAGTTCTTTGACATGTGACATGACATCACTCAGTTTGTTACATGCTATTTTGGCAGCTGCTGGGATAGCACTGTATCCTTGGTCTGCTAATTTCTCGCCAAACAGGGGTAGTCCACCCAATGTGCCACCTCCTTCTCTAGTGGGAGGAGTGACAGTGTGCGTGGGATCTTTTTTGGATTTTTTGGGTTCTGGCTCCACCTTCTCTTCTTCTGTCTTGCTGGGAGCCGACCTGCTGGAAGGTCTCTCTCCGCCTGTACTAGTTCTGTGTTTTCTCTTTGTAGACATAATCCAACACGTGGCTAATGGAGTATACGGAATTGATACGAGTTTTGGAGGTGTGTGTGGAGATGTGGCCGGAAGCTGTGTCATATTATAGCGAAAATGTCAAAGATGATACTCGTTCTTTTCTGTGCGTTTGTCTCATCTGTTCTCTCCTCATTTCCTCCTAAACCCACAGCAGATGTACTAGCCTGGACAAATCGGGAAATTGGTATGATGTATTCCTACGGGATGATTTCTATGATGGAAGATATTACCAATAAAACTCAATATTTCTGCTATGGTGTGGGAGGGACTGCAACAGAGTTACCTCCTGCCTCACTCTTTAATCCTAAACAGATTGATCTAGATAACTGGTTAGATGCAGCTGTTGCTATCGGCGCCAAATATGCAGTACTGGTTGCTCAACATTGTGGAGGGTTTAGTATGTGGCCTACAGACATCGAGAAAGAGACGGGTTTTGACTATAAGTATAGCATCAAATACTCTCCATTAAATGGAGGCCAGTATGATCTTGTTGGAGAATTTATAAAGAGTTGTAAAAAGTACAATATATTGCCGGGAATATATTACAGTTTAAATGAAAACTTTTATCTCAATGCTGCACTAGGAAAAATCAGGACAACTCCTCTAGTTCCTGGACAAGTTAAAGTCAGTCAAGATCTATATGGAAAAATAGTATTAGCTCAAATGAAGGAATTATGGAGTAATTATGGGCCATTGGCTGAGATATGGTTTGATGGAGGTTGTTCTGTTCCAGGGATATCAGATACTATAAGTAATATGTTGTATGAGTTACAACCTCATGCTGTTTACTTTGGTGGGTGCGCTAAACAAAATAATATACGTTGGGTAGGTACAGAATCTGGTATGCCTGGATATCCTCTATGGAGTAATTCAGATGGTTGCAATGCTGGTCTGGGTAGTTCTGATGGAAATACATTTTGTCCAGCTGAATCAGATACACCATTACAAGTGTATGACAATTGGTTTTGGCGTTCAGGCTTTCAAATTCGATCTCTTAGTGAACTTAAATCCATATACATGGATACTGTGGGACATAATACAAACTTACTGTTAAATGCAGCTCCCACTAGCCAAGGTCTCATTGCTGATCTCAGCATGCAGCGTTATAAACAGTTCGGTGAATGGATCCAACAATGCTTTAGTCATCCTGTACTTGCTACCACTGGTCAAGGCAATATTGTATATCTCATTTCAGAAGCAGGTCAATCATTTCGATATAATAAAATTGTAATTCAGGAAAATCAAACTAATGGACAAGCTGTGACTGAATTCTCTATTTATGATCCTACGATAAGTGGTACAACCCCCGTCTTCTCTGGTGAATCAATAGGTCATAAATTGATTATTAATATAGCCACCAATTTCCTTGAGAGCCACAAGTTAATACTTAATATCACAAAATCTGCTATAGATCCAGTTATCTCTCATTTTGGAGTTTATTACTGTACTTGAGTTTAAGCCTTGAACTACCAGCAATACTTTGAATGTAAATTATGACAATTAGATTTCCATTTTTTTACTTTCAAAATATTAACATAAATAATTCACACAATGTTGGTCATAAATATAATTCAAAAACATTTTAAAAGCTGAGATGATTTAAAGAAAAAAAATTACGAAATAATACTTTTGATTTATGGGAAGATGCTATCTCTCATTGTGTAAAAGAGACTCAATGTCTGGAGTACAGACCAATCGGTAAGATAAGTGTCCCAGTACTGAGATAGAGGGAGGGGCAGAGTCCTTGTCTAATGTTCTGATGGAGACTACTTCCTGAAGAAAACCACCTCTTGTTCCCATGGCAACATTCAAAGTAGTGTCACCTAACAATAACCTAGTATAATGGATGGATGATTTATATAATAGAGGTACATCCATTGTCTCTCACGTTACATTTCCAGATTCATGTACTTGTAATCGTCCTATTAATCCTTCTGGAACGTTCCTTAAAGAATTTAGTGGCAAAGAGCTCTGTACAAATTTAGAAACATGTTACTAATAATAGAGTTCAATAGATCAAAAATCCTATTACTAAAAATTGCTACTATTATGTAAGCATGATGCTATTAATGTTACTAAAAATAGAATATATCTATTTTCACCTTTTCTGTGTCCTCCTTTTCTCCCTCTACTTCCATTGAGTGTTCCTCTCTTTGTAGAGGAAGACAGTCAGGTAGTTGAAAAAATAAGAATTGACCTTTTGAACCCTAGAATAACATAACATTATATTTATTTAGATTATCAGATATAGTTTACCTCTGATGGAGTAAATAATTCAGCTGTTGTGATTGGATGGGTAGTCTTACCAGATTGCTTGTCTGGTTTAACTGGTTTATGTACCGAATGTGGTTTGTCAATTTCCATGACCTCATCATCACTAAGAGGTTCAGATTTCACTAAATTAGAATAAAAATATTTAAACACTGTACAAGTATGAGTTACCTCTAACAAGAGGTTTTATTTCTCTCGTTGACTTATTATGTAGTGAATGTTCCAATGGAAGTTGTACAGGTGGAAGAAGTGAGTGTGGAAATAATGTGTCTCTTTGTTCTCCTAAAGTCATCTAGACAGAAAAATATATCAGTAAATAAATTTAGTATTTATGTACCTCCTCTTCTTCATCTCCACTTGACAAGACGTGTCGAGTTTTGACTTGTTCTTTAGTAACTCTATATACAATATTATTATTATTATTAATATTATTATTATTATTAATATTATTAATATTATCATTTCATGATAATATTAATAATTAATATTTATTGATTACTTGTTTAATGTGGTATCTGTCATAGCTGATTTACCAACTCTTGATGATGTTAGTGAACCAGAGACTATAGAACAGTTAGCATTTTAACAAAATCAGAACATTAGTATCATTTGTAATTGACTAAATGTGGTCAATAACTTGTTAACAAGCAAATTAATAAAGTAATTATTAACCCTTTAATTACCTCTATTATCAGTCATCATCTTCTCAGCTGGTCCCATACTGAAGACAGATGCAGATGCGACAATGTCTCTCTTTTTTCTTTCTTTACGCTTATCTCTTTGCTCATCTCGTCTGGACTTTCCCTCTCTGTAATGACTCTCAGATCTTGAAGTGGGTGTGGCTTGATGTTTCTCCTTCCTGTCATCACTGGACTCATTCTTTGGACGCCTAACTGGAATAGTGGGCGTGAACACTCTCTAATAAAAGGGAATACAAAATAAATAGACCTAGGCATTGATATACACAGCTCTAAAGTATAAAGAACGAATGTTCTATTCAGTATACCTTAGGACCTTAAATATTAAATATATGGAGTTAATATAATTGTACAATGACTCAGTCCAGTACTTTAGAATGAGTTGCTATATACCTTAGGAACACCTCCAAGAGTTAAATCTCTTTTTGGTTTAAGAGAAGGCAACCTTTCTGATGAACACACAGATGGCTGCTGACGTCGAGAAACTGATAATATTTAATACAATAATTAATGTAATTGAAAAAACAGTTTATAATACCAGTTCTTGGAGTAAGTGTTGTCTTCCATTTTGTATGGTCGTTCTCTTCATTATTCTTTCTTTCTTCAGAGGAATACATTCTTATGGAATCAAGACCTTATCGACCTGCATGCTTTTAATAGATGGGTGTGGTCTTATGAAGCTTGATCCCCTCCCGACTGGAGAAAATGTTTGCTTCTCTGATTTGTTGTTGCATTCTTTGCAGTCTGTTAGCAATCTCTGCTGACCAACCAAATATTGTAATTTTATTTGCAGATGACTTGGGATATGGAGATTTAGGACTTTATGGTCATCCTACAAGCACTACGCCTAACTTGGATGCACTTGGTGAAGCTGGTCTTGTCTTCACAGAATTTTACACAGCTAGTCCAGTATGCAGTCCGTCCAGAGCAGCAATACTAACAGGAAGACTGCAGACTCGCACTGGTATTTGGCCTGGAGTATTTAATCCAGGTAATGTTGGAGGTCTTCCTCACAATGAGACTACCATAGCTGAGGTTTTAAAACCTCAAGGCTACAAATCTGCAATTATTGGTAAATGGCACTTAGGTGTCGGTGATAATGGTACTTATTTACCAACAAATCAAGGGTTTGATTATTATATGGGTATCCCTTATTCTCATGATATGTGTCCCACACCAATTTGCTTTTACCCTGATGCACCTTGCATGGATCGAGGTAGAACAGGAGAGACTCCTTGCCCACTGTTTGAAAATACAGACATCATCCAGCAACCTGCAGATTTTACTCACTTATCTGTAAAATACTCTAATGCTGCTACGGGTTTCATCAAGTCTAATGCAGCAAGCAAGACACCATTCTTTTTATACATGGCATTTCAACATACACACAAACCACAGTTCTCGGGTAAAATGTTCACTAACACCAGTATTAGAGGTATATTTGGAGATTCTTTAAGTGAACTTGACTGGCAAGTTGGAGAGATTATGAAGGCACTTCATGACTCTGGTGTATCAAGCAACACTTTTGTTTTTTTCACAGCTGATAATGGTCCTTCTTTGCATATGGGACCTCATGGTGGTAATGCTGGACCACTTCGTTGTGGTAAAGGTACTACTTGGGAAGGAGGACAACGGGAGCCTGCTATTGCTTGGTGGCCTGATCGAATAAAGCCAGGAAGAACAGCTGAGATGGCAGCAACAGTCGACTTATTGCCAACATTAGCGGCAATTACTGGAGTTAAATTGCCTTCTGTAAAGTTGGACGGTCTGGATATGTCACCAATTTTGTTCAAAAATGAACCAAGTAGCCGAGACTATTATATCTACTATCCTAAGGATCCTAATCCAAGTATTGGTATATTTGCAGTAAGATGGAAACAGTATAAAGTACATTATTATCAAGAAGGGAGTCATTGCCTAAATACGTATCCAGATATTGTGTGTCGTAGTAATTATACCAGACACCAACTCAATCCTCCATTGCTATTTAACTTGTGGGATGATACCAGTGAGATGTATCCACTAGATGTGCAAAAATATGGAGATACACTTCAGGAGATCAACAAAATCAAGTCACAGTTTGAAGCTGAGATGATTTGGGGTGAGTCTCAAATACATCGAGGTAGCAAGTCCAATCTTATGCCATGTGCTAGTCCTGGATGTTCCCCTTTTCCGTCATGTTGTAAGACAAGCAGCAATAAATGGCGTAGTGATCTCTGGCATCATACATCCAGCAACAGAGTTTAAACTTTTGTTTATATCAAGTTATGCTTCCGCTGAAAAAAAACTACAGTGACTATTTACTTCATAAACATATATGTTGTATTATTCCTTTTAGTACTTATGATATCTTGTAGTGTTTTAATTCTTTTGATCTTTTAGCAACACACATAAAATGAAAACTATTAACAGTCAAAAATGGGAAATATTGAATTATTCTGTTAATATTTAATCTTTTTTTATTGTAGTGGTTTTACTGGCCAACTGCTTTTTTAGTTTGTCATAGAGAACTGACATCAGTGTTAAAGAATTAAACACACCAAGTATGAAAAATATAATGCCAATTATTATAACCTAGAAAAAGAAAATAGAATAAAATATTTGCAAATTAACAAATTATTAGTAATGTACTTTGTTATATAGCAATATAATCTAGGTAGTTATAACTTAATAACCAGTAATAATATCTTTACCTGCCAACGTTGGCAATCTTCATCAATTAATACCATTTGATAGACAGTGTAGGCATTATAAAACTGAAATATCTATAATGTAAGTAAATAAATAATATTATTAATACATAAAACATAATAAATGACTTACATATATAAAAATGAGACAAATGACAAGAAACCGAAAGTCAGATACTAATGCTAATTGAGATTCTGGAGAGAGAGAGAGAGAGAGAGAGAGAGAGAGAGAGTTATGTGACAAAGAATAGTCATGCTTCACACCTTGCGTGATCACCATGTGATGACTTTTACCCATTGCAACTTCTCGATATAATTTTGCACGTTGATATACAAATTGTACTATCATCACACAACCTATAATGTGGCACAAAGATTGTTAATATTAATAAGTTATATTAAGATTGTTAATATTAATAAGTTATATTAAATAACATACTGAGACAGAATATGAAAAACATGAATTGAGGCTTAAAGGAAGTATAACATGGTCCGGGAGGCCTAGAAAAAGAGAAATTGTGTGTGTATGTATGTGTGAGTCGAGTACAAGGAGAGTCACTTATTGCTTATAATTTATTATATACCAAATTAAAGTAATTGTTGCCAATAAAACACTGCAATAATGATGTACCAACCACCACAATTTTATTCTAAGAAATAGAATAATTTGAAATATTATAATTGAGTTATTTTTTACCTCGAACCATTTCCTCTAAGTATCAGTTCTCTCAGTGTAACAGTGAAAAAATACCACACACAAACACAGTGAACTAAAGCACTAGGAAGTCTGTGATTTGGGAAATATTTACAAAATTAATGAATGAAGAATTAATGTCCCTTTTAAAAATAATGACAGATGAAATTGACAGGTAACGTACTGATATTCATTGAAAATCAAACTAATAATAGATAATACCATCATTAAAATAGTATTAAACATTTTGAACTTTTCATACTCCTGTTTGAAAGCTAATCTACAAAAAAATCACAAAATAAGAATCATGTGATTATCATGTGACTGACTTATCTTCTTTGTTGCTCAAAGTAAGATTAATATTGCCAATGATCATACTTAAGACAAGACTAAGGAATAGGAATTAGGAAAATGGAATAGAAAAATGAGCTTAGAATTAAGGATAATTGTAATTCGCATACGTGGGTGGATGAGGAAAGGTTGTCTTCATATCAGACAAACTTGTTAACATTGTCTTCAATTCAGATTTTTCACTCTTGTTCCTAATAAGTGGGTGCAGTTATAAATGGGCGTGGCTATTGACATTACTTACTGACAAGTATCGAGTTGATATTCAACCATATTTGATACTCTAGAAACTGAACTCTTACAATTTTTTTCTGCTTTGTTTAATTGGAGACGTAAATTGTTAAGAACTTTAAACTCAGTCTGGAAAGAAACATAATTAAATAAAATGAAATTTATAACACCATTTATCTTACTCTAACGTCATGGAAAGCAGATTTGAGCTCATTGAGTTTCTCACTGTTCTCACTTTCAGCCATTTATAGGATATCACCAAAAGCAGGGCGGTGACAAACTGTCATCATGGTAAAACATGGCTGACCCACGTGGTGCTGAACCACCCCCCGAGAAGAAGAAACGCCTGGATTTAAAGACAAAGAGACGAGATAGATCACTGTTTAGTCCTCCAGTTAGTAAACAAGTCGCTGGTGACTGCAACAAGACAGAAATAAAATCGCTAAATAATCCATCTTCTATAAAACTCTCCAGTTCAATGTTGTATGTTAAACTTTATAAATAGTAAAAATGTTGTGTATTGTAGGAAAGTGCTGTATGGGTCAGTACTCTCTAATGAAGACATCAAATCATTTCCCAGAACCCAAGTTAGAAAGTTTCATATTATCATTCACTTAACTGATATACTCATTACAGTTGATACAATCATATGAGGATATGCCCACATCACGTGATCCACAACCCAACTTGTGGACTACTTTACCCTCCCCTGACTACGCCCATCTCACTCGTCAAAAACTCCACCCTCTAATAATGGAACCTGCTGACAAAAGAGGATCAAAAAATCTGGTTTCCAAGGTGACAATATGAATAAATTTTATTATGACAATAATTTTAATTGTAACAGTTAAATAATGATTTTATTGCAGTATCATCCAACGACATTTCAAACAAGATACCAGATGAACCAGTTATGAAAACTGGTTTATCTCCAACAAAAATTAAGATTACAAACAAGAATACACTCGACAAACCAGTTATCATAACTAGTTCACTTTTGGCAAGAACTAATCAAACCAGTTCAAAACTTCCAGTAAATAAAACCAGCAAATCAGGTGTAACTGGTTTCTCTTCAAGCATTCAAAAAACTATATCACAACAAGGACAAACTCGGAGAATGCCACCTTCTAGTACCTCTTTACAAGTGGGTGTGGTCGCTGGTGATGATTGGGATGACTTTGATGAACTTGTAAAGGATATTGACTTATCTGTATATGACTGAATAAATTTATTTTTTTTTATTTAGAGTGTAAATATGAGTAAACTTGATTTGCTGTAGTAGTACCTAATGTATTTATAAGATCCTAAAAAACTATTTAAATTATAGAGTTAATAATAGGAGTCCTTACTTCATGAGATGCTGCAGCTATATGTCTTATACCTGCATGCATTAACAAGTAATGACTGATATAATTTTTTTTGTATTTCTTACATCCAAAATTTCTCAACAATGTTTTTCCTTTCATTGGACCTGTTTGTGGTAAACATTGAACAGTTTGTAATATTGTAGAATGTGAGGGAAGGTGGCATGATGACACAGGACTATTGCCTTGTTGATGATGCAATTGGACCTATAGGAGATGTATCAATCATAGAGTACATACATTAACAGTAGTCTTGTGTAACCAGCCACTTTCCATCCATCCAATCCATTCATTATCTAACTAAATTTTTGATGTAAACAGCAGCATTCTGCGGAGAGTCTACAGTTATTAGTAACATTCCCATATGAAAAACTACTATATCTTGAATTTGAGGAAGGTATCTTTCACTAACTGTATTATATTCACATAAGACAACTGGTTTTCTACTGGTCTAGTAATGGAATATCAAGTCATGATATCACATGTATTTGAGGCTCACCTGTTGTAAACTTTTAAGACGTTTGTCACTTATAGGTGAGAACTGCACAAGGTCTTGTTCTGATAACCATTGGATAGCTATTCCTTCTCCAACCCAAATATCAATGAATTCATCAGAGCCTTTCCTAGCAGGCTGAAACTGAATACTGAGGTGTTCTATAAATAAATTTATGAGATAAAAAAAGAGATAGAAACAAATATTCTGCATAGATCTAGAAAGTACCTTTTAATGCAAAATAAAGTGAAGAGTCTAATAACTCTTTTCTCAATGTAACAACACCATGAATTTTCTTAGCCATGTAGGTGGGCGTAACTATATTACCATGTGGAAGGGTGTGTCATAGTCCTAGGTTAAAAATTATCTATTATTTTTATCCCATTGGATAAAATTTATCAAGCAATTTTTATCCTAAGACAAGAAATATCAGTAAAGTTTTATCGTACTAACAAAAGATTTATCCTAAGATATAACAACTTATTAACATTTTTTTATTCTAGTAATGATCTTGTTGAATTATGTAAAATTATTTTAGTGTACTGTAATTAATTTTTGTTCTAAGACAAAAATTTTTTTAGTCGAACAAATTTTTTCGTGACAGATGTTGCTCCATTGTAAGTACGCATGTCAATGGTAAAGTTCGAGAAAGTTCTGCTATAATGGTGGTAAGTTTTATCTTTAGATTCTTCCGTTCCTTTTTGTTCTATAGAAAATAGCTCTACAATTAAAGGCCACATTGGATGGAATTACAAATTTAAAACCTAGTGATTCAGATTTTCGGTGGTACCTCAAAGTATAATACCAGAAAAATAATTATCTTTTAAATTCATTATTTAGCTTCGTTGTAATAACTGTGGTGATGTGACTGACAAATGGAACTATGTCACTCTGATAGTAAGTTATCTGGCTCATTCTCATTTCTGCAGACTTTGAGGTTTGAGAATGAGACTGGATATAGTATGAACTTTATTTTTGTAGGAGAACCAACCTCTCAAAGGTAGTCGAGGTAGTGCTAGTCTTGTCACTAAATGTAAGATGTGTTCAAGAGAGAACTCACTAAGTATGTCTGTCTTGTAATAATCCTCCATATTGCAATTGTTTGTTTCATTAGATATATTGGAGGACCACATCAAATCATACAATGTAAGTGTGTTATTAGTATCTTTTTGTATAGTCTGTTTTCTTTAGTTAGAAGACAGTGGTCGGTTTAAAAGTATTGTAGCTTTTGATTGTAGAGGTTTAGAACCAGTTGATTTTGATCCCAGGGTTAATAAAAACTTGCATTTTAACAACCAAAATAATATTTGTATTTTTCCAGTCTGGATTTACTGCTGAAGGTCATGATAGTGGTAATGTTTTTTCTGATATAGACTTAGGGACTAAGGTAACTTTGGACATAATATATTGTCTTTAGTTCTTATATATATAGGAATGGACTGATTATGATGAGAAAGCTGCAGCTCCAGTGTCAATATTTGAAATTGAACACCAATTTATAAAAATGTAAATATAAACTTTATAATGTAAAAAATACAAAATGAAAACTTGTTAATAAAATGTGCAGAAAAATTAAATTTTCAAAGTTATCGTGTTCTCTATAAAAGATAGTTTATGTTTTAACAGTGACTACAAGGTTTTATTAACAGCATTTATATGCCACAAGGCCATCAGCTACATTCATAGAGAATATAGCCAATGGAGGAAGATAAAATGACAAACTAACAACCACCATAGCCAACTGAGCACACCAGGCGACCTCACAACGCCCACGTACATAATAGTCTGCAGTCTGGCCACAAAATTGACGGGCAAACTCAGAGTGATAGACAAGAGGAAAAAGGACCATACCAGCAATGAGAAAGATACCTAAGATTTGAAAGATGATAACTATTGTCCTTTGTACTTATTCATCCATTTATCCATCCATCCATTCATTCATCCATCCATCCATCTGTCCATTCATCTATAAATTAATTCATCCATTCATCCATATAATTATTCATACATGCAAATAGTTGGATGACAAATGCTATGAGATACATGGACTGTTCTTTGATTCGCGGTTTGCAATAAGCTATTATTCCAACAATCAAAGATATCATCAGTAGGCCAGTACCAAGACCATAACTCAGACTCCCAGTGAACAGAAATGCAATATCCTTGATTTCAATTGTAGCCAATTGAGTCTGATTGTCAGGGACAAACTCAGGATAGACATAAAGAGAACATATCTCCTCAATTGACGAGTCCTTTCCTGTTCCTGGCGTATAGCACATGTAAAAAAGACCAGTTTTAATGTTTATTGCCTGAAGAGCAGTAGTTGGTTGCTTGATGGTTGTCCAGTATGGGAAAGCTGCACTTATAACAAGACCTGCTATAAGTAAGAAGGTGGAGACTATCCAGACTGTTGAGGCAACTGAAATGCCTGATACTGTGACTGGCCTTGGTACAAGTTTGTGCGAGCTGTTGGACTCGATCAAGTTGCGACGGCTACTGCTACGGCTTGCCATGTTATGTATTTGCTGCTAGTTGTCTTTTCTGCCCCACCCTGATGGCTGCAAATTTGTAAACATATGGGTGGGGCTCGTACGCTTGCGAAAGGCGTCGTTATACATTTACGGAAATGAACGGAAACATTCTGAAATTTATATAGAAATGCAATAGGGAAAAAGAGCTATTCTCCGTATACTAATTAATTCAGATCTTCGGCTAATCCCGTAGACTATTATAACAAACCAATGGCATTAGATTATGCTCCATTCATACCGATATCAGAAATACAAAGAACTGACAAATGTCTTGTACGTACTGTAGGTTATGCCCGGCAACTAGACGCAGCCAACCAGTTACTTTCTCTTGAATACAACGGGTCTACATGTACTATTGATATATACTACATCCATCCCTTTCTATATCGGCCAGATATGGTCTATCAGTTTATTGGAGAACTGCTAACAAGAGACGAAGGAAGTAGCACAACTACTAAAAATGTTGTGTTAAAGGCTCACTTATATAGAGAGATGGCAGGATTGGATATCAAGTTATATTATCATGTTCAAAGTCTACGAAAACAATTTTGACTTAAAGAAATTTATTTGTATAAATTTACTCAACATGTATGTAACTCTTTAATTAATTAATTAATTAAACATAATTAATAAATACATGTTCTACATTAATTTAAATTTAATATACTGCTCTGAGATGACATTATATTAAAATCGTGAAAAACGCAAAATCTTATTTGGTCAAAAACTAAACAGTCTCTGATTAACAACTAATGATAAAATAACAAGACACAGAAAACAGAAAATAGAATTACAAAGAAAATACTCAAAGCAATGGGACACTCCGAGTGTGTCCAAGATCTCGTGCTCGACGACCAGGACTGCCGCCACCGGGAGATCTATCTCTCATTTGAACAAATCCACCACCTTCTAGTACAAGTGGCCCAATATCACCTTGTGTAGCATCATGTTTGTGTATAGTAGTCCTTAAATATTTAAACCACATTTGGTGTTCAAGTTGACTCTGGAGAGAGAGAGAGAGAGAGAGAGAGAGGAGAGAGAGAGTTAAACAAACAATAGTAGTAAAGATCAGATTACAACTCACATCAAACTTAAAACAAAATTCTCGTCGTGTACCAATAGGTTGTATTCGTATGATGTCATTTCCTTTCATTTGTTTAGACTCCACTAACAAAGGTGACTCATCAAATGTAATAGTCATTAATCCTTTACTCATACTCTAAAGAAAACAATACCAACAATTAAACTACTCATTATATGTTATTATAGTACGCACAGCAAAACTATCCCCAACTTCACATCTGTTATTAAATAGTTTGAAATATTTCCTTTGCCAATGAGTGAACAATGCTGTTGAGGAAAGTTTGTTCCCATAGCCTTGAAGTAAGCAATCTCCTTTAGTTTGTGGATCTGGACTGTAGAGAGCTGTAACATAAGAGATAGTTGTGTATACAATATCTATACATGTGTTTACTTAAGCCATTTTTAGCTTTAGAGATTTCTTTGGATTCTTGCTTGTCTTTCTCAGCATTTACTGACTCAAATACACTCTCTGTGTGTGTGCGTGTGGGTATGAGAGAGAGAGAGAGAGAGAGTATTAACTTTTCTCACACATTACATACCCATCATTTCAGCCTGCCATCTATCAGATACCAGCACATTAAATCTATGATACATCTTCTGATCTTCATCAGTTAACTAAAAGAGACACTGCAATTAGTTCCATTCTCATACACTCACACAAGAATGAGACTTAATATTTTAATATTTAAAGTCAATTAATAAAAAATAGCAGGGTTTTCCTCCTACCTTAACTCCACGAGTTTCATCAGAGTCAAATGACCCAATATCAAAAGCATCAGCTGCATTGACCTCCCCTCGAGGAGGTACAAGAGGTGGTTCCAACTAAAAGAATAAGGTCAGTACACACCCACATATACAAAGATAAATTAATTAATTACATTCTTTTCCATGACATCATCCCAGTTAACATCAGCAAAAAAAGGCATTTCCTTAACTTCATCAGCTCTAAGAGACAAGTGCTAAATAGAGTTATTGTTAAGATTATACCTACCCTCTTTCAGAACAACCTAATCTTTTCTCAGGATCTTTCTCTAACAATCCAGTCAAGAGATCAGCTAATTGTGGAGACATTGATGAAGGCATAGTAACCTCCTGCAAATTATATAATAGCTGGATGAATTATAACATGATGAACATACCTTAGTGAGTGTGATTTGGTCTACCTCATCTTTGTTTTGAGAACGAAATGGACTATGTCTAAATAAACAAAATAATGTGGGGTATTGTAATATGTGTCTCATCTGGGTTTTATCTACTGGGGGGGGGGGGGGGGGGGGAAGCTTCCCCCCCAAACTCAGTAACTTCCTCCCAAAAAATTTACAGTGATTGACATTGTATTAATGAAAAAATGTATCTAGTATTTAAATTAACAATAAATTCAGTAACACGTTATCATCACATAATCATCAAGATTGTAGGTGCTAATTATGTAAACTAAGTTACACCTGAGGTGATAAAGACTACTGAAGTGTACAGTAGTATACTATTAGTATACTACAGTAGTATACTATTAGTACACTACAGTAGTATACTATTAGTATACTACAGTAGTATACTATTAGTATACTACAGTAGTATACCAACTACTGTACACCTATATTTTACTTGAAGCTGTGACAGTATTCTAGATAAAACCCTGCTCATATAAGATATCTTACCCCCTTAAGAGTTTATACAGAACACAACCTAAGGAGAACCAATCAGCACTGCTGTCATATTGAACACCTTTCTGAATAACTTCAGGAGCCATATATCCATGAGTACCACTAGGGAAGAGAGAGAGAAGAGAGTCAATAATATGACAATGACTGTATTCTACTTACACACAAGACGAAGGTTTTCGATCAACAAACTCACACGCCAGTCCCAAATCAGATATTCGTACATGACCTATTTCATCAAGTAAGATATTGGATGGCTAAAAAAGGAACAAAATCATATGTTATGAAAACCAATATATCACTGACTTTGAGATCTCTGTAGACAATTTTTTGAGCATGAATGTGTTCAAGAGCTAAAATGAGCTCTGAGGCATAAAACTTGACCTGATTGAGGGGGGGGGGGCATTATAATAAAATAATATAACTAATTAAAGGAGTTTACCTCAGCTTCATTAAAAACACCATGTTGTGTTAAATGATAGTGAAGATCACCTCCTAATATGGTAATGTATTGTAGTGTATAGTATATATACAAATGTACCATTCATAAGATCAAGAATAAAACACAGTTTGTCAGTAGTTTGAAAAGCATAGTAAAGATTCACAACAAAAGGACTGTTCACCTATGAGAGGAAGAGAGAGAGGAAGTGAGAGAGAAAGGAAATAGGTTAGGAGGAAATGGAGAGAAAATCACAAGTTTTTGCTCTTTTTAACACTTACTTTTGCTAACATGTTTCTTTCATTGAGTGCTAATAGTTCTCCTTTTTTAACTTTAATGCGTTTTTTGTCCAACAATTTCATAGCAAACCTATAGAAATAAAGTTAATTATTAATAATTAATAAGTTCTTTACATTTTGCCTGAGTCATCTTTTCTGCAGCCAAATACTTCACCAAAACCACCTCTACCAATAATTCTATGTATACTGAAATCACTCAGATTTATCTGTAATAAAAATGGATGGATGATGTTGTTTAAATGGATGAATGGTACAGTTAGAATGGATGAATATAACAAACAAATGGATGAATATAATCTAATGAAAAATAAATTCAATAGATCAATAAAGAGAGACAGATATCAACTTACACTATGAGGAATGCTAAATTCAATGTATTTCCATTGACAAAACCTCACATACTGAAGACTGTGTGAAGAAAGAGGGAGAGAGGGAGAGAGAGAGAGAGGGAGAGAGAGAGAGAGAGAGAGAGAGAGAGAGAGAGAGAGAGAGAGAGAGAGAGAGAGAGAGAGAGAGAGAGAGAGAGAGAAAGAGAAAGAGAGAAAGAGTACACATAATCTTATTACACTATACATATCAACAATGGGAGTTGTGGATTCCAAAATTCTTAGAAAGTACATTAAATATCATAAATAACAAACTAAGACACTTCATGCTATTAATTTGTACATGTACATATCAAAATTATTAAACATACTATACTACAAATACTCGGCATAACTAAATAATTACTTTCAAGAAAATTTAATTAATGTCGTGTTCAGGGGCATACTTTCTAATACGTTATGAAATGTTACATCACGCTCCTTTATAAAAGGAACATGGTTTTTACATTAGCAGGAGTTAGTTTTAATCCAAACCTCACCTTTTAGTGAAATTATCCATGTATTCTGTGGTCAAGAAAGAGTAAAGGTGCTCTTTACATTTCTGCAAGAGTAAACATGATAAAGAGAGAGAAAGAGAGAACTTTACTAACTGCAAATAAAGTAGAAGGATGTCTTCCTTCTTTTAAAAATAAAGAAACTTGATCAGTTACTTCTTTAGGAAATTTCTGAGAGAGAGACAGAGAGAGACAAAACACAGACAGGATACATATATTGGTTAGTTCCTGTACCAGCATGCATTACATTCAAACAACATGAACAGATACAAACATGCCATAAAGCTCATAACTGTATCTATGGTAACCAATGAAATCAAAGGCCTAGTTGTAAACACAGTTGGTAATTTTCCCAAACTCTATTTAAATGGCTGTCCATCTATGGCTTTCTCTTACCGAAGACATGGCTAACATTTCTGCATAAAGATATTTGTCATAAAGTGGTTTTGCTTTTTTCTGCCGAGCTTGAAGTGAAGCAGTACGTTCGTAGTCAAGAATCTACATTGTAAAAATAATAGAGGTAAGTACTGATGTTCACTGTCTAGAGCTTACTAATGGTAGCTATCCTAGGTCACTATGGTAAGTACTGATGTTCACTAGTGTAGAACATATCTACGATTTATACTTCACTGGTGACAATATCATTTAAAAACAACACAGTACGAGAATTAAATGTATGTAGAAGGTCAAGCAAACTTTACACTATTTCTAGACAGACATCTATGCAAATTACAAGTTGTTATTATATGTACTACATTATAATGCCATTATATTAATGACTTACTCCCTTTAAAAAGGTGTATTGAGGACATGTTTCAGGAATAAACTTGTCTAAGAAGTAAGCACCTAGGAAGAGAAGAGTTTGTTTACAGCTGTGTGATCAAGGTCACCTTGTTATACAAACTTGCTCACCTAGTCTTTGTTTGTGAATACGTTGAAATGTTAATTCATTCTTATATGTCAGCCATTTATGGACAACATCATGAACACTAGAGAAAATAGAGGATTTAAAATCAGCTTTTACAAGGGAATGTTATATTTGCAAAATATACTCCACCCACTTAGCAACTAACCTACAATCAGGTAGTACAATTTTTTTAAGGGTCTTTGCTCCTGGAGTACGTGACTTTTCTATCGTCATAAGATATGATACGTCTGCTAGAACGCTCTCCAAGTCAGCCATTTGTCAGTTGTAGTACTACACTCACTTGGATCAATGTCGTCCACTCGCAAGTCAGTCGAGTTAACGCATACTTTAATACCGGCATTATAAATAGGAAGTTCCGGTCACAAACGTCACGTGACGTCAATCACTGTTTACATCAAATGTAAGTGTAATTACGTTGTACCAATTTGAAACTAATTTTGTATAAATAACTTTCTATATTTGGTCATATCATGAGCGGTTACAAATTGACATACTTGAATTAAAACTAATCTTTGGAGCCATATAGATTGATTCTCAATCATTGCAGCTGAGTATTAGGATTAATTCTTTAAATAACAAAGTGAAAATATTTTGTACAGAAAGAGTTAAATAATCACATATCAGAAATTCAGAGAAAGAGACAAGTAATAACAGATACAAATAAAAAGTACTATATCTCTCCACAGTCAGCTATTCTAACTTGTCTACTGGTCTTACCAGATTGTGTCCCACATTTTTCCATTTTACGCACCACATCCATTCCCTCTACTACCTGACCAAATACCACATGTTTCCCATTCAACCAATCTGTCTTGTCTAGACATATAAAAAATTGTGATCCGTTTGTATTAGGACCAGAATTAGCCATGGAGACCACACCCGCTCTCGTATGTTTCAACTCGAAGCTTTCATCATCAAACTTGTTACCATATATGGAACGTCCTCCGGTACCATTGTAATTAGTAAAATCCCCTCCTTGACACATGAACTGAGGTATAATCCTATGAAAGGGACATCCCTTGTACCCAAATCCTTTCTCTCCAGTACATAAAGCACGAAAGTTATCAGTTGTACGAGGTAATATGTCAGAATGCAGTTCAATGACAATACGACCAACATCCTCAGATCCTATTTGAATATCTAAGAAACAACGTGGCTTAGCTCTCTTTTTTGGTTCAGGTTCTTTTTCACCTTCCACAGCACCTTCATTCCCAGCATCAGTCCCAGCTTCATCATTACCTTTACCTGCATATTGTTTAAGCCAGCTGTCCTCGGTCCAAACAGCACGGGCACTGCCCTCTTTAAGCATTTTGGGTCGAGCAATATTCACTTTAATAGTCCTTCCATATATTTCAGAGTTGTTCATGTTGTCAATAGCAGCTGCTGCATCTTCTAAAGAAATATCATTAGTAAATGTCGACTAGTTAAAGTCATACATATTACTTAACAATTTCATGCATATTTTTAAAAATATTGAAGCGTGTATTCAGTTGTGCCATGCCATATACCTTCCATATACTTACAACATAGCTTTTTAGTTAGTTAAATATAATGATTTATTTTTTACCAGCAGCTTCAAATTCAATGAATGCAAAGCCTCGATGTTTTTGTGAGTTGAAATCTAAAGGGATAGTTATGTCTGATATATCACCAAACGGTATAAAAGCAGCATGAAGAACTTTCTCTGTCACTTCGTCAGATAGTCCACCAACGTATATCACTCTCTTGTTAATCTGTGCAGCCATGCTGGATGTAATTTTAACCCTTAACGAACAAATGGATGCTCCGCCCATATATAACCCTTTGAAGTAGACACGTGACTAGAAGCCGCACCCTCGATTAATTAGTGTTTTGTTGCATCGAATCTAGTTAACTACTGCATATAAGGAAGACGTTATTTTTTGTCTTTTTTACTCCTTTAACGTGAGGACTGCAGCTGGTATTAATTTGCTATGAGCTTACCGCAAACTGAAGTAAGTCGTACACGAGATATTCCGCAATTTTGTCTAAGTCTTTGTCAATCTAATCTCAACCCTTTTTATCATTATGATAATTGTGTAATTATGTGTGAATGATCTTATAAAGTGTAGAGAATAGTTAAGTCACTTGGCAAACAATTTAGTTAATTTAATGTCAACTCTAACAGCAGTCACTAGTTTGTTATGATGTACACAGCTCTGTGTATATGTTTCTGTTAAAGATAGCATCTTTATTCTTTGACATTTATAATACTCTCTCTCTCTTTTGTTGTACCGGTAGAAGCGATCAATGGAGAACTCAGCAAACAGTTCCCAACAGTTTAATAAGGTAACTTTACAGTTAATATTTGAAACTGTTTCCAATAACACTAAATTCTAAATGTTGAACTTTAAAAATATATTGTTAAAATGTACTGTTAAAATTGAAGCATTTATATTTCAAACAGAATACCTCTACATTCAGAACACTTGTTCTAGTCTCATACTAATACTTTAGAATAGTGTATTATATAACCTCTATATTGAGGACGCTTGTTCTAGTCCCATACTAATACCTTAGTGTATTATACAACCTCTATATTGAGGACACCACTATACCAAGGATAGCGAGTCCTATCCTAAGATGTCCCCTATATTGAAGGGTGGAGCTTATTTATCATGTTACATGGCAGCCATGTTAATGGTGTTGCTAATGCGGATGCTAGTATTACCAGGTGGTCAGAGTATATATGGCAATAAAACTGACATTTGTTGCTAAACAAGTCTTTGTTATTTGTGAACATTTGTCTACTACATACCCTAATATGGAGTCAGTAGTTAATGCAGCTGTTTCTACTATATATGGAGACCACTTCATAGTTATACTTGCTAGTTAATGACAGTTTGTGTTTTCTAATGTTGTATTATAATATGTACTTGTGTTTTATTAAATGTATTGTTGCCATGGAAACAAAGCAAGTTGCCAAACTTGTTTATGGAACTGGTTGAATTGTTGTTAAGTGAATTGAGTGTAGGAGATGACCACTGGAGTCTCCAGTGATTTCATTTATTAATACGTATGTACACTAATTAACAAAATGGCTACCCACAGAGTAGGATGTTAGGAAAATGTGTTTGTGTTGTTCTTTATTTTAGTTTAAAAGGTAGGAGTAAGCAATGTGATGCCTGCTTTTTGATTAATAATTATCTCATACTAACAATGTCATTAAGCTGTGTGTGTATGAGTATATGAGTATGTGTGTATGAGTGTATGAGTATGTGTGTATGAGTGTATGAGTATGTGCCCTGTCAGTGTAGTGTAGTAATTATTGTTACTTAAAGGAGTAGTCTACATTTTATCAGTAGTTTTGATAACCTCTCCTTCTCTCTCTCTCTCTCTATCACACACACACAGGAGGAAGATAATGATGAAGACAAACTTGCTCGTGTACGACAACATTTTGGTTCTAAAGGAAAGCCACCCACTATCCAACCTAAGCCAACATCTCGTAAATTACGCATACAAGCTACATCTCCTCCCTCTTCATCTACTCCATTTAATGGCAAGAAAGACTCTGATGATGAAGATGGTGAGGTAAGGGGCCACACTACATTTGATATGTTCCTGTATAATCATTTGTAGTAATATATATAATTAATACTTTGAGTATTGATAAATTTAGAGTGTAGATTTGTATTTTAGACATTATTGGTTTATCCTTCTTCCTCCCCCTCTCTCCCCCTCCTCCCTTTCTCTTCTCCTTCAAGGATCCTGGACCAATTATACTAAGTGAAGACAGTTTGGCACAGTTTAGTCGAATTGACTTAGATGCTGTGGTAAGTATCCCTTTCTCCCTCCATTACATCTGTTTAGATATACATACTGTAATAGATACTGTTATTAACTATCTATTATTACTTTGTTACTATATTCTCATTAATAACTTGTTAAATATGACGATATTTAGTTCCACAATGATGGTATGTCTCCTTGTAATATTTATGTAGTAATGTTCTGTGGTTAGTTGTTAATGACATATTAGAGTAGCGAGTAATTGATTGCTGTAATAGTGGGTCTGACATGTGTTCTGCTAGTATGTGATCTCTGAATAATAAATATAGTTGTCTTATTGAAAGTATAGTTGTGTTATGTAAATACATGTGGTAGCTGGCTAGTTAATGTGTAAATAAATTATTAAATAAACAAGCTGATCAGTTGAGTAATGGTAGCTATTGATAACTATGGCACTCCCACTTTCTCTCTGCCTCTCTGTCTCTCTCCGTCTCTCTCTCTCTCTCTCTCTCTCTCTCTCTCTGTCTGTCTGTCTCTCTCTCTACTATTTAGAAACGATATGAATTGTTAGATTCCTCTGCACAACGTCAGAAAGCTTACCTTGGTCATGGAAAGGGTCTACAAAACCGTCGTCTACCAGGTCATATTGCTAATCTTGTTGGAGATGACTACTATGACAAGAGAAAGTCTTATGATCCTACTTCCCTCTTAAAGACTCCCACTTTTGAAGTAGAAGGTCGTTCTAGAAGTAGAACACATGATGACACTGTCCTCTCTGAAGAACCTCCCATTTCACCAGAAGAGAAGGAAAAACAGGTACGGTCCCTCAATACACACGAACACACACACACAACCTATGACATCATTATGATGTCATTGAGGGGTGTTCTTTATACCATTGTTTGTTTATTGTTATGATCTTACCATATATATTTATTTATTTATTACTCGTTTGGACCAACCTTTAATTCTAAACCACACCAGACAGCCATAACAAGAAAATATAATACATTATATAATATAATATATATATATATATATAATATATATAATGTATAATATACTATATATAATATATATATAGTATATTATATAGGTTATAAGTATCTAGACAATAAATAATAAAAGTTATTTGTTCACATATTAACAGTTCTAATTGTTGTAGTCTTTATTCTATTACATGTTTCTCTTTAACACATATATACCTCATATAAATGGACATGTTATACACAGTAATATGAACACAGCTGTACAATAAATACAATGATTAAATTAATTGACTGTCAGATTATAAACTCTGACAGTCACACACGCACGCACACATAGAGTCTACTACTATATACAATGTATATAGTACATGTACTATATACATTGTATATAGTACATGTACTATATACAATGTATATAGTACATGTACTATATACATTGTATATAGTACATGTATTAGTTGTTTTTTTAAGGGCAAAGTAGTTGTCACTATTTTTATAGTGACTTTCAGACCTTATTAGGGACTAATGGTACATGTTACATGTAATATATGTACATTTAATATATGTACATGTAATATATGTACATTTAATATATGTACATTTAATATATGTACATTAATTATATTTTAAGTTTTTGTTAGTTGTTATTACATTTTTCACATAACTACACTAACGCAATCATTATCTGATCATTCATCCATTCAGCTAATCATTCATCCATTTATTAAATTATATATCTATTCAACTAATAACTGTTTCAATTATTTATTAATCTTAATTAACCTTAATTAACATTTAATTAACCTTTAATATTTTTTTTTCTATAAATTTATTTAGATCATGCAGAAAGTTGGTGTTGCTCAAGGTACTGCCATTTCTGGATTAGCACAATTATTTCGTAAAAACCCCTCCAAACTGTCTCGTAGTGCCAGTAGCGGTAGTAAAGATCGTGACACACCTCCTCAAGTTAAAGCTAAACCCCCTAAAAAGAAAAGTTTGGAACCCACGGGGTCACCTGATCTTAGTCGACTCAAAGTAGAAACTGGCTCCTCTTCTTCACCTCGTTCTTCTTTCAGACTATTTAAAAAGAAGAAAGGACGATCAAGTAGAGAAGGTAGTATGGAAGACATCAGTAAAGGATCTATTGAAGATCTTCGATCAGAAACTTCAAGTTTGAATAGTATGAGTCGCATGTCAATTCGAGAAGAGGAGATAGAGTCTCCTCACAAAGAACCCGTGTCCCCTCAAAGTACTGGAGGTGTAACCCCTGATGTAACCACACCTATTAGACATGTATCAGCATCTGGTCTTTTGAAATCAGAGAGCGATAATATTATTAGTTCGACAAATAAATCTCCAACTCATATCCAAAGAGATTCCTTATTTAAGGACGACATGCCGTCATTGTTTGATGAGAAAGATTCACTTTTTGATGGAGAACTGAGTAGTTTGTTAGCTAAAACACAGTCAAAGTTTGGTTTGAAAATGGAAGAGAAAGAAAAGAAAGAAAAGGAAAGCGAGAAGAAGGAGAGGGAAGAGGAAATTGAGAGGGAAAAGGAGAATGAAAGAGAGAAAGAGAAAGAAAAGAAAGAAAAGGATGAGTTATTTGTGGCTCCAGCAAAGCCAGGACGAAAAGGACGGACTTCAAAAGTTGATCTCTCAGCATATGACAGAGCGGCAGCTGATGCTATTAAAAATGTCAAGGAGCGGGAACAGGAGCGTTCAAAAGAGAGAGAAAAAGCCAGAGAAGCTAAAGAAAAAGCCAAGAAAGAACGACTGTTACTATTTGAGGAACACCAGAAAGATGAAGATGACCTGTTTAGTAAAAAGAAAACTGAAAAGAAAGGTAGTCTATTTGATGAAGAAAATAAATCCTTACAAAAGAAAAATGAAAAAACGTCATCGAAGAGCAAATCAAATGCTCTATTTGATGATGATCTCTTTCAAGAAGAACCAAAAGAAAAGAAGAAAAAGGAACAAGAAGTAGTTCAAAAATCGTCAACACTCTTTGATGACTCTTTAGTTGAAGATGAAGAAGACAAGATGGCAACCAGTAAAGAAGAGAAAACAGATATTGTTAAGTCATTATTTGGTGATGATAGTGAGAAATTTGCTAGCAAGATTTCAAATTCATCAGATGTTGGACAAAGAGTCATCTCTGAAAAAACTGAAAAATTATCAGAACCCTCCCCCAAACCTGCAAAATTAGATGTTTTTGTAAGTGAACCCTTAGCAGACCCCCTGGGTGCAATTGAGACAGAATCTAAGAAGAAAAGTGAAAAGAAAGAGGAAATAGCTAGTCAAAGTAAGGACAACTTGTTCACTGAAGATAAACCAAGATCTGACAAAGAAAAAACACCACCCACTCCAGAGCTATCAGTCAGTAGTCCGACACGCAAAGGTCCTCCTCCTAAAACAAATCCAAAACCTCCAACACCTGCTAAACCAAAACGAAGTCGGCTGACATCATCCACAACCACTCCATCAAAGAGTGAGACTCAAGGAGATGTCAATAAAGAAACAGAGAAGAAAAAGGATAATTCAGAAGATGAAATACCTGCCTGGAAGAAACGTGCGGAAGAAAGACGCAAACAGAGAGAGAATGAAGAAAAAGAAATTGAAAAGAAAGATGCAAAACCACCAGAAAAACTTAAGCCATCAAATGTGACAGATAAAGAAGAGGAGATACCTGCCTGGAAAAAACGTTTGGAAGAAAGACGCAAACAGAGAGAGAATGAAGAAAAAGAAATCGAAAAGAAAGACACAAAACCACCAGAAAAACTTAAAAAATCAAGTGAAGCTAACAAAGAAGAGGAGATGCCAGCCTGGAAGAAACGTTTAGAGGAAAGACGCAAGCAGAGAGAGAATGAAGAAAAGGAGAGAGAAGTTAAAAAGAAAGACACAAAATTACCAGAAAAGCTTAAAACATCAAGTGAGGCAACCAAAGAAGAGGATATCCCAGGCTGGAAAAAAAGATTGCAGGAAAGACAACAACATAAAGCTGAAGAGGTAAATACAACCAAGAAAGATGTTACAAAAAACGACGAACAAAGACTGGAGAAAGAAAAGAGCCCAGCTAAGGAGGACAAAGAAGAGGAAATGAAGGAGGACAAACAAGAGGAAATGAAGAAGGACAAACAAGAGGAAATGAAGGAGGACAAACAAGAGGAAAGGAAGAAGGACAAACAAGAGGAGATGAAGGAAGACAAACAAGAAGAATCAAAGGAGGACAAACAAGAGGAAATGAAGGAGGACAAACAAGAGGAAATGAAGGAGGACAAACAAGAGGAAATGAAGGAGGACAAACAAGAGGAAATGAAGGAGGACATACAAGGAGACACTGAAAAAGAGGAAGTACCTACACTAAAGAAAGAAGAAGAAAGCCTTGAAGAAGAAAAGGACTCTTCCATTGATAATGAAGAAGTAGCAATAACAAAGAAAACAGATTCTAAGGAGAAAGAGTCTGTTGAAAACAAACTACCTGTATCAAAGAAGCAAGAAGATAAGAACTTAAAAGATGAAACAATAAAGGACTCTAA
This sequence comes from Xestospongia bergquistia, assembly GCA_963965975.1. Taxonomy (NCBI): domain Eukaryota; kingdom Metazoa; phylum Porifera; class Demospongiae; order Haplosclerida; family Petrosiidae; genus Xestospongia; species Xestospongia bergquistia. The sequence goes on from OZ014417.1 coordinate 8,035,956, forward strand.
GAATGAATCTGAAAAAGATATACCTTCTTGGAAGAAGAAATTAGAAGAGAAAAGACATGACAAGGAGAAAGAGGTCAAAAAAGAGAAAGCTACCAAATCTGAGGAAGAAATGCCTGCCTGGAAGAAGAGACTGGAAGAACGAAGAAGACTGAGAGAAACGGAGGCAACAAAAGAAGACAAAAGTAAAAAGGACTCAGATATTGTTGAGAAAAAAACAGATGCAACTTTTGGAAGTCAGGATGATAAATCAAAGGAAACAAAAACAACAAAAGAAGAAGATGATTTACCGCCTTGGAAAAAAAGATTAGAGGAGAGAAGGCGTCAAAGAGAACTGGAGAGCTCCAAAAAAGAGCCAACTTCACCTGTTAAAAGCCCTCTATCACCCACTAAGAGTGAGCCTATTAAAGGATCACCTAAATCTGATAAGCTCACCCCCTCAAAGAAAACAACCATTGATGTTCAAGTTCCATTGAAAGAGAAAACTAAACCTCCTCCTTTATCGACCACAACTAAAACATTATCTTCTGACTCAGACAAACTCTCTGTCTCTAGAGAAAGGACACCATATTCTCCTTTATCTGAAGGTTCTCAAACTCCTTCAGATCATAGCAGTAAAGAAGCTTCACCGACCACACCCACTGTTGATTCCTCTCTTCCTAAGTGGAAACAAGATTTATTAGCTAAAAGAAAGTCAGGTGGTGGTCCTATGTCACCACGGAGACAGCCTCAAACAGATGAGAAGAAGGTTGAAGTGCCAGCATGGAAGAAAGAGTTATTAGCTAAGAAGAAAGATAGTGATGTGAGTAAACCCCTCAATCAGTATTTTTAATTACTCATTAAAGATAATTATTAGCACTTGTAAAAAGCCAGACAATCTGTGATGATTGCCATAGTTACTGTATGTTTTCCCCCTTCAGTCATCTCCTCACCCTCGTTCAAGTACAATCTCAACTTCTCAAGGAAGTGGTCACGGTCAAAAGGAGGTACCTGGCTTTTTACAAGAATTTCAAAAGAAGAAACGATCAGTCACGGTATCAGAAAATTGTAAGTGGGTGTGTCCTTTGAAGTAATTAATAACTACTGTATTCTTTTATTACAGCTTAACAGAGCCAGTTGTCACACCTCCTTTTAATTCCCTTGAGTCATTACTATATATAGATCCATTAATTATAAACTATTTGCAGTAGCTAGAGTAGGTTAACAAAAATTATTATTAATTATGACACCATTTTGGGTGTCCCTGTGTGTATCCCTTTTGTCTTATTATTCTATGTACTCCTGTGAAACAGTAGCTGGTATATTGTGGAATTAATGATATATTTTTATTTTATTTCCTCTTTAAATTGTCTATTAAAATGACCTTATATTATGTATTGTTTACTTGTGTAATGAGAAACATACACATGTACATGTGAACTCTTAATTGAAATAATTAACAAAGTGTTTTTGGTAAAATAAAGTTGGAATGCTAGAGGTTGTTAGATATGTAGTAGTAAGTAATATTCCTCTATTTTTTGGTTACTTTTTGAACTTTTTTTAATTTGCCAAAATTAAGACAAAGAGGAAATACTTGTAATTATAAATGTATTTAATACTAAACATGTCATAAGGAAGGGGGGGGGGTAGTTTCCTGTCAACCAAGTTGTCTCAATTTCAGAATTCTATAGTTATTAAGTTAACACATTTGGTACTAAATTGTTCTGTAATATTAAATATTTTAAGTCCCACTATAAATATTCTTGTAGCATACCACAACCACAATGAAGGGGGACACAAACCTCCAGGGGATAACAAAACTAAGGGTTCTAAAACGTTGAGTAATTGTCAACTACACCAGACCCATTTTGTACAAGATTTTAGTTTTGTTTAAAGGTTGATCATTTTCAGACCCAAGCAGAGAGGGTCTAATATATTGATTTTAATTTTCAGCAATATTAGACCCCAATTGAGAGGACATAATTTATAATCAAACAGTAATTTAAAAGAGCATAATAATCATAGAACACTTAATACAGCGAACAATTAATAATATTTTAATGATCTTAATCATAGCTTTATATGATGTTAATCATAGCTGAGATTTGAACTAGTTGATCTTGTGAGACTATGTTCATCACTGTTGTCTTTACGACGAGTCTCTGCTTCTTCCATTTCAACTAAACGAACCTAAAAGAAAAAATGGGTGGAGCTAAAGACTTGCAAATGCTTCCACTAACATGCCCCTGATCTGAGACCACACCCCTTTTAGCTTACTTGGAGAGTTTGTGATAACTCAACAAAATCTTTTTGCACTGACTCAGAACTTTCCAGCTGTTGTTTGAAAAGTGCTACCTGACGCTGAAAATCTTCGTTAATTTTGCTTAATTCAGTCTATATTAATAGTGAAATAAAATTTAGAATTTAGGGAAAGTCTCTACCTTTTCATCAATTAATTGATTAATTTGTCTCTGTTGTTCTTCGATAAATTGTTTGGATTTTTCCTGAAGAGCTGTCCGACTCAAAATGGCGTCATGACGCTCTCTCTCCAAGAGAGTATTAGTTCTCTTTAACTCATCTGTATAGGAAGAAAAATGAAAGGAATATTAAGATAGTGATAAACATGATGATAATAATAATAATAATAATAATAATAATAATAATAATAATAATGACATACTTGCTTCACTCAAAGATTTTGCTAATTGTTCCTCTAAACTTTCTTTCTTGAGTCTTGTATGAGATATCAATTGTTTTAAATCAGACACCTACACGATGTCATTATGACATCATAAAGATGATGTCATAGACTAACCTCTCCTGATAATTTCGTCTCCAACTGAAGTGATCCTTCTCTTACCTTAGTTAGTTCATCAACAGTTGATGCCACATTCATTTCTGCCTCAGATCGTGCCTATAAATCATGTGATAGGTCATGTGACAATACAATAGTTCATGTGATTACACACCTGTTCTATTAGTGCTAATTTTTCTCTATAGGACATAATCTCATTAGTTTGTAATTGTTTTAAACAGTCATATTCCTCCCTCTTTTGATCAAGAAGACTATGAATTCGTGTTCTTTCTTCCATGAATTGAGCCTGTAACCATAGTAACACACCACCATTATAACCAAGTGAATATACCATTTGTCTCTGAACATCGTGTCTTGTTTCTGTAAATTTCTCTTTTAATGTTTTGTATTTTTGATTCACTTTGTTTTCTTGAGATAGAAAGTTCTCAACCTAAAGAGAAAACAAGGGGTTAAAAAAGGAAATAACACAATAGGTTATACTTTTGTCTTCATATCTTCTTTAGTTGAAGCAAGTTGGTGTCTGAATTCCTCTCGCGTCTTTCTCTCTCGTAGCAATGCTGCCTATAATTAGAAAGCAGTTATGTATTGTATGATATCATAATGACATCATCATACCTGTACTTTCTTCACTTCTTCTCTCATTTTAAAGATTTCAGTATCTTTATCTTCTAATTCATTCATGAGTTGATGTTGAACACGTTCCAATTGTTTCTCGTAAATTTCACAAGTTGCCGTTTTGTTTTGCAGTTCGTGATGTTGTTCAGATACCTTGAGAAATAATGAATAGATGGACGGACAGATAAATGGATGGATGAATCCATAATAGTGAATGGATGGATGAATATTTTCCTTACCAATCTCTGGAGATGTTCTGTAGTAGCTTTCCAAGTTTCTATTTCATTATCTTGTCTAAGTTCTTCATGTCTGTCTCCCTCACTCCACGAGATCGCTCTTCTTCTTTGTTCTTTTTTAACAAGATCTATTGGTTTGAAGTGTATCTGAGATGAACCCAGTACTGGAGAGGAAGGTGGACGTGGGGAATATGCACCCATAGACTGTAATTTTTGTTTCTTTTCTCTACAGAGAGGATGTTTAAAATAAAGTCTTAAGTGCTTTTGTTGTGAATTCTAATTATATATTACATATTTAGAGATTCTTGATATACTATATTAAGTATTATAGTAACATCTATGATAGTAATTTTAGCGGTCATATGCACATGTAAAATATCTCAGACTGTTATAAGAAAGCCTGATATAAAACATACCGATAGAACTTACTGTTGTAATTCTTCCAGCTGGCGACGTAGTTGATCTTGTGACGATATAAACTGAACATTTGCTCGTTCCCATATAATTTTTAACTCCTTATGAGACTTTTGTTCATTTTCTAAATTCTTTTGAACTAATAGAGTGTTTCATTAATGTCAATAATGTACTATAATCCTTGCCTTGTGCTATTTGTTGTTTAAGTTCATCCACTTCTCCTATTAACACTGTTTTCTGTCTTCTCAAACCTTGTATATGCATCTCTAAATCATGACGCGCTGCTCTCTCTTGTTTGAGAAGTTTTTCAAGCTATAAAGAGATAGAGGAGAAGGTCAACAAATGTATCAAAAATATTACTAGTTCAGTTTCTGTGATATCTTGAGATGATATGCTTCCTTCTTCTTGTTTCAGTTGACTCTCTCCGTCTAATTTAAGTAAAGGTGACACGCCCCTTCCTAATACAGGAGAGTGATCCCCCTCTTGTCTCAACACAGGTGATTGTGATGGCGAAGGTATTAAAGGTTCATGGGGTACACCCAATGACAAGAAATCGTTATTATCCTAATATCAAATGATACGACACTAACATTACTTAGAGGTACAGTAACTAACTTTGCCCTCGTAAATTTGTAATCTTTCTTGAGCTTCTCTGAGTTGTATTTTTAACATATCTATCTCTTCTTCCAACGGCACTACTACTGATTTAAGTAATTTGGCATCCTCAGCGGCCTATTAAAGAATGTTACTATGGTTACAATGTTTTAAATATGTCTACTTACCCTGATCATACTGTTCTCTAGACTAAGTTCAGATGTGAAATTTAAAGTTGCTTGACCCTCAAGTGCTGTGGTTTCTTGTTGTTGACTTGGTGATTTTCTACCATGTTGTCCACTTTCTGGTTCTAAGTTACTTTTAGAATTAAATTGTTTTCTTTCCATGAGTTGTTTCTTTTCAATTGACCATTCTGCTTTTAAACGTTCTATTTCAACTTGATGTTCGTGAGATGATACTAGAAAAAGTACATGTCCATCCATTATCTGTGTGTCCATTCAACAAAGCTGTCTTCTATCTGTCTATTCTATTGTCTATCAGTCCATTAATCTATCCATCCATCCATCCATCCATTCATCTATCCATCCATCCATCCATTCATCCATTCATCTATCCATCCATCCATCTATCCATTCATTCATTCATCCATTCATACCTTGTATCATATTTTTCAATGATGCAATTGTCTCTTCATATTTTAATCGGTCATATTTTTCTTGAGATGATCCCTCATTTTTAAGTCTCTTTATCTCTTCTTCTTTGTCCATCAAACTTTTATTTAAACTTTCAATTTGTTCAACATGTTTAGTTAAAGACTGCTTCATCAAATTTGATTCAGCTAATGGATAAAAAAATAAGTGATACATAAATGGATGAATAGATGGATGAATGAATGGACAGATGGTTTGCATGTTGTATATACATTCTGATTCTATCATTTGGTTCATGAATTTTTTCCTTTGTCGTCCAAACTCCTCCTCCATAGCTTTCTTCTCTTTATTTAAACGAGTCACAATTCCCTCCAAATAATGAACACGTAATTGGATTGTGTTGATATCTATAAAGTAATTATTAGTAAACTATTAGTAAATTATTAGTAAACTATTAGTAAATTATTAGTAAACTATTAGTAAACTATTGCTAAATTATTAGTAAACTATTACTAAATTAATAAATTTTTAGTATATTAAATAAGATGGAGTGAAGACCTTGTAAGGACTTGGACTGAGGACGAGCAGGAACAAGAGGGGCTTTGGTTGTAGAGGTGGGTGTGACTGATCGTTGTGTATCCATTTCTTGAGGGGAGTGGTCACACCTTTGAGAACGAGGTACAACAGTACTGTATATAGGTTCTGGTTCAGTGCTAATGGTGACTGGTGTAGTCACATGATCCACAAGAAGAGAGGGAGTGGATGAGGTTGATGAGGGTATAGTCATGTATTGCCCCTCCATTTGAAATATAAATACAATTATTTCTTCTCTCACAATATAAGATGAACTAGCTAGGGATGAAGTCCAAAGAAAATATATTTCTAGTCTCCAGATGTGCTCAAATCTTTTGACTTGACTAGCCACGCCTTCTCGACCACACCTCTTTCCACCCACTCCTATAAGCTGATATGGCAAACATATAGATGCTCACTCATTCTAGTGCGTTATACTGCAAAACCTGTGTCATTTTATTTCAATAAACCCTCTTTCTTTAAAGACAGAACTGCAAAAGGCTGTGCCAGATAATGTCAGCTCTATTGCAGCAAGAAGATAGTTCTAAACACCTGTCCGAAGGAGAACTTGTAGTGAGTGAGTTGCTTGAGATGATAATGACTGATGTCTATACACAAACATACTGGGACATAGCAGCCAAAGGAAGGAGACTTAGTGAGAGAGACTGCTTGACTCTAGAAATGATTACTCAACCAGGTGCACTACAATGGTACATGTACATTGGTACATTTGTATATTGGTGTATTGGTATATTGGTTAACTAGTTTATTCTTTCTCTCAGATGAATCTTTTTATCCTGACATCTGTTCCCTTGTTTGGGTCCATGCCCCATCACGATCTTTAGTTAGTTACACACTGCGAGATAGTCACATAGAACTATTACAAATGAGATGTATAGAACAAACTGCATCAGGTTACTGTGGCCATTATGCTCTACACTTTGCATTGTGTCTATTGGAAGTATGCCAATCAACTAACAAAGAGATGGCCCTTGGGTTGCTAGGGGAGACAGCCTCTTCTGGAGCTTATTGGAGAAGGTATGATCTTCTCTCTTTATTACTAATACTGGGAACATTTTATCTCTCTTTAGATATTGGTTTTCAGTATCACAATTGTTGAAAAAAGCTCAGTTAGAACAATGGTGGCCTTGGACAGAGGAACATGTTTGTACAGGAGATATGGAGAGAAGTTTCCTACGTCATTTATTCCATACAGATCCTCATTTAAGCTCTCTTAGAGGACAAGACAAAGTTATTATTTTGCAGGTAATTATGCGCAGAGCAAGGGACAATATTAGTATAGTGGATAAAGAAATAATACGTGAATAATATTGATGCTTTTTAAGAGTCTTTTTTCCTTCTCTAGTATGCTTATGGATCAATTCAACACACTTTTGAAAAAGTATGCAAAATTCAAGACAAAATAACATCTTTTGTGTCTTCATCTGGCCCCACCCACCTTGTATTCATCTTGGGTGTGACTAATCATTGGGTCACACTATTAGCATACAAAACAAAAGAGGCATGTCATTGTAAGGAAAAAAATGGGCAAACTTGTGGGTGTGGTCGAGTAGGACTAGTGTACATGGATTCTAATAATGTACCTGTTATGTGTTACTCTGATGATGACATCATAAAACATGTTGAAGATCAGGAGAAAGAAAGAATGGCTATCAAAGGTAAAGGTTATGATAATTGGCAGAGAAACGTTATTAAACAAGCATACATTGATCAAAGAGAAATTGTCTTCAAGTTATCAAAGTGTTTGTGTGGTCTGAATGATTTAAGGCAAGAACTTGCAGAGAATTATGCTGAAAAGGTTCTAACAAGTTTCAGAACACATGTTGATGAAACAATACAAACAAAAGGAGAAGATTTATATATTCCGTTACTTTTGAATTGGATGGAGACTTGTTATCCACCTAAGATACTTGGAGACAGTCTCCTTCCTATTGTAAGCCATGTAGATTGTTTATCAATGAATTGTGCCTCTCTCCTTGGACAATGGGCTCAGGAAAATGCCTCACGTCTTGAGGATATCCCTGCATCAGGGCTGTCTAGTGTTGACTCTTTTTTATCTATTTTAACTATCATTTTAAACAGATTAAACTTTTAAAAGAGAGAGAGCAGTACATGTCTATTAAACAATTTTAATATTAATTATTAACTGAATATTATTTTTAATTACATTTGTTTTATGTGTCTAAATGAACTCAATAAATCTTTAATGCTTTCTTCTCTTCTCTCTTTACGTAACTCTGCCTTTAAACGTTGTCTGTCTTGGACTGTCTCTGTACGAGGATACAGTTTAATTCCATGATCTTTAGCAAGGATTTTTTCAGCCTTTTCAGCAGCTGTTAGTTGATCTTGAGAACCATAAGACTTGCTCATAAATTTTAATTGAATATCTACAAATCTTTGATGATGATGTCATAATTATGTAATCCTCTTAATAATGTACCTTTCAACAATTGTTTTAGATTGATGATTTTCAAAGAGACTTTTTTTCTCTCCCTCTGGCATTTTATAACGGGCAAAGAATTCCCTACATGTAATTAAACAAATATTACTTGCATAAAACAACAAAGATGACCTATGTAGTTGGGTTGTTCCCAAAATGTCTAAACTAAAAAGTCTCATCCCAGAATGTCGACTCCAAATCCCAAAATGTCTACAAAGTATTATTATAACTGATAGTGCATGTAATTTATCAAAGGATATTCAGTAAAGGGATTAAAGCATCAACATCTCAATCACATATATCTTTGATCTAGTGGGTACGAAGTTGTTATAACATAGATCATAACCACTATATAATTCCCTTCTATGTACCTAATTAATTTGTCTTTTGGATATGTTATTAAAGGGGATTTCCCTGGTTTAGGGCATTCATTAGTTTTCATCAGGTTTAAGGGTGGATGTGCTTCGACCACGTCTAACCAAAGTGGGCGTGTCTTTAACACACCTGTCTTGAGAAGATCATTTGTCCTAAAGGGTAATCGTTGATAATAATAGGGTTTTACTCTTTGTGCAAAATACCTTGTAATGATGGTTCCAGTTTTATAAACTCTGGAAGCCATGTTTGATGTTTATAAATCCAAATTCTAATTAATGCCCACCTTGAAATGAGGAACTACAGAAGACACACAATATCTACATATTCCAGCTGCTAGGAGAGCTGTCAGTCTAACCTCACTCTCCTCAAGTTGACACAGACACTTGCAGACAAAGGAGACGCCGAAACGGATGGCGGGAAGTTCCAGCTGTAGTGTTGAACGTCGCTTAGTAAGTAATGTATGCTGTTGCATATGGAATTTTGGTTTGGGGGTGGGCATTAGTTAAGTGGTTGTATTATTATATTGACCTCGTTTTTTACTTGTTTTCCTAGCGTCCAAGAATAACCAAGTCTTACAATGAGATTGAAGAAGGAGAGAGCAGAGAAATGTCAGCTTACAAGTATAATATATTAGACAAGTTAAAAGAAGAGAGGTTCTCCTCTGAGAGGGAGATGGTACACCATTATCAGGATGGAAAAGGTAGGAAGCTGAAAATATGATAGTATTACACACTCTCTCACTCGTAATCTTACACACACACTTAGATCTTTCTGTTCAATTTCTTCAAACTCATGGATTTTCCTTTCCAATGGTATTCCATAATCCTGAAGGTCTCAATATAAAGTAAGTATATCTCTTCAACATGTATTGAAGACAATAATGATCATTTCTTTTATAATAGAATGCCATCAAAATCTATATCTATTGGTGAATTGAGATACCTTATAGGTCAGTCATACTAATGAGATGGCCATACCTCAATGAGAAGTATAATGAAGTGTATAACAATTCAGACTATTTTAGAATTTAGGGAGTATAATACATTCAATATACAATAACATAGTATAATTAAATATGTATATTAATACATTGTACATTCTATTTTCTAGTATGGAGCTTTAATTTTTCAATGATATTGGCTGGGATGCCCCTGTTAATTATAATGTTTTATTAATGGTATTGTTATATAGGTGGTGATCGTATTATTGATGTTATGGATTGTGCAACTCAAGAATCTCTAGCAATGTCGCTAAACCAGTTTTGCCAGTATTACAGGAATGTAGAACTGGGAAAAGACAAAGATAAAATTATGAATGTTATTAGTTTAGAGTTTAGCCACACCCAGTTGGATCCCATGGTTGAAGCCCCACAAGTGGTGAGTCGTGTAATAGTATTTATAAGTGGATCATGTGATATGTCATGTGACTAGGTAAGGGAATTGGACTGGGTTAATAAGGTGTGGCCAAAGGAATTACGAAGATATCAAACAGATCCCACTAATGACCTTCGAAGAATGATGTACCCTAAAGTTCAAAAGTAAAACCATCTATCTGTCCATTCATTCATCTATCTGTCCATTCATTAATCTATCTGTCCATTCATTAATCTATCTATCCATTCACTAATCTATCTGTCCATTCATTCATCTATCTATCCATTCATTAATCTATTTATCCATTCATTAATCTATCTGTCCATTCATTCATCTATTTATCCATTCATTAATCTATTTATCCATTCATTAATCTATCTGTCCATTCATTCACCTATTTATCCATTCATTAATCTATCTGTCCATTCATTCACCTATCTATCCATTCATTAATCTATCTATCCATTCATCCATTTATTTGTCTATCCATTCATTAATCTATCTGTCCATTCATTCACCTATCTATCCATTCATTCATCTATCTATCCATTCATCCATTTATCTGTCTATCCATTCATTCATCTATCTGTCCATTCATTCATCTATCTATTTATTCATCCATTTATCTGTCTATCCATTCATTCATCTATCTGTCCATTCATTCATCTATCTATCCATTCATTTATCCATACAGGTATTGCCTTTTAAGTGTCTCTGGTTGTTATACAGACTTTCATCTTGATTTTGGTGGTACATCTGTATGGTATCATGTCTTGAGAGGAGAGAAAATATTCTTTTTAATCCCTCCATCACGTGATAATTACTCCCTCTTCCATAATTGGCAAAGTCATGGAAAACAAGAGTATCTTTTCTTTCCTGATATTGTTAAAGAATGTGGAGTGGTACGACTCAAGGAAGGGGACACACTCCTGTTACCATCTGGTATGAAATGGGGAATGGGATTGGAATAGAATGGAACATGGAATGTGATAGAATGGAATAATAGGAATGAGTCTAGGATCTTATCCTCTATTCCTTTAGGTTGGATTCATGGTGTGTATACACCTCAACATTCTCTTGTATTTGGAGGTAATTTTCTTCACTCATTACATATTGCTCGTCAGTTGGATGTAAATTTTATGGAAAAAACACTTAAGGTAATGGATCCATTCTATTCTAGTATATCCTTTTACTCACCTCTCCATCTGTTTGTCCATCAACTCATCCATTCATCCATTTGTCATAGGTCCAGAATAAATTCTGTTATCCATTTTATGGTCCCCTACATTGGTATGTAATAGAAAAATATTATGTTCAATTATCATATCTTGGAGTACAACCTTGTTGTGCTGAGTCATCAGACAAGCCTCGACTTCCTGGGAAATGGCTTAAAAGTGTACGACTAGAAAAGTTACCTATCACAAAACACAAAGAGGCAACTGAGGAGATAATTAAAACCCGTACTCCTCAGACTCCGCCCTATTTGAGTTCATTGGAAAGAGAAGGGTTAATGTTGCTTGTTAGACGTATGAGAGAGGAGGGTCTCTTCTCGAAAGATGTGCCCCCGTCTATTTCAAACCCAGAAAAGATTTTAGATTGTCTTTGGAGTCAACTTCATAGCCCCACATTGCAAAGTGTGGTTAGTGAAGTAGCTAATGGTCTGTCGTTATTGGATGATCTAACCTGGATTGAACCGACAGATATGACCGATGTGTTGAATGATTTGCAATCAAAATATTTTAATGATAGGGACTTACTTAATCCCACATACCAAGGCTCAAATGCTAGCCATTTAATGGCTTTCGATGATGATCATGTGACATTTAATGAGGATTTGTTGCCAATGGCAACAGAATTGTTGACTGACTGTCTCGATTTTCAAACATTAACAGATACATCTGTACCATTAAATGCAGCCTCCATGTCATTGCCTGGACCAGATCAACCTGTTTTACAGGTCAATCATGATCACTCGTATGCTCAGTTCATCATTCAATCAAGCTCTGGCCAGCTATCAGTTCCTAACCCCACCCATTCATCTAGTATCATTACATCTCATATTCCATCTCTTCAGCTTACTGATATCATCCCTCCCTTATCAGATCAGCCCCACACCTCGGTAAACACTTCCATTTCAATGATGTCGTTGGATACCACATCATTAAACAACCCATTGGTGTCTAATTTACAAGCCACACCCCTCACTAAATCCAATATAACCACTCCCGCTGACAATTCACTTCCAAATATCACTTCTTATTTGACAAGTCTTTCTCCGCCTCCGTCTCTTACCAACAGTGCACCAATCAATTCCTTTCAGACACATCTCTCACAAACTCCACCCACTTTAAATAGAACTAATCTCACATTACCACTTACTCCATCAAGTGGAGAAAAAACCACGACTACTCAACCCTTAAAATCAAAGAAGCGTAAAAAACCTCTCAAGGATCAGTCAAAGCCATTACGTAAAGTACGCTGTGGACAATGTTTGGAATGTCAGAAAGAACCATGTGGTGTATGCAAGTTTTGTCTAGATAGTCCCAAATATGGAGGTACTGGCAAACTCAGGAAGGCATGTCTACATCGACGTTGTTCCAATGTAAGTAAATGAATTGATTTTATGAATATCTAAGAACATTTTGACAACAAGTTATTATTTTTGTTACTTTTTTAGATGCAGCTTTCTAGAACTAGTTCAGTGTCATCACCTCTAATTACAGGGTCTTCCTCTTCACTTTGTGAGCAACACCCAGCTGATAGTACCACCTCTTTAGGAGAAGAATCCCCTCTTCCTCCTGTGACGACACCATCCTTGCTGATTCCTAAATTCCCTAATATCCTTCCTAAAAAAGAAGTGACTCCCAATACATCAGAAATACTTGGTAACTTGGAGACAACTGTTATGGCAATGGGATATGCTGTGGGTACAGGGGATGATGACAAAGGGGATATTGACTTATCTGATATACTAAGCTCTGATGCAAATCTTTTTAGCACAGCACATGAGGTAATTTGTATTTTATATAATAGTAATTTATATAGAAGGGAGTTTTATTGTATATATATATAGAGTGTTGTTTATATTAATGGTGTACTTATTGTGGTTAAGGAAACCTATAAATCAGTGATTTTAATTACATTAAGTAGGATTCCTGAGTTAATTATTAGTATGAATTTGTAGGGAATATGACAGGTATATATTACAACATGTACAACTTGTGTGGTAGTTTTTATTTATTTCCCATCATATAAATGTTCCTACTCAATGTTACTTACCTTCACTCGTATCCAAGTATCTAGACCACTTAACTAATTGACGCATATGTTGTTATCTGACTACACTAATAGTCTTCTTATCAAATAAATACATTCCTCTATTGTTTTCTGTAGCCTCATCTTCACGACCCCCTCTTATCAGCTCCTCCATCAATGTTCCCTCCTCATTTTCTCACTTCTCCAACTTTCTCTGGTCACTCTTCGCCACTCACACACGCCCCCTCCCTCTCCTTTACACACTCCTCCCCTTTAATTGACAACGATTTTCATTTGCATCTCTCGGATGAGGTGGAGGATAACCATTGACCACACCCATTGACACATTCACTCATGCAAAAATCAATCCATTTATGAAATGCTTGTTATATTTATATTATATTATTTTATACATGACATATTATATATACCACATTGAGGTATTAAAATGTACAATAACATAGTTCTTGTAAACATTTTTTTATAAAAAATTATTTTCAACACAATTAAGAGGATCTACTATAGCCACGTCCAATTCTAGAGCTGTTTGTTCCATAAGAGATTTCATACATTGTAATGATATCAACTAAATGGGGAGGAGCATAACAGGTTATATGTTGCTATGGTAACATACATCTTGGTCATTGAGGACGACATCCATCATTCTTGATACAGGTTTAATGGGAACATTATAGAACTTGTTTAAATAGCCTTTAGCAGAGACAGGATACTAGACAAAGTAGCCCATTAAATTATAAATATGTGTTTATTATATAATCATTTATTAAGGGATAGGAAGTGAGGGTACTTATGTAAAGCATATTGGTCGTTCAGTATTCTTACTTTGTGTGCAAGAACTCGATCAGTGACTGAGAGAAATTGATGCATTTTCTCTCTCTTTTCTTCAGGCTCTCTCATAGACTTACACATCCATACAACCATCCATGGATGAAAGTTTGTAGTAACTCCACTGAATCCACTATGTGTACATTAACTATATCTATCTATATATATACTACTTACTTAGCTCCATTATCTAAAGCTGCTTTAAGAAACTGGATCTTGGCAGTATAAAATCTAATACAAAAAGAAACCTGAGTCGGGTATGCTTAGCCTCACCTATCTCACCCTCACCAATCTCACCCTCACCTATCTCACCCTCACCAATCTCACTGTCTTGTCTTTCACTCACTTTAGTTTAGTATTTGGTATAGCTTGTACAGCCTTTATTTTCTCAATCATTAATTCTATATTTAATGATGTATCTTTGTGGAAAACAAAACGATCTGATTTTGCCACCCACGTCATCATAGCTGGAGTAAGGCTCCTGTAATTAACAGATGGATGGATGGATGTACAAATAGATGAATGGCATTACTCATCTATTATACCTGACTTTAGGTACTGGTGTTTCATAGATACCAATAGGAATATCTCCTGTAAGATCAAGTAACTTCTGTGCATTAGCTAACCAAATGTCATCACTCTTAAAAGGAACATTAAAAGGGTTAATAATAATAGCTTCTGTCACACCTCATCCATTCTGGCAATCTGATTTGTAATGATGACCACTGCTGTCACCATTTTGCCCATTGCATTCATTAGTGTTGCTTGATCTTCTAATGAACCTTCAAAGGTCCCTAAGAAATGTACACATTACATACAGGCAAACAGGCAGCAGTACTACCTCCTGCAACTACTGGGACTCTACCAGCTACTTTATCCACTACTCGTTGAACTATTCTCAGTCTCTCATCATTGTTAAGCTATTATTAAAGTGGTAATGTTTAAAATGAGTGTCTAATATACTCTTACTTGGAACATCTCACTAGAAAGACATATTGAGAATATACCT
This sequence comes from Xestospongia bergquistia, assembly GCA_963965975.1. Taxonomy (NCBI): domain Eukaryota; kingdom Metazoa; phylum Porifera; class Demospongiae; order Haplosclerida; family Petrosiidae; genus Xestospongia; species Xestospongia bergquistia. Next base: position 8,051,109 of record OZ014417.1, read on the forward strand.
GCTACACCTGACTGTATATACCATTCTGTTAGTACTAGAGAATGAATGGGTGTGGTTGAATGGGATATACAGTCAAATCAATAAGTTGATAGACATACTATCTAATCCTTCCCAGTCAATTGATTTATTTTCATCATCATGAAATGGTGTGATCATAGTTGGCCATACACCATCTGGAAGAAGGCTTAGTGTAGAAGTCATAGCTCTTTAATACAACGAGATGAGCCACACCCACTCTTCTGCAGATGCCAATTAATAACTATTAATTAACTGTTATCAGTGTGACCCACCCATTTTTGCTGGGCATTTTTAGCGCTCTTATTTTTCTCAGACTAGAGTGTGAAAGGTTAGTTATAACTAACACGTAGAATAACTATATACTTTAGTTAATGATAAAAATGTATAATATATGTTTGGTATGTTCTTTGTTTCCTCCTACACAAATCTGTCCTCCATTTTGTTTTCACTCTGGCTCTAACTCAAGATGTCTGACTCGAAGTACTTCACTACTACCAAGAAAGGTATCTAGCACAAACTAATAGTCAATACTAATCCTTTTTCTTTCTCACACAGGTGAACTAGCTGAACTACGTCTCGATCTTCAAGGTGACAAACGAGACAAGAAGAAGGAGGCTATTAAAAAGATTATAGCTAATATGACTGTTGGTAAAGATGTCAGTTCGCTGTTTCCAGACATTGTCAATTGTATGCAGACTGATAATTTAGAACTAAAGAAGCTGGTCTATCTCTATCTTATGAATTATGCAAAATCGCAACCAGACTTAGCTATCTTAGCTGTGAATACCTTCTCCAAGGTAAGTCATGTGACTGTCATGTGATCTAGTGTCTGTTGGTATCGTAGGACTGTGAAGATCCTAATCCTTTGATTCGTGCTTTAGCTGTTAGAACAATGGGTTGTATTCGTGTTGATAAGATCACCGAATACCTGTGTGAACCTCTACGCAAATGTCTAAAGGTGTGTCCATCAAACTGTCTTTTATTCATCCATTATTTGCTTTTATTTTCAGGATGAAGATCCTTATGTCCGTAAAACAGCTGCTGTTTGTGTTGCTAAGTTACATGATATTAACTCACAACTTGTAGAAGATCAGGGCTTTTTAGACTTACTAAAAGATCTGCTCTCAGACTCTGTCCCAATGGTATAATACAAACCACACCCACTTAATTAGACACACCCTTTGTGCAGGTGGTGGCAAATGCCGTTGCTGCTCTAGCTGAGATCAGTGAGAGTTCACCTACAGCAGCTGCTCTAGGTGATTTGGACACGCCCACCATTAATAAACTGTTGACAGCATTAAATGAGTGTACTGAGTGGGGACAAGTGTTTATCTTAGACTCATTATCTTCGTATCAGCCCACTGATGACAGAGAAGCTCAGAGGTAAATGCTTACTTCATTTATGTTATTACTCTCTCTCTCTCTCTCAGTATTTGTGAGCGAGTTACCCCTCGTCTTTCCCATGCTAATGCAGCTGTTGTACTCTCTGCTGTCAAGGTGAGAGTGGTCCATGTTGATGATATCATCATCTTGTATATAGGTACTGATGAGAATGATGGAACTCCTTCCTCAAGACTCCACCTATCTTCAAGGCTTGACTCGTAAATTAGCTCCACCTCTTGGTAAGATTATTTTTGGTGATGTTAATGTATTTTTTTATTATTTCTATTTTAGTGACATTGTTGTCAACTGAACCCGAGATACAGTTTGTTGCCCTTAGAAATATCAACTTAATTGTTCAGAAACGGTTCGTTTTATATCTTTGAATTTATAAAACTATAAAATTATATTTCATTTCTCTCTTCTAGTCCTGAAATACTTCAAGAGGAGATCAAAGTTTTCTTTGTCAAATACAATGATCCTATTTATGTCAAACTGGAGAAGTTGGATGTAATGATTCGACTATGTACATCACAGAACATTGCTAACATACTCTCTGAATTGAAAGAGTAAGTTAAGACAATGTTATATTGTTATTATTTTTTATGCAAAGATATGCCACTGAAGTTGATGTAGACTTTGTACGTAAATCTGTTAGAGCTATAGGTCGCTGTGCTATTAAAGTTGAAGTTAGTATTACAGTGTTAATGTCAGGTGTCATTCTCTCCCTCTCTCTCTCTCTCTGTAGTCTTCTGCTGAGAGGTGTGTCTCTACTCTTGTTGAACTGATACAAACTAAAGTCACCTATGTTGTACAGGAAGCCATTGTAGTTATTAAGGTATACTGACTAGTTTACTAAGATTTACTGACTTAGTTTACTGTGTACTTTTGTTTCAGGATATTTTCCGTAAATATCCAAATCAATACGAGGGCATTATATCAACTTTGTGTCAGAACTTGGACTCATTGGATGAGCCTGAAGCACGGTAAGAGTATTATAATAAGTAGGTGTGGTCTTATATTATATATTAGAGCATCTATGATTTGGATATTGGGAGAGTACTGTGATCGTATTGATGAAGTTGAAGAGATCCTTAGTTCATTTCTAGAGGGATTTCAAGATGAAAACCCTCAAGTTGAGTACTAGATGTTGTTTCCATGGTAACCTTGTCCTTTTAGGTCCAGCTTCAGCTATTGACAGCTATTGTCAAATTGTTCCTAAAGAAACCGACTACTACACAGGAACTTGTCCAACAGGTTCTAACAAGAGCCACTCAAGTAATAAGACCACACCTACTATAGTTTCATGATTATTATTTGTTGATAGGACACTGATAATCCTGATCTTCGTGATCGTGGTTATATTTATTGGCGACTCCTCTCCACTGATCCAGCTGCCGCAAAAGTCAGTAATACTGAATCAATGAGCTTTAATTTTAGGATATATATAGGAAGTAGTTTTGGCAGAGAAACCTGTGATATCTGAAGAGACTGATCTTTTGGAGCCCTCACTTCTTGACGAGCTTCTTTGTCATATTTCTACTCTGGCTTCAGTTTATCATAAACCTCCATCAGCTTTTGTAGAAGGAAAGATCCCTGTGCGGAGAATTACATTGGAGAAACGCCCCCAACAGTAAGTCACACCCTTAACATAACAATATTCATTGACATCAATGAATATAATTATAGGCCTGCAACGGAAAGTACTGAAGAGCAACCACCTGAACAAGAGGCTGCTGGAGACACGCCTCCTGCAGCTTTACAGGTAGACGAGACAGGTGGAGGTGATTTGTTAGGTGATCTCTTATCACTTGATTTGCCAAATGAACCTAGTTATAATGCTGCACCTTCAGTTGGTAAGTGGGTGTGGCTTAGGATGTCATGTTGATTGAATGTTATGTAGGTGGTGGACTAGGTGACTTAGATCTTTTGACAAGTGATCTTAGTGGTCTTCAGGTGATAAATTTTAATTTTGTCATTTTATAAAATTATATTTTCCCTTAGCTTGGAGGACCCCTTGGAGGTGGAATGATTGGTGGGCCCCCTGTGGGCGGAGTCATTGGCTTTGGGGGTGGAGATAGCCTATTTGGTCAAGGAGGTGGCATGGAGTTATTTGGAATAACATCTGTAGCATCTGTCACACAGTCTCATGTCTATCCGAAAGTTGTGAGTGCTGTTGTAATAAATAATGAGTTTCTTTATGTTACCATAAAATAATAGTACCATGTACATAGGGTTTTTTACAGTAGCCTCTGACTTTCATTCTTCTTCATATAGACTCTGTTAGATGCTTCTCGTGGTAAAGGCCTCGACATTACTGGTACCTTTGCTCGTCGTAATGGCATGATCTCTTTGGAAATGACCTTCACAAATCGTGCTCTTCAACCAATGACTGATTTTGCAATCCAATTTAACAAGAACAGGTGATGTCTAAAAAATTAAGTATTCTTGGTTTTTATTTCTCTCTAGTTTTGGTCTTGTTCCGAGTGGTATTTTACAAGTACAGTCACCATTGTTCCCTAACCAATCTTATAACACTGTCCTTCCAGTCAATATCAGTATGTCACTATGTCTAATATAATTAACATCTCTTTCACACACACACAGATGGACCTGTGATGATAATGAATCCTTTATATATGTTGCAAATTGCTGTAAAGAACAATATCGATGTTTTCTATTTCTCTGCAAACATAGCTCCTCATGTTCTCTTCATCGAAGATGGAAAAATGGGTAAGTATATCTGTCTTCATTCTATCAGGAAATAATTTATAAATAATGTGCATTATCTTCCTAACCATTCAGAGAAGAAGACATTCTTACAAACTTGGAAGGAGATACCTCCTAGCAATGAAGTCCAAAGTACTATTCCTGAAAACTTCTCTGATGTAGAATCTGTTAAAAGCAAATTGGAGGCTAATAATATTTTCACTATAGCTCAACGCTCTGTGGATGTGGGTGGGGCTCTACAGGTAAGCAATACAAAGAAATAACACTAACAATCTTCTGGTATTTGCATGCAGAACCTACTTTATATGTCTCTCAAATTCACCAATGGAATTTGGGTATTAGCTGAACTCAAACTTTCACAAGGCTCTCCATTTCAAGTAAGAAATAATTAGTTCCTTATAAATAGATAAATCATAGCCCTCTTAATTTGAGTACCTCTTAATCTTACCTATTTCAACACAATAGCTCGCTCTAAAGACTCGTGCTACTAATGTTATTGCTGGTGTTAAAGAAGCCTTTACTAGTATTTTAAAAAACTGAACTTCCATAAAGGAATGTAGGCACTAACTGTGTGTTTATATATGCAGTATCCATGACAACACTAGTGAGTTGCTAGTTCTTATTTAGGTTTTCTTTTTTGCTGTTAATAATTTTAAAGACATTTTTTCAAAAATGGTTTTCATTAAATGAAGTGAACATCTGCAAAGAACAAGTCTTGTAGTACAAAATCAATATATAAGTCAAAAAATGGTCTAAGTTTTTGTAGCATACTGTGCAAGTTGTTCTGGTACTTTGCTGGGATCAGAGAGTATTGATGTTTTTACACTCAATTCTCTTAGACTGCTCATCACCACTATATAAAGAGACGACAGATAATATATTGAATAGTAAATCTTCTCCTGACCTGGTCTCAATGCTGGTAGATTGCAGTGTTGTTCAAACCAGTTCAATACTGTCTGACAAAGTGCTTCAGAACTAGCCATTGACACAGTGCTGTTGTATGATTCAAATAAATGCTGCAAAATGATGCTGAACTAAAAAAGCAAGGGGTGGAGTCAAGGAGAAAGAAACCGAAACCACACCCACAGTGTACAATAATATATCAGTATAAAAAGGATACAATCCAAAATTTGTAGTTCTGCTGTGTTCGTTGTTGTACGTAGTCTTGAAATAATTGTTTGTTCTCTTCAAATCTCTATATTGAAAATTATTATAATATGTTTCTATGATTTACACACACTTTACATGACTTTATGTATTACATGTATCCCCTTACCTGTCTAGTAACTGGTACACCTGATGCCGGCAGCTGCTGTTGACATTGAGTGATTGCTTCATTCAAACGTTTAATTTCTCCTTTAAGTTCTTCAATTCGTCCTTTTTTGGCATCCCTTTCATTATGTTTTAATTGAATATGTTCTATAGCTAAATATATATAATATAGACAGACATCAATACATTAATGGTTGAAAAAAATATTAACACCAAACGTAGTATCTTCATCAGTGGCTTAAATATTTAAGTCACTGATGAAGGTAGTCGTATGACTATTGAAACGTTTGGTATTAATATTTATCTTTTGTTTGGTGAAAAAAAATTTTAATATGAATATTTCAACCATTAACTTACCCAAGCACTCAGGTCTCTTTCTCATCAATACATTAATATTTGCTCTCACTTTTTTCCAGAAGAACTGCTTTGCTGACTTTTCCAGATGGATATTGTGTTGGATTGATGACCAGTGACTGTAAGTGGTCAAACCCATTTTTGATACTGCCACGTCTTTTTTGTTCAGCTGTGATGTGAGACTGACGTCGCAATTCTTGGTAAATTTTTTTCTCATCTGGTGTCAAATTACGAGCATTCTTGAACTTCTTCTGCAAATGAAATGGATACATAATCAATTAAAAAGGATGCATAGTTAGATATAATGGATACACAGTAAGAGACAAATAAATACCAAAAGTGCAGGTGAGATTCTTCCTTCTGAAGTTTCAAATGAGGTTGGAGACTTGATCCTTGGTGCAGTGGTTTCTATGGAAACAACACAAATCTAGATGACCAATATCATCTACATACCTAATGGCGTGTGTGTGGAAGGAAAATCAGATGTCGAGGGTCCAGTACTGTTAATACAAGCCTAAAAACAATGATAATAATTCCACCCAAAGAACCTTCTTGCTTACCTGAGCAGCTGCTGCCATGACAAGACGACTTTGAAAGTCACTAACTCCTGATGCCTAAATAACATCAATGACACCAATATGGTGCTGTATGGTAATTTTTACCTTAGCAAGTTGTGCAGGAGA